>CM053559.1:57207345-57415285 GCA_028646485.1 Cryptoprocta ferox | reverse complement strand
CTACATTTTCAAAACCTTGCACAATTTTGCCTTCCCAGTTGAGTCCATTTAATTCATCTGGTATTGTGCTGTCAGGAAGGAACCTTATTTTATTCTTCCATGTGGATAACCAACTGTCCAATACTATTTCTTGAAAAAGTTATTCTTCCTCTACAGATCTCCAATGCTGTTTCCATCATAAATAAAGTTTCTGCATATGTGTGATTTGTTTCTGGTTTCTCTATTCTCTTCCATTGGTCAGTTTTTCTATCTCTGTACCAGTATCACACTATATCGACTAATATCTTTATATATATTTTTATATGTAGTAATATTTCCTTAATCTTGGTCTTTTTCAGAAGAGTTTTAGCTTTTCTTTGGCCTTTTTCTTTTATTTTCTCTTTTCTAACATTTTATCATGTGCATTTCCAAACAAAAACAAAGCTGAAAGCATTTTATAGGGAATATACATATACTTATTTTCCAGATTTTATCATTAACATTTTATTATACTTGCTTTATCATATAGCTATCCATCTATTTATTCCTCTATCCTTCAATCAACAACTATTTTTTAAGATGTTTTATTTATTTTTGAGAGAGAGAGAGAGCAGGACAGAGGATCCGAAGTGACTTCCACACTGACAGGAGTGAGCTCAATGCAGGGCTTGAACTCATGAACCATGAGCTCATGACCAGAGCTGAAGTCATACGCTCCATTGACTGAGCCACCCAGGTGCCCCAACATATACTATTTTTGATGCATTTCAAAGTATCCTATAGACAATAACAGGCAAAACTAATGTATGATGGGGAAAAAATAAGAATAACGATTATCTCCATAGGAAGGGGAAGGGCTCACTGGGAAAGAACAGGAGGAAACTTCTGAGATTATTATGATGTTCATTATCTTGATAATAGTCTGAGTTGCACTTTCTGTCAAAAGTCATTGAATGTTGTATTTAAGATTTGTGCATTTCAGATATGTTTAAAGGACACACACTGTAAACACATAATAAACTCATCGATGGGAGTGTCAGCTCTCGGCACTTACTGTTTATTATGTACAAGTAGGGAAGGACCTCAGTTCCGTTCAGAGATCCACTGGGCAGAGCCTTTGGTGGTAGCTAACTTTTTGAAGTGGTCAGACATAGAGGGGACTATGTCTGAAGAGTCTGACAGTTTGCTGCAAAAATCCTCCCTTTTTAAAAATGTACTTGGCCCTTTGGGCCTCTGCAGACTTCCGCTGCTTCTGCTTGTTTTCAGTTCTGGGGTGTCGTCTGCTAGTGCTGGTCTCAGTGATATCTGGTAGCCACAGTACCCTTAACTGCTTGCATCATTGCTTGGTACCGGCCCCTGCTTGACATGAGTGACTCCATCTTGCTCTCTTATACTCCATATAAGCAGTATTGGAAAATAATTTATAATTGTAATGTTCATGTTTGCAATTGTGTGATTTTTTGAAAGATCACACAATGTACTTTCTCATCTTGTTAAAGTATATCTCCTTCCTCCTTACCACCCAGTATATTTTTTTACCCTTGGCCATGAATCAGAATTTTTTCCCTAGGGAAGGGGACTGATACTGCCTAGAACAAAAAGTCATAGCTCGGCTTTGAACATTTTAAAGTCTCCATCAAGATAAAAATCATAGAAACAGGGATTTAGGACAGAAGAGAAAAATATTAATTTTCTAGAAAATTCCCAAACTAGATTTTCACAAATCGAGAATCAATCCTTGGAGCATGAAAGAGTGGGAGTTATGGTACAAAGAACATTCCTATCACACACGTACAAAATCTCTTGTGGGGTTAGGGGTAGAAGAATTAGGAGAAACATAAGAAGGGGAAAAATAATTTAGTTTTAATGTGGTTTTGTGCCCCACTTCTGGTTAGATCCCTGTTAGATCTCTGGGATTCCCTGACAGAGGTTTGGAAATCTCAGAGCTCAGGGGACATACAGCTTGCTTTCCCTTTGAGCTTCTGGTTGACCCACGGTTACATTTTTATATGTTCCACGGCCATATGGAGTGGGCACAACAGAAATGCCAGCATAGTAGTCTTAGATGGACAGAGGGTCTGAGACAGGATCCCCTGATTTCCCTCAGCCCAGGCAGGATGTTGAAGACAGCCAGAAATTCCCGTGTGCCCCAGTTTGGTGACTGGGTCGTGGTGGTGATGTAGAGTGGGAAAATGGTGTAGAGCAGGTTCATAGCCTGTGGACCTGGGAGGCTCTCATCATGGCACAAGGCAACAAGTGACCAGTGAAATACAACAGGGCTTTGTGGCAGAGGAGCTAGGATAGTCTCATAGCAGTTCATACACAAGGCCTGGGCCCAAAGTTCTAAAGTTTCTCATGAGTCTACTTTAAAGCATTGCTTGATCTCTCTAGAATCCAAGTAATAATAAGACAAAAGTTATCAGAGAGATTAGGGCAAAACAGAGTTCACAGGGAGATGTGCAGGATGGTAAAGGAGGGGAAACTGGAGGAAAATTGCACTGAAACAGGGACAGGTTTAGGATTCATAAACAGGCTCTGAAATGGTTATAAAAACCAGGGCCTGGCTGTAGTTTAATTTTACGGAGAGGTGGGCATGGGGTATATGGATGTTTGGAGCCGCCTGAAACACAAGGTGTCAAATCACTCATAATTTCAAGGTTGATTGGCTCTTGACATAGAAATATCTGGGTCAGCTGGAGAGATACCTTGGGACCTGTCACGGGATGGGAGGAGGGCTGGAGGAGTCCCAGGTGACAGTCAGACATTCCAAGGTTGAGCACAGTATTCTGCTGAGCAAACCTCCTTTATGAGATAAATGGAAGAACTCGAAAGGTGGGGGTGGGGCTGGAGAAAAGAAGGGGTATTTTGTGTTCTTTTATTTTTAAATTATATTTGATAATCAAAATATCTGTAGGCAGCAATTTAGCCATGGGGAGAGTGCCCACAGAAAATTGTGGTGAATAGCAGACCTCAAATCTCATTACATGAGTCATGGTCCAACAAAGCCTGCCTATTCTTTGCCACCCACTTGAGCTTGTACGCTGCAAATAACCCCTTAGGCAAGAAGAGGAATCTGAAGCAACTGTTGTTTTCTACAGATGCCTTATTGTTCCTCTTCCAGCTATAACCCTGAAGACTGGAGTCTGTTTGTGACGTAGGGAAATCATTTGGCTGTTGTGAGGTAGGGAAATGGTGTGGAAAGAGTTGTCATAGCCACATGAAGTGGCCTATGTTTTACTGTGACAGTGCTGTTTGGAGTGAAAAGCAGGTTTTGATACTAAATTGGAATACTACTTTTTTTTATAAGGACTAATTATATAAAAGTAGTCTACATGTTTCATTATTAATAGATTGTTCTCTTGTGATCAGTGACGTACAACTTGTTTGAGGTACTAAAGGTTAACATAAGGTCAAATATTTTGACTAGTGTCTTTTTCTGGGATCGCTCATGAGAACTGGCCTGCTAAATATACAGTGACCTTGTTTTTTTTGTTTATGATGAAAAGAAGAGAAGCGTAGGAAAGAAAAGATAAGGAAAAGAAAGGGAAAGGAAAGAAAAAAAGAAATCTATTACATTTCTGAGTGTTGCCCAAACTACCACAATAGGTCTTGGCTGACCTCCCTGCTTTCCTTCATATTCCTTGGGTCGGTTACCCACAAGGTAGCCAGACTAATCTTAATATACATCCCCTCCTGTCACTATCCTACTTCAAACCCTCCGATAGCTTCTTAACACACTCAAACTAAAATCTAAGCCTCCCATTATGGATTAATAGACTCTATCTGACCTGGTCTCTATTTGCTTCTCATTCCCCAACTCGCTCCAGCCTCACTTTCTCTCTGTTCCTTAAATAGGCCAAATTTATCCCCAGCTCACGTGGCCATGTTTGCTGTTCCCTCCCTGGAAACACTCTGCCTCAGGTGTTTGCATAATTGCCTTATTATTTTTTAACATTTCATTGAGATATAGTTTACATACAAGTGAACAGTATAATGGCTTTTATTATATTTATAGAACTGTGCAATCATCACCCATGATCTAATTACAGAATACTTTCATTGTCTCCAAAAGAAATCTTGTACCCTTGACAGTCATTTCCATCACCTGCCTCATTCTCCAGCCCTAGACAACCAATAATCTAAGTTCTGCCTCTGCAGATTTGATTATTCTGGACATTTTACATAAATGGATCCATAAAGTATATGGTCTCTTGTGGCTGGCTTCTCTCAGTACGTTTTTGAGGTTCACCCATGTTGCAGCATGCATTATTAGTACTTCATCCTTTTTTGTTGCTGAAGAGTATTCCTTTGTATGGATATACCACCTTTTGTCTATGAGTGCATCAGTCAATAGAAGTGTGTGCTGTTTTTACTTTTTGGCTCTTATGGACAGGGCTTCTGTGAACATTCATGCACAAGCCTTTGTGTGGACATATGGTTTCATTTCTTTGTGTACACAGAAGTAGAATCGCTGGGTCATATGGTAATTCTATGTTTAGCATTTTGAACAATTGTTCTTCAGGGTAGCTGTGCTATTTTACATTTTCACCTGCAACGCAAGAGGGTTCCAGTTTCTTTACAACCTTGCTTACATTTGTTATCTGACTGGTTTTATTCCATTACTCTGGTCTGCACCCCAATGACAGAGCCGGTCCATTTTGGTGACCTGTACAGTATAACCTCTACAGTTACCATCATGTTGTTGTATTTATTGATTACATAAAAGCACTTACTATTATTTGAAATTTTATTATTTTTGTTGACTTGTCTATTTTCTATTTATCCCTGCCCTTACCCATTAGAATGTAAGCCACATAAAAGAAAAGATTGTGTCTGTCTTGTGTTGTATGTTTAAGACTCGACAGTGGTGCCTGGTATATAATATGAACTGAATAGCTATTTATTGAATAAACCAGCTGTCTAAATTAGTAAAGCAACCTATAATTATCAAAGCAAGTTTGGAAGAATTTCCTTGGAATATATATTGACACAGGACAGAGTCTGCCTTTTATATAATCTGTGGAATTGCACAGGGTTGTTTCATAAACGTATGTTTAATGTTATAAAAAACTACTACGCTGTTTTCAAAGCAGCTGTAGCAGTTTCATTCCCACCAGGACTGTAGGAGACTTCCAGTCGCTCCACACCCTTTCTGGTATTGGGTCTTGGAAATTTATTATCAGTATCATTTTTATGGTTATTATCAGGATACTTTTTTTTTTTTTTAAAGCTTATGTATTTATTTTGAGAGAAAGAATGTGTGTGCCCATGAGCAGGGGAGGGGCAGAGAGAGAGAAGGAGAGAGAGGATCCCAAGCAGGCTCCATTGTGTTCCCGAAGAGCCCCACATGGTGTTCGATCCCATGAACTCTGAGATCACGACCTGAGCCAGAATCAAGAGTTGGACATTGTGGCGCCTGGGTGGCTCAGTCGGATTAAGCTTCTGACTTGATTTCGGCTAAGGTCATGATGTTGTGGTTCATGGGATGAAGTCCTGCATTGCTTGGGGATTCTCTCTTTCCCTCTCTCTCTGCCCCTCCCCTGCTCACTCACTCTCTCCCTCTCACAAAGTAAATAAAACAAACTTAAAAAAAAAAAAAGAAAGTCACTTAACCGAATGAGCCACCCAGGCGCCCCTAATATCATTCTAATAGATGTATTCTCGTATGTCGTTGTGGGTTTTTTTTTTATTGTGGTTTTAATTTGCCTTTTTAAATGACTTATAGTATGTGTCTCTTTTCATGTGCTCATTTGCCATCCATATGCTATTTACCTGAAGTATTTGTTTGAATCTTATGTATTTTTTTTCCATTTGGGCTCTTTTCTTATTATTGAGTTGTGGCAGTGCTTTACATATTCTGAATGCCAGTTCTTTATTTGATATGTATTTTCTAAGTATTTTCTCCCCATCTACAGCTTGTCTTTTCATTTTCTTTCTTCTTTTTAAAATTTACTTATATTTTTTCAATTTCTTTTTAGTTGGACATTGGTATTATTCTCTCTCTCTTTTTAGAAATCAACTTTAATTTTTAGGAACATTTCAATTTATAGAAAAATTGTGAAGATGGTACAGAAATTTCCTTCCTATATGTTTGAACCCAGTTTCCTCTATTATTAACAGCTTACATTAGCACAATACATTTCTTACAATGAAAAAACCAATGTTGATACATTATTACTAACTGAAGTCTACACTTTATTCTATACTTTATTCAGAGGTCTATATTTTAGGGGTGCCTGGGGTGGCTCAGTCGGTTAAGCATCTGACTTTGGCTCAGGTCAGGATCTCACAATTTGTGAGTTTGAGCCCTCTGTCGGGCTCTGTACTGACAGCTCAGAGCCTGGAGCCTGCTTCAGATTCTGTGTCTCCCTCTCTCTCTGCTCCTCTCCTGCCTGCATTCCCTCTCTCTCTCTCTCTCTCTCTCTCTCTCTCTCTCTCTCAGGATTAAATGAACATTAACAAAAAGAGAAGTCTATATTTTATTTGCTTAGTGTTTACCTGATGTTCTTTGTCCTTTCCAGTATCCCATTAAGTATACCACGTAATAGTCATCTTTCCATAGGCTCCTCTCTGCTGTGACAGTTGCTCAGATTTCCTTTGTTTTGATGTCCTTGACAGTTTTGAAAAACACTGGTCAGATATTTTATAGAATTTCTCTCAACGCATTTTTCTGATGTCTTCCTCATGATTGGGCTGGGGTTATGTGTTCTTAGAAGGAACACCATAGAAGTAAAGTGTCACTTTTATGATATCATTTAAGGAAAAATAATAAATATAACATCCGTTATCACCATTGAGGTTGCCCTTGATCACCTGGCAGAGGCAGTATGTGTCAGGTTTTCTAAGTAAAGCTATTTCTTCTTCCTCTTTTCTGTACTGTGCTATTTTGAAGGGTGTTACTGTACAAAGCCCATATTTGCACGTGGGGAAGTGATAGCCCTCCTTGAGGATGGAGTGTCTACATAAATTATTAAAATTCTTCAGCACCGGAGAATCGTCTCTTCTTCCCACTTATTTACTCATTCTAAATGATTTACTTATATTGATGTGAACTTGTGGATATTTTAATTTGAGTTATAATCCAAGATGACTTTATTTTTTGGCTCAAATTATTTTATCTTTTGCCTCTGAGAGCTGTTGCAATTGGTCCTGTGTTCCTTTGACATATTTCCATGCAATTGGATTGACACTTTCTTACTTTCTGGTTTAATAAGATGCTCCAAGCTAATCTTGTCCATTTCCTGCCCCAGTCCTAGAATCAGCATTTCTCCAAGCAGTTTGATTTTCTTTCACTGGAGAATGATCTTAGGATCTAATGTCTACATACTTGGTGTGACTGTTGGTATTTGGAGCTATTTGGAGGGCCTAGAGCGGAGGAGAGCTCTCTGAGGTAGAGTCTAAATGCAGTTAGGTTTGTTACACTGCAGTCAAGAGGAAAGTCCTCTAATTTAAAAGGAGATGTAACCCTGAAACAAAAGTTATAACACTGTCACTTGGGTTGCACTCACTTATCAAAGACTTTACATGTGTCTTAATATTTTTTTCTAAACTTCTCCACTGTCTGGTGAAAATGATGATCCCAGGCTCAGAAACCTTGATGTTGATAAGGAATTTTTGAAAGGTATAAACAAAGAAGTAACATGGACAGATCATTAGCTGTATGTGTTTTCTTCCCCAAAATAAAAATCCCTTGATGGATTAGACTGTGCCTTATTTATGTATATCTAATATTTATTAGTTAATTAATCTTCTTGTCCATTTACTCATCAAATTCTTTTATGAACTTATTATGTGTCAGGCAGGGTTTTAGGCCTGTGGATAAAATAGGGAAAGGCTGAACAGACAAGTCTCTTCCCCAGGAAGCTTATATTCTAGTAAGGGAGACAGCCACTCAGCAAACAAATGAAGCAACGAAAGTCCAGATAGTAAATGTATGAAGAAAACAAAGTAGGTTAACTGTATAGAGAATATATAGAGATGTGTGCAGGAAGAAGCCTTATTTTGGATAGGGCTGTTAAGGGAAGCCTTTGTGATAAAGTGGTATTTGAACAGAGATCCGAATGAGAAAGTACCATGTCTGGGGAAAGTGGAATAGCAAATGCAAAGAGGAAACAGTAAAGGAAATCCCTCTGAAGTGAGAGTGGCCTCAATTTGTTCAGGAACTGGCAAGAAGGTCCATGAAGTCGAATCATAGTGAGAAAGGGAGAGAGTGGCATGGAATGAAGTCATAGAGGTATGCAGGACTGGGTTGTGTAGAGCCTTGTAGACCTTCGTGAGGAGTTGGGATTTAACTATAAATGTACTGAAAAGCCACTGGGGAATCTTGTGCGGAGAAGCAATGTACTTGATTTGTTTTTAAAAGACTCCTCTGGCTGTTGGGTGGCAAGTGGATAATTTAAAGAAAAAATTACATATTATTGGGACACTCTATTATGAGCATAAATGTTATGCTTAGGTGAGGTAGATTGAGTGTTCCAAGAACACAGAATGGAAAAATATTCCATTTAGTCATATCTCTGGGATACCATCATGATCCGAAAGGACTCAATTAATCTCTTTGAAGGGAAAGGTTCCTTTGAGACGCAATTCCCATTGGATGATGTCCCAAGCTGTTGGCAAGAGTCTATAAAACACCTTTCCTTCAAACCATCTCAGACATGGTAATCCAGGAGGACTCGGGTACTGCATCTTAATTGCTGTCATCATAAACAGTTGCATCTGGTTGCTGGAGCGCCAGACACAAGAGTCTGTGTTCCATACCTGTGGTAACTGGAACATCATTTTCTATTATGTTCTATTTTGTTCTGACAGACAAATGATTAATTAGCACAATCAGCATCTCTCCTTGAAAATGGCCATGGATCAGTGTGTTCCTCTCCATCATGTAATTGAATCAGAGCCCACACACCTGTTTCCACTTCTTTTAAACAAACACCTGCCCAATAACCAACACAAAGCAATATTAAATCTCAACCTGCCTTGTGCATAAGTACATCTTTCAGCTTGACCTAATCAATGCTGAAAGCTATGAAAACATGGGTCCCAGAGAAGACTGCTGCCTGATCTTCACATGTAATCAGTGTGTCTGCAGATCTGGCCCCATTTAGGCTGTGTGATGCGGCTGGCCATGGCTACACTGCAGAGTGATTCAGAGTTTGGCTCTGGGGTCAGACCAACTTAGGATTGTACTTGGTTTTCCGGTGTGTGACATTGAGCAATTCACTTAACCCCGTAAGTCTCTGTTTCCTCATCTATAAACTTGGGATAGTGATGCTTACGACAAATGTTTCTTCTTTTTCTACATGTAAAAGATTTAAGACAGTATTTAGCACATAGTAAGCAAGTGTTAGCATTGTTTACTGTAACAAGAGAATATTAGAAACCATTAGATTGGCAAATTTCAGTCTGGTTAAGATGAACGAGGTGCATGCCACCCTATCTTTTCCACTGATTGCAACCAGAAGTCCTGAACAGAATACATGAAACAAGTATCTGAAGAGTCTGAAAAATATATAATAAAAAGTCAGCTGGGAGGGAGAATAAATAACTCAAAGAACACACCTTTGGAGAAGAGTCTCCGCTTCTTCTTTCCTCCCATATTTCCTGGCATAGATTCCATGGCAGCCTGAATCTTGAAGCTGTGCAGTAGGTGCTAATAGAAAATGCTGCAAGAAAATTCTCACTCTTGGGCCAGAAGGCTGAGAAAGGAGTCCCTGGGAAAGAGATATTTACCTCTTCAAGCCCTACTTTGGCTGTGCCTGAGAAATGTAGTGGCATCCCTATGGCAGTGGTAATAGCAGCATCAGCAGAGATTGGCATAGGAGTAGTGGCTATAGCAACAGGTGGTTTGAAGGCTCTTTTCCTCTTGCTACTTTGCTCTGAGGTAGGCCTAGTTTCAGGAAGTTCATTATAGTGCGTGGATGCTAAAACCATGGTTTTCCATGAAAATGGGTCCTAGGAGTCAGAGAATGTGAGGGATTCACAGAAAGGAGGTAGCTGGAGAAAGGGATCCTTTAAATCTGTGAAGTCTTGGGCTCATCATGAGCCACGCATGTGTAGAACTTGACCATAAGCAACATAGCAAACACACTGAGAAAGTGAACCACAGTGTAGACCACCATCCAGGTTTCAGGCTGAGCCCTGGATGGTGCATGAACAAGGGAGGCCAGATAATACACAGTGTTTGTAAATACTAAATTGATACTGGGACCACAGCGTGCAGGTGGGTCAGGACTGTGGTCTGAACCTAACTAGGTTGATTGCCTATGAAGCAAACAAACAAACAAAAACACAACACTCTCCAGAAAATTTTTAACCCAAAGTTAAGCCCAGAAACTAGAGTTTCATAGACATAATATGAAAATGGCTGGATACATTCCAGAATTACTCGAAATACTGAGAATCAGGGAAATGTTAGCAACCTTCAAGAGAAAATGTAATCAACCAATAAAAGTCCAAGATGATCCAGATATAGTAATAACTGGACACAGATTTTAAGAGCCTCTTATGATGATGTAAGTAAGGGTGAACATGCTTGGAAAGACAGAAATTCTCAGCCAAAACATAGAAGGTATATCAAGAACCAAATGGAAATTTTGAACTGATAGAAACGATAACAAATAGAAAATCCACTGTAGGACCACAAAAGCAGAATGGAGATGAGTAAAAAAAGAATCAATAGTGGGACACCCAGGTGGCTCAGCTGGTTAAGCATCTGATTTCAGCTCAGTTCATGATTTCTTGGTTCGTAAGTTCGAGCCCTGCATTGGGCTCTGCTCTGACAGTGCAGAGCCTGCCTGGGATTCTCTCTCTCTCCCTCTCTCTCTGCTCCTTTCCTGCTCTCTCTGTCTCTCTCTCTCAAAATAAATAAATACACTTAAAAATATATACTCAAAAAAAGAATCCATAAACTTTATGGTAGATCGATATAAATTATCCAATCTGGAAAACACAGAAAAAAAAAAGTTTGATAAAATATACACAGAGCCTCAAAGAACTATGGGACAGTATCAAAGCTTTTATTTTGGTGGTGTTGTAATCATGGAAGGTGAGGAGAAAGAAATGGTGCAGAAATGTATTGATGAAATAATGGCTGAAAAACTTCCAGATTTGATAAAAGACATGTATTTGCACATGAAAGAAGTTCAGCAAACTTCAAATAGGATAAACTTGAAGAAAGCCATCCTCTGACTCATCATAATCAAAGAACAGAAAAAACAAAGCCAAAAATCTTGAAAAGGCTAGATAAAAACAACACATTACACATAAGGAATCAGTGATTCAAAGGAAGGAAACTTTCTCATCAGAAACCATGGAGGCAAAGCAAAAACAAAAAAATAAAACCGTGGAATAACATTTTAAAGTGTCATAAGAAAAATACTGTCAATGTGGATTTCCAAGCCCTCTGAAAATATCACTCAGAAATTTTGTTCTGAAATCAGTCTGGTATTTAAAAAAAAAAAAAATATATATATATATATATATATATGTTTTCACCAAATGCCCTTATCATAGTTTAGTTATAGTGCTCTGTACAAATAATTCCACAAAGATAAGGACTCAACCCCCCTCTTTAGGAAACTTTGGGGATGCCTAGGTGACTCAGTCAGTTAAGCGTCCGACTTCAGCTCAGGTCATGGTCATCGTGGTTTGTGAGTTCAAGCCCCATGTTGGTCTCTGTGCTGACAGATTGGAACCTAGATCCTGCTTCAGATTTTGTGTCTCCCTCTCTCTGCCCCTCCCCTGCCTGTACTCTGTTTCTCTGTCTCTCTGTCTCTGTCTCTGTCTGTGTCTCTCCAAAAACAAATAAACATTAAAAAATATTTTTAAAAAGAAACTTATTCTGAAGTTCAGAGGAATGTGGGAATGTGAACAATGAAGTGCCATGTAGGCTTTGGAATTAAGAATGGAGTCCATGTGGGGTACCCTGGGGACACAAAGGACAACATAGTTGTCTCTCTATTCAGGTAAAAAGAGGGAACCAGGTGTAGTTTTAACAGTAGATTATGTTGCATATTCAAAAGTATGTCCCAAAGCTGGACACCTATTTTGTTTCTTAATTCTTATAACCTGCACACTTGTAAAATAGCCCCCGATACTTTACATTTTAAAAAAGAAAAATACAGATGTCCTGTGACTCTTGTACATGGTCATCAATTACAGATAAGCAATTATTGAAGGAAAATGGGAATAAAGATAATGTAGGTGTAATTTAGGAATTGTTTTCTTTCACTTCCATTTTCCTGGTGAAGCATTGAGCTCCTACAGTACCCCCAAAGGGAAAAGCCTTCCATAGGATTCTAATAAGAAATCACTTTCGATGTGGAGGTCTCTTCCCTTACTTAACTGGGGACAGATTCAGAGAGGGCCCATCGCATACCAAGCTTCTGGCCAACTAATGTTTTAAAATTAGACTATTAGAGACAGTTTGGTTAGAGAAAGTTGCCATCCGTATTTTTGCTTCTGTTCGTATTCTCTCAATTTTCAGAAAAGGTAATTTGACATCATTTTTAATAACCTACAATCCCTGCAAAGTATGGCTTTTTGTTATTTTAATTATAATTTGAAATTAGATCTACAATTCACCAACCCACAATAAAACACTCTGAAGCTTTTCTTCTCAAAGGAAACTACTTTTAATCTTTAACCTCTGCACAAATGTCGCATTTTATTTGACTAGTGTTATACCACAGAAACTGATTACTTTCTCAACAAAGAAAAAACAGTTTAATAGACCAGATTTTCACGTCATTAGAAAGTCTTCTGATCTTCTTTTTTTTCTCAACAGAATTATTCCTTTTGAAGACAAAATAACTCTGGTCCTGTGGAGAAAAATCCACATATAAAGGAAAATCTGTTAAACAAAATCTAATGGGACACTTTTGTGGGAAATGTTTATCTGTGGACAAAAATAAAATGTACTTTCCTAGACAAATCTACATAGCTTATGCATATGCTGTGGTTCAAAGCAATCCTCAAGGTTTTATCTTTTAAAAAAATTTTTTTTACATTTATTTATTTTTGAGAGACAGAGAGAGACAGACGCTCAACCAACTGAGCCACCAGGCGCTCCCTTTTTTTTTTTTATTTTTAATGTTTATTTATTATTGAGACAGAGAGAAACAGAGCATGAGTGGGAGATAGGCAGAGAGAGAGAGAGACACACAGAATCTGAAGCAGGCTCCAGGCTCTGAGCTGTCAGTACAGAGCTGGATGTGGGGCTCGAACCCACAGATTGTGAGATCACGACCTGAGCTGAAGTCAGTCGCTCAACCAACTGAGCCACCCAGATGCCCCCAGGGTTTTATCTTTTTGTCTCCACCTTGCAACCTGGGTCTTCACACATGCATAACAAAACCAAGGAAAATATATGACTTGAGTTCCCAACATTGTTTCTCAAGCCAGTCCTCTCTATTCAAAGCTTTGGCCTTGAATACCGAAATAGAATCTGGATAGAATGAAGTTAATACAGGGAAGCGACCCGTGTCCTTTGATAAAGTAGAGGTTAAATTGTTTTCTTGCCAATTATCAAATTTGAAAATAATCTGGTAATATGGTTTTACCTTTCCCTTCTTTTGCAATGAAATGAAATGACCCCAACCCTGAACTGGGGTTCAAAATTAAAGAGTTTGCTGTTTTGTTTTTTAACTTTTCTTAATGTTTATTTATTTCTGAGAAAGAGAGACAGAGTGTGAGTGAGGGAGGGGCAGAGAGAGAGGGAAACACAGAATCTGAAGCAGGCTCCAGGCTCTGAGCTGTCAGCACAGAGCCTGACGTGGGGCTCGAACCCACAAACCATGAGACTCATGGACTGTGAGATCATGACCTGAGCTGAAGTCAGACATGTACTGAGCCACGTAGGTACTGCAAGATTTTGCTATGATTTTAACTTTCTATAAATGTTTATTGCAATGATCTCTGTTTTTTTAAATATGTGGTCTAGGTTTTCCAGAATATAGTCAACTTGAATACATTCAATATTCAAAGAAAAGAGAATTCAGTATCTCGGGCCTTGATGATAGAATGAAGACTCCCCAGGAAATCATTCAGAGACTGCAAAGGACCTCTTGCCCTTATTCCTGGCAGTGGGACAAGTGACAGTAAACTAAGTTTTTAGGATGGTAGGTTCTTGAGGTTCCCGTGTGGTGAAAGTCATTCCCTTGTATGAAGGCAACTCAGAACCTCTATCTGACCGGATGAATCATGTGTGATGAGCATAGTACAGTGCTTTTCAAACTTTTCTATAGTAATGAGATTTTTTAAAAAAGGAAAATCTCTGTTAAAGCCCAATATATAATGTAGTCAAAAGCAGGGCTATTCTGGCTGATTTGAACCTATCAGTGGGCTTCACATAAGCCCCAATGCTTGGTAGTGCCACAAAGGGGAACCACTGGCAAAGCAGGGAATCAGAGAGTCAATGCAATCTCTTACTAGTTGCCGAAACTCAGACAATTTACAATCTTCTTGAGTATATGTGTGTGTGTGTGAGAGAGAGAACATGTGTTCATTCTTGTCTTTCAGGACTGTTGTAAAGATGAGTGATAATGCACTCATTATCTAGCCTAGTACCTTGCATGGAGTAGGTATTAAAAAGTTGCTTCTAGGTTTTTGCACCTGGGTGGCTCAGTTGGTTAAGTGTTGACTTCAGCTCAGGGCATGATCTCACAGTCTGTGAGTTCGAGCCCCGCGTTGGGCTCTGTGCTGACAGCTCAGAGCCTGGAGCTTGCTTCGGATTCTGTATCTCCTTCTCTCTCTGCCTCTCCCCTGCTTGCTCTCTGTCTCTCTGTCTCTCAAAATAAAATAGAGGAATAAAAAACAATTTTTTTAAAGTTGCCTCTATTCTTGTTTTTATCAACAGGATCCTAATCATACTGAGCTAGACTCAGTATGGAATTATACTGAACCATGTTCCAGGCTTGTTGTAAAGGGCTATGTATGCATAAATTCTTATAATTTACAGATGGTGACAATGAGACTTAGGGGGTTCAAGAAATTTACCCAACACAGAGATTAGTAGTGGAGTCCGAGTTAAGTTTCAATCCCTGGATGTAACTCCAAAGTTTGAGTCCTTAACTCGAGCATGCAGTTGCCTGTTAATGATAAAATGCAAGACTCAGTGTATACTTGTGTAAGGCAATCCCTCCATATCTTAGCTCCCTCACTGTTCAAATGGGAAATACTCCCCACAGTCTTGTGAGACTCAGATGAGATAAAGTTAGCCACATGCAAAAGACTCCTAATTGTGTATAAACAAATGGCATCCTGCATGGTCAGTCCATTTTATCCAGTTTGATCATATCAACTAATAACCACCAAATCTTAATTTTCATCTGTTTTCTTTTTTATTATAATTTTTTTTACATCTTATTTATTTTTGAGAGACAGAGAGAGACAGCGTGAACAGGGCAGGGGCAGAGAGAGAAAGAGACACGGAATCCAAAGCAGGCTCCAGGCTCTGAGCTAGTGGTCAGCGCAGAGCCTGACACAGGGCTCGAACCCCCGAACTGTGAGATCATAACCTGAGCCGAGGTTGGACGCTCAACCAACTGAGCCACCCAGGCACCCCAATTTCCGTCTGTTTTCTGTGGAAGCAACTCAAGTCAAAAGCATGTCTGAAATTTGTCAAAATACATCTGGACTCCAAAGGGGAATCTTATTTAGCTTTAAGATAGGTTCTCAGAAAAAAAAGTCTTCCAAGACTAATGAGCAGTTTTGCTGTGAACCCGCTTTTGAGAACAAGAGATCATAATGGAAGTGCTTGGCATGGAACATTGTGTCTCACACTGAAATAAAGAGATAGGCCAGCAAGGTATGGCCGAAGATTCCAGGTGAAAGGCATTTTCTTTGCTAGGTAACTCCAGAAAATACTTTGACATTCTGTCCATAACCATAATGTTTCATGATATTTTAAGTTAAGTAAATTGATACCAGAGTGAAACACTTGTAGCTACTATAAATACCATGATATAACGTGAATTTTTGAAATTTATTTATGGAAAAGTTGGAAGAACAAAAGACAGGTGACATCGTAACATCAGAGTGTTTGAGTTACGTGAGCGTTTGTTGTAGATTCTATCCTTGAGACGCTTGCTTCATATCTTTGTGTGCTATAAATAATATTCAAAACATCCAGTCTTACATTTACTTTTAATGTTTACACTGTAAAGGAAAATTGCCTAATTGCTCACCTTCCTAGAATGTTTGTGTTGTATCCTCCGGGAGGAACAACTATATACATTGAAAAAGAAATTTCCATAATTTTTGTAATTGGCTACTTTATACAGACGTTTCCTGCAAGAGAATGAAGGTGTTCAATTGAGGAAGCAAACAATCCTTACCCTGACCTGCCTAATCAGATATGTATATTTAATTTGTTTCATCACATTTGGAATAGGACTTTCGGGAAAGGAAGGAAAACAGAACAAAGTCATCTTTTTACTGCTTCTCTATAAATAAAGATGGAATGTAGGAACTGATGAGCAAGGTAGAAGTCAATGCTGTAAAACATAGAAATGAAGTCCACATGCCATTGTTTCTTTCTCTTCTCTCCAGTTTTGTTATTTAGCGACTGTCACTACCAAATGGATTGTGAAAGGCTTCTTTAGCTGAGAGGGGTGGTATAGAAAATAAAAGGGGAAATAAAAGAGATTCCTTAGAAAACAACAGGGAAGATTGAATTGTAAGGTAACCTCTTCATCTAGAATGACAATCCTCAGTTTTAACTGCAGATTGGAATCATCTGGGGAACCTTAAACATGTGTAGATACCTGGATCCCATCCCTGGGGATCTTATTTAATTGATCTGGGGTGGGGCTTCAATGTCAGTATTTTTTAAAGCTCCCCAGTGAGTTTAAAGGGTATTCAGGATAGAGAACCACTGTGGACACCAGCAGTAATCCACAGATCCGCAGGTAGGCTGGGTTTCTAGAAGTTTCATGTCTATGAGAGGAAGGGCATGAACTACAGAAGATGGTATTTGGAAGTAGTGTTGGCAATCAGATCATCATGGGCTGAAGACAGTCATGGTTCTGGAAGAGAAGGGCAGCCTCTCTATATCCTGGCTCCCCTGTTGTGCTCTTTGTTGGAAAGTTAGGAGAATAAATGAGAAAATGCCATGAAATGTTTAGTGATCCTTAAGGATTCAATATGCTATCCTTCATCTGAAGGCAACAGGTTCCCTTTTCCTCCTCCATCATATCTGAAGTCATCTGCTTGATTATCAAGGCAGAAACCACAGCAAACTTTTCAAAGTCTACATTGGAGAAATAAAGGTAAACCAGGGAGCCTGGAGTATGACCCAGATAAAGAGGAAAAAGCTTAAACATTTTAGAAAAGGAAGCAATCTGGGGGGATATATATGCAATAGAACAGGAGCAAAGTTGGGGCTGAAAGCTGAACCATCATGTAGGAGCCAAAATAGGGATGGAGTAAAGGGAAATGAGGCAACAGGAAACAAGGAGAGGGGCATAATAATTGCAGGGCACAGAGATTGTTTGGTGCAAGACTGCTCTGGGAAGTATGATCCCGTGACTTCTCTCTAATTCTCTAGGATATCCTAGAGAATTCTCCCTGGGCCAGGGTAATCTGACCCAAGTGATGCATGAGGGAGACCAATTTGGCAGAAACCAGTAGAGTTCAGTGGGAAGGAGGCTAGAGGCAGTTAGGAGACCCCTCTGTTGGGTCTTCACCAAGTAATAAGTTCTGATGGGGCTTCTAGGAATGACATTATGGCAGTAAACTCGGCAGTGATGTGATAATTGATTCTGAGGGAAGAGAGTGAACGACAATGAGGAGACAATGTGAATTTGTAGTTCTGAGTCTGCATGTCAAGGAGAATGGTAATTCCATCAACAGAGAGTATCAGGAAGATGAGCTCATTCGGGGAAATGGCAGGATAGTGTTAGATGCTAAGTGAGACATACAGGTAAGGTCTTCCAGGTGAAACTATCTTACAGAGAGTAGAAAAATGCTGGATAGGAATTCTGGAGAGGGTGGGAACTCGAGATAAAGATGCTTGCAGACTGAGTGCGTATATTGGGGAAGCTGGTGTGGAGAGAGAAAATGAAGAGAATTAAGGATAGAAGGGGATGTTCGCACTCTGAGAAAGTACAGTCAACAGAGGGGACTGTGGGATGGTCCAGAGGGTGGGAAAGGCCTGCTGAAGCCAAAGAGTTCTGAAAAGTAAGGAGGATGAAGCATGAGATGGGCCAAGAGATCCAGTCTGGTAGTGGGTAGTCTCAAAAGAATTAGCCTCCTAGTTTCCATGCTAGGAAGTGACCTCCACTTGCCCATCTTATACAAATTATAACTTCTCTCAAGGAGTTACTTTTTCCATGAAGTTTTTCTGAGTATTCCATTCCTCATTTATTCCCTATTCCTTAGAATTCCTCAAATAATTCAAGTCTGCCCATGCATTCTGCATTTCACTGGGGCAGCGGCCTCATACACCTTTCCAGCTGCGTGGAAGCAACGTGACACTTTGCTTCTCACCTCAGGGATGACACCCATGGTGTCATGACTAGAAGTGCTGCCTAGCTGCAAGTCCCCGGCGGCGTGTTCTTCACAGGCAGTCAGCGTGATTTTTAAATGTGAACCAGACAATATGGTGATCCTGTTTGAAACCTGTAAGGGCTTCTACATGGAAGGAGGATCCTGGCTCTCAAACTCCAGCGGACAATGGAGACTTCATCTCCCTCCGCCCTCTCATCACTCATGTGCTCAGCAGCTCTGGCTGTTTCTGTCTCCGGGCCTTTAAACTTTCCATTCCTTCTGCTTTAAAGGTTCTTTCCTTAGAATTTCACATGGCTTCCTCTCTCTCACCGTTTGGGTCTTAGTCAAATAGCCTCCTGTCAGCAAGGTCTTCCCTAGCACCCTCAGGAATACCATATGCTTTTCTTCCACACCACCCTCTGCAGTGTTCCCATGCCATCCTCTCCGATGGCATTTGTCAATATTGAAATTATCTTACTTGTTCTTTCCTCTCTTTGTCCAACTCTTTATGAGTAGGACATCTGTCTTGTTCACAGCTGTCTCCAGCACTAGAAGATTCCCTGGCCTGTGGTAGGAGCTCCGTCAATGCCTCCAGGGCTCGACTGACTCAGGCCATTGGACAGTTTCATCTTTCTGAGGCCTGAATTTTCTTTCTCTCTTCTGTTGTCACGTCCTCAACCAGGCCCTCCTAACACTTTGATCTCAGTCAGACTCCCTGCTATGATCTCCTTCATAGGAAATATTCTTTCCTTCAAAACATTTTCACAGTTTTCAAATCCATAGGTCTTTATGTGTCCACATTCTATCTCCCCCTAGTAGACTCTAAGTTTCAGCAGGGCAAATACTGCATACCATTTATACCTAAAGATATCTATCTATCTATCTATCTATCTATCTATATCTTGGCTACCATGTATTCCTTGTGCTAGAAACGTAGTAGGTGCTCATTTATTCTGTATTGAATGAATATTGAAATATTGAGTTTCTCTTGGATTTAACAACAGTAGAATATATGTGTGTGTGTATATATATTATATATATATATATAATATATACTTAAGTAAGCTTCACACCCAGTGTGGAGCCCAACATAGGGCTTGAACTCATGACCCTGAGATCAATACCCGAGCTGAGATCAAGAGTCAGATGCTTAACTGATTGAGCTACCCAGTCACCCCAGAGTAGAATATTAAAATTTTTTAATGTTTATTCATTTTTGACGGGGGGGGGGGTGTGGCAGAGAAAGAGGGAGTCACAGAACTTGAAGCTGTTAGCACAGAGCCAGATGCGTGGCTCAAACTCACGAACCGCAAGATCATGACCTGAGCCAAAGTCAGAGGCTTAACCGACTGAGCCACCCAGGTTCCTCCCTGAGTAGAATATCTTTTAAAATAGCTGAAGAAGAATTGATAGACACTATTTTGGAAAAATTTAGATTTCCTTGTCTGGCTAGAATGTGCACCTATATTTTGCAGGAAAGTCATCAAAACCACTCTGATCTAGAGGAAGTCATCTGTATCCTTTTCTCCAATAGGACAATTTGACAAAGGGACTGGACCTGACTCGGCCTGAGCTGGAGGAGACATCCTGGTGTTGCTGTCCCAGATGGGTGGAGAACAGGCAGTCATAAGGGTCACATCTGAGCTGGGAACCTGCTGGTTATTGTCCAGATGACAGGCAATGCAGGAGGTGGTGGCTGAGTGGATTTTAGCACACAAAGTCTGGCCATTCTTTTCTTCTGTCCAGTTACAGTGATGCAGATTTGTATCGGGTTTACATTGTTTCTCTGTGAGAAGCTCAAGCTGCTAAAAGGAAAATAAAAACAAAAAGAGTGGATGACTTACCATATTTGTCTCAGGTAACTAAGTCAGACTTACGGGAAAGGTGCTCACGGGTGGGGAATTCTCTAGAATAGGCTCTGTGAGCTAGCAGCAGCTTCTGGCAGTGACTAAGCCATACTAGCTCAAAAGTTGTGTTTCTTGTTCTCATTGGGAAAACGGCTAATAATATTTATCTCTTATTTACAGGGCAGGAGGAAAGATCGGAATAGGAATTAGATGACCTGAGTTCTAGTCCTGCATTGCCATCAGCTAGCCATGTGGCCTTGAGCCAAGTGATGCACTTCTCTGGGCTTCCGTTTCTTTATATTTAAAATGGAGGCATTGGCACATAATCCTAGCATTTGAAATGAATGTGCAATCGGGTTTCTGATTTAATGTATCCCTCCTGCGGTGGGCAGGATGTGGTCAAACTTCACACCCCACTGCCCCATACCAATAGAATCTCGTCTTTGATTTGCTGAGCCCGGTCTCCTAACTGAAACTCCAGCTCCTCCACCTGCTGCCGCAGGGCCTGGCGTAGAGTCTGCAGTTGCTCCGCCTCTTCCCTGCATGTAAAGAATAGAAAATGACCAAATTTCGTATCACCTTCAAGCACAGTTCTCCATGGTTCCTCTCAAAATGGAGGTCACTCCTGTGACACTTTTTTTTAAGTTTATTTATTTATTTTGAGAGAGAGAGTGCAAATGGGGGAGGGGCAGAGAAAGAAGGAGAGGGAGAGGGAGAGAGAAAGAGAGAGAGAAAGAGAGGGAGAGAATCCCAAGCAGGTTCCACAAGGCCAGTGTGGAGTCCAATGCAGGGCTTAAACCCATGAACCATGAGATCATGACCTGAGCTGAAACCTCAAGAGTCAGATGCTTAACCAACTAGCCACCCAGGTGCCTCACTTCTCTGACATTTCTTAAAAGGGAATGTCACCTTCTTTATTTGTATCAGTTGCAGACTTAGGTATATTACTAGGGCAAGTTTTCTTTCTTTTTTTAAATAACTCTATTGCAGAATAATTTGTATCCCGCAAAGTTTACCTATTTTAACAGTACAATGTAATGATTTTCAGCAAATTTGCCAAGTTGTATCTCTCACCACCAGGCAGTTTAGGAACACTTCCATTTGCCCCATAAAAACTCTTGTGCCCCTTAACAGTTGATCCCTATGCTCACCCTTCAGGACCAGGCAATGACTAATCTACTTTTGGGACATATACTTTTAATCTATATGAAAATAATGCAGATTTTCAAAACTCTAATAATGCAGATTTTCAACATTTACATTTGCATAAGCCCCATTGACATCAGTTGAAGATATCCTGCTGGCCACCCCCCCCTTCCCGGCTGACTGCCCATCTTCTGACCTCAAATAGCCTTGGCCTTAAGGAGTAAGTGTTGCTATCTAGCAAATAGCTCTCACTGACTCCCACTGAGAAAGCAAGAACAAGAGAAAAGCAAAGGAAAAGGACTCATTTCTCATTAATCCTGCTCCCTGGTGCTCATCTGTCCTGCCCTGATTACCTTTCCTTGCTCCAGGTGTGTGGGCTGCTACTTACTTTTATGATTCTCTTCAATAATTACCTTTCCTTCTCTGACATGTCCCTGTAAAAGAGTGCCTGCTGTCCTGTAAGGTGCCGTTCAATTTCCTCTAAATGTTCTCGGAAATGCTGGCACACCATCTTCATGGCTTCCATCTCCTGGACTGTGCACTGAGAACAATTAGAAAGAGCTGAGAAGGGGGTCCTTCCTGATTCATTGCAAGAGCTCACCCTGGCGGAGCCTGCCTTCTCACTTGGGCTCCCTGGTCTGCAATGAAACCCTAATTCTAATGTGTGGGGAAGAAAAGAGGGAAAGGCCAGATTTTGGCTTCTCCAGGCTAGTGGAGGCAGTACTGGTCTGGGACAGAAGAGCAGCTGTTATAGGATGGTCCTTGGAGACATCACGTCCCAGAGACAGAAAGGCTGTCTGGAGGACTAGGAGATGTGGATGTTCAAGGATGCAGATAAAGGAGAGCTGCAGGGAAAGGGCCAGAGTGAGGGCTTATGCTTAGAAAAGTTGAGTCTTGTTAAATCTTGTTTAATTTGGGTGCTGAATACTGCCTCACTCTGAATCTCAATAACATTGAACACATCTGTCTGGATGGTATGTGTTTGAAGGGAGAAAATCTGCTTAGAATATTTTTTTTATTAGTCTTAGCCCTGCTTAACCACGATCCCTGGTGATAAAATCTGCAGGATCAGCTCCATGTAGCTAACAAGCTCATCCAGATAAGGCAGATATAGATGAGGCATCCCACTCTCTTCATGAATTGAATCTAGAATTGAACTCTATTCTTCCTATCCTGCTCCTCACTGCTCCTGATGTGAATCCTTCTTTAAATCGTACTTTCTCTGCATGACCGTGCTTCTGCCTTGGTTTCCTGATGCATGTCTCTTCCTGCAGCCCCTAAGCCCAGTCCATTCAGGAACCTCATGATTTGCTGAGTTTTCACTAGTTACCCATCTTGGTTTCCAGCTCAGGTTGGATCCTGCTTTGAATAGATGCCTGTCCAGAACCCCAGCATCTCTATCCATCTGACTTTAAGTGACATTAATGCTTTTTAGACCCCAATGCTCTCTCTCCCAGGCCTGGTAGAGCTTCTGGAAAGCTCTTTAATTTTTTTTATGTTTATTTATTTTTGAGAGACCAAGAGAGACAGAGCTCGAGACGGGGAGGGGCAGAGAGAGGAGATACCAGATTTGAAGCAGGCTCCAGGCTCTCTCTGAGCTGTCAGTACAAAGCCCAATAAGGGGTTTGAACTCACAAATTATGAGATCATGACCCGAGCCAAAGTCGGACGCTTAACTGACTGAGCCACCCAGCCGTCCCTGGAAGGCTCTTTAAAGAAAACTGATTTTCATGGCAGCCTTCTTTCAACCTCCTCTTCTTCCTCCTTCCACGGAGACTGGTCTTAAAGCTGTGTTAATTCCTCTTATCCTTGTTTTTAGGAAGTCCTAGATTTCTTACTCTTCTCCTCAAAACCTCGTGGTCAAGATCCTGGCAACCTCATGGCTATTTTTACTGAAATTGTCACAATGGAAATATTTTCCTTCAAGTGATGTTTTTCTACTGAAAACTCCTTATCATTTTGCTTTGAGAGTTTGATTTTGATTTTATCCCCTAATTTTTATGTATGAAAAACATATTTTACATGGCAAAGCTTTCAAATTACTTTTGCTTCATTGTGAGTACATCTGAACCAGGTAGAGGAGTATTTGAAGTGTTATTGATGTTGGCAAACATGCTTGAAAGGTGACTACAATTATGGCTCTTGAAACCAGAAAAGATCTTAGAGACCATGAAGGGCTCTTTTTATAGAGAAGTGATCTGACATGGAATGGCAAACTGACTTGTCCAAGGTGAAAAAGGGTAGATTTCAAGCCAAAGTGTCCTGATTCATGTCTTCTCTTCTCAAGATATAACTGACTTACAGCAGGGACCATTATTTCCAGTGCAGCTGGACACAGGGAGAAATTATTTGTTTCTTATGAGTGAGCTGGTTGAATGGTCCTAGTTGACAAGTTCTAGGGATGGTGAGGCCAGGGGCTTGGAAATATGGCGCTCAAGTAGGCTGAGCATTATAAACATTAAATATTATGCTTCATCTAGTTATTTTAGGGTGGCCCTTTGTGATTGGAAGGCATGTGGGGCTGGGATTTAGGAATAACTGATGGCCCCTTGGTCCCTGAGAAAGGAGTGATGTGGAAGATTCTGAAATACCGCCATCTTCTGGTCATTTGGAAATACTAAAGCTACCTTTCAGCTCTAGAACAGGTATAGAAGTAGTTTCAGAAAAAAGGAAAAACTTACGCAAGGAAAACAAAAAAGAAGTTGTTTTGAACCCTTTCTTCCAATATAAGAGCTGGGTTATAACCCAAAGTCAATTCCAGGTCTACTCGACTGACCCAAGCCCATTAAAACAAACTTTAACTTCAACGGTAAGAGCAACACCACCAGAAAACATTGAAATTTCACTTTTGAATTGGCTCATATTATTTTTTAAACTCTGTGTATGCTTTCTTTTTATTTAAATCCAGATCATAAACATTATATAAACATTTTCTAATATCTAAGAATCTTATTTCAGATAGTATCATTTTCTTTTCTGAGGAGTTTTTTAAATTAATTAATTATTATGAAGAATTCACATACACACACATATATAAGAATTAATCATACAAATAAACAATTATTTTAGATGATCCACATGACCACAAAAAATGGCATTTGCCAATTCGTCAAGTGAGTCTCTGCACAGTTACATATTTCTCTGTAAGGGGATGAGATGGAGATGTTTTCCTGCATCTTTTCTCTAAAATTGCTCTTACTTTCAATGCTCACTTGGAACTTCCATTGACAGATAACCGATAGCACCTATCCCTGCCTATAATCTTCACTTGGTTCAAGATCCATTTTCCAGAAAATTTTTTTTTATAAATAATTTTTGTAGTCCTAGCTAGCACTGAGCATCTGATTTAGAGATATTTTTCTCCAGAATATCTTTCAGGCCTTACGAACCCAGACTCACTCACCATAGATGGCTTTTCTCTTTGTTCTGGACACAAGTATAATAATGCATATGTACGTGTGTGTGTGTGTGTGTGTGTGTGTGTTGATTATTTTCTTTGAATGTATGTTTGTGGTTCCTTGAATCTAAATAAGGAGAAATGCATTGTCATCTAATAAAACCTGACATGTATGCATTTCAGGATGTAAAATGTCAGATCAAGTTGATGTAAAAATAGCATTAAAAAATTTTTTTAATGTTTACTTTTGAAGGAGAGAGAGACAGAGTGTGAATGGGGTAGGGGGAGACATGGAATCTGAAGCAGGCTCCAGGCTCTGATCTGTCAACACAGAGCCCGATGTGGAGCTTGAACCCATGAACCATGAGATCATGACCTGAGCTGAAGTTGGACTCTTAACAGACTGAGGCACCTAGGTGCCCCTCATTTTTTATATAATTGTGAATTCTAGGAGGAGAGCAGGCTAAGGTAATGTGAGACAAGGTTTTAGAACACGTGAGCTGGTTGCATGGACACTCTCATTTAAATGCCAGCTCATTTGAAAGCCACACACAAGTCTGAAGATGGCCATTGCGCATAATGGGACACAAAACTCCTTTATTTTCTGCAGAAAGTGCTCATGTCTCATAGTGTCAAGTGAAGAGAAAGGTTTATTTCCGGCTGCCAGATCCCTCCACACAGCTGGGGCTACGTGGGCCCAAGGTCATCTGTTAACACCAACTAGAGAAATGAGGAGGGCTCGGTCTTCATGGAGGGTCACTCACCCTGAAGCTGGCCTAGGCTTAATCTTTGGTCCTCGTTCTAATCAGTATCCTTCTGCCTGACTCCCAGAACCAGTCCTTATCCTGTATCTGGCTGTGAGCTTCCCCAGTGCTATGTCTCAGAAGTGCCCACATGATTAGCATTTTCTAGGGCTTTCTGTGTGCTGGGCACTGTGCTGAGTGTCTGCGCATACTGAGTGCTTTACAAGCACTCTCTCACTTAACCTAAAACAATCCTGTGTCAGGGGCATGAATAGTCTCCCTATTTTATGAAACAGGCTCAGGGAGGTTCATAGCTTGTGCAAGATTATTCAGCTAAGTGAATTTAGGATGGAGAACTGTTCAGTTAGACTGAATTGAAGATGAGGTCCAGATGCATTCCTGTTTATAACCTTACACATGAATTTATTGTTCTAGTTCCCTCTGTAAAATGGGGATCCCTTTGTAAATGAAATTGCCTCCTTACTTCAGAAGGTGAATGGAAGCATCAGATAAGAAGAAATTTGAGAGACTATATGGCAAGCTATAAAGCACTCTACAAATACTACTTGCGATCTGAGATAGAAAGGCATGCCCTGAGAACCTGCATTCAGGACACCTGAACATTATCCCCGAGGTGGTATCGCTCCATCTGCTCTCCCATTTTTGCAGAGGTGAATACTTACAGAATACAACTCCCTCACTGTAGTGTCCTGAAGGACGTTCAAAGTCTTCATGAACTGGGCTTCCAGATGATTATGTGAGCATGGGCAGTGCCTACAGGCTGAGTGGCAGTGGGGACAGTGGTGACAGCAGACACAGCAGTGGGCAGGTACAGCATGGCAGATGCCTGTTGGGTAGATATGAGGGAAGCCTGTGTCTAGAGAGATGGATTTGGTGAGCCGCTGGGCCTGGTTACTTGGGGCTGAACAGCAATGCCGGGGCCAAGGCTCACATATATAGGTCTGAAGGGAAACATCACTGTGTTGTCTTGATTCTGTCTCCAGTCCTGGTTCTGTTGTGAGGATAGGGTCACACATAGTGCATTCTAAAGTTGATCCTTTAGAATCAGTCCCCAAAACCACAGCATTCTGAGCAGCCGATGCCAGATTGGAGGACATCTGGATTGTCACAGCCTTGGCACTAACGGTGTTTGAGTCAGCATTTGGAGGAAGGTTTTCCATCTCAGATTCTGTCCTAGGTGGTATTTGACCCAAAGCACTAAATGTTGGCTTTGTTTGGGGAGTATCTCCAGAAAGTTTGTCTAGGTGGGGAATGGACTTTTCAGATATTTGACTGAGGTCAACTGCGTAGGGCATGAGGTTACTGGGCTTGGGGACACGCTGTGGTGGACTTTCTCCTATCAATGAGACAGTGTTGGTGTCAGAATAAGTTTGCCTGCTTTCTGCTCCTGTCGGGGCCTCAGAGTCAACATGAAGGAACTTGTCATGAGCAGGTTCCATTCCAGGTGATCTTTGGGACTCACAGCATTGGCTTCGCACATATATTTCCCCAGCGCCCTCAGGCTTTAGCAACCCATCCTTCATTTTTGTGCTACAGGTCACCACAAACTCCAGAGGACAATCACATCTGGAGGTAACTGTGTCCACCACAGTCTCACATTCAGTTTGGGGCATGGGCAGGGGCTGCCTCACATGGCTCTTTTCTCCTGGGTGTTCTCCCCCTCTGGGGGTCTTGTGAAGGACCATATCTGGGGTCAATGGCTCTGGTGGCTCCTCCGTGTCCTCAAACTGAGACTCCTTCACCATATACATTGAGGCCTTTTCTTCCAAGATATTCCAGCCTTGGTATGGAAAGGATGTGCTCCCCATGGCCTTGGAATCAGACTCCTCTGACTCTTGTTGGCAGCCCCGGGGTGACACTGCATGCTGGTTCTGATCCCTTGGCTGTCCACATCCATCCTCAGCAGGACTCTGGCTGCTTGGCAAGGACGGTATCTGTGTGAGAAACCAGGATAAAGGCAAGTGGGTCAGAAGGGTGATGGAGGCACTAGGTTTAAGAAGTGGGTGTGTCTGGGGCACCTGGGTGGCTCAGCCCATTAAGCGTCTGACTCTTCATCTCAGTTCAGGTCATGATCTCACGGTTCATGGGTTTGAGCATTGCATCGGGTTTTGCGCTGCAGAGCCTGCTTTGGATTTTCTTTCTCTCTCTCTGCCCCTCCTTAGCTCTCTCACTCTCTTTCTTGAAAACAAACAAACAAACAAACAAACAAAAAAACAAAGAACTGTGTATCATTTCCTTACCATTACCACTGACTTAGGAGTCAGGAGATCAGGGTTACAAACTCAGGTTTACATTAGTTTACTACTTTGACTGGGGCCTTCTGTCTAGAAGGCTCAACTTCCTTATTTAGCAAAGTCAAAAGAAAATAAGAAGGAAAGGAATGATAAGCTTTATGTCACCTTGTTTTTTTAAATTTTTTAATGTTTGTTTATTTTTGAGACAGACGGAGAGTGAGGGGGGAGGGGCAGAGAGAGAGGGAGACACAGAATCTGAAGCAGGCTCCAGGCTCTGAGCTGTCAGCACAGAACCCGGAGTGGGGCTTGAACTCATGGACTGCGAGATCATGGCCTGAGTCAAAGTTGGATGCTCAACTGACTAAGCTCCCCAGATGCCCCTATGGCACCTCTTCTATTGTGACTTCATCATCCCCTGTCCTTTGGGTGCCTAGGCTGTTTGTCTTCTAAGGGCTGGTTGCCCTTTCCAAATGTGGCAGCACACTTTCTACTTATCCTTCCTTTTATTCCTCTTCCAACCCTCCAATGGCTGCTTACCTGCAGGGGCAGTGGTTCTGCTGGTTCATCTAGGAACCCGCTGCTGTCAGACTGGCAGCTGTTTTCTCTGTTCATGGTGGCACCTGTGGAAAGAAATAAAGAGGCCTGGAGTAAGTGAAGGGAAATAGATTGTCAACATGGCTGAGATCAAACCCTCTCTGTGCCTGACATGCCATAGATCTTCAATAAATGCCCACTGCATGGAAATGTAGATGAAGGAGGGAATTCCAAGGATTTATTTGCTCGATTATCAGGGGGTCCATGTAAAATTGTGTCACCGATTTCCTGATATAAGGATGAAAAATATGAAATAAAGTAAAATGAACTACCATCTCTTCAAACTAAATAACAAATGATTGTGATGCATCTTTACTAAGGGGAAGAAAATCTAGCAGGATATGCATATATCTTAAGTGCCACGCAGACAAAACAATAAAAAACAAAATGTGTATATCTGCGTGTATATATTTTGCAATGAACTGAATATTATGTCCCCCCCCCCAAAATCCTATGTTGAAATCCTAACCCCCATGGTGATGGTATTAGGAGGTGGGGCCTTCAGGAAGTGATCAGATAGTAAGGGCAGAGCTCTCATTAATAGGGTTAGTACCTTTTAAAAAAGACCCCAGAGAGGAGAGCCCCTTTGTCCCTTCCACCGTGCAGGAACACAGTGAGAGGGTCTATGGACTAGGAAGTGGCTCCTCACCAGATGCTGAAATGGCCAACACCTTGATCTTGAACTTCTAGACTCCAGAACTGGGAGAAATACATTTCTGCAGTTTATAAGCCACTCAATGTGTGGTATTCTGTTATAGCAGCTCTAACTGACTAAGACATATATATCTTTTTTTTTTTTTTTAACTAAACGTTGGATAAGAACCTAGCTAGCTTCATCTGGACTCTATATGACTACAAGTCCATGCTCATGTTTTAGACTGCTTCTCTTATCATTACAATAGGCTGGAAGGGGCAGAGAAAGAATAGTGTTAAGTGAGGGCAGATAACAACTTTGTAAACATGAGCATCTGGAAATTCTAAATCTATTTGAACTTTACATAAATAGGTTACATTAGCAGGGGTGGGGGATATGGGTGGCTACTAGAGGATCAACTTGCTAAAGATCAAATTGTAGGATTTTTGCTGCTCTTTAATGAGAAATGCTTTATGGGGCTAGAAGAGGAAGTCACCTGGGCAAAGGGCATTTGGAGTATAGCCCTTCTTCTACAAGAAGCAGAAAGAGGAGCTTCTTTGTCCTAGGAGAAAGGTTGGGTATGAGTCTGGGGAGTGGGTCTGAAAGGAAAAAATTGATTGTTGATGGATGTTATGCTTGGCTATTTGGCATCTAAGTGAGAAATAAAGAATTTGCCTTTGCTTGAAGAACTAGCTGCTGCAGAGGAGTGCAAAGGGAAAAGCAAACAAGCAGTTCAACCTCTGTTTAAGTGTTCTGGATCCAGCCTTCAAGGGAGGCCTCACTGATAAGGGTAGCAGCACCTTGTCTCCTTGTAGGACTCTCTCCCACCAGACATAACCACCCATGTGTCTGAGCAAAGACAGCTGGTGGAGACGTGGTTCCAGAGGTGGTCCCCCAGGCCAAATTCCAACCACCTCACCCTGGGGTCAGAGCAGAGAGAAAGTGGCTTGGCTTTGTAGAATCCAAATTTATAAACTCCACATTCATTAATTCAGCCTCAATGAAAACAAAAGTCTAAAATTCAGAGACTGTAAGTTTTTAATAGCTGAATCTTAGAGAGATGGGAGGAAATTTGAGAAAACAATGTCTTTGACCTTATTGTTACCTCTGATTCTTTAGTTAAGGATAAAATATGGAAAATCGTGACTGGTCATAGACCTAAAGAAGACTTCTGCTTCTGGGAAGCTGGAGTAATAAGAACTAGATTTTCCTCCCACCTGAAACAACTAAAATACAGGACAGGGTATGTGAAAAAATGGTTTCAAGAATAGGGGCATGAGGTAATTAAAAATGCCCGTTGCCATCCCTGAGAAGCAGGAACAAATAATGTGGGCTCTACCATCACCCAGCTTCCTGCCTTGGGATGGTTTAAGGAGGGAGGGAAGAATCTGGCAGACTCCGTAAGTTGAAGAGACAAAACTAAGAGTCTGGAATGACTGAGCTAGCTAGAGTTTTCAGGGAAGAGTGGAAGAGAGGAGAGATCTTCACAAAGAGAGAACTCACAGAACCCCCCCTGAGTATTTAGCTGAGGGCTGATCAGTTCATGAGGAAACACCAAAGACTGGGGACAGAACCACTGGAAAGGATTAGAAGACCCAGTGGCTAGCACTCACCCAGGCCTGGAATAGTGCATGCTTCCATCAGCCAAATTCCCAAACCTCACAATCTGGAGAGGACTGGTGGGGCAGAAGCTCTTGCTTCAGGAGTGAGAACTAATTAGGACTAGCTGAGCTTAAGAATCTCACATCACAATTGGTAAAAGTGAGAGTTGAAAGGGTCAAACTGTTTCCAAGTAACTCAACTGTGTCCCAGACCTAAGCTCATTTATGGAAATAGAGTAACATCTAGCACCCACAGGGTAAAATCTACAATATCTGGCATCTAACAAAAAATATCAGGCATGTAAAGAAGCAGAAAAATATGACCCATAGTGAGGAAAACAACCCAATCAGCTGAAACTGACCTAAAACCGACACAGATGTTAGAATTACCTACCAGGATGTTAAATCACTTACTCTCACTATGGTCCATATGTTTAAGAAGCTAGAAGAAAGATTAAATATGATAAGGAGGAGACTGCTAGATATTAAAAAATACCCAAATAGAAATTCCAAAAATGAAAACTATAGTGTATCAGGTAAAATATATATTGGATGGGATTAAAAGCATTTTAGAAATTGCAGAAGGAATTTTTTATGAAATTGAAGACATAGTGGTAGAAAGTATCCCTAATACAAAACAGAGATTATTTCCTCTCAGCCTTTTGGCTAAGATCAAGTGTAAAAAACAGAGATTAAAGAAAAAAAAACATTTTAATCAAAAGAGCATCTGTGAACTGTGGGACAAGCCAAATAACTGAAGATATAGGGATATAGGTCATTGGAATATCCCAAAGAGGAAGGAGAGCACTGGAAGAAATATTTCAAAAAAAAAAAGTTTCTTTCAAGATGTTCAACAAATCCCAAGCACAAGAAATACGAAGAAAACGATACCAAGGTACATCAGAATAAATCTTCTGACACCGATGATGAAGAGAAAAATCTTAAAATCAGCCAGAGACAAAAAGACACATTGTACACAAAGGAAACAAAGTTAAGGCAGGCAGAGAGTTTCTCACTGGAAATGATCCAAGTGAGAAGACAGTGGAGTGACATCCCTAAAGCACTGCAAGAAAAAAAGGTGCAGGTAAGTTTTAAAGATTTTTTTAAAATTCTTTAAGTATTTTAAAATAACAACTGACTCTTTAAACAAAAAATGCTAGCAATGTAGTGAGAAGTTTATAACAAAGACCTAGAAGAGTAAAACAAACCAACAATCACCGGTTAGAAAATTGAGTAGTTTATTTGGAAGGAACTCCCTGCGAGGTTTCCCTTTAACTATGATGTACAATCTTTATAGAGACCTCAGCCTGGGTAACAGAATACTTATTTACTTGTTGGCAAAGGAAATAGTGTACACCCTTTGTTTATTTATTATAGGAAATTTACTTGTGTAATATTTACAGAATATGGTGTAATATTTAAGACTTCACTGCTCTTGTTATAATTAACTCAACCAATATTAAAACTCTTTTGGAGTTTTATGTTTTTAGTCTTCTAGACTCTTAGTTTTGTCTTTCAAATCACCTCTTTGTCTACTTATATCAACTATGGGTATGAAATAAATGATGATTAGGGCAGAAACCTTTCAAATGCTCAATGCAGAATGTCAGATGCTTTTTCGGTACCATACAAGGGCCCTAATCACTTTGGCTGGAGCCCCTCCACTGACTAGCCCTCCAGAGTGGGTGCCGATCTTCAAGAGTTTTCCACACAAGCCTCCTGTTCCAGTTGATGGGCTTTGGGACCTACATTCCACTTAGCCCCCAGAGCCACTTTGCAGTAGATAGAGCATGGGACAGGAAAAAGCAAGATGGGACTGCTCTGTACCGCTCACTCTCCATTCCCGAACCATGTAAATGTTAAAGGACATAGAGATATTCTAGAGCAGGGTTCAACCTTGCTGAAGGACAGACAAACAGCTTTGGAAGCTCTTCCCCTTTCTGTATGTTTTGGTGCAAGATTTGCACCACAAGCTGTGAAGGACTCCAGGTACATCATTAGTCTTTGAACTTGCTAGATAATTCCTAATCGATTACTATTATTGAGTAGAAGATTGGTTGCTATTCCCCTGCTTCCAAGTGTAAGATTAAATTAACATTAGAGTACTAGAACAAAATTCTATATTGGAGTTCATTCCTCCATATGCTGCTTGGTCCATATCAATCTGGTCCAAATGAAAATAAACAACCACTAACATAAAGGGTCTCTAAAAGGTAAAAAGAGTAATTTCCTCTAAGATGGATATTTTAAAATTGTAACTGTTACCTTCAGTTAATTGCACTAGTGAAAAGCACAACAACAAACAAAAACAACAAAAATAACCTCTGAAACTCATTTAAGTGTATTTGTGAAACAACCAGATTTTGAGAGTTTTTCTTTGATGGTGAGATCAAATGGTGGAATTGGGCATAGTTCTCTCAGGAAGAGAGGCTTGTTTATCTTGTATTTTAGAAGTCAAATACATGCATCTGAATCATTTAGAAAGAGTCACCAAGCAAAATGTGGGCCAATTTACAGATGGTTTAGTTTCTTCAGAAAACTAAAAATCTTTCCTGCCTCTAAACCACCTTTTCAGCAACTAGATGATAAACATCTCGAAACTGGGTTTGCAAATTCTAAATAGTCCCTTAAGGCTGTAGCAATTAAGTGATACAAAGGATGAGAAGTTCATCACCCAGGGTTGTTACGATAGATGATGAAACAAACAGACAAATACAAATGTCCATGGTTTGTAACTCCCACGTCCTCACACCTAATATGTGATATGCGGAGAGCATGACTTATGGGAAGACAGTATGGCCTCCTAGCTAGATTCTATTATTCGAACCCTCCACTACTGGAAGAACCCTGTTCCAAACCACCACCAGCCCCCTTATGGGTTTGTCATGCCCCTTTAGACTGCTGGGTCACCCACTCTGCCAATCCCATAGCACAAGGGGGCTAACTTCTCTACAGCCTGTGCTGCAGAGATCCATGCAGGCCCCATAACTGAGTCATTTAGAAGATCCAGAACCAGATCTACTAGATTCAGATTCTGACCCTCCTGTTTATTAGCTGTGTGATCTAGGGCACACCACTTATGTTCTCTGAGTGTTTCATCATGGGGAAAAGAATAAATGTGGTAATGATAGGTTACTTGTGGGGTTGTGATGAGGGTAACAGCTAATAATACATGTTGTATACATGAAGAATTTCTGCACATGGAAAAGATTATATATATATATATATAAGTTTTGTGACAGAGTAACATTACCAATTAGAACTCTATCACTATTTTTATCATTATTAAATATCATTAATGTGTACCATTATTAATATTAATATTTATTAGAAATTACTTTTTTCAGCACAGGACTGTCTTCACAGAGTTAGATTTGACCCTCCCAGGTGGGTGGACCCTGCCTGGGTAAGACAGCTTCACTGCCTAATAAGTTTGAAACATTTCTGCCCACCAGGAGACAGATGCCTCAGGCGCTTTGCCCGAATAATCAGCAGGTGGCAGCATTACACCAACCACAGAACAGAGGAGCCAGGGCCCTGCCCAGTCTCTGGAATGGCTAAACATAGTCAGAAAAGTCAACCCAAAGGGCTGCTTTTGTGAGCTGAGCTGATAATAAAGCCTTCTGAGTCCTAAGGTGAGAGTTTTACTCTTAATGTAGTCTGAGGCTCAGGAAAAAGAAAGTCTATGGAATTGAAACATAAAAAAGGGAGGGAGAAAAAGAAAAGGAGTCTTTAGGGGCTATAGAGTGTGCTGGAGTTGTATAGAGCAAAATAGTTCAGCCTTAGACTGTCTACATCAATCTATTCTACTTCACTGATTTCTTTGCCATGTTCCTCTCCCTTCTGTCTCCTAGTGGGAGAAAATTCTGTGACAGCTCTGTGGTGAAGTTGAGTCACAGAGGCCAATTATCTTGGAATTGGATTGGACATTATAGACTATGCAAACTTAAATGCCTCAGGAGCTGGGCATGGCACAAGCTTGTGAAGCAGCTAGGATGTAAAACAATAGGGACAGTGTGAAGTGTCTGGACTCCAGAGGCTGCATTCCTCCGAAGGCATTTTGAAAATGAATTTTAAATGTTTTATAGAACAAACAAAAGTCAGTTCTCCAGGTTGGAAGATAAAATGGTGCCACCTGTCATGCAATGCAGGAGTCCCTTCCAGAACATTCCTTACAGAAGGCCATCTAGTTAGTGCTTACATATTTGTGGTGATAGGGACCTACTTCTATCGAGTCAGAGCATATCATACCTTTTATAAAATCCTTCTTATATTGAGCTGAATTTACTTTAGCATTTTCCATTTCTTGGTCATAGTTTGTTCCAGAGAGTAATACCAAACATGTTTAACTCCTTTCCCTCAAAACAGCCCTCTTGTACTCTCTAGGCCTTTCCTCCTCAGCTTAAATATCCCCAGATCCTTTAAATCAGCCCTCACAGGGCAGAGTTTTCAAGCCAGTATGTCTTGTACTTTTGAATAAGTGTTTACCCAGTAACGTTTGCTATAAAATCCAGCACTCAGAACTAGATTCAGTAGGTGTGATGTGGTCTGACCAACATGGATTAGAGGAAGATTCCCCTTTGCCTACAGTTCTGAATATTTCACTCCTATCCACACAGCCCAAGGGTTAGTCTAGTCAGATGTTGCATTCCCAGTTGAGTTATACTGAAATCAGTCTGTATTTTGTTTTCTTGTGAAATTTGATCTGGCTAATTTGGGATATTTCTATCCTGTCATGATGATTTTGATCTTCATTCTAAAATCTGTTTGTGTTATCTTTGGCTTTGAAACCCATTCTTGCTGTGGGCCAAACCACTGCTAATGTTCTGAAGAGAATAGGGCCTAAGGGTGCTGTACAGAAAACCCCCATTCTTTCATTTCACAAATGTTCCCTGGGTCCCTGCAGGGTCCTGCACTGTTCTAGAAACTCCTGCACAGTGTCAACAAAGGTACCCTCCTCCCTCACAGAGCTTATATTTATCTTGACTCTGATCCTAGAACTGAAGAATGGCTGAGAACATTCGTGATCATAGCAAATATTCCTGAAGCAATTTGATTCTTCCTTCTATGCCAGCAAGCATGGGCGGAGGAGTTTCTATCCTATCAAGATTTCTACATAAGGTTTTTATAACTTCCACCAGTGCCTTCTGGACATTTTTGTTTCAACCTCTTATCTGGGAATTCTTCCTTCCTTTCTTTTTCTTTCTCTTTTTTCTCTTTCTAGATTTCTCTTTCTTCTTTCTCTTTCTCTCTCTGTTTGTTTATTGCTCTAGGTTTAGTTCATCATTACCAGAGAGAGAGAGAGAGAAAAGCTGCGTCTCTAAGCTGCTTAATACCATTAGTTGTTTTTTAGTATCATATAAGTAGTACATGGTGGTGAAGAAAATTATGAAAATGAAAACATGTCAGTAAGAAAATAAAAATCACTTATAATCTAACCATGCAGGAAAATTACTATAATATGTCCATAGGTCTTTCAATCCAGCACAGTTTCTTTGCCCACCTGTCTTCGTGTGTATTTTGTGAAATAAAAAGCATAACAGACACAAGTTATAATATGCTTCTTTTCGCATAATATATGTGAGTTTTTCTTTTTCAAAAATTCTTTATAATGTGTATGTGCACATGTGTGTGTTTGTAAGCACATGAATTTCTTTTTCAGACTGTGGTATCATGATTGTGCCACTTGTGTGGAAAATAACTGGGTAGGTTTCTGTCTGTTTCTATGCCCTCAAGCAGCTTGGAGAGCTGATGTAGTATTATTTCCCTAAACTTTTAAAAGAGCTCAGCCATAGGGGCGACTGGTTGGCTCAGTTGGTTGAGTATCTGGCTTTGGCTCAGGTCATGATCTCACGGTTCGTGGGTTTGAGCCCCACATCGGGCTCTGTGCTGACAGCTCAGAGCCTGGAGCCTGCTTAGGATTCTGTGTCTCCTTCTCTCTCTGCCCCACCCCTGCTCATTTTCTGTCTCTTAAAAATAAATAAACATTTTAAAAAATTAAAAAAAAAGAGCTCAGCCATAAAACCACTGACTGTGGCACATTTTAAAAGATGAATTTTTTTTGCCAATTTTAATTTTGGCAATAGTTATTAATACTTCAGGATTTTTCCTTCTTGGATTGATAATAAATCTTACTTTTCTTATTTATTTTCTGATGTCATCTGTCAGATAATGTATTTTCATTCTAGAGTCTCTAAAAAGAGAAAAGACTATGTCTATGCCTCTTAAGATAGCTTTGGACTTACTTCTTAAGTTTTTATATGCCCCCCCTTTTTTAAATTCCATAGCATCTAATAGTAATGCTGTCATTTCTGTTTTCTCTTTTTTGCATTGGCATACTTTGTGGTATATTTTTGTCCATTCATTTTTCTTTTAGCTTTCCTGTGATTCCTTATTTTAAATGTGGAAAATATTTTTAAATGACTTTCAAATCTTTTCCTTTGTTGGATGCATTTATTCCATCTATAACTACTTTCATAAGATATGCATTTGGTCTTAGTGTCTGCAATTTTATGTTTTCTATTTTTATAACTGAGGTCATGCAGCAAATATGTGATATACTTGATGCAATTCTGAAAATAGGAATCACTCATAGTCCATGACAGTATCTTCTGCTGAGCTGGAATTCAGCCTCAGAATATTTAATAGTTCAGCATTACCAATGGTTAATACAAATCAGTGAAAATTGGGATACAAGTTATAATGTGGATTTGCTATCCTACTGTGATATTAATAACCCGCAAACATCACATTTAAGTAGACCTGACTTTGAACTGCACCATAAATAACTATCTCAGAGACTTCAGTGAGGATTAAGGGCAACAATATAAAACATTTAGCCTGGTTCTTGGCCTTAATATTTGGTAGTATTATTAAAATAATTAAATATTAATGTTTATTCTTTTGCCAAGTATACTATATTATCATGATTGCTTTTTTCCCTCTGGTAATTCACAAAGCCTGTACAGTGTTTTTATTGATTGATTGATTGATTGATTGATTTTTAACTTTATAGTTTATTGTCAGGCTGGTTTCCATATAACACCCAGTGCTCTTCCCCACAAGTGTCCTCCACCATGACCATCACCCCCCTTCCCCTTTTTTAACTTAAAATATGCAAACATTTCAAACTACAATTATCAACATCAAGAATTAAGTGGTATCTATGGACTCCCCAATTAATCAGTATTTGCTGACAGTTTTATTTTCTTCTACATTCAGCTTTCTGTGATATGATTTGGGTTTTAGATCCAGGATATTGTTGTTGAATTATTTTTTCATGTTCCTGCTACGAATTTTCATGGTATTTGCATTATGCTTATATAATTTATAATTCCTGAGACTTTGTTTTTCTGAAATGATGCTTTACTAAATATATGACAATTTGAAAAGGTATAGAATTCTTCAGCTACAAATTCCAATTTAAAATGTGCCCCCCACTATCTTCTGGCATCTATTAAGAAGATGTTTGTTGAGAGGTAAAGTGAACATGAAAACCCCTCTCTACTGGTCCCATGATCTGACCATTGTATTTTTAAGTGCTTAATTCACACTGCTTCCTCTGGTGTCTTTTCAATACCATTTTCTTAAAAATCATACCAACAAATTACCATAACAATTGTTGAAAAGGACACTTTGGAGGAATACATTCACAGGGAATGACTTGTGATGTTTCTCTCTGCTCCCTCCCCTCTCAGAAGCTCTGTTTCTACCCACAGGAGAAAAGAAGCCAGTGTGCCTGGAGCTAAGTGACATAAAGTAATTAAGGGTTTGGTCATTCATTTTGGAATGAAACAAGTTAGATTCTAATTTAATTACATATTTCTAAAACAGAACATTTATAAGAATCTGTAAAAATTGTATTGTTTCAATCTACATATCCTCTTTGTCTACAGAGATCCTTATTTATTAGATATTCCTGAGACAAAAAAGAAGAGGCACAGATCCAATTTTTAATAGCAAACCTGCGTTCATTGTCCTGGAAGAATGTAATAACACATTTAAATTTAGATCCGGTGCTTATCCTATATTTGAAAATAGAAAATTAGAAGTTCCCAGAGTAAAATGAATAATGTCTCCATCACCATCTTAGACAATGGGTGGATTGCAAATTTTGTAATGCTGATTTTTTTTTTTTTGTAGCTTTTAACTTCTGTACTGATTTGACTGCCATGGTTCTAGAGACAACCAGTCCAAATGTTTTTTTTGTTTTTTGTTTTTTGTTTGCTCCAGTCTGGGAACAAACATTATTCCTGCTTGAGTTAACCAGTTGATTGGCAGATGATTATGTCAAATTCTCAGACAGGTGGAAGTAGCCGTTTTATGTGGCAGCTTACTTCATCAAAAGTAATAATCCAGGGAAAAAAAGGGAAAAAATATTTAGATTCACCAAGCTGGAGAACTAAGATATTCTTCAAGAATCAGGCTTATGATTATCATCCAGCCGCATTCTAAGGGACAGATATGAGACTCATGGGTGCATCAGACAAAGGGGACTCTCAGGGAAGCCAGCTGTGTTCTGGTTGCTCTCCATTCACCTTCACTGCCTCAATCTGGTCATTCTCTGCCCTGTCTGTGCTCCAAGCTTGCACTTGTGTGCCACTGATGGAAGGTGCCAATAGAAGTAGGAGGTTGAAGGGCAGGAGAAAGAACATGGCGTATTTATTCACCCACCTCCTTCAGGGTGCTTTCTGAAAATGGCTGCATTCCTTTTTAGTAAGAGTCTTGGTGAGGTTTTCTCTTCCTAAGACTTCCACTTTGGTCTGGCTGCAGTCGCATGATTCTGTCCCTCTGTCTTTTCATACATGGTCTTGTACTCTTGCTAGCCTTGAGGATACTTCCCAATCTCTCTGGTTCCTTCAATCCAGGACACCCTAGTAAATGATTTTTTCTCAAACTCCTTTCAGTCAAACCTTTTGAATATACTTTCTCTTTCCTGTTTGAGTAATATACCCAATACAATCAACTAGACAACTAAAAATGCCTTGCCGTGATTAATTTTCTCATAGCAGTGTATCCTTTCACGTTAATTCTGATTAATCTGCTTTTTAATAAAAAAGAGGTTTGGGTTTTTAGGAACCTCAACTCACTCAAGCTTGGAGAAAGGATGAACAGAGGATTGGGCATTGTCCTCTATATCTGTTATATTTACTCACTTTCTTCTCTTTGTCCTGGTTATGTTGATGATTCTCTAAAGGATATATTCCATGTCAGCTTTTTCTTTTCTTTTGTTTTTTGCACTACTAATGTTCTTTTTCACTGCTACCAAGTCATTTTAAATTCTGATAAAATTATTTTATATATTCCCATTCATTTAACAACAACCATTTACTGATTGGCTACTCTGTGCCAGACACTGGATGAACAATGAAGAAAATTGAAAGATGCAGGCCAGCCTTTTATGACCTTGCCTACTGGACAAGCCACAGTTTAAAGATAGAATAGATACTAAAGAAAAGTACTAAGAATGCTTTTCTATTTAATTTGATAGCAATGAAAAATATCCCAGGACCTCTTTCTCAACATGTGTTTTCTTTGAAACATACAATTCACAAGGTATGCCTCCTAAGCAATAAAATAAAACTGATGATTAGCTACCTTCTAGAAGAAGTTTTCTATATTTATTCATTAATTCCACAAATATATTTATCTATTGAGTGCTTACTGTGTGTTAGACAATCTGCTAGATTCAGAGGATACATGGTGAATAGGACCATCCCTCTCTCCTCTCCAGAAGTTCGCAATCTATCTAATGTTCTGAGAATGAACTTTGAGGATGTCAGTGGCCCTTACAAAGAGTTTTGGGGCACATTTAAAACTAAATCTCTTTACCCGAGGCCCCAGTAGCACTGGCTTCTCTGGTAGAGGACTGTTTCATGGACATGTGAAAACTGTTGGATTTAAATGCTAAAAACTATTCAGAAGAGAAACCCTGAATAATCACTACAAGGGGGAACTCAAATTAAGCTGTTGTATCCATCTTTGGGATATTCATGATAGCAAAAGGAAACATGATAACAAAGGAAAAGGACAACCACAGATCTGTAAATAGTAAAATACAAACAAAAACATGTTAGAAAAACTTATTTCTATCTACTAACATCAGATTAGGTGCTATTTAGAAAATTAGGCTAATTTGGGCAATTTAAAATGTTATTCATGGCAGGGGCACCTGGGTGGTTTAATCAGTTAAGTGTCCAACTCTTGGTTTTGGCTCAGGTCATGATGTCACAGTTCGTGGGTTCAAGCCTTACATTGGGCTCTGTGCTGACAGTATGGAGCCTTCTTGGGGTTATCTTTCTCTCCCTCTCTCTGCCCCTCCCTGGCTTGTGCTGTCTCCGTTTCTCTCAAAATAAATAAACATAAAATAAAATAAAATAAAATAAAATAAAATAAAATAAATAAAATGTTATTCATTGGAAGTTCTGGGAACATAAGGTTATACACCCAAACTTAAAGTATAATTGTGGTGATATGGTGGCCATTTGCAAATTGACTTTTCAAAAGGAGTTATACAGTTGGTCTAATTTGAAACCAACAATTTTTATATCTTTAGTCACACAAAATATACTCCATTGCTTTATGTGATGCTATGATTCTCTTTCCTGGACTTTACTCATACAAAAGGAAAACCAGAAGATGCATGCACAGCATGCACAGTAACAGATTTGGAGGCTGATTTTTTTTTTTCTTGGTAGAACATGTTTTTGCCAAGATTACAACCCACTTGAACTTCTGTCTGTTCTTTGATTTTAGAATCAACTTGGGTTCCTTTTAACACTGGAAAAATCACAGATTGAGCCATACATACATAGATAAAGAAGTCTTAGCAAACTTTGCTGAAGGGTTTTTTTAAATCATCATTAAATACCTGTAAATAAAGAACATCTTATTAAAATTTAACATGGCTGAGTCTGAAATATAGTGTTTTAATTTGGGATGAGATCATTTTATTTTGATGAAGCGTTTATAACATAACTTTATAAAGAAAAGGATTTTAAAAAAGACATATGATTTCACTTTTATGTGGAATTTGAGAAACTCAGCCCATGAACATAGGGGAAGGGAAGGAAAAATAAGATTAAGACAGAGAGGGAGGCAAACCATAAAAGACTCTTAAATACCAAGAACAACCAGAGTTGCTAGAGGAGGGTATGATTGGGGGGCTGGGTTAAATGGGTGATGGGCATTAAGGAGGGCACTTTTCAGGATGAGCCCTGGGGGTCATATGTAACAGAGGGATCACTGGATTCTATTCCTGAAGCCAAGACTACACTGTGTGTTTACTAGCTTGAATTTCAATTAAAAAAACAATGAATAAAAAAAAATCAATAAAATATGCTGATTTTTCATAAAGAAAAAAAAGACATCCTAAGAAAAGCTTACCCTGATTTTTTAAATGTTTTTAAGAACATGCTTTATTTAAAAACTTATTTGGTCATCTGTTTCTTCAATATACATATTTTTGAGTGTTTGCCATGTGCCAGTCACTAAGGGAAATTTTAGGGACTGAAGAGAAATCAGACATTATTCCTGACATCAGAATGCTGTGGTATAGTGGATTTACCTGCTTAAACTTAGCTTTAGCTTTACACATATGGCATAAACAAAGAATAAATTAGGAACATGTTACACAGAGAATTCATTAATCAAAAAATTATCAGAATTGAAGATTCAAAACTGAATCTTAGGTCTGGATTTGGCACTAATTATCACTGGCACTTGGAGCAAATTACTAACCTCAGGGGCCTTTCCTTCCTCATATATAAAGTATGTGGGTTGGCCTAGAAATGTAGTCATTAAGCCTTTATTTTATAATGGCAAAAATGTGATTGCTTGAAAATAACCATAACCCCAATCCCACCCTTAAATATCTAACATGAGTATACATATTGGCTCAACATGGTTCACTAAAGCCTCTGGAGATGGAGAAAGAATACCTCGCACGTATTTATAGACAAAGAAAAGGAGAGGGGACTAGATCTGGTTAATATATAAAAATTAAAGATAGCATGAGTATACTTTAGAAATTGGAAGAAGACAAAGGTAAAGATGGAGACGGGGTGGGGGAGGGATTTCCTCTCTCAAACATACTATATATAAGGCGATGGGCCGTCAGGTTGTACCGAGTGAATCCTGAAATGCTTTGTGTCGCCCACCCGCTGTGATATGTGGGACAAACCATCTAATCCATCTGGCTTCTGATAGAAAGCAGTCTGCATCAGCAAAGCACATTTTATAATAAGTTATTTAGAGCACGGAATCTGGGCAGAGCATGCCATTTGGAGTCAGAGAGTTCTGGGCTTTGTCCTGATGCCAACACTTGCCAGCTGGGTGAACTTGAGCAAGTTACTTAACTTTTACGAGTATTGATTTCCTCATTCACAAAATAAAAATAATTGTAGGTGAGTCTTAATCCTCAACTGTAATTATGGTGCTCTACATTGTAACCCAACTAAGGAAGGCAAGTTTTTGAAAATCTGCTTCTGGCCTTCTTTGGCTCCCTTTGGCTATCTTTTTTATTTTTTTAATGTTTATTTATTTTGAGAGAGAGAGGGAAGGAGAATGAGTGGGAGAGGGGCAGAGAGAGAAGGACACACAGAATCTGGCTCTAGGCTCTGAGCTGTCAGCACAGAGCCCGACGCGGGGCTCAAACCTGTGATCCATGAGATCATGACCTGAGCTGAAGTCAGACGCTCAACCAACTGAGCCACCCAGGCAACCCTTGGTTGTTATTTTAATGTTCCTCTTGCTTAACTTAGAAATGCCTAATACCGCAAGGAGATAAACCTGTGGTTAACCTAAACATAAGGCTACTTTTATTCTAGGTTATTGATGAGTACTTCATATTGAGTAACCCCTTTACATGAATCACTCTCTCCGTAAAGGTCTATCACCTTCTAGTTGTTGGTGTTATTTCTATCCTAAGGAGAGCAGTGCTTCAAATCTGCTGAGGGTTTAGGAAAAATCATAAGATCTTCTCTTCTCTAGGCTTTTCTTCCTGTAAGATGCCAAAAGCTTTGAAGATTGAACAAGTCGCTGGACAAACTGTACCATGATGGCACACCTACCACTGATGTACAACCATCTCTGGGGCAACCGCCTCCAGCTGTTTAGCACCTCACAGTGGTGCCCTGGAGCAGTGAGTTAAAAAGGAAAGAAGAATGCCACTCAGAATATCAGCAACAGGAGGCTTGAGGAAGAGAAGATATAATTATCTAGATTGGAATATGACCAAGACAACCACACCATATATGCAAACCACCATGATTAAAATCGTTCCATTTATCAGTGGAGTGCTCAGGTTTGGAAAGGCCAAAGGAAGGCAGGAGAGGTTTGGGAGTCTGACAATCATTCGAAAGACCAGCTAATGCTTTCATGCTGCCAGCACATGTATTTTAGAAACCTCTTTGGTCTTGTGTGTTTTATCTCATTCACTTGTGCATAATCCTCATGTTGTTTCTTGCTCTGGGCACAGAGGAAATCAGAAAAAAAGCCATTGAAAACCATTCTTCCAGTTATCTGGGGAATGTACTGTGTGATATAAGGTACTAGCTACTTTCAAAGCTAAAATAACAGATAGTGCCTGTGGAATCAATGAGATGATGAAAAAATTAGACCTTTGTTGCTATGTGGAAGGGTGCGTTAAAAAGTATATTACCTCCTTCTCCTCACAATCCCACTCCTCAGTCCCCCTATGTTTTTTTGTTTGTTTGTTTGTTTTTCTGGGAATACTTCCTAATTAATCACTCTAACACAAACCTTTCCCCAAGGTCAGTGTCTAAGACAAATGGTAGTGATGATTCATTAACTGAACTCTAGAACCTGCATGTTAAAAAATCTAACTATTGAAAGCAGAAAGCCCAGATATGTAAATAATCATCTCTAAGCCCTGAAGGGCTAACCATAAATATGATAAATAAAAAATATAAATGAACAATGATTTACATTTTTAAAAAATCAGGAGAAGCCACAATAGAAAGCCATGATCAAAGATGATGTCATTAATATATTGATAACAAACCATAATTCTTGAAAATGGGAAGAATTCCAACAATTTACATGTTCGTATGGAAAGTAGGCATCTTGACATGCTTTCAAAGCATTGTCTAGCAGGCAGGTCCCTTAACAGAAGACTGAAGTAGAATTCTCAAGAACCTCTACCATACTACTTGCATTAGTCTTTCCTTCGATACCTCGTATGTTACTAGTAATGGTCTTGATCATACCTGAAAATTAAAGCGTATGTAATTACACATACTTTACTCCTATGAATCGGAGAAAGGATTTCCATTTTTTAAAAGTTAAGGTTTCATTTTCCCTAAAAGAGTACTAAGGACAGTACACTGATAATCACTGATCATGTCTTTATATCTTTGTCTGTAGAAATGAGAGAAGAAGATTTGCAAAGGATCTGTGTGGTGAATCCTTCATGATAACAATAGCACTAATGGCTACCATTTACGGTTTGCCATTATTGCTCGTGAAGTTCTGTACATGTTGTCCCTTATGCTTACAACCCCAAGTTGGGTAAATTTTATCGCGCCCATCATGAAAATGGAAACGTTGAGGTTTGTGGGCCTCAAATAACTTACTACAGTTCACACAAATAATACATGTGATTGGATCTTTTTTCATTAACCTACACATATCAAATCTTTGACTTTTCTCCAGTTCATCCTGTATCCATGCCTGAAGAAGAAATGAGAATATATTGGCAGTATGTGTTTAATGAACCTTTATCACTTTGTTTTCTAAGGGTGAATTCTGGATTATGGTAACTTCTACCATTTTGCTAATCAATATATATGTCCCAGAAGCCATCTTATCTTCCTTTAAAAAATTAGTATAAAGCTAACCTGAACTACATTATAGTCTCAAGCCTACAGCTTATAGCTAAAAGGAAATATCCATTGAGTCCCTTGGCTGATGGAAAATATTAGCAATGGACCCCAGCATGGTCTGGCATCCTCCCTGGCTATTCTGCTCCAGGGAACAAGAAAGGACATTTCAGGAGTTCTTGTGATCTGAAAGCATAAACATAGCTGCTAAGGCAGGAGTTTTCTCGGTGGTTCCTTCTGAAGTAGATTTCAAAATATAAGTCATGACTTGCTTTCAAGTCAGATGACAAGGGCGTCTGATACTCTCTCCTCAGAAAACCTTCCTTAATCATCCAGTATTATATAGCTCCCTGTGCCCAAACACTCTATACTATGTTACCCCATTTTATCTTTTTATAACCTTTAAAATATCTGAAATTATCTCGTGAGTTAATTAATTCCATAAATATTTATTGAATGCCAATTATGTACCAGGATCTGCATATGTTCTAAGGATTTGAGCATACAGTATTGAATAAAACAGAGAAAATCATTATAGTCATGAGGTATATATACCTATTACTTTGTATGTCACCTCTTCTTTTTGTAGAGGTGTTGTCAGTATGATTTATAGCTCTGGACACATAAGGGATGCTTAGTAAATATTTGTTAAGTTACTAGAAAAAGTACAAATCTGCAGACCTGCATGCAGAATTATTTTTTGGATAAGCTGACAAGCTCAAATTAAGTCTCATAGTCCCGTCTACACCCTCCTCCCCTCCAAAAGCAAAGGTATTTAGCTCCAGCCCTCCCTTGTAAAGCCCCTTATTTTAGATGCTTACGAAAATCTTGGATGTTGCATAGGTACTTTAAGCATCAGATGGTTTGTACTAAACAACAATCAAAAACCTCATGGGACCTGGGATCCAGGACGCTGGATGGTATAGTGAAGAGGTCTCTAAACTTTAATATAAGTGACCTGGATTCAACTCCTAACCTTGGTGAATATTAACTGGTTGTTCTCTGGCAAGTTACTTAACTCCTCCGAGCCAATGTCCAGCATTTAAAAAAGGTAATAAGCCTGACGGCTTGAGCTATTGCACAGGTGACGGTGGAAAAAAAATGAGCTAGAAAATATTGAATCTCTTATTAATGACAAGAATGACACAAATGTAACTTAATGTCCTTATGCTGTACAAAGAGAAATAAAGAGTTCAAAATGATATCTGCATTTCTCAGGAGGCTTTTCTCAAATTTAGCAATGTTCAGAGTGTTATTGGGTATACAACATAAATATAAACATAACCACTGGATCTGGCTTTGGAGTGAAACAAAACAGACTGCTGATCATATGGGAATTTAAAAGAAAGGTGGCCTTAACCAAGAATATCTTTCCTTCTGGTGTGTCTTACTACCTGATACTTCTACTAGCAGAAAATTTAAAATCCATTGTTCCTGAATAATAACACAAATGTAGGGTCTGGACCAAAATGTTAGAATGAACACATAATTTTTTTCTTGTGAATATCCTACCAAAGCTACAGTAAAGAAATGTGTTTTTTTACAAAGACATAAAGGGAGAGAGGTACTTCTAGAATAGTGGAAAAATAAGCTCCAAACCCTACTACTCCATAAAAACAACAAGAACACTGGCAAGAATTGTCAAAATTAACTCTTTCAGAACTCTAGAACTAACCAAAGTCCTGCAACAATCTAAGGAATATATATTTAAGAGAAAAGTAGCTGGGGGCACCTGAGTGGCTCAGTTGGTCGAGCATCCAACTTCAGCTCAGGTCATGATCTCACAGTTCATGGGTTCAAGCTCCATGTCAGGCTCTGTGCTGACAGCTCAGAGCCTGGAGCCTGCTTCGGATTCTGTGTCTCCCTCTCTCTCTGCCCTCCCCTGCTCATGATCTGTCTCTCTCTGTTTCTCAAAAATAAATAAACATTCAAAAAATTAAAAGAAAAACAGTAGCTGGATATAAATAAGAACAGTGAACTTTGTGGCATCTTACCTTTCCTGAATCCCATACCTTCATCCCAGCACCTTGGAACAATGATAGCTGTGAAAGCCAACAGCTCTAGCAGTTATTGGAGGAAGCAGAAAGATGTGAAAGTCCCAGAAAAGCCCCATTCCTGGAGAACTGTCACTATGTGACCTGTGTGGCAGCTCTCTGGTAGGAATATAAAATGGCATAGCTGCTTTGGAAAACAATTCGACAATTGTTTAAAATGTTAAACAGAGAGCTACCCAGGCATCTCATTCCTAAGTGTATACCCAAGAAGAATAAAAAATGTATGTCTACACAAAAACTTATATGTAAATGTTCAAAGAAGCATTATTAATAATGGTCAAAATGTGGAAATTACCCATACGTCTATCAACTGATGAATGGATAAATGAAATGCGGCATATCCATGAAATAGAATATTATTCATCAATAGAAAAAGCAATAAAGTATGGATACATGCTACAATATAGATGACCCTCAAATATATGCTAAGTGAAAGAAGTCAGTCACAAGAGACCACAAATTGTACAATTCCATTGACATGAAATGGCCAGAATAGACAATGAAACAAAAAGTAGATTAGCAATTGTCATAGGGAGAGAGAGGGCATCGGAAATGAAGAAGTGAGTGAAAATGGGCATGGGGCTTATTTTTAGGGTGATGAAAGTCTTCTAAAATTAGCAATGATAGTTACACAACTGTGAATACACTAAAAATCTCTGAAGTTTTATAGGATGTGTCGCTCCTAACACATTATAGGGGTGAATTTTATGATATATAAATTGTATCTCAATATAGTTATTATAAAAAAGAAATGGAAGAAAAGATAAAGATGCTTGAGGGCAGAACTAGAAGGAGATGAGAACATCTAGTTTTAAGGACAGCATACTTCTTGGGAAGCTACTAGAGATAGACAGAGAAGGATCAAACAAAAACAAAAACAAAAACCTGGATATCCAATAAAGATAAAATCCAAAGGAATTTCCAAGCTGGTGTTACCAAGATATCCTAGAATAACAGCTATATATCAGGCATTAAAAGACTGCCATCTAACTAATAAGGCATGCTGAGGGCAGAGCTTTGTTCTCTAACTCTGCATCCTTTTTATCTAATGAAATTCCTGGAGGATGCTTTATGATAAAAAAAAAAAAAAAGAATTCAAAGAGAGAAGACATGAGCTCTTCTAACCCAAGAAAAAGGCAAACGAAAAAATCCCAAGGTTGACTACTTTATAGCAGGGTTAGAAATCATCCCATCCAGAGAAAGAAAAGAATGAAAATTACCATAAGGGTAGATCCAAGAGTGAACTGAAATTATTAGATTTTCTAGCTTACGTGATGTAAAAAATTACTTTGTAAAAATATATATATGTGTATGTATATATATATATATATATATGTGTATGTATATAGTGTATGTATATCAGTACATATATATGTACTGAGAAGGTATTGGAAAGCATGGAAAGAGTTGGCAATATGAACAAAGGAAAATAAACAAAAAGAAAAAAATTGCTTTTCCAGAAATACCTTAGCCCATATCTTTTATTCAGTACTCCATGTAGACCTTCAGTTTCTTCAATTTCTCTGATGAATGCCTCAGTCAATACAATATTTGATATAAATATTTGAAAATGATAGATATTCTCATGGACACAAAAGTTCTTTTTTTCTCTAAATTCAAAGCTCTTTCTCCATATCAAGTCGGTTCAACAGAAATCTATGATACTGGATTACATTATCTTTGCAAAGTTTTATCTGTGGGACCTTGATTTCACTTAAGCCTCAGGGGATTGGCCATCATGACTTTCTGTCTGTCTTGTAGACATTTAGGGAGGAGCTTGATTGTCTGTTTGTCCTAGGCAGAAGTACAGCTCCTGAGAAATCTTTGTTGATCTCATTCACCCATTGAACAGTTTTGAGCTTCTAATAGGTGTCAGGTCTGACACTAGGTTACCAGTGTATGTATGTCAGGTGCTTTGGACTGTGAGGAAATAATAATTTGTTCACTTTCCAGTTAACAAAGAGCAAATACTGGTTTCTGAAATAGTCTTATTTCTCAGAATTTATACTATCAATATTATCTATTAATATAATGGGAACAATAATGATAAAAAACGAACTTTGAATGTCCCCATAGACCAACTCGACCCATTTTTAAAAGAAAGTCATTTAATGAAAATAGAGTATCTACAAGTTCATACCATGTTGTGTTTTATAAAATACATTTTAAAGCCTATTGGTTAATGCGTCAGACCCTGATCAAGGTTAAACCTGTGTGATTGCCATGCAGGTGGGCAAATTGCACATGCTGCAGGAAATAGACCATGTCAGATATGATCGTTGACGTCTGTGTGGGCACCAGAAGCCAACGAGAGCTGGCAGAAGGAGAAACCAATCAAAATCTCAGCTGCTCTGGCTCTGTGCCTCTCTCTAACCTCTCTTCCCAGAAAGAATGAGCCTTACCTCTGGCTTCAACTTGCCCAGGGAAGGCTGAGGCTGGTAGGGGATACCAACTCTCTTCCCAAGGTGAGGAGAACAATCAGAATAAGATTCAGTTACGGAAGGAAAATCCAAATACTCAAAGCCTCTTGTAGCACCCGTTTTCCTTCCATTGGGATGCCTTGTTTACTCAGCCTTTACTGGAACCTTGTCCTTCTCATACAGGATGATGTTTGCTACACCCAACAAGAACTGGGAACTTCCTTCTGACAGAAGGAAGAAGCTGAGAAGCTAAAAGCCACTGATCTTCATACTACTTCACATTACCTGGGACTTTTGGCAAAAAACCTTTTTAATTAATGGCCTAGTTTCTTGATTAATGGCCTTGTTAATTAATGGCCTTGTCACTTTGAAAGGTTTTATACTAGCATTTGGCCAGTTATCAAAGGACATAGAAACAAGTGGGGTGGGGGAGTGGGAGGGCTGAGCAGGGGCAAGAATAGGGGATAAAACACAAGATAAAGAGCATCTGAAATGTGTTGACTTTACTGACCTTCTTTCCTCTTTGGTGGCTTCCATCAATGACCTTAACCATGTCCTCCCTTCCTTTCATACTCTCCAATCCAGGATCGAAAAGATCAGTGAGAAATTGACCTTCTAATCCCCTATCCAAAGAATCTCTCAGGCTAATATGAAATAAAGGATTCTTCCTTTGGTATCTGACATAAACTATCTTCTGAAAAAACTCTGAAACATATCTCTTATTAAACAAAAAATATCTATAGGGGCATGGCAGGGCATAAATTTTATGGAATTTATTTTCATATCTAGCATATTTCTTTGGGGATTTGAATAATAATATTAAAATATTAATATCATAATAATTGTGTATTAAATATAAATTTAAATAAATTCAACCCCTGGTTAAGTCATAAACTTCAGTTTGCTCCCTTTTTTTGGTGTGGATGACTTCAACTCTATTAATATACTTTGATTTTATATTTCCTTAGATATATAGCAGCGTTTTCTCTGTTGAACAATGAATCTAGTTTTACTTACGTTTTTTATAATGGTGGTATCTTGGCTATTCTAACATGACAATATTCAAATTTTACTAGGAAAATAAGGGGGGTGTTTCAGCAAGAATAAAAGCTTGGGGTCACACAGAGCTCTGAATTCTAACTCAGCCACTCACTAGCTTATTACTTATCCTCTCTGAGCCTCAGTTTTCTCATCTATAAAATGGGAGTAAAATCCACTTTTGGATTGTTTGGATAGTTGTTTTGAAGAGAAATGAAGAATGTAAAGTGCTTTGTGTAATCCCTGGCACACAGAATGCTCAATGAAGATCTATTCTCATTCCTTAAACCCAATCCACATGCTAACCCCTCTGTAGATGTGATGCCAACCCTTAGCTATGATGATGCATAGAACAAATCCTTAAAAGAAGTAACAATCTAGTTAGGGACATATGTCTTACACCAGCTGATTATAATTCAAGGCAAACTGTGTTAAGGCCTGTACTAAAGGCATATGTCAAAATTTATGGGAGCACTGAAGGTGTATCTCCAGGGAACAGGGTTCGTGGAGGAAGTGATAGAAGAGTAATAACTGAACCGAGACACTGAAGGATGGGTGACATTTGGCATGTGAAAAAGAGATTGGAAGCAGATTCCATGCAAAAACAGCAATGTATTACAGAGACGTAAAAGTGGGAATGATGGAAGACACCGAGCACCCCGATATATGCAGGGCAGGCTATCAGAGAGGAAGCGAGACTGCCAGGATGGACTGGGGCCAGAATGGGACAGTCCTTGAATTCAGTCCTAGGGAGATTTGCATTCATATGTATAGACAATGAAGAGAAATAATTTTAAAAAATTATGAATAAACACTACAACATCCTTACGGAGGTAAAAGCTCCCAAACATGTGTAGGGTGTTGGGTCTATAGAACTTAGCATCAAGCAACTGCCCCTTTCATTCCATAGTGGATAATACCAGGCTTCACGTGATTGGAACATACTCAGTCAATTAAGAAAAGTACTGATTGCCGGCTGCAAAATATCCCCATGGTGCCAAAATGTCTGTGGAGTGGGTGGGGAGGGGGAGGGAAGGTGTGATAATTAAAAGAATTGTTACTTGCGATGTCACAGGAGCCAATGTGTTAACTCCGCGTGCTGGGAAGCTAGAGTGCTCCCAGCTGCCACGGGGAGGGAGGATGTGGCTTGATCCCTGGCACCGCTCCTTGGGACAAGAGGAATCACAAATGTGTTAATAGTGAGGTTCCATGTCATAATGTGCCAGATGGAGGTGGTTACATCTCTGATTGATTGCCTCCTGGCCAAGACAGGGGTTTTCCAGAAGGCAAAATTGGCATTGGAGCTCTAGGGATCAGCAGGTCTTTATTTTGTTCAACATGGACCTGACATTCTCGACTTTATGAAGTGTGGCTACCCCCAAGACACAGGCAGCCAGAACAGTACGTGGATGAGGAAAGATGTGACGAGGGCATGATATATGGAAGAAACAGTTTTGCACCGGACAGAGCTCCTCTGGCTAAATGTGGCTGTTAAGGAATCCATGGGTGCCCTGGAAATAAAGGGGTGGCGTGGGGGCGAGGAGTGGTAGTAGACACCCTGCTTGTGAACGAATTAAATAACTGGAAAGAGAAAAAGAACATAAAAGAAGAGAATGAGCAAGAAGGAAATGCTTCCCCAGCCTCAGACACCAAATCCCCACAGCAGCAGAGTCTGGATGCCAGGCTGAGGCCACCGGGCAGAAACACAGAGCAGAGCACTGCAGGGTGACCTTCCTGCCCGTTCCCTCCCACTCACCCCAATCGTAACCACCCAGCTCTTTGTTGTGGTGGTTTTCTCCCCCAGTGCAAGCTTCCAACTATAAACAGCCAACTACAAGGGCAATAACTGTGGCGTCCTACTGGGAACTAACGCAGTCTCTCGTGCAGGCACTGGGTCCTAATACAGGACAGTGAATAAAGCTTCATTACAGAACAATGGAGTTAGCTGCCAGAGCCTACAGATTTGAATAAACAACAAATAAGCAACATCTGCTCCAGCATATGTGTATGGTAAAAAAAAAAAGTCACAAAATAAAAGAATTTGTAAATGCCAAAAGCAACACTAAACTGCCAGAGCTACTGTAGAGTGAATTTTTAATTGCACATGCAAAGAGGCAGGCTGTGGGTATTAGTCTCACATATGTCTTCTTGCTGCCAACCTGGGAGTATAGATGAATTTAATTAAATAAGGATTATCCCTTCTCCCCAGTACAATTACTTATTTATAACAATGATAAAATTGCCTAATAAAAAAATTGTAATATTTCAAAAACAAGCCTAGAAAACACCCTGCTTTCTGTGTAAGTCGTTCAGGGCTGTTTGAGTTTGAGTGTGTCTTTTAAAATTAAGTCTTTGCCTATTGCCAAGGAAGAAAAAACAAACAACAACTCGTATCATAAAGCCGGCTGCAGTTAAACAGCCAGAGACGGCATTATGGAGAAATATAAAGAAGACACAGAGCAGCATGGGAATTGCCTTTCGTGGGGTGTGTAGAAAATTAAGCAATTGGACTCAAATTGAGGCCAGGCGACTGAGCCAAGGGACAGGGCCACCGAGGCTTGGGCTCCGCCAGTGTCCTGCTCCTAGTCTGTTTTGTGAACAGGCCGTCACTGGTGATCAGTTCCCTTTATTTTGGCTCTCTCTCTTCTCTGTGTGCTAATTCCCTGAAAACAAATAACACTACCCAGACCAAACCAACAACAAAAGAGATGGGCACTCTAGCCCCTCTTCTCAGTGCCAGCGGGGTTCATTTTTTTCCCTCCAAGTCAGCAACCCTCATCATCAGGGAGGCCAGTGGTGATAATCCAAGTATCAAACTGTAGATGGCAAAGTAGATTCATGTGTAAATAACCACAGAAATCAGTATCTTCTGGGTCTCGTGATCTAAGTTTATCTTTGAGCAATTTTGTTGTTTTAATAGCTGTTCTGCACAAGAAGTTAAGGCAAGTGCTAAGAGCTTGTGACCAGGCGCGCATGCTCTCAAAATCAATTTAGAAGCCAACCAGAAACAAAAGGCAGTCGGGGGCTCTGAGGTGTGTGGCTCTGGGCAGTTACACAATCTCTCTACCTCAGTTTCCTCATCTGTGCAATGGAAATAGTAATGGTAGAATCCACCTCCGAGGAAGGGTTCAATGAATTAATACATGTAAAGTGCCTGGAACTGCACCTGGCATGGAGTTAGCACTTAATAAATGTTGCCAAGAATTTATAGGGATGCTTTAGCAAGGCACTCAAGTATGTACTTGGCCTTTTCCCGGATGTTTCGATTCATCCTTTGCTTTTCCTTCATGACACTTATCACAATAGTAATTCAATAATTAATTCGTTTCTCTGGTTATCCACGAGCTCTACGAGACTAAGTTGTGTTTGCTTTCATTTGTATCCCCAGCACCTAGACCAGGTTCTTATTTATATAAGAGCTTATTAAATATTCACTGAATGAATGAATTCAGTATGGAAGAAGGACTAGAGTTAAATTCAAAAGATCCTGACTTGAATTTTGGTCCTTCCTTTGTCAGCTGTGTAAACTCAGGCAAGTTGCTTAATTTGTTGATGTCTTATCTCTAAAGAGGAAAGAGTAGTATGATGATTACATTAAATAATGTAATTGAAACTGCTTAGGACACTGCAAGTCTGGGTATCAAATGTTAACTGTTAATTTAACAATGAATTGTTTCCAGGGGCACCTGGGTGGCTCAGGCAGTGAAGCATCTGACTCTTGATTTCAGCTCAGGTCATGATCTCACAGTTCCTGAGTTTGAGCTCTGCATCAGGCTCTGTGCTGACAGCATGGAGACTACTTGGGACTCTCTCTCTCTCTTTCTCTCTCTCTTCCTCTCTCTCTGCCACTTCCCTGCTTGCACTCTCTTTCTCTTTCTCTCTCTCAAGATAAATAAATAAACTTTAAAAACAACCAAAAACTCCACCCCAAACCCGATGAATTGCTTCCTAATAATAATTATAATTGACTGTAATATAGAGTTAAGCAACAGATTCCATGTATATTCAGGTAAAACAACTTTCTGAGAGATGTTGCTGGAATGTGTGCAAAACCAAAATAAATTAAGTCTACATTACTTAGGACTAAATGCAATGAGTAAAAAGAAAGCATCAGTTCATTGATCTGAAAAGAATACACATATTGGATACAGTCCTAATTTACAAATACTGAAATCTATGCCAAGAAAATCATTAAAAATACCATGTGTTATAGTTTGAAATAGTCATTACACTCTGCCCACAGAACACTGTTGCAACATTGAATCACCATTGGTGAATGAGAATGGAAACTCTTCTGGCTAAGGTTAAGAGAAGCTTCGTATGGTGCCACGTATGGGGTTGTCTGATGGGTCAGGCACTGTGTTAGGCCTGGGGATAGTGGGCAAATTAGACAAGATTACTAATCTCAAGCAGAACATAATTTAGCATAAGGGAGAGAGACATGAGCAAATGGTTAGTGTTTTTCCAGATGAGTCCCATAGAGGAGTCATTGATCAAGACTACCAATAGCATAAAGGAAGAGTTTATAGGCAGAGAAAAGAAAGGAGGAAGAGTAGCAGGGACTGTGGAATTTGTCTGCTTAAGAAAAGAGAATGGGGTTAGGGCAGTGGCAGCTAAATGGATGATGGATGCTTGTTGGGATGAGCACTGGATGCTTTATGTAAGTGATGAATCACTGGGTTCTACTCCTGAAAACAATACTACACTGTATGTTAACTAACTTGATTGAAATAGATAAATTTTTAAAAAGAGACAGAATGGCCTGTTTTTGGTGTTCTTAATCAGTATACCAGCCCCTTTGAAACTCATAACTGATAAGGAAGAAGTCCAAAAGGCCAACCAAGAGACAGGATATAAAAGGTATCTCTTCAAGGTTACCTTTTCCAAATCTGCTTTGGAGCAAAAATCCTATTAATAAAACCTTAATAATTTAGCTCTCACTAAATCCCCAAATATACTCAATTTGTAAGAATGAACATTTAGCATTATCTTGAATGAATGATTATTTATTCTGTTGTGGACAAATGAGAAAAAACAGAGAAGCACAAGAAGGAAAAACCAAATGTCATTTATCATCAATGTAGTTTGCCATTGTCCACACCGTGTACACTTGTGCTTTCTTTGTTTTGGTTTTTTTGCGAGAGGGTTGAGGGTTAGAAACTTGTATTAAAATTTTTAACTTGTGCTGTATAAAACATAAAGAAATAAAAAATATTACCTGAAACCCATCACCATGAGATGGTCAGCAAACTATTAACTATAGTTTAACTCAATTTTTAAGTGTATTATTTGGATTATATTTGTAATTTCATATAAGTGAATTGAGAAACACATTTTATTTTATGACTTGCTTTTACCTCTTAATTATAAGTCTTTAACCACTATGGCACGAAATACTAGTTGTCATTTTTGATGATCAAATGATATTCCATTTAATATATCATTATTTATTTAAGCAATCCTCTCTATTGGACATTTAAGCTAGTTTTTCACACCTCTTTTATAATTGCCTTAGGATAACTTCCTAGAGGGTATATCCAGGTAGGAAGATAAACACAGTTGCAAAGTTTCTGATAGATATTGTTATATATTGCCTTCCTGAAAGCAGTGTGTATCCTTGCCAACATTAGATTATATGATTTCTTAAACCTCCATCAATTTAATAACTCACTTGCCTGTTTTAGTATAATTTAATTTATATTTCGTAGTTTACTACTCAGGTTGAAAATCGCTTCATTTGCACTAGCTTGTTTAATAAAATTCCTACTGACACCTTTATTTTCTGTTCAATTTTCTTGCATTGGAAAATTTCAAAACATGTACAAAGTATAGAAAATAACACAATGTTATCTATTCCTTGTAACCACCTACAGTTCTATTAAAATTTAACATTTTTCCATAGTTACTTCAGATTTTTTTTTTAAAAAAAGGAAACATTACAGACACAGTAGTCTTATTTACCGGGGTTTATCTCTTCCTGAACCCATTTCCTCCCTCTTTACCTCCCCAGAGTTAACCAGGATTCTGAATTGGATGTTTATATTTCCCTTGTAAATTTTTTGTGCTTTTACTTTGTATATGCATTATTAATACACACCAAGTGTTGCTAAGGTAAATACATTTAATATGTTGTATGCACCTAATTGTGATTTACTTACTCCCACCTTATACTCATGGTATTTTTCCATGTGGATAAATTGTTTATTATGGTTGTGGTATATTATTCTATTCTATTACTATGTTATGATATCATTAACCTTATTCTTACTGATTTGATTACCCTTAGGTTGTTTTAAGTTTTTCATCATTTCAGTGTTGCAAAAGAATGTTTTTATATGTTCATTCATCTGCATATATGTAAGGATTTGTCTAGGCTATATACTATGAATGGAATGGCTGAGTTAACGGGTATGTGCATCTTAAACTTTACTGGATTCTTCCAAACTGCTTTGCAAAATGGTTGTACCAATTTATAATCTCACCAGCTGTGTAATATTTCTTCTCTGTCACCAATACTTGGTAGAATTAAATTTAAACATTTTTGTCGGTCTAAAATGGTATCTAATAATTTAAATTTATCTGTTCCTGATTATAATGGGGTAAAGCATATTTTCTTCTTTTTAAAAATATTTTAATGTGTATTTTTGAGAAAGAGAAAGAGAGGAAGAGAGAGAGAGAGAGAGAGAGAGAGAGAGAGAGAGAGAATTGGAAGCAGGCTCTGTTAACCGACTGAGCCACCCAGGTGCCCCTCTTCTTTATTGGTTAATTTTTCTGTGAATTGTATACTTATTTACTGTGTATTTTTGGTTTAGTCATTTGCCTTTTTTAAACTCACTTTTAGAAATTATCTATGAATTCTGGAAACAAACATTTTGCTGTATAATATGTTGTAGATACCTTCTACTTTGTGACTTTGTTTTTCAATTGTAGGATAGTTGACCTGTGACTGGTCTTTGAACTTTGTTTATGCTGTCTTTGTTGAACCAATATTAACAATTATGATGAAGTCATATTATCAATATTTCTCTTTATAGTGTGTGCTTTTGTGTGTCCTGTTTAAGAAATTGTGTCTTACTCTCAGGTCATAAGTATACCCTTCTTAATTTTTTTCTGTAAGTAGCAATGGTTTGTTTTTCACATTTAGACCTTTGCTATACTTGGATTTATCTTTGTTAATGGGACAAGTTAAGGGTGTAATTTTCTATCTTTTTCATATGGATAACCAATTCGTTGTATCAATCATCTTAATCCTTTCTCCACTGGTTTTGAAATGCTTTCTCTGACTTACCATTTCCATACATGTCGGGGTCTGTTTCTGATCTCTATTTCACTGGTCCCTCATCTTTTTAAGGAAAAAAAATTTTAACTGTGGTATAACACCTTAATTACAATTATGATAGAAGTGTTGATTTCTAGGAGCATAAATTTCTCCTCCATGATCTTCATTATTATCTTAGCTTTTCTTGGTCCTTTACAAGGACATAAGAATTTCAGGACCATCTTGCAGGTTCCACACAAAAACAAAACAAAACAAAACAAAAAACAACCCTGTCAGGATTTTATTGAAATTGTATTGTCCATTTTATTATTGGTGGAGATTTGGTTTCTTTATAATATTGAGCTTTCTCATTCTTGACCATGACATAGCTCTGCTTTTATTTAGGTCTCATTATGAGACATGGTAATATTTTATAGTTTTTCCAATAAATATCTTGAGTCTTCATCTAGGTATATTCAAAGGTACTCTTATAGGTTTATTGTTGTTGGAATTGTGAAAGAAATCTTTTTTTTAATGTCTTCTAATTGGTTATTGCTGATGCCTGGAGATAATACTGATTTTTGCATTTTGCTATTATATTCAACAAACTTGCTAAACCTTATTATTCTATTAATATGACTATTAGTTATCTTGGGATTTCTATGCAGACTGTTATTTTGCCTGTGAATGTGAATAGTTTTTAAATTTATATACATCTTACTTCATGGTGTGGTCATTCTGCTTTGACCTGGAATTCAATGCTGAATAAAAGGAGTGCAGCAAGTTTTGTTCCTGGTTGAATGGGATTTCCTTGAAGGTTTCGTTGTTAGGATTGATATTTGCTATTAAGATTTGAAAGAGGCCTCTCAGATTAAGAAAATTTCCTTCTATTTTTCTCTGTTTTGATTTTTAATCATGAATCACTTTTACATATTGCTGTCTGAAGAAAATTTCCTTCTATTTTTCTCTGTTTTGATTTTTAATCATGAATCACGTTTACATATTGCTGTCTTCATTTTTCTGCATCTTTTGCAATTCCTAATTTTTAAAAAATCATTGATAGACTATGCTTGAGGTGATTCCACCAGTGTTGACCCATACTTAAATTTATGGAAAACCACCACTGTTATTGTTGTCAAATGTTATGTAAGAAATCTTTGTATAGCAAAAATCATAATTCTTTGTTGTTTATGATGAAAATATACTCTCAGCTTGTCATTTAGATTTCAGTTTTTTATAATTGTTTTTCATACATATATTGGTATATTCGGTGTTAAGTAGTGAAAAATTGGGGGCACGTGGGTGGCTCAGTTGGTTAAGTGTCTGACTCTTGGTTTTGGCTCAGGTCATAATCTCACAGTTTTGTGATTTCAAACCCCACATTGGGCTCTAACAGCATGGAGACTGCTTGGGATTCTCCCTCTCTCTCTCTCTCTCTTTGCCCCTCCTTGACTTGTACTGTCTCTGTCTCTCTCAAAATAAATAAATAAACTTAAAAAAAAGTAGTGAAAAATTGATTAATTCAATTAGCTATTGCATTTTAATCAAGCATTAAAAATAGTTTTCTATTCCAAAATTATATAAAATAAGCCCTTTTATAATTTGGGTGCCATTTTTTTACATCTAATTATCCATCTGAAATTTCATTCATCTGAAAGTTCTGTTGGTGAAGAGTGAAATATTTTATAAGCATACATATCATTTTCACAATCCATCTAGTTGATCATATCATTTATTTCCTTTCATAATTTATTATAGTAGTTGATACATTATTTTAGTTTTTCAATTGTTGAAACATTGAAATCTTGGAATGAAAGTTAGTTTTCAAGGATTAGATGCTTAATTGCATTTAAATCATCATTACTTTATTGAAAATGTTTATGAGTGCCTGGGTGACTCAGTTGGTTAAGTATCCGACTTCAGCTCAGGTCATGATCTCACAGTTCGTGAATTCAAGCCCCGCGTCAGGCTCTGTGTTGACAGCTCAGAGCCTGGGCCCTGCTTTGGATTCTTTGTCTTCCTCTTTATCTGCCCCTCTCTCACTCTCACTCTCTCTCTGTCTCTCTAAAAAATAAATAAAACATTAAAAAATGTTTACATCTGTATTTATAAGTAAAATTTATCAATTTTGTGAGCCAATTTAGTCAATTTTGAAATCAAGTGATTGTTGTATTTTTTTAATCTAAAAGAATTGGAAAGATTTACAAATGTTTACATTATCTGGAAGATTTATACAGAAGAGCAACTATCTCCTGAAAAACTGGAGAGTCTACTCATGTAACAATTTTGGTTTTGTTTTCTTGTTGTGTATTGCTGGTCTTAGTGGTAGATTTTGATAAAGTTAATTTTTGTTTGTTTATCCCTCTCTGGTATTAGTTTACTTAGCAGTTGTATTGTGTAATTTTGTTAATTTTTTTTGGTTTAAAATAGGTATGTATGTATAAATATTGGTAACATAAATATAAAATTATATAAAATGTGGTAATATAAATACAGTAAAACCTTGGATTGCAAGTAACTTGTTCTGCGAGTGTTCCACAAGACAAACAAACAGTTCTATTAAATTTTACCTTGATAAACAGGCGATGTCTTGCAATAGGACTATTGATGCCAATATCACATGATCACAACTGACCCAATAGTTCTTGAAATTTGCTTTGAGATACAAGTGCTTTGGATTACAAGCATGTTTCTGGAATGAATTATGCTGGCAAACCAAGGTTTTACTATACATACATTTTCTAAAATAGCATCCATATGAATTTTCCCTGGTTTTAATTATACCACTTGTATTTGTGTTCCTTTAGAATTTAAGCATCAGTTTTGTATATGTCTGTGGTTCTGTCTTTTCTATAATTTTATTTTGATTATCTAGTTTTGTTTGTATGCATTTCTTTTCTTGACAGCTTTGCCTTTATTCACCACAAAAAAGTTAGTGCTTTGATTTTACTTATCAAATTGCTTTTTTTGGGCTTTCTACATTATTAATTTCTAGTTCAATAATCTCTAACTTCCAAATATGTTTATTTTACTGTTTTTATGACTTCTTGAGGCAAATAGTTCATTTTAGTTTTTACTTATTTGATAATGAAAGCAATTAATGCTATGAATTTGCCTCAGATTACTGCTTCTATTCCAAATCTTCAATTTTATAAGAAATATTCAGTATTATTATTTAAATGATCTGAACTTATAGTTTTACAATGAGCATTTTCTGCACTTTTTGTTAAGATGGAGAACTCAGTCCCCAACTCCTGGATTTAGTATTTTGTTTTCTTTGTTGGGAGGAGGAAGTGTTGCTTATATTTTTACTCTTGAATTCACATATTACTGCATTTATCTGTGGCAAGGTAGCTCTTATGTAATGTGTGCATGTGTGAGAAACCAATGAAAAAATCTTTGCATTGACAAATTATTAGCTTTTTAAATAAAATATACCAAGAACATTGACAAAGAATATTTATTTCAGTGTTTTTCTATTATGCTCATGTTATCAGTTATGATATTAATGTATTTTCCACCATCTTTTATTATGTCCTGCTTGATCGGTAAAAGACTGAGAGGAATATTAAAATCTTACAATTTTGGAAGAGATGCTGGTCAAAGGATACAAAGTTATAGTTATGTAAGGATAAGTCTAGAGATCGTAGGTACATGGTGATTATAGTCAATAATACTATTGAATACTGAAAATTTGCTAAGAGAGTAGATTTCAGGTGTTCTTATCACACAAAACGGAAACTGTGAAGAGATGATACGCTAAGTACTTTGACTATTATAATTATTTCAGTATGTATAAGCATATACATCATGTTTCATACTTCAAATACATATAATTTTTATTTAAAAATTTAAAAAATTCAAAGTGTACAAAAGTTTTGGACAGGTTGTCTGTCCAAAATTAACAACAAAATTAATTAACAACAAAATCTCCCATTTTATTGTCAATTTCCTATAGTATCACCAGAATTTTTTGCTAAGTAGTGTTATGAAAATAACATATGCACATGGTAACAAAAGAAAATTAAAAGATGCCAATTAATTTAAAACATGTTAGTTTCCCTTCTGTTAAGGAACTTCCATTAGCAGTTCCTCAGATATTCTTCCAGAAGCATTCTGTGCATACTTTCTCCCCTTCATAGAAATAGATAACTCAATAAAAAGAGGTGTCTATATAAAATATTTTGTACATATTTTTTTCTCATTTAACAACTGTATATCTAAGAGACCTTTCCATCTCAACACATAAATATCTGTTTCATTTTCCAAAATACTGTTTGAATATATTTTAATGTAAAAATGTACCATAATTATTTAAAGCTAATTTATACTTTGGGGCACTTAGGCTGCTTCTAGCTATTTGTTATTATAAATATATTTTTGCAATCAAAAACCTTGTGTGTACATTGGAGTCTACTGATGGGTCAAAACCCAGAACTGGAATATTTGCATACATTTAAAATTGTGTGACATTGACAGATTATACTTCAAGTAATTATTATGATTTTAACTTACAATCAACAGTGGGTAAGTGTTGGTTTCACATTACTGTCACTTGATATTACTTTACCTTTAGATATTTGTGACTTAGAACCACAGTTGATTATTATCTATCATGGTTCTGAGGGTTGACTCAGCTCAGCTATGTCATTGTCATTTGGATTCTGTCATGTGGTGGCAGTCAGTTGACATCTGGACTGGAGTCATCTGAAAGTTTGAGTGGACTGGACATCTAGGATGCCTTATTCACATGGAGGCTCATTCAAGGCTGTCCTCCAGAGTGGACACTCCCATGTGGCTTGGGATTTTCACAACATGAGGGCTGGGTTCTCATAGGGAATGTTCCAAGAACAAATATCTCAAGAGCCAGGAAGCAGCCGGGTGGGTTAAGGACAACGCTCTGGAAGTAGGACAGCATCATTTCCACCAAATCCTATTGGTCGAAATAGTCCCTACACCTTCATTTTTGAATGAAGTCATCTTCATGACTTTGAGTCAAAATCCATTCATTTATATTCATATGTATAGAAATATAAATTCATTCATATATATAATTCATACATAAATGAATTCAGTCATTCAGTCATTCATATATAAATAAAAGTAATACTTTTCCCCTTTCCCTATTAATAGAAACAGAACTAGTTTTACTTATTTTTTTCTCAGTTCTATTTTTTCTTGGGTTAACAACACTGTTTTTGAAAGTAATATTACCTTTGCCTTACTTTAATTCAGATTTTCTCCATTAGGCTAACCTTTCCCCATCTTACTTTCCTTTCTGTTTTTGAAAGTAATAAATTACCTTTGCCTTACTTTAATTCAGATTTTCTCCATTAGGCTAACCTTTCCCCATCTTACTTTGCTTTCTGAATTTGAAATGAAATGTAGATTAGTGTTTTTGCCTAACTTCCCAAATCATTTTTTTGGAACGATTGGGGTGACTTACGTGATATCAGTAGACCTCTTAATTGAATGTCAAGGAAGGCAGTTCCTATTGGCACGGAGACCTCCAGCTTCATTGAGAAGCATTCAATTAGATGAAAAACAGATGCTTATTTTTGTCTTATAAACCTCAATGCAGGTTATGTGGTAATTACTTCGAAGAGCAGGATAACAATTTATGTAATCAGCAGGACCCTATAATTACTAATGCATAATTTCTAAACAGCATTTAGCAAAATGAGGCCCATACATACACTTTGTAATGAAAAAGATGTGTTTGACACCACACTAAATTAAATTAAAAATTTGCATATTTTCTTCCAGGAAATGCACTAGCTTCATCTGCTTTATTTTGCTTCACTAATCCCTGTCTACTTTTAGCTCTGTTATAGGATCATGGAAATGCTGAATCACAATGATGGCTGAATGGGAGCATAAGGATGAGGCGTAGAGAAAGCCCTCCTTCTCTGCTGTCTAGGATTACGTAACATGATTCTGAGAGATTATTTGGAACGTTACATCTAGGCAACTTGTTTCCATGGAGAGTTTAATATGAAGGTCCTACAATCACTTAATTTAGAATGTAAATGCTAGCAGAAAACTTAAAAATTACCTCCGCTTCTTGGAGGCCCAGTAAAATGATGTGACTTTTGTAATATCAAGCAGTTGTCAGTAGGAGTAAGAAATTATTCATTCAGTTAGTACCAGTCCTATGTGGAATCCAGTCCACTCTCCTGATTAAATCACACAGAGTTAACATTGCACAAACCACATGTTGCATTAGCCTCAGGGATGTCGAACATTTCTGCAATAAGTCTTTTGAAGTTTACATGTACATTGACATTGCTAGTAGGCTTTTAATAGTAGTAGGTAGAAATAGTAGTGGTAGTAAACGGCAGTAGTAGTAGCTATGACATCTCCTGAAAATAATTTAAGTTCTACATATTAAGAAAGTTGAGTACTAGTTATTTACAGTTTCTTTCTGAAAGACCTTCAATGAAATTACACACCTTGATAAATTCTTACCTGCGATTCCTGAAGTCATGTCAAGAGGATTACCAGTCTCTTCCTCAAAGCTCTGGAACTGAGACACCGAAATACATCAATCTCATTAGAAATGTTTTCATAATAAATTCACTTCATTTATTTAATCAACATATAATGAGTGCCTACTGGCTACTGCTAAGAGGATTAACCATGATTTCTAAACTCAAAGAGCTTACACTCTGATGCAGGCAGGTGGCATGTACAAACACTCAGGATAAAGATTCAAAGAATTAAAGGAGATCAGGAGAGGGAAATGGGAGATCACTTCCAGGTGGGAGGAATAGGGACGCTGTCTGGAAGATGCGACATTTGAGAGAAACTGAAAAATAATAATAGTATTATTCTAGATTTTTTTTTTGCTCCTAGAGAGCTTTAAATATATTTGGAGAATGAAAGTTATTTCCCACATTTAATTTTATTTCTCTGAGGGATTTATTTATGACTTGGTAAATTTATGGAAAGCAATTCAGAAAATTCACAACTCAGTTGCTATACAGAGCTTAGATAGCTCAAAGAAAATTTGTTTTCCAAATGGATAGAGCAGAATTTATTTTTAAAGTTATTTTCAGAAATTAATAAATACTACTCTATTGGGAATAAAATTATGGGTAAAACAAAATAATAGATATTTCTTTTAGGGCTGCCCGGGTGGCTCAGTCCATTAAACATCTGACTCTTGATTTCAGCTCAGGTCATGATCTCAGGGTTTATGAAATCATGCCCTGAATTGGGCTCCATGCTGGGCATGGAACCTCCTTGAGATTCTCTCTCTCTCTCTCTGCCTCTGCTCCTCCCTTGCTCATGGGTGCTTTCTCTCTCTCAAAAAAATATTTCTTTAAAGTTAATAATATAAAGTACTATAGAAACTTGATAAATAAAAAAAGTTAAACAAGGTAAGAAAACAGTTACTGTAATATTTTGGAGTTCATTTTTGTAGGTTTCCTTTTTAATATGATGTTTTTGGATATTGTTATATAATCAAAAAATTTCACTCAAAATTTAGAAAGGGAGCTTCTTTCCCTACATTGTGAAATTCCTTTGAAAACACCGTTTTTCACGACCACAATAGGCCATATTTTGAAGATACATTAATTTACTTAATGGTTCTCCTAATGTTGGAATATTTTTAAAATTTTGCAAATAGAAGTAATGGTGAGATGAGTATCCTTGTACATAAATCTCCTTCTACATGTCATATTATTCATTTGGGCTCATATCTGAATAGTGAAAACTGAATCAAAGGACATTTAAACATTGTAGTACATGTGGCCAGAAAGGAATTTTAACTCAGGAATAAAGAGAAGACCATGAGGTTACAACTCAGCAATGTAAGAAGATTTATTTATTCCCTGTTTTTAATCCTTCATCTGTTTTCTATAAAGTTGTTTTATACTTAAAATAATTAGACATATTTCTTAACATTACTTTTATTGGTTTTGTAACTCAAACCAGCATGCACCGTATACATGTATACGGTATACACGTACTATGGACGTTTTCAAGCATAATGAGAAAATCCTGTTGCTGCGATCATTAACATGGAGAAAAGTCCACGTCGTGTAATGTAAAGTATATGTTCATCTAGGGAAAAACAACCTCCAGACAACAAAATCTCAACGATGTAAAATGGAAACCAGGTGTATTCCTGGGTTAGTCCCCCTGAGCCAAACTTATTAATTAATTTTTAAAAATTAAACATAAAGAAATAGTTATAAACTTTGGAAACATTTTCCACCTAATCAGGATGCCAATTGGCATTGTTTCATAATCGGGGCATTTTTACATGTAGTTCTCGAGAGCAGGATCCCTGAATGGAAGTGAGAGAAAGATTAAACATGTTTTATAGTGGATATAAAGAAGTATCCTACCTTGACTTTACAATTGCAGATGCTTCATTAGTATTAAATTCTCTTAATATGTTAGGGAATTTAAAAAGAAAGCAACAGACTCAGTTTTACTAAGTAAAATTAAATGAAAAATATGTTGATTTTTGCACTAAAAAAATCTACGCACAATTTTCTTGGAATCATAGTTTTGAAAAGTGAGCCAAATATTGTCAAATTCAGCCTGTAAGTAGGACTTTAGGGAGAGCATCATAGATCGATCCGAAGGCAATTTTGGCCAATCATAGTTTAAATTATGATAGCTAGATATTTAAGTACATTGGCTCATGTTTTAAATGTCATGAAAATCTGCCAATTTCACACATATTTTTCATTTCTTATAATTGAATTTTTAAATTTGCCATTAAAAAATGACTATTAAATCTGGCCTTAGTTCCTGTTTAAGATGCAATGTACCAAGCTTCATTTACTCATCCATTGGTATTGAGTGAAACAAATATTTTTCTCCCAGTTTGTGATAAGGACATAATATTTTAGGTATACTTTTTAGAAAAACAAAATCCAAGTAGTGAGTTTCCTTGATATCATTTTTGGGGCTCTCTGCCTTGGATACATATATAACTTGTCACACACATGAATCTGGGCAAATATTGAAGAAAGACCATGGACAAAGTTGGTTATGAAGTTCAAAAGAGTGCTCTGATTTTCTATGGATGCCAACCAGACTAAATTAAAGTCATCAAATAGTTTTAGCGCTAATTTAATCATTCACAAATATTTACTGAGTACCTACTATGTGCCTAAAAACATATGAGCTTGGGGTACCTGGGTGGCTCAGTTGGTTGAGCGTCTGACTCTTGCTTTTGGCTCAGGTTATGATCTCATGGTTCATGGGATTGGCCTGTCACTCATAGTGAGCATCCTGCTTGGGATTCTCTCTTACCTCTCTCTCTGCCCATCTCCCACTTAAGTTTGTTCTCAATCTCTGTCAAAATAAATAAATAAACTTTAAAAAATAAAATAAAAATAAATTTCTTTACAAAACAAAGAAACAGGGATGCCTGGGTGACTCAGTTCATTGAGGGAATGACTTCAGCTCAGGTCATGATCTCGTGGTTCATATGTTTGAGCCCTGTCTCAGGCTCTGTGCTGACAGCTCAGAGCCTGGAGCCTGCTTTGGATCCTGTGTCTCTGTCTCTCTCTGCCCCTCCCCCACTCATGCCTGTCTGTCTGTCTGTCTGTCTCTCTCTCAAAAATAAATAAACATTAAAAACAACAACAAACAAACAAAACATATGGACTTATATTCTTTCATTTTGGTGTCTGAGTGTCTTCTCACCTCCTTACATACTACCAGAGAGCTTTTCCTTGAACAATTGTTATTTAAGAATATTTGAAAGTGTACCATGCAAGAACGGACATTCTTTTCTGAATCTTTATTATGCCGAATATAATATTTATCTCTCCCTGTCCTCTCACATATAGATGGAATCCAATGGACATTATTTTCCTCTCAGTCAATCTAGCCTGAAGCATAAAAAAACTTTGTAACGGGACAGTAGCATCTGTGAGGTGTCCCAACAGGCTGGAGATGGTGAAATTTCTTATTTGGATCCTAAGTAATATAGAAGACTGACAAATGGATTGCAGATTTTCTTGATATTCTTTATATTACTTTAAGTAGTAGTTTGATAATTAAATAATCTTTGCAAGATTGAATTAAAAGAAAATTTTTCTTAGTGCTACCTCAGTTTATCTTCAAATCAGGGCACTAGATCAAAGGTCTGCTTTTTTATCCATTTATAGTTTTTATTTATTTGTAGGCTATTGGTTTACATTCAGATATAAATTTGAAGGCTCTTATTTTTTAATATTTTAAGGTTCTCAAAATAATTTTTTGACATAAGACATGTATACACATAAACATATATACATAGGTATTAGGATCATTAACAGCTACGTATTTATGGGGGGCAATTTTTATATCTTTTTGGGATAAGTAGGGCTACAAACAGGCATAGTCACTTAATTCCTCCTCTTCTTTTAAGGTGATGGGTAAGCCTTACTTTCTGCAAGTTCCTTGATCCTCTCAGCCCCTTGGCTGGTTAAGAACCTATCTTCCTGGGGTGCCTGGGTGGCTCAGTCAGTTAAGCATCTGACTTCAGTTCAGGTCATGATCTCACGGTTCATGGGTTTGAACACCACATCAGGCTCTGTGCTGACAACTCAGAGCCTGGAGCCTACTTGGGATTATGTGTCTCCCTCTCTCTCTGCCCCTCCCCTGCTCATGTTCTCTCCCTCCCTCTCTCTCTCTCTCTCTCTCTCTCTCTCAAAACTAAATAAACAATAAAAAAAAGAACCTATCTTCTTGCTCCCCAGATGTCCCAAACATGTCTAGAGGATATGAAAGTTTACCAGTAAAGCTATCACTCTCCTTGCATATTACTGGTTTCTGTACCCGTCCCTGCCACTGCACTGAGGTTCCCTGGCTGGCAGGTTCTACACCTCAGAGACTATCAGAGCACCTGGCTTGTAGAGGACTCATATGAAAGGTGGTCCCACCTTGGGATTCACATATAAATATTCTGCCCCACTTCTGGATAATTTACATTAGGGAAAAATTTTTGCTCTTTCCTATTTCCTCTGTCATAATATTAAAGAATAGAGAAATGTGTGAAAACATGTGTATATTTTTTTAAAAGACTGAGAAGTGTAAGTGGGGGTGTCATCTAAGCGAGGGTGAAAATTAGCATGAGTGAGTGAAGGGGAAGATGAAGGAGCAGATTGTGAAATATGTGAATATACATGTATGTAGTATGTGTGCACACGCACACACACATATGTATATAGGATAAAAAAATCTTTTATTTACTGACATTCCTTAACCCTTCTCCCAGTCAAGAAAGAGAAGTTTGAGGGGTTACTGGGCTCTGACCCTGGGTAGATGGGAAATAAATGGTGTGGAGAGGAAACCAATCGGCAGTGTGAAGAGGCACAAGTGAGGAAAGAGTCTATAAAAAATATAATCTTTTCCACATCACATGTTTCACGCCTGTGTTTTAAGAACAAAATATATGGTGATCAGCCTGCATAAGACATAATGGAAAGGATGAAAGCAAGAAGGCACTGATGCGTGAACCTCAGTCCAGCCACAGGACCCATGTTAAGAGGCTCTCTGCTGCGGTGCAGTCCAGGGAGAACCCAACAGTGAGATAACTACCCCTACATCTCAAATGCATTCATACTTTTCCCAAGCTGACTCATGGTGGCATAGAATGAGACTGGTGATGCCAATTGTGTGCGCACCAGAAGAAGGTGGGGCCAGCCCCAAAAAGGTGTAGTGGCATAGGAATGAGGTTGGTGCTAAGTGTTCTGGGTGCAGAATTGTGAGTATATATGTGTGAAATGGATGGAGGTCAAGCTATGTGAATATCGATAAACTCCAAAGTAAACAAAGAAATAAAATACTAGTCCTGTAAAATCAAAACCAAACCCAGATCCCCACTTCTTTGTCCAAGGTCTTGCATTAGGCATCATGGGGGAAATATTTCCGAGACACATCTCCTTGAGGACAAAACCTGGTGGTCAAGGAGCTGACAGACTAGCAGGGGAGATGTCATTGAAACACATGTACAGTTTCTTCCATATAAGCTCTCCCTGCCAAGGCTGTTAGAATACGGGTTGGAAGTGTGGGCAAGTACACTGAGCAGGAAATACCTGAACTGGCCCGCAAGGACCACTGTTGAAACAAGGAAAGTTAGAGAGAGGATGGAAGCACGTTAGAATGACCTTAAATGTTTTAGAGTAAAAACAGGAATTTGGAACAATAAGATATAAAGCTGAGGGGCTGAAAGGTGAAGGGGTTAACTGAGGGTGGAAGGCAGAAGATGCCCTGGGAATGGTCATTTCCCTTAGAAATTGAGTGTGTATGTACAACACTGACCTCTTCCAATTCAAAGGAGTCTGGTACTTTGCCTGCAAGACGAGTGAAGCTCTTGAGCTTGTTAGCTTGAATTGAGTTCACCTTTTCAGTTCTGTCCTTGACTGGCCCCTCAGACATATAGGAAGGAGGAGCCCTCTTGGCCAGCATGGATGAGTGAGGCCATTGCTTGCTCAGAAGATCTTGGGGAGAATGACAAGGTATCAAATCACAGGCTTGGAGAGACGTGTGTTCTGCTGAAGGACACAAATGACTTTGGTCATGGTTTTTTGTCACGGTTGGTAATTCTGCTCCATAGTCTCCTGATTTTGCAGAGGTGATGGAAAACTTGCCCCTTTTCTTCAATGACTCTGACACTTCTGAGCTACCATCCTTCCCAATACTCTGCTTTGAAGCTCTCCTGAAAAGTCCACCCATTCTTCTTTGATGTTCTTTGGCCTCACTCTCTGAGGTTCTTCGCAAAATTCCCCCTCCATCTTTCTCTTCTGCTTTGTCCTGCAGGATGTTAACATCATTTAGCAAAGATGAGAAGGCATTGGCTACATGGTCCAGGATCTCTAGTTGTCGGAAACGACCTGAACGATACAAGGAACACACAATTTTTAGACTGGGTCTTTTCAATGAAACTTCATGAATGTAGTCAAAACTGAAGAGGTTGGTAACACATGTGATTTTCAAGATGGGAAGGACTTAAACTCTTGAAACTCAAGTTTTTCTCAATACGTGCTGCTGGTTATTATGTTGGTGATTCCCCAACATAAGAAGATGCCATTGTGTCTTGGGGAAAGCTAATACCTTTTATATTTAGTTAAATATGCATAGCTTTATACATTCATATATGCCTGTAGTTTTTATGTGTAAATCCATAAAAACTATAGGCAAGGATCAATCTTAATTTAATGTTATATATTAAACTAAAGGTTAAAGAGTGAAGCTAGCTCTTTCATGTGAGGTGAACTCGAGAATTCTTCCACAGCTTTAGGTGGCAGATACCATAATCGTCACCTCCACCATCTCCACCTGTCCTGTCACCTACAGTGTGCAAAGATCATGGAATATGGAGTCAGAAAGCCTGGATCCAAATCCCAGGTCAACCAATCACTGGGAGTGTGATGTCAGAGTAAATCAATTAATAGAAATGTAGTGCTTCATCCTGTGCCAAGCACATAGCAAATGGTTTCTTCATCAGGAGAATGAGAGTAATAATACCCATCTTATGTATCTCTCATATCTGTTGTGAAAAGCACAATGCTATACAGTAGTTAGAGTTATAAATATGGAGGACTCTGGAAGGCAATATATTGTCCTTAGTTGTCCGAGAGAAGGTAGTCATTAATGTGAAAATCCATTTGTCTTTTCAAATGAATCAGCTCCTCAACTTGTCAGTCTTCCTGGATGGTGAATGTAGGCAATGTGTAATTATTGACTTAATTAGCGTATGGAAGAGACCTAGTGTGGTCAGGGCCATTTGGGGACATATTGCCACTTTAAAAGAAAATGGTGAAGAATAGTTTTGGTATTTCCAGATAATAAAACCAAAAAGATGGAAACAGAACACTTTGTTTTTATTACACAACCTTTTCTCAACCTCAGGGTTGATAGTATGCAGGGTTGCATAGCTTAGCAATGCTCAAAGGCCATGTTGGTGAGTAAGGATACTATCCTCTGTTCTGTTGCTTGCACCCTCAGGGCTACTGACTCTCCCAGGAGCACATCCTTGCAACTACCTGCTCCCTTTACCTGAAAGGGAAAGATACTGACTACTGATCCTTCTACTTTAAAAAATGTGATGGGTTTTTCACAGAGGATTATGATATTCTTTCAATACCTAAAGGAACTCTTTGGTTCTGGATATTTTCAGAAGCATTCTGATTACATTTTTCTTCTAAATTCAGGTTTAGTTGAAACTAAATCTTTCTTTGTGAGCCCAAAGATATGACTGAATCATAAATCTATTTTTATGATTGTCATCCATCCATCCTACAGCAGATTTTTATACTTAGACTAGGAATCTATCCATTTAACTGGGTAAATCATTGCAGGGAACACAGTCTTGAGGTGCTGGATGAGTGGGTGTTTTGTGTTTTGTTTTTTTGTTTTGCCTTTGGTAGATTGAACAATGAACCAATTGATTCTCATCCCATCAAGTTTGAGCCTTTTTTATTGACGTTGAATAAGACATACTTTTCCCTTCTCTTTCTAGAGCAACCAACTAATTTTATTATTGCTTATTTTACTTTCAACCTTCTCAGCTTTCTTGAATCAAAAGTGTACTGGTAAGTGTGGAGTGAGAGTGGTTACAGTGTGTTATTAGCACAGTGGTGACTGGTGGATATAAGAGTGGACACAATCACAGGAGCAGGGACCAGCTCCCGGTCTTCTATAAACTGAGTGTGAATTTCATCTATAAAATGTTTACTTTACAGTTCAAGTCAAACACTCCTCAAATATTGATAAGAATTATTGTCTCTAAATGAAGAATTGGTCAAAGAACTTGTATCTCCCTGTGGCTTGGAGGATGAGACAACAAAGAACGATACTAATTTCTTCCAAAAAGCAAAGAAACATTGCATAGCAACATCTTCAGGGACACCTCGTCTTTTAAAAAATTGCATTGCTGAAATCTTGAGACCCATTTCACCCAAATGAAAATGGGGGAAACAGAAACTAAAATGAAAAATCTAAGATATTTGTTTGAGAAAAACACTATCTCACTTGACTTTCATGGATTTATTTAAAGAACTTATATCAGAAACAGCATTTTGGCATTTTCTCCAGTCCAGAATTCTGCAAACTCTATCCCATGGAGGAGATGTTCTTCAACGCTCTCCCAAGAGGGGTTTTATATATAAATGATTTTGAAAAGACTGCATTGGATCCTCTCTGGGAGACTGAGTACACTTTAGCATATTAAACAAATTCTGGAGTAAATAAACCTGTTTAACTGCAAGGCATCTTTCCCCCAAATTATTTGAGCACAGTACACATACTCCAAGAGCGTCCTAGTAATATCCCAGAGAAAATTCCATTGACCATCAGTTGGGGGAAAATAGCAGCATGCATGATAACTAAGAAGTTTAGGTATAGTCAATCCACAAATCTGGAGATCTGGCAGCTTATTGCCTACCACTTACGGCTCATGGTAGAATAAGCACCATTCTAAGCCTCATAGATGATGAAATTAAGGTTTTACCTTGTGACTTGTGATAAGCTTCATCAGATCCTGGTTTCTCTGCCTCCCAGGTATGTGGCTATGGCATATATTAGTGCTTTTCACTGCTAGTGAATTTTCTTTCTTCTGGACATATGATAGGATTGCACACTCTCACCCCTTTGGAGTTAAGTGTGGCCATGTGATTGATTTTGGACATTGAAATCAATGGGTAAATTCTGAGCAGAAAGAGGTAAGAGTCAAGTATGATTTTCCATTTCCACCTTTCCTCTGTCACTACAACCAGTGGCTTGCAAACAGTGGGGCCAAGTCCACCTATGAAGACAACATGGACCAGATCTTTCCCCCAAACACACACATGAAGCCATGACAGACACGTAGAGTGATCAACATATAAACGTTTCTGCTCTAAGCCATTGCAGTACCGGGGTGATTGTCACCGTACTGTGGCTCACCTGGCCACCACCCCCATTGCCAAAATTCACAAGTCACGCAGTCCCCCACTTACTGTACAGGTCTGGGTTCTCAAGGTCCATTCGCTGCTTTTGAGCTTCAAGAAAAACCTGGTTGTTGATTCCTCTGGCTGCTGAGCCACAACCCAGGAATCTGGCTGGGATTTGGGTGCAGATGTCTGGCTCTTCTGCACCAAACCCTAGATCCAAGAGAATCTCCACTGGATCTTTTTCCCAAAATTCCAGCCATTCAGGAATGCTGTGGTAAAAATATGAATATCTTTATCCAGTAACAGTTCATTTAACAAGACCCATTTTTTTTCGAGTCACCTCACCCACCCAATCTTCTAGAAATTGACTGGAAGAGGAATCTAAATAGGCAAATAGATGGTGCATTTACGAGAGCTCACATGTACTTACTTAAAGGACAGTCCATCAACCCCATTCAGGGACTGCTTGACTGTACTTTCGATGCAAGACCAATGAGTTTATTTATGTGACTTTCTATTTCATAGTAAGCAAATGGTAAGTTAGATAAAGCAGGAAGATCATGGGACAGAAACCAGAAGTGATGCACTGATAACTGCAAAGAAATGGTAGTTCATGGCAATATGAAACAGAAAAAAACAAACAAACAAAAAACAAAGCAAAGCTGTGAACAGTAGAACTCAAAAAAGGATGTTTTTAATGAGAATCAGTCTGAGGGTACCCTCAGCTACATAGATCTGTTGAGGAGATCATTAAATGCAGTTCCAAGGACCGATCTTTACAAATAATGATTTTTTAGTTCCTGAGTAGGATTAAAATATGTTCTGTATTTTTTTTTGACTTGGGTGAGAACTAAGAAGTGCTTTCTTCAAATCATTTTACTCAGCTTTGGCACTTAAAATGATAAACTTCAGTTTTCTGGAAATTGCATTTATGTATACCAATTACTTCCTAATCACTGACCTTCTCCTTGGTAACTGTGCTGTTGACCTTTTGAAAACTCATGGATTACATGGGAAGCAGAACTTTTGAGGAGGTTTCCTAGGTTTGCTTGGTTCTTTTGTTGCAGGTTTCTGTTTGCCTCTACTTTACATGCAACACCAAGGAGCTTATTTGAGATAGTTTGGATGATTTACTTTCATGACTTCATCATTTAAATTGGATTAATTATAATTCATGTATTTAGCCATTCACACATTTAACAACAGCCACCTGTAGTCTCACTGGGCAGGCCCACTTACCACACATTACCCAACATCACGTTCACACTCTCTTATGTGACAGAGATCTGGTGCTTTGCCTCCTGATTCGATCAAGGAAGAAAAGATAAGCCAAAAACTCTTACTGTGGGGCTTAAATGGTTCAGCTTGGATATCTTAATCACTGGAAAGAACTGAAGAACTGGGGATACCAATCACTTGATACCCCCAAATAAAAAAGTTTCAAGAGAGAAAAAAATTCTTGGGGGAAATCTAAATCTAAATCTTATGAAAGATTTAGTCTGTTATCATGTCCTAATTGTACACATTTTTATCCTACCCATTTATACAAGTATTTATTGAAGATCTGTCATGTTCTAGGCTCTCTGCTAGGCACTCAGTGTGCAAAAAGGAACAAAGACATAGTTCTGCCTTCTAAAGGCTCACAATCTCATGTCCAAGAATGTATTTCTTGATTGATTATATGTGGCAAAGCACCAAATCTCTGTCACATAAGAAAGTGTGAACGTGATGTTCGGTAATGTGTGGTAAGTGGGCCTGCCCAGTGGCTGTTGTTAAAATGTCACTAAATATTTTTAATATCATTAACTCTTCTTATTTACATTTAATTATGTAAGATATACATACAATATATTCACATTGCCAAAAATTATATTACACAAAAAGCTTTCTTTCCCCTTGGCCATTACCCCTACCAATCCTGACTCCCTTTCTACTAAATTTATATGTGTCCTTCCAGATATTTTTCTATATTACATATATGCCTTATAGTTTCAATTGTTTGATCTATAAATAGTAGCATACTCTATATATCTTTCTGCATCTTGCTTTTTCCCCTCAAAAACATGACTTGAAGATCATTCTAAGTTAGTATATATAGTTGTTTCTGCCTATTCCTTTCATAACTGTATAGAATTCTATAAAATGGGTGGACCATTAGTTTGTTGGACCATTTCCCCGTTGATAGACACTTAGCTTGATCTCCCTGACTCCTTTACATTGTTCTTGTGAATTGGAGTTTTGAAATCCTTTATTCATTCTCTCATCCATTCATTCAACAAGTTATTTCTCAATTGCCTATTTATAATTTCATGAAATCCACTGTTGCACAGAATTATTTCTCTGGATGAAAAGTGCCTGGAAATCACATACCTTTGTGGTATACTTGCAGTAGAATGGCAAGAGTTGAAACTGGTCCCTCTGGAAAGGGTGGGAGTTTCTGAAAACGGATGCAGAGATCTACAGTCGGGGAAAATACCAATGATGAGATGTGTTGATTTAGATAGTCCCCTGGGAGATCATTGTGAATCTTTCCCTTCCAGAGCAAACATTTGCATTTCCTCCTCATTTCTAATAATCCCTAATGGCCGCACCTTTGAAGAAGAGAGAGCATGCAGTGGAGAAGATGCTCCTGTTTTCAAGAGCGTTGTGTTACAGAAGGTGTGAGAATTTAAGTGTTAGGTGCCCGCTAGTGCTCATTATAAAGGTGACAGAATGTCTCACTTTTGACAGATGGCAAATCATTGGGGAACCTTTCAGGAACACAGCTCAGCTAGGCACCAACTTTCCAAAGAAGTTAAAATTATGTGATGAAAGAAGTACAGTGAGCGGTTACTGAAGTGACTCCATATTAATTCCCATAATGGTGACGGATTCCATATTGCATGGTTAATGACCTCTAAATGTTGTCTCCTGTGGCCACCCACATACAACAGAAGCTGGCTCCTCTACTACCACAAAAATCAGTGACACTACCCAAATGGGCCTGCATTGCAAGTCATTTGAAAGCACTTCCAAACAGAATGAGACCCTGTTATAATATAGTTCAGTTTTATATTGTTCAGATGTACCATAGGTACATCAAGCCTCAGTCACAACAGCCAATTGGCACAAAATGGGAATTTATCAAAGAATTCAATGTAGATATCAACTTTCCCAAGGAGACCAAGTTATCTTGAGTTTTCCTTAGTCCTTGTCCAGATTTTTTCCTTTGCCTCTTTGTTCAATTGCTCCTCTGTATTACAGTTGAGAATGTGTATATTTCTGAATAATAAAGACCCTGGTTTTAACAGATGGTTGAACTTTCTGGGAGCCCTGGGGAGAGGCAAAAGATATCCTTTCATGTATTGCCTCACTTCAGTTTGTATTAAGCCTACCATATTTCTTTTCCATTTGGGGTTTGTAAGCATTACCTTCCTTTGTAATGCTGAGCAGAGCCACCCAGAAACTGCTGTGGCCTTGGATCCAGGAGAATCCATGTAGAGTCACAGTTATGACCAAGCCATGAGAGCAGGAGTGAGTCATTGACCTTGGCTTTCATTTTCCTCTTCAACAAAATGAGAAAGTTTCCTGAGAGATTTCTGGGGTCCTTTGTGGCTCTATGATTCTATGAGCAGCAAAAATAACCCGCTAAGATGGAAAAACTATGACCAAATAGAAAAATTGTGAATTGGTAGGAGTCAGAGGGATACAGTATTGAGTAGTTGATATTCAACTAGTTGGAATTATCTTGAAACATGCAAGGGTAGCTGAGGCATGGAGCAGAGTTCTCAACCTCAAAAAGCTCACCTTCTATGCCAGTGGTTCTATGCTAGGGTATTTCTCAGAATCCCCTGAAGGGCTGGCAAAAACAGATTTCTGAACACGACCTCCAGATTTTCTGATTCAGAGTATTTGGGATGGGGCTTGAGAATTTGCAATTTTTTAAGTTCTATTAAGTTCTGCTGCCACTGTTGAGCACTAGTTTGAGTCTAGTCTCTATTCTCATATTAAGAGACTCTTAATTGCTTTCTACCTAACATTGGAAATTTTATGTACACTGAACCCCTGAACAACATGAGGGTTACAGGTGCTGACTCCCACATAGTCAAAAATACACATATAACTTTTGGTGTTTTTTAAAGTTTATTTCTTTTTTGTGTTTTTTTATTTTTTGTTTTTGTTAGTTTTTTTGAGAGGGCGAGCAAGCATGGGGGAAGGGCAGTGAGGGGGGGACAAAAAGAATCCAGAACAGGCAACACACTGAACACACCCAGGCTCTATTTCACAACAGTGAGGTCATGACCTGAGCTCAGACGCTTAACTGACCCAGCCACTCAGGCACCTCTCCACATATAACTTTTGACTCCCCTAAAACAGAACTACTAATAGCCTACTGTTCCCCAAAAACCTTGCTGATAATCATCAATTAGCTCATATTTCATACGCTACATATAATATATTGTGTTCTTACAATAAAGTAGCCTAGAGAAAAGAAAATCAAAAGGAAGAGAAAACACATTTACAGTACTGGATTGTACTTATATAAAAAAAAAAATCTGCATGGTGAAGTAAGCCAGTCAGAGAAAGAAAAATACCACATGATTTCATTCATGTGTGGAATTTTACAAAACAAATGAACAAACAAAGAAAAATTAGACAAATTAAAAAAACAGACTCTTAAATACAGAGAACAAATTGGTGGTTGCTAAAGTGGAGGTGCTTGCTGGGATGGATGAAATAGAATTAAGAGTACACTTATCATGACGAGCACTGAGAAATGTATAGAACTGTTGAATCCAGTGTTGAAACCAGCACCGTCTGGTAATTATATTTGAATTTTTAAAAAAGTCTGCATATAGGTGGACGCACACAGTTCAAAGCCGTGTTGTTCAAAGGTCAACTATATTATTGCCCAGAAAATAGCATGGTGATGATTGACATTGACAGTGTGAGAATATAGATGCAACTATTTCATGAACAGGTCCTTCTGAACACTTGTATTACAGTCAAATGCATTTTATGCATATATTTTAATTAAATCCTCCCCCCAAGCCAACATTTATTCATCGATTATGCTCACTGCTTTATGACATTTAAAGAAACTCTATTTCTCTCAAGGCTAGTGAAAACGTTCCAGGCGCTGTGGCTAAACCACTGACAAAATCCCAAGATCCATGGCATTGTTAAGAAGACTCCTCACTTCCATTTCATTTATGAAAGAAGTGGCTGTTAGATACTGGAGTGGAGTGACATGGATGCTGCCACCTACCTCATGTACTCTGTCACGGTCATGCGCAACATCCCCTGTTCATGCACAGAAACTGCAACAAACAAAAGGGGACATGAGCTTAATTTGCTTTTATCCCACAGAAGATTTTCTAGTCCTCAGACGAATTACCATGGGATTGATTTCCATATCCGAGATTGTATATGCATGAGGTACCAGGCATCTATGTAGTGAACAAGACAGAATGTAATGAACAGCTAAATTGTGTGACGGCCACTTGAAGAAATGTACTTACTTGGTCGAGCAGGAAGTCAGTGGTAAATGGAGTAGTTGGCTAAGGTTTCATGGAGAGATTGTCTTGGATTTTTAAGAATGGGTAGAATTTGATGGATGGAAAGACGTGTTGCTATGCACAAAGAGTGCCTGTAGCAAGTGCAAACCACAGTGATAGAACTGGTCCGAAGGGATCACAGGGCATTTTGGAACACTCTCTCATGGCTCACAAGGTTGAGGAGCAAGGGTGGGGACAGGCAAAAGAATACATGAAGGACCCAGCATTTGTTGAGCATCTTCTATGCATTTGTATCTCTTAATCCTCACAACACTCTTAACATTTAAGACCTATCTTTATTTTTCACATAAGGAAACAGACTCACAGGAGTTGAGTAATGAGCCTGTGATCACACATTCAAAAGTAGCAGATCCAGGAATTTATCATTACCTTTATTATTGATTATAGCAATAAGAGTTACTATTTATTTAGCATTAAATAATAAATTAATGAGGCAGTGTGCTAACCATGTTGCATACACCACCTCTTTTAATTCTTACAATTCAGTGAAATAGGTATTATGAATCTCTCTTTAACAGAGAGACAAGTTGAGGCTCAGAAAGATTAAATAAATTTTCCATGGCCAGCAGGATGTCACAGCTTATTTTTATTTGTTGCTGTTGTTTCTTTTCAAAACACCACACTGCCAACAGAATGTCCTGTAACTTATTTGAAAACCAGAAAGAGGAATTTACAATGGAAAACCAGGAAAGGTTTTTGAACAAACAAATTAATGTGAGAGAGAGGATGTGGAAGGTCCATTTGCATGGTTAGTGGTGCTGAGGGCAGGATAGAAGAGTTGAATATTGGGAGGAGAAGGCCCATTCAGGAGGCATTGTGGTTATGGTAAGCAGGATTGGTGATGTAATGCTGAGGCTGCTGGCTGCCAAGGAAACATTCAGAACATGGGCTGGTGCTTCCAGAATTTACCAGCCTTCTCACTTCCTCTCACAGTGGCTTTCCACAGTGCTTTCCCGGGTGTGAATGTGTGACATGTATCATACTGGAAATGTTGCCACCCATCACTTCCATGAGAAAGTGAAGCTTTCACCATAAGAAATATAATGCATGTGGGAGAAATTTAAAAAAAACTATATGATTGAAACATATGAAAAAAGAGCCTGAAAATAATAAAGGGCTCTTCAGTCTGGAGCCAGAGTTCTTGTCTGGGGAGGAGAGTAGGAACAGTTCTCAAGGTATCCGTGAACTTGCCTCTGAATGCCAAATTTTGGGAGTAAAGATAACAACTGTAGTTTTCATCTGTTGTTACAAAGCCTCAGTGACCTTGCTGGATGGAAAAGGAACATATAGTCTAGGAAGATAAGGACTCAAGGCATATCACTGAGGTGTGAGTACACAGTGAGTTCTTAACTAAGCCCAGAGTACACGACTACAATTTTAAAAGGTAGTAAGATCATGGCTGTAATGAATGTCTGCCCTACAAAACAAATACAACTCAGCCACTCAAGTCATATGGGGTGAACAATATAAATCTACACCATACCGTTCCAGCATTTGGATCCAGGCAGTAGAGACTCATAAGACAGTATGAAATTATTATTCCTTGCCTGTTGGAGGGTCTTTTTGGTTTTAGTTCAAGTTTAGTTGTTGTTGTTGTTTTCCACTTTGCTAATTTGCAAGATAAACCTCCTGGGCTTGTCAAGTTTCTTGTTCCCTTTCCTGTTTGCAATAAGGAACCTGAACCGAGAGGCACAAGCTGGTAGCCCAGTTCTCACCAGCACTGAGATTCCTAGAATTTCCTTAAAACTCAGAAGATACAGCAGCATCAAGCCCAGACCTCTTCAGGGAGCAATCCGTTGGAGCCCACGTGTTCTGCGATTCTGGCAGTCTCTGTGCCACTTGCTTGGTTCATTAGCGATTACCTGCCCTGCTCCCGGAAGTGTTGGAGTCAGCTGCCTCGTACCACAGCAAGAATTTGACGCCTAGGGAATGCCATAATGGGACAGACAAACAAACTGATCCTGTTACCCTGTGTTTCCTCAAACTTCTGTAGGCACTATGCTCAAGGCTGCCCCAGCAGAAGGTGGAACATTATAGATATGTCTGTATTCACTACATAAATCCCTACTGGCTATGGTCTCCTTAAGTCCTTCTCTCTTCTCCAGTTGCTTGGTCTTGGTATTTTCTCCAATCATCTTTTTGTTCTAGGATACCCTTATTAGGTTTTTGAAAACCAGACTCTACTCTTTCAAAGCAATAGGGGAGGAAGAAAGAAAGAAAAAATAAGGTCCTACTCTCCCTAGTTTCATAAGGGTTGATTTGGAAGAGAATTAAAGCAAGAAAAAAAGTTTTCTGCTCTACTCAATACATCCCATTGCATGGGTTAAATGCCGGTTCTGATTCCCTTTTAGATACTTGTGTCTCCAGCCACCCTCCCTACTGTTAGGTGGACTTCTGCCATCTGAAGCAGCAGACACGCACTTAACCCTGCAAAATGTATTACTGGAGAAGATGTAGGGAGATATGCAGAAGGCACTAATTAGCACCTTTATTGGCTTAGAAAGCATTTTTTATTTTGGTTTTCCTAAGCATTTCTGACTGATTCATGGAAGACATTTGGTTCTTTGGAATATCGTCCAATAGACTAATCAAATTACATTTTCACAGGGCTCTAAAATAATAGCATTCTGCAGCTTTCTGTATGTTTAACTCCTGCATGACCAAGGCACTCGGTAGAGGCAGGTGGGGTTGATTTGTCTCAGTTTGCAAATAATCAGTCTATATGCTTACAAAATAAAAGGTTCTTCTTTCGCCCAGATACTCTGGCTCAAAACCTTAAAACCAACTGTAATGCTTTGCTCTTCCTCACCCACATATCCACTTCTTCTCCAGATGCAGTTGACTCCACCTCTCCATTCCACTGCTGACACACAGCCCACACCCTCGTGACCTCACCCCGAGTTCATGAGCTCAGAACAGCGTCTTCCCAAGGTGGGCACCATCTTCCCATGGCCAGGGTAAACACTGGAATTTGTCGTTTCTCCTCTCAGAAATCATGCATAACTCACTAGAGTAGAGATACCACGTGCGTACACGGGCTTCAATTCCCGGCATTGCGCCTATGGTAGCCATCACTAATTATTCATGACCTTCTGTTCAGGTGAACAAAGATACGGTCTCCAAATCCTACTCAATACAGACCCCAATTACAACGACCTCTCCCTTGACTGGACCCTGAGATGATCTTAACACATCAAGTGTGATTCCCTCATTCTGGATTTTAAGGCATTTATAACCTGACAACACCCTTTTTGCCAGAAAAAAGTTCCATCTTTGTTCCCCACCTGAAACCATTTCTCTAGTCTGACCGCCTTCCATAAGCTTTCCTGCACACATTTGCTTTTCTTATCATTCTGTGCCTTTGTTCAAGCTCCTTGAACCAAGTGGCATTGTCTTCCTTTGCTTCCTTGTTTTTTTCAAAACCGTATCTCTCTTGGACTAGCTCAGGTCTCTCTTCTCTGACAATTTCCCAATCTGACTTACAGCAGCTTCATTATGGACCAGTTTTACTAAGATCTTTTGTTGACTAGCTTTGGGGAAATCAGATGTGTTAGAGATAATTCCTACCTCGGTGGGATTTACAATTTTTCTAGTAAGGCTGATCATATCCCTAATAACTTGAGGCAGCACAGACCAACTGCTCTATGGGCAGAACCCTTAATGATGTGACTGGTGTTCAGAAGAAAAATTGAGTCTTTAGTGCCTTCTAGAGAATATGGGACCTGAATCAGGCCTCAAAAGAAGGGCAAGAGGAAAACAGAACAGGGAAAACTTTAAGACAGGAGGAATTAGATGAAGAAAGATAAAGAATTAGGATGACAACGAGAGGGGATAAGACAAGAGGGTCTTGTGAAAAGTTGGCACAGGTGGTATTCAGATTACAATGGTCCTGGGAAGGCCGAGTGATATAAGTAAGAGCAGGACCCACGCATTCTACATCTTTGTATTCTCTGCTAGCTCAGTCCTTTGCTCTAAGTGCTTTTCCTTGATAAGCATTAAGGGAGCATCTATTATGTTTAGCTGGATTTACACTGACTTCATCTTACAGACCACAGGTTTTAGAATTTGATTTTGTAAGTTATTTAATGAATTCCTTCTGGAAAGGTGTAAGTTTATGCTTCAAAGACTTCTCTGGGGATTGGAGAAGAAGTATCTAAATATTAAAAGGACAAATGAATTAATCACCCATCAAGTAATTGATGGCTCCCAGCAGATCTTTGACAAAAACTGTTTCTTTGCTGTAGGAGTTGGTTCTGGTTTTTTCCCCTCGTAGTTATGCTTGGCTGTGTTGGTAAACAAGTGTACATTATATAAAGCTACACAGTGGCACATGCATTGGTGTAGGTGTCTGTCCCCACAGGATAACTCCAACACACTCTCACAGGGCGACTGTGCTGATGTCTAATTTGTTCTTCAGTGGTGGGAATGGGTTTGCCGAAAACCAGTTCCTCTCCCCAGGCTTTCTTATACACAGTTTTAATATGGAATCTGAGATTAAGAATGAGTCAGAAGCCTGAGAAGAGAGACCTTAACAATCATAACCATGTTCCCTTTAGCACCCCAATTGACCCCAGAGAGGTTCTGAATGTCCTAGTTTGTTTGTGGTTATAAGAAGGTAGGTCCATGGATCCTCACTGGACAAACTGAGAATCAAACATGTGTTTGCATGTGCAGTTGGTGACCACTAAGGTGTTGATCTGCACCAGTGGTGGTGGTTCTCAGAAAGAGAAAAGACAAAAAAATTGAAGGATGCCCACAAGGGTCTTCCCTGTAAGTCATCCATGGAGATACTTAAAAAGAACACTGCCAGACCACTTAGCTAAAATGCCCAAATATTTGTCAGAAGACAGGGAAGACAGAGAGAGACCATCCTTTGTGAAGTACTTTATAGTGATACTTGGGATGCAAGCAGCCAGCCAATCTTCATGTGGCTTTCCAGAGGAATTATTTGATGTATTTTTTCTTATTTTAAGATCCAGATATGGTTATTTTAGATTTCCGTGAACACCTGGTTGTCTTAAAAAATTAGTTCTACTCTAACAATTTTAAATTCTGGAGGACTGTGTTGTGGCTCTGAGGGCTGGTGCACAAGAGCCAGAAGACCTGGAGAAAGAAGTAAATACCAGTGAAATCAGCCATGATGCTTGCACTTCGATTTTTCTGGCAAGGACATTGATGCAGGGCTTTCGTCCCTGGGGTTTCCATGCATAGCACATATAGTGATAGTAAATTAAACCTGTCCTCTGGAGGGGCAACATGGCTGCAGAGTCAGACAGATCCAAATTCCAATTTTGACCCCCTTACCTAGGGACTGAGCTACTTTGTGGAAATTATATAAGCTTTCTGAGTCTCATTTTCCTCCTTGCAAAAGTTAGTAATGGTAATATTTCCCTCGGAAAATGGTTGGAGTAAATGAGATAACTTATGTAAAGTACCTAGCTGTGTGGCTTTCCTATGTATTCATTTCTTTCCTCTTCCCAGTTCTACTGATAAAGAGGTGGAAGTGCCAACAGCTAATGACTTCACCTGGCATAATGGTGCTCAACATGGTGGATAATGGGCCAATCGGATTCCAGTTTAATAAAAATGAGACTTTGGGTAGACACAGAGTAGCACAAAAGCCATAAGTCATGAAAGTCACCATAAGAGGGCAATACCCCACATTGGCCATCTCAAAATTCAGAAGGAATTCAGCAATAGGACCACCACTGAAGCCTTATGCCACCCCCCACCCCATTTTATTTGGGCCCAAGAGAACTGGAGGCCCACCTGACTTCTATGGGAGTCACTGGGTCACCTATAAGATGAGCAGGCACTTGAATCTCATTCCTACTTCAAAGTATAAGGGCCACAGTGGTAACCAATGAAGGAAATGGCCTTAGAATAAATTCTACTTGTAGTGAGTTGAATTGAATTTAATTTCTGTACCTGAAATCTCATTTTAGAATGTGTTCTTATTTGGAAATAGGGGTTTTGTAGATACAATTAGTAAAGATGAAGTCATACTGGATTAGGGTGGGTCCTAAGTGCAATGACTAACGTCCTTAAAAAAGGAGAAAAGAAGACCCACAGGAAAAGGTGACAGTGTGGATATGGAGACACAGAATGGAAAGAATGCCACCATAAGCTAAGAAATGTCAAGGATTTCTGGGAGCCACCTGAAACAAGGAAGGGGCAAGGGAGGATTCCTCTCTAGAACTTTTAGAGACAGAATGACCTTGGATGACACACCTTGATTTCAGACTTCCAGCCTTTAGAACTTTGAGACAATAAATTTCTGTTTGAGGCTACCAGGTTTGTGGTAATTTGTTACAGCTGCTCTAGGAAAACATGCACCACTCTGCATCATACTAGGATTGCATGAGGGCTTTTTTTTTTTAATCTCTCTACCTATCTATCTATCTATTATTTATTTATGTATGTATTTTTAATGGTTTATTTATTTTTGAGAGAGAGAGAGCACGCAAGGGAGGGGCAGAGAGAAAGGGAGGCAGAAGATCCAAAGCAGGCTCTGCACTGACAGCAGAGAGTCTGATGCAGGGCTTGTACTCACGAACCATGAGATTGTGACCTCAGCAGAAGTCGGATGCTTAATCCATGGTGTCACTCAGGTGCTGTATGGTTTCCATGAGTTTTTATGGGATTTTCCCTCCAGTAGTGATTATTCTTCTCCTCTTTCAGTTTCTTTTCATCTTGCCACAGATTTTCTCCCTGCCACCCTCACCACAACCTTCACTTTACCAGATTCTGGCACTGTTCATGCTTCCACACTTTTCATTATGACTCTTGGCTTCCCCAAGCTCCGTGTTTATTGGTCTCATCATGGGTAGGACCAGCCCACAGAGGGCTGATAGGATGCTGGACTTCAAGCTCCTCCACCTTCTTCTAACCAGCTGTGACCAAAACTCATGGCCCTTAATCACCTTGTGGCCCAAATTCTTCACCTGCAAAGCTCAGATGAACACCAGCCTTGTTTCCACACAGGTGACTGAGTTTAAAATATGATAGATCATAAAGGGCTTTGTAAAAATGAAGGCTCAATTAAACTTGCAAAAAGCTATTCCATTATTATTAAAAACCTCACTGAAGATGAAGGACCTGGCAAATGGGAACTGTGTGTTTCTGACCACTATCCCTCCTTTCCTCCAGCTCTGCACCTCCCATCTGTGCCTTTACAGTTCATTGACTTGATTCAGAGGTGGGGACGGGCCATGGTTGTCTTTAATTTCTGACAAGTGAAGCTTTTAATAATACAGTTACTGACAAGTCCAGAATGGGTTCCGGGCCTCCCACCACGACCCCGGAAACATGAAATATCAGGGGTATCTGACATCTCATGCTGGCTATAGTTCATAAGTTCTTGTCTTTTCTTGATTCTGCACTATTATAAACAGAGATACTTAAATTCAGTTTATTGGCAAATATCCTGAGATTTTGGGATCATGGAAATTTTATATTAAAAAAAAGTAAGGAAGTTTGGAAAAGGAAGAAATTTCAATGATATATAGCTGTTGTTACTGTATTGTTTTGTTTTTTTAAGTAAAAAAGTCCCAAATTTAAATTGATTTGTAACCAATGGTCAATCTTAATTTAGGATGTCAGTGGAGGAAGTGAAATAATGAAAACCAGCCAAGTAAATGACCATTAGACTAATAGTTTTCCCCTCTAATCATTAAAGTCCTAATTTATGTCATTTTTTACATACATTATTTATGGCATTTCGCCAATTTTAAAATACACGTTTTTTTCACATTTTAACATCTATGAAATCAGAAAGTACCTTGTAGTCAGTGTTGCCTTTCATTTATAATTGCCAGGGCTTGTTTTATATTTCTGTCTGAGCAGTACTTAAAATGTGAGTGCATTTTTTAAGAGATTTTATTTTTAAGTAATTTCTACACTCAACAGGGAGCTTGAACTCACAACCCTAAGATCAAGAGTCACACACTCCACAAACTAAGCCAGTAAGTCAGTGAGTGCATTCTATGATTGTATTTCTATGAAATACATTTTCATTTAGAGAAGATGGAACCTGTGAGATCTGCAGTTAGTTTCTTTTTCTTTTTATAATGTTCTTATCACATCTCAACTCAATGTAACAAGTGTGATATATGTTCTACGTCAGAAATACATACTTGCACTGTGTGCCGTAGAATTCAGTTGTTGTTTTTGAGAACAAATGCATCATTAGAAAAAGAAGATATTACTTTGAGACTGAAGAAGAGAAAGAAACTAGATTTAGACATAAAAAGTAAAATACAACATGAGGAAAAGCTAAGCAATTGCATTTCCATAATTATAGCCTTACAAAATGTCTTCTTAGGACCCAGTGAATATTCTGGTAGAGTCTGAGCTAATAATGTGGCAAAAGTCCTGGTTTGCAGCCCCCAACCTCTGCTGGGTAACCCCCTATCTTTTCTGAGCCTCAGATTTACATATCAAACAAAGCAATTGAGCTGGATGGTTTTTGAGATCCCTTCCGTTTCTAGTAAGCTCCAATAATCTCATTTTAAGAAGATTTATTCACACAGACATTTTAATAAATCTACTCAGGTCCACAAAGCTTAACTGCTTCTGGTTCTCTTGTCTTACCAGTGTCGTCGATGGCTTGCTGAAAGTTTTCGTTTACAGAGACCCTATAAAGAAACAAAAATATTGCAAGTCAAACAATGTGTACAACTCAATTATACTAAATTGCAATTTAATTAAACTGATGAGAGTAAATGCAAAGCTAGGCTTTATTATGGGAGGGCTTTTTAAAACCAATCAACAGCTAGGGACTGGAACAGTATTCTACTGTGTACTTTAAAATTGATATGTAACTTCTGTAATAATGGAGTGATCCTTCATGCACCCAGTTAAAATGAAAATCCCTACCTGTCACATCTTGCCCCAGCAGAGTTACCCACATTGTTTTCAAGGATCTTTGCAAGAGAAATGTGTAGGGCACGAAGAAACACTTACAAGAATCCAGAATCCAGCCACTGCTGAATACTTGCTTGTTTGGAATCTTCTACAAAAGAGAAAGAAACAGAGCAGTCAATCAAAGCACCCCAGCTAAAATAATGCTACCCCGTTATCCAGCCACCACCCATAGCTCTATTTCCTACATATTCAGTCACATGTTTCTATAAGCATATTCATTTATTTTCTCAAGGCAAAACTTCCTGCTTTCCATAATCAGTGTTTCCTGAGAACAAGTATAAATTTGCCAAATGACTGATGAAAGAAAGAAAGAAAGAAAGAGAGAGAGAGAAAGAGAGAGAGAGAAAGAAAGAAGGAAGGAAGGAAAGGAAAGGAAAGGAAAGGAAAGGAAAGGAAAGGAAAGGAAAAGAAAGGAAAGGAAAGGAAATGTAAAAAGGAAGAAAAGCAAATCACCAAAGTGCAAGAGATGTTAGAATAATTTTTAAATTATCTGGCGTGAACACGAAGGGTGATTAAGCATACCAGACTTTTGTGTTTCTCTTATCAGATATAGATGACCACGGACCCTCTCCTTATTGAATCATCTGAGGCTGCTAGCCAGTGATGTTTATTTGCAAAGAGTTCTCTGCCAGGTTCTAAACCAAATTTGCATTCATTCCAGGGATAAATTGCACTAGAGTCCCAGGATTGCCAAAGGCACCCTGTGGTAAAAAGGCACCAGACTTTTAAGGTGGATCTTCGTCGCTGGCTTAACAAATAGTCAACAGGCAAAAAGGAGAGGATAGAAGAGCAACATTTCCCGGTACATATTTCTTTCCTTTCTGGTTGGCTCCAGGCTACTCTGGGCTGATTTTTGTTGACTGTGTCCCACCACTCTGTGAAATACCTGACCTACCCACTCACAAGGTGTCTGGTGAACCAAAAGGGCCAGGTGGGCACGGGAGATGCTTATTTTTAAATTTAGGGATTCTAAAGAGGTAGAATAAATGGAATGGTGGGCAAGGAAGAAAAGCCATCAAACAGCGACATCAGTGTGGACAGAGAAGTGTTTTCCTACTTGTTACTCTTTAAACTATTAAAGTTATTGTGGATGCTTCGTGCAAGACCTGGCACATAAGAGCCTTTCACTAAAATGTTCGGTGTTCTGAAGGAAGGCTCATGTCTCTGGCATGGACTCCAAGTCCATGGGCGACTTGGGATGAGGAGACCTCAGAGTAGGAAGGGAACAGTTGGTCTATTTCCATCAAGAAGGTGTGTGTTTTGAATGTCTGTGGGGAAAGTCAGAAGTGCCCGTTTCATAGATGTTTCTGGCATCCCACCAGGAAACTAGTATCTTCAAAGCCAAGCGTTTGTTCCAAATCATTTGCCCCCAGCCAAGTCCCCACGTCCCTTACCACCCACAGCAGGATGTTTTCATACAGCCCTGAGGGCCTGTTCTCACCCAGCATGGGGATGGGGATACCCTGGCTTTCCTCCTCAGAGCCGGGTAACAGCTGCTCATCTAGGCAAGCCCATGCTCTCTTGGTGGACCTCAGGATCTCTCTCCTGCTCTTTTCTTGGCCTCCTTGGGAGTTGCTGGATCCATGTGACCTCTCCGCCATTGTAAGAGAGCAATTCGGCAAACTAAAACATGCAGACAAACAAATAAGACACAGTGAGTCAGCTTTCAGGCTTGGTTCAGTGAGCACGAGAAGCCAGAGGGTTCACAGGCCACCAAGTGGATCCACATTTACAATCTTCTGGAGCCTGGTTTACCCACCAGAGCTGAGATCCCGATCCCTGTCCCACAGAGAAGTGGCTGCCTCTCACGCGGAGAGGCCACGGGAGGCCAGGACTAATATGGCATCCCTGTCATCAGGCCACCTCCTCCCTCTGGTGGATTCAATCAGATGGACTGTGATGTGGATGTAAAGAAACTGTGGACTGGAGGGCACACCAGCCAGGAAGTTTAAAAGTATCTATTACATAATAAGTATCCTTCCAATTTATCCAACAGTTACATCTATAAAAATATTTTTAGAGACCCAAAGTGTAAAAAATAAGGGCTTTGGCAACATATCAACCTGGAGGAGTCTCATCTCTGCGACTTACTGGGTGGTCTTGGGTAAATTATGTAATCTTTCTACCTTCTCATATTTTTTAATTGGATGTAAATTATACTGAGTTTTAATAGCTGTTGACCTCAGTGGAGTACTTATTATGTGCTAGATTCTATGCTGAATTCTATACATCCATTATTTAATTTAATTGCCAATGAGGGAGGCAATCTAATTGTCACAATTTTATAGTAGATTGAAGAGCAGAGGGGTTGTGTATCTAAGTTGCATACCTAAAGCCATTCAATAATCAGCACTCAAACCCAGGCACCAGACTCCAAGAATGTTCCCATGATTATTAAGCCATACGATCTACCCTCTAGGATGATTGGGACAATTAGAATATTAATAAATATATTATGCAAATGGGCAAGAAATACTGATCATCTTTGTTATCTCTCTTAACCTTTATTAATATCATTATGAGGGTTGCAGAGTAAGAGGTGGAGACAGAGGCTTAGAGCAGCTGAGTAAAATGTTGAAACTCCCCAGATTACTAGTACATTAAGAACGAGGGGGCACCTGGGTGACTAGTCAGTTGAGCATCTGACTTTGGCTCGGGTCATGATCTCATGTTTGAGTTTGAACCCTGCATCAGGCTCTGTGCTGTCACCTCAGAGCCTGGAGCCTGCTTCAGATTCTGTGTCTCCTTCTCCCTGACCCTTCCCTGCTCCTTTTCTGTCTCTCAAAAATAAAATAAATGTTAAAAAAGTAATAATAAAAAAAAGAACGAGTGCCTCCCTCTTACATGTTGGTATCTACAGTATTTGACTGTATTCCCAGCACATAGTAAGTGTTAAATAAATACGTATAAAACTAAAGTAGCAAAGCTAGAATTCCAAAGCACTTTCTGACTAACTTCTTTCCATGACATCTACTTGAATTTGCATAGTTTATTGGGCAAGTTCAGAGAAATGACCAAATAGTCAAATTCCTATTTCACCAGCATCCCTTGCATCCTTAAACTCATGCATAATCACCAATCATATGCTATAAACCATTGTTTCTAATCAGTGTTTTATCAAGGCAAAGTCATTCAGATTTACTCTAAACACTTGAATATGTTCATTTAAGTATAGGTGAGCATTCTTGGTGCAATTGGCAGTAAGAGTTTCCTTGCATGCTTTGCACATTAAAATTCTAGAATCCAACTGAAGTATAAATATACATTTATTGTTACAATAGTAAATTACTGCAAAAATTAATGACAATTGTGATGACTGTTAATTTTATGTATAAAAAAGCAATTACAAAGGAATTTCAATTATTTAAAAATTATGGCAAGGGGTGGACAGTTAACATCTATATTTACAGGGAGACTTTTAGTCAACCAACCTCAGAAAGTTAACTTTAAGAATATCCTCTGGGAGCAAATAAATGTTAATAAAAATTTTGATGCTAACACAAGTCAAAAATAATAAAGATAAGATTATATTTCTTTAAAAAATTTTTAATGTTTTATTTTATTTTTTTGAGAGACAGAGAAAGAGAGACAGAGCAGGGGAGGGGCAGAGACAGAAGAAGACACAGAATCCAAAGCAGGCTCCAGGCTCTGAGCTGTCAGCACAGAGCCTGATGTGGGGCTCAAACCGACAAACTGGGAGATCATGACCTGAGCTGAAGTCAGACACTCAACTGACTGAGCCACCCAGGTGCCCCAATATATTTCTAAACTTTATAGGATTATTTGGTATACTAGAATTTATAACATGAGAACAAACTGTAGGAATTGAATTGAATTTTTAGTTATTAATTTTACAGAAGCTTTGGGACTTTTGAGTAAAAAAGTTCTCTTTGGCAATGCTGTGCATCTTGTGCGTGTGAATTATTATCAGAGCATCAACTCTGACACTGCAGAATTTCACAAGGAGGGAAAATCTCCCAAGTCATGTCCAACGAGATTCGTGAAATATCAGACTCAGTACACACTCAGGGTACGAAGAAAAGAATAATGTATTATGTAAAAATAAGATACCAAAATGGTCTTGCTCCTCCACCGACCTCAGCTGAAAGCGAGGTCCTATTTTGCACAAAGGATTCTACTCTGTCGTAGGAGCAGGGCCTGTCAAGCAGCTCACAGTCCTCAAACTGCGGCTCCTGTTCTCCAGTGTTAAATTTTAACCTAGCTACCACTTTCCCAAATATAACACTGTAAAAAGCATCAAAGTTTTCGATAAAAGTGCTGCTTTATTGGTATGTCCCAGACTTCTGTTCTAAAATGGCATGTCTGACCTCACTCAGCCACCAGGCTTGCACCACCAGTGAGGGTGTGCTCCTTGCCAGCTCGGCTGTAGTTGGCTTGAGAGCAGTAAAAAGCTTGCCAAGGAAAGTGGGAACCCTTGCTAAAGGCTGAGGTCAGGGACTGGTTTGTAAAGAAAAACTCTTTTGTTCGGCTGGTTTTCCTGGATGCCTTTCTGATCAGTAAACAAATCTGCTTTGCATTCTCTGATGTTTGAATGACCCTCTTTTGGCATCCACGGGCTTGACACTGAGAGCAGTCCTTTGCAAAGGCGAAACAGATTAGGAGGCAGCCCTGAATTGCCCAGGAGACTGACAGAGCACAAGTTATGGGATGTGGTCTCTGCTGATTCCTCTGGTTAACCGCTTTATCCCAAGCACCATCTGGAACCAAATTTTTGCCGATGCCGACTTGGCCCCAAATGAATCTTCACTGTAGATTATGTTGTTTCCTGTGCCTGAGGGTCCCTTCCCTGTCTTCAGATCCTTTCTATTCTAATTACTATGCCATGGATCCTCATGTGTATAAAGAACTTTCATTAATGTGGGAAATTTCTTATATTATATTTAATTTTAAAAAGATGATACAAAACAATATATAAACCGGAACCTCAATTTTGTAAAAAACTAAACCACAACAAAGTATACTGAAAAGACAAACAAAGATTAATGTACTATTATCAAGTTTTCAAAATTTTTAAAAAGATCAAAAAGAAAAAAATTGGTGTTGTTACATTAATTTTACATGACATTTTCTTCCTTGAGCAAATGCAATCATACCTGCTTCTTTTCACTGTGAGGCCTTCAGCCCACAGTGAAATCATAGAATTTGATACTCTGATACTTAAAGCAGTGACAATGGTTACCTTCTTGCTCTCTGGGGTTATTTAACTTTTTGCATCTCTGTGCAAAACAGGTTATCTTGCCAAAAAGGTTAGGGACTGTGCTTTATTTATCTCTGTGTTCCCCCTAGATCCCAGCACAGAACTCTGCGCAAGGTAAATAATCTGTAACCGTGGTTGATTGCTTGGTTATTTGGGAAAGGAACACCAGCTGATTTAGCCTGTATTCTTGGTTCTCATGTGGTTAAAAGAGTAAGTGCTTTCAGGTCAGATAATTCCAGATTTTAATCTCAGCTCTGTTGCTTTTCTGACATCTCCTTGGGGAAATTTTCAAACATCTCTGATAATCTATTTCTTCATCTCTGTAATGAGTATGAAATAACCACTTCATATGGCTGTTGGAAAAAATTAATAAAAATGCATATAAAAATCAATACCCATATTGGTCAGGTTTTTTTTCTTTTTCCTTCTGTATGTTGCCTCTTTAGGTCATTTTCATGTCAAGAACCGTCCAGTAAAGAAGAATCACCAATCAATGTAACAGTTCGGTTCTTTTTCCATAGGAGATAAATCTGACACTCATAGTTTGCTTATAACTTGTGTCTTTTTGAGATTACTTAGTTTGAATAATTGAGAAGATACATTTGGAGAGTATGAGAATAAAATATTTCTATGACCATGAGAATGCATATTTATCTGAGACTAGAGACTCATATCAGAGCTTGGAAATTCCTTCCACTATGATCTTAATTTCAAGGTTATTATTGTAGACTATAGCTCTAGCCTTGGTTCCACTTCTGAAGGAGCTTTGTGGTCAAGAAGAGAACATCACAGCAGGAAAAAATTCCACAGGCTTTCTGAGTCTACAGGAATCTTACCATCTCTATGACTCTGCTATGGGGCCCTCACCATCACAGCCTTTGTTCAAGCCTTTTGTAAGATCTCAATGGTATCCAGGCTTGCCTTGCTCGCCTCCACCTTCCATATACAACGACTTCCCCAGTAGAAAAAATTTAGGAGAAGTCTACATAGAGCCATATGCTCCAGGAAGATCTGACCCTTTCTCAGCTCTGACTTCATTCACAGAAGTCATTGACAGCCCCTCATGCTCTCAAAAAGATATTTATCATGAGCCTTGACACCACTCACTTCCCTCTACAGACTAAGAGACCAGTCATGGAAGGCTGCCACTTTAAGAGAACTGATTCAAACATCTTACTCTAGGAAATTATAGGATTAATTGCATCATGACTTAGAGCTATGCTCCTGTGACAGTGGACATTGCCTCATCTGGCCCAATCTCTCAGGTGCCCTTAGCTACCAGACTATGTTGTCATCAACATCCAGGACATTTGACCTCATTTACTGAAAATAGGATGGTATTTTTGTCATCCTCCTGGAAGATTTCATTGTCAATCTAGATGACCCATCAACATCTGACCATTCAGTTCAATAATCTGCCAACTTTCAACACTCCTTCCCTCCACTTAACTCCCAAGGTCATACTTCATTACTGTAAGTGAACATCCTCCAAACTCCCAACTTCAAGCATCCCTTGTCACCTCTATTCTACTCATAGACTTTGCTTGGACACCATTTTTCCTCCATACCGAATTGTTCCCTTTAGTTTACAACATGCTATCATGTCTCTCATCTTAAAATGATCCTCCAAGTGATCCTTCAATCTCTCTCCAACTCCTACTATAGCTTTCTATTCAACTCATGATGATTCCTGAATTCACATTTCCAAATCTAGTCCAGATCCTTAGAAAAGGGCCCCTGAGCTGGAGAATGGGGTATTTCCAGGTACTTGATATCTTCACTTGGAAACTTACATTTTTAAGTTACTATGTGCCACACTGAATTCTTTATTCTTTCCTTGACTTCTACTTGACCCCCTATATACCTGCCTTTATTCCAGTGTTCCCAAACTCAATAAATGGTCCACTATTTAGGCAATTGCTCAGGCCAAGAACTTACGAGTCTTCCTTAATTTCTCTATTCGTTTTACATCTCACAACAAGTTACTTAAAAGAGAGTGAGAGAGGGGCCCTTAAAATATATATCACACTGACCTCCTCTGCTTCTGTCAACATTATGTGAATCAGAAGTTGTAGTCTCATTTGGATCATAGCACAAAGCTCCCATGTACAGCACCATCCACACCTCTCACCCTCTCTACAACCCACCCAAATCAGTATGCTAATGCTCAACTAATGATCAGTTCTTATCATTTAGAATTTTTAGTAGTTGGCCACTTCCTCTTAATGGAAACAATCTTTTGGAAAAAATGCTTTTTAATACATGCTCTCCCAGATTTCCTCCTATCTCACTCAAGGCTTTTTTCTCAACATCTCTTGCTGGTTTTTCTAAATTTTTAGTGTTCTATACCTCAGCCCTCTCTTATCTTTTTTTATCTACATGCTCTCCGTATATGAGTATGGCTTTAATTGCTCCCTGTAATCTAATAGTTGAATGTAAATCACTACTAAAGTATTTTCACATTTTAAAAGTGTGTGTTTACTGAAAATGAGATGGTATTTTTTGTCATCCTCCCAGAAGATTTCATTGTCAATCTAGATGACCCATCAACACCTGACCATTCAGTTCAATAATTTGCAAATTTCAACACTCCTTCCCTCCACTCCTTCTGTTTAACCACTGTGGGATTTTCTTCAGGACAGAACTCTTAGCTCTCATATCATAATTGTATGAAAAAGGTACTCAATAGATGTTTGCTGAATAAATTACTGTTCAAATGAATGCCAAAAAAGAATTGAGAAATATCAGTGCAAATTTGGTTATGAAATAATTAAGAAAAGTTTGGTATTCAGCAATCAAACAATTTATGAGAAGGAGCGACTTGCCAGGAATGGGTATCAAGTACAATGTAATTTCAATTAAAAAAGTGATCAGATTATATATATATATACACATATATAGTTACACACATACATGGACATATATATTAATATATTCAGCTGTATAAATATATACACTACCTCCATTTTGAAGCCAAATTTTCTGGTTAGTCACTTGATGTCCACTTCCACTATTTCAACCAAAGCTATCTGAGTAAATACCTTCTTTTACCTTCTCTTATGTGCCTTCCAACAGCTAACAGCAGAGGAAAGATCTTAACTCATCACCAGGGAAACAAAAAGTAATTTATTTTAGTTAATCAACAAATACTTCATTGGTTGTATGACATTGGGCATGTGGTTTCAAGTTGTCTTGGAATGTAATTTCCTCTTGCATAATATGAGAGAATTGGCTGTGATGAGATAATTCCATAAGATGATTATTCTATTTCTGGCCTCCTCATAACCTATGCGATGATGAGTGGAGCTCGCATTGTAAAGATATTTTAAAGTTATGTCCATCAAGACTCTAAAAGGGCTGAGAATAAAACACCATTCCTATTACTTGGAAGACCACTGAGAAACTCAAACAACGAAGCCAAGCCAGGAATGCCCTTCTGCTCTTGCTCACTGTCCAAGTATCAAAGTCCCACAAATACATGAAAAGATTTCCAAGTGATTCAGTGAAGTAAAGGCAGATCCTAGAGAATAGAGTGTTCTGTCAACACTCGGCTAGGAGGAACAAGCAGTCTGGAATGACTTGCTCTGTGGGTGGCTTCCTCCCACCATGAAATATGTGAAGGGTGCTCTCTCCTGCCATTTAGGAGCAAGATGGATTTCAAGACGAGGAAGTAGTGCCCAAGTTGGAATCCACAGTCAGTTCTCTTAGACTTGGGGTTTTCATCTTTTGCTGGTGAAATAAGCAACAGAGAACTAAGATTATGGTCAATAACATACATATAGCTTCTTAGAAACTTGAAATGCCTCAGAGGCTGGTAAAATTGTATCAACTGATTCACCTACTCCTAGCCCTGTTCCAATCCTTTTCCAACTTTAAAGAGATTTTTCCTTCTCAATGATTCTGTCTTGTCTCATTATTTCTACTCTTGCTTTCTCAACATTTGCCTTGCCTCATCCTTGGAAGGGAGAATGAGAGAATGTGGGGGTCTCTCCCATTCCCATGCGTCCCAATCCAGGTGTCTGCATGTACACCGTATTCTGGATACACAGAACTACTTCTGTTCAACATGCCCTCCTCTCTGATGTTACTGGCTGCAGATTCCTCTGCTAGTGCTGCCTTTCCCTTTCCTGGATACCATTTTACTGAGCTCAAATAGAACTCACCTTATAACACTTTCTCCCCTTATCACTCTCCACTCCCATCCTAGCTCGCTCCCGGCACTCAGAAACTTTGCAACTCCTTATTGTGGCACTTTTCATGCTCAAGCAGTTTATTTACACTTCTGCCTTTCCCATTCAACTAAATGGACTCCTTGGCAAGTCCTTGGCAAGGACCATGACTTATTTATTTTTATATCCATGGCCATGGGTAATAGTAGGTGATCAGCTATAATTGTTAACTGAATGAATGATTACTCTCAGGCTGAACTCTGTCTTTGCTCTCAGGAGGTGGAAATTGTGACTTACTCACCTTTGTAGTCTCCGTAACATCAGGGACAGTACTGAGCACTAGTCATTCCTCATAAAAGCATGTCGTATGCATGAATTATTAAGTAAATAAATGCAACAATAATATCTACTAATTCAACTCAATGAAATATTTTACTGTCTATTGTGTACAAAGAAACTTTGAGGAGCTTACAGTTGATTACAAAATATAGTACTTATTAACTATTAACTATATACTGTGAAGTAGAGTATAATACACATTTTAAGAGAAGTATAAAACAACTGTTCTCAAATATTAAAGGAGGAAAATGTTCATTTGGGGGCATAACAAAAGTTTCCTGGAAGCGGAGGTATTGGCTCTGGCTCCTGAAGGTGGTTAACGGATAGGCAAACATTCCTGACAGGGGGATTAAAATACATGTGAGCAATTATAGCATAAATTTCACCAAAGGGCTATTCAGCAGTGGATTTGCAACAATTAAACAGATGTTCTTCAACGTTAGCTTACTAAAATCACAAGTCATCTTATCTGATGGTGTGATGATTAATTTTATGTGTCTGCTTGACTTAGCCAGGGGGTGCCCAGATTCTGGCTAATCATAATTTCTGGGTACGTCTATGAGGGTGTTTCCAGAACAGATTAGCATTTGATTTGGTAGCCTGAGTAAAGGAGATTGTTCACCCCAGTGTGGGTGGGAATTATTTAATCTATTGAGGGCCTAAATAGAGCAAAAGTGTGTTAAGAAAATTCCCCTTTTCTCTGCCTGATTGTTGAGCTGGAAAATCAGTCTCCTCATGCTCTAGAACTGGGATTTACACAAGTGATGCCCCCGGCTCTCAAGCTTCAGACTCAGACTGTATCTACACCATCAGCTTTCCTGGGTCTCCAGCTTACAGACTGCAGATCATGGAACTTCTAAGATTCCATAATTGTGTGAGAGGTAGATAGGTAGATAGATATAGATTATCTATCTATAATTAAATATATGTATTATATAATTATATATATGTATATGTATATATATGTATAATGTATATGTGTATACATGTGTATATACGTGTGTGTGTGTGTGTGTGTGTGTGTGTGTGTGTGTATACAAACTCATGTCTCTGGAGAACCCTGACCAATGCAGATGACTATTTCTTTTAAGAATACTTTTAGTTGGGCTCTATCACACCTTCCTTCTATATAGCTTTCCTAATACCTTTAAAAAATGACTGGTCAAACAATTTCCTTTAAGATTTTTATATGCACACATCTCAAGTTTAAAAACATACCGTTATACACTAAAAATTGCATCACATTTTAGTCAAATAGGAAACCATAATAATGGTTAAGTTCTTAACTACAATGAGAAAGCATTGCATCTAAGAACACACAGAAATAGCTGGTAATCAAATTTTAAGGCAGCTCCTGGGTCTAAATCTCCTTTCCTTCCTGGATTTATTCAGAAAGGCAAATTGTAGCATGTACTTTACTCCTCTGACATCAAATATATCATCATCCTTCCTTTCTCACTATGATCATAACCATGAAATCTCAGGGAATGTGGAGAAGGAAACAGATAGTATTCCTTATAAGTGATTCTAAGAAACTATCCTGATATCACAACTTTATACCTGTTGATTATGTTAAGAAGACACTGTTCCAGATAAAAATCTACATAGGCAGAAATAGATTATCTATGCATTGTTGAAAAGATTTTTGCATTGAGGCAGGTAGACTTTGTATTATTTCTTAGAAATGCATGTGCATTTATAGTTATTTCTAAATTTAAAATGTAATGGAAAAAATGCAAAGCAAAACATAAAAGAGAGCCCTAAATAATTCATCAAAATAAATTTCAGTAGTGTTAAGGATTTAATATGAAAAAATGAAAAAAAAAAACAGTCCTAGGGGTGCTGGGGTGGCTTAGTTGGTTAAGCATCAGATTCTCGATTTCAGCTCAGGTCATGATCTCGTGGTTCATAAGACCAAGCTCTGTGTTGGGCTCTGCTCTGATGGCAGAGACCCTGCTTGGGATTCTCTCTCTCTTTCTCTCTCTCTCTGTCTCTCTCTCAAAATAAATAAATAAATAAACTTAAAAAAATAGTCCTAGAATAAAATATTTTTCTAAACTTGAGGTGATGAAAGCCTGCAGAGAAATGACACCAAAGGCAATGAAGAGAAATTATGATGGATTTAACCAGTGAAGAATTTAAAATTTCCTATGACAAAAATAATAAAAATGTCAAAATGTTAAAAAAAAGTCTGTAAAAATTTTAGTGGAATATTTGACATTAAAGATTTTTGTATACTTAATATATGACATGCAATTTTAAATCAATAAAAAAAGATACATAGAAATAGAAGCAATGTAATCAGGCAATTCAAAAATAGGAAATCTAGGAATGGATAAAAAATGTAAATGTAATGTTTGTTATTAATATTCAAGGAAGTGAAGGCTAAAAAGGCAATAGGTTACCATATTAGATTTGCAGAAATTCATTAGTGTGAGAACATCTAGAAGGTGGGAAATTGACACTCGTCACTGTAGAAATATTAAATAGTCAAACCTTCTGGAGAGCAGTCAGGTAACATGTACCAGTGTCTAAAAGCTGCAGACCTGTGGGAGATGGAAAAGCTATTCTTTAGAATGCCAACCACTAATGATAGAAGGAATGACAGAGTTAGAAAATCATCCGCTGAGCCACATCACAGCAATAAACAATCAGTGAAAATGACACACAAGGCCCAATAGCTACAAAAGGAAGGAAAATATAATCTCTGCATTTTATCTCAGGACCATTGCTTGAAATGGTATTCACAACTTAGGGGAAATAAACTAAAAACCTTGAGTCTAGAGCATTCCTGTCTTCAGTGTTTTTGACCTTTCCATGTTAATGGAGGCCACCCAGGCAGTCATGGGGGTGCTGAAATCATCCAGGCCAGGGTCCATGACAATTAGATTGCTTACCTTACTGCTAATCGTCTTTCCTCCTGGGAAGTACCCAGTCACATAGCTGCAGGTAAAGAAGTTTCACAACTTGCCACAGCTGCCCTTCCGTTCCAACAGAGAGAAAATGAGAATAGAGGACTAATACCCATCCCCCACAGACTAGAAACAAACAAACTATAAGAATTACTATACCAGACGCAAGGAATTTCGGCAGAGAAGTGGCCCTTGTAGCTTGCTGTAGTTGTTCTCAGAAAATGTTTTTATTTGGACGCCTTCCTGGCTCCTTGAGCGTCACAGCTGCTAACACTAAAAAAGCCCTTGTGACCACAGAAGCATGACCAGGTTTCTATCTGCTCCTATTTAGAAGTTAGACACAGAAAGCCAGGGCAGTCTGCTTGCCAAAATCTACAGTCAAATTGGGGATAAAGATACATGTGATTCTCTCTACCCTCGTCTCCAAGAAAACAGTTAGAAAGTAGTTAGAAATGGCAGAAGTTTTTAGTAACAAGTCCTGAACTAAGGGGAGGAGTGTGGGAAATGAATACAATGGCTCCAGTTGTGTTTTTATTTCTATGAACCCTCTGGCTGTTCCTTTAAAGCCTTTGACTGTTGGCAGTAGCATCGGGTCTGAATGCAGGGCTGGAAAGTACTTTGCTGAGGAAGTAAAGCAAACTTGTCTTCATTTGGTTACCATGGTTATGGTGCTATGTGTTACCAACCCAACAATTTGCATTGCAAACCATCACTGGAAATGAGGACGGTAGAACTTGATATTCCAGGTGGAGAGATTCAATTCCCAGGAAGTTCTATTAGAAAGTTCAGAGGAAACAAAACATAAACATACACACATATTCCCAGACCCATAAAGAAGGGGCCCAAACTGTCAGGGCTAACCTCCCGTTCTACTTTCCGAGACATTTCAGCATCTATGAAGTATTTTCACTGAAAGATCAGACAGTTCCACTTTAGAAAGGTAAATAAGCACATTGTCATCCTCATTAAAAAAAATTAAATTTCATGGTCACATCTACCATGCATCCTTACAAAGGATACAATGCTAAAACACAACCTAAAAATTATTTTACTCTTGAGTCCTGCATGCCAACAATTGTTTTCATTTTGATAAGCTGCATTATCAGAGTTTAGGAATGATAGAAAAGACCATGTGCATTTCAGATGACGTTTAACTTCAAAAAAAAAAAAAAAACAGGAACCCAATATATAAAAGGGAAGGGCTAAGGTTGTCTTAGCCTTAGTTTTTTTTTCTCTCTCTCTCTTTATGACACCTAGTGAGTTCTTCTTCAGAGTTCCTAGTGTCTGTGAGCAAGATTTCAATAGCCCTATATAAACTGGCCCTGAACCTATCCTGGGAGATGTCCCTTGTTTCTTAGGATTTCTCTCACTTCTTCACCACCAGTGTCTGAAACCTTTACTCTCAGGAGCCCACGTGTGTCTCAAAGTTGGAGGTAACCCCACATCTTTCTCCTCCTGTGGCATCCACAGCCCACTTACCCTTGAGAAGACCAGAATCTCAGGACCACCCATTAGGATACGAAGGTCTTGGACAAAGGCTAATTGACAAAATATACTTTACTCAAAATATCATGTCCAGAACTACACTTAGAAAATGAAGTCTTTGTCAGTTCTTAATCTCAGATGATTTTTTAAAAGTGATTTTTAAAAAAAAGCAGGGGCACCTGCGTGGCTTAGTCAGTTAAGCGTCCGACTTTGGCTCAGGTCATGATCTTATGGTTCATGGGTTTGAGCCCCGCATCGGGCTCTGTGCTGATAGCTCAGAGCCTGAGGCTTACTTCGGATTCTGTGTCTCCCTCTCTCTCTCTGCCCCTCTCCTCTCTCTGTCTCTCAAAAATTAATAAAATGTTAAAAACTTAAATAAAAAACAGCATACAATTACATCTACAAAGAAATCGCAATTGCCCATATTTTGACTATTAATAACATGTCCATTTATTAATGTAGCTCATTTAGTGAGAGGTTGCAGTACACATGCACTGAAATATGCATTAGGAATTAGGAGAACAGGAACCTATATAAACATAGCTCCTACTAGAATGGTTTCGGGAAAATCATTCCTCTTCAGAGGCATAGTTAATTTAGAAAAAGTAATGTGTACATCACTGAATTAAAAAAAAAAAAGCTTTCTGCATGAAAAGTGAAGCTATCATATATATTTAAGTCTGTAAAACAATGTGCAGTTGAGAGCCATTGCATTGATATTCCAAGAACAGTCTCCCAAATGGAACACTTTCTTCTAGGTCTGTCCCTCAGCATACAGAAGAATATACCTTAGCCACAAATAGGTACTTAACATAAGGTCAACTAGTTCACCGTCCAAGGGAGGAGGTAATAAAGTAGATCAAAATGACAATAGAGTTGCTAAGTTTTTCTGGGGAAAAAGAGAGAGTTTTATGGGACATTTTGGGTCAAGCTCTCAGCCCAACTTGGAGGGTTTGGAAAAAACATCCTGGACAATATCAAGTTTAAACTTGATATTTTAGTTAGTTGAGGAGGTGAAGGAGAAGAGAAATAAATCAAAAGGTAGAGGTTCTCCAACTAGAAGGAAGGTGAAAGTAGAGCAAAAGTGAGATAAGAAAAGTGATGCCATGCATTTTCCATATTTTCAAGAAGTATGTCATTCTTATAGCCTCAATCTCTTTGGGTTAACACAATAATCTGGTAATAGAACGTTAAGGATAAGAAAAGTGAGACCCAGAAAAGCTAAGTGATTTGACAGTGTCACAAAATGAAATTTTGGTATATTCGGCACTAGAACTAAGGTCTCAGGAATTCTCTACATAATGCTTCTACCATTAATGGGCCATCCTGAGGAACAGGCAAAAAGAAGCACAATTTAATGTCTTCCTGATTAAGTGATTTTGCTTGGAATCCTCTTTTTCTGGGATAGCCTTCTTAAGGTACCAGTAAGGTAACCCCTATGCTCTATGTGGGGTGGGAGGAAGGAGGGTGATCCAGGCGGAGGGAACAGCATGTGCAAAGGTCTTCAGGCAAGAGAAAGAATGGTCCACTTGAAGAATTGTAAGAATCTAGGTATGGCTACTGCATAACTTATTAAAAGTCAATGTCAAGTGATGTAGCTGTAGAGAGAAGGAGTAACCAGATCATGAAAGATGTCCTATGCTATTAAGAGGTTTAAACTTTATTCTGACGGTAGAGGGAAGTGACATGATCACATTTATATTCTAAAAAGTTCCTCTTGCTTCAATATGGAGAGTGGAATGAGTGGAAAGAACAAAAACTGAAGACAGGAGGCTGGAAGGAAACCAGGTGAGATATAATGGTGGCTGCAACCTTGCCCCAAGATTAGAGAGAAAAATATGAGCAATTTAGGACTATGTGGGAGAAAAAAATCAGTAGGTTTTACTGACTGTCCTCTATGTGGAGTGGTCAAAGATTTTTCTCATGTTACCAACTTGGGAGAGTGGCCAATACCATTTCCTTTATTGGGCGGGGATTATAGAAGGAGGAGTAAATTTATGGAGGGATCCAATGTATTTTGTTTTGCAAATGTAGTTTGATGTTCCCCTAGAAACACTGAGGGGAAGTATCACAATGCAATTTGGATAGTGAGTCTAGAGTTCAGTAGTGAAGTCTGGGCTAACAGACATGTGCAGCCACAAAATAGCTCCTAATTGAAGCCAGGGTGACAGATGAATTCACTCCAGTAGGGAGTCTAGAGTGAGAGGAGAATATAGACCCAGAAGGAGAACAAGATGAGGAAAAGGGTTAAGAATGCCAAAAGCTGAAGCTGACTTGTCAGCTCTAAAGAACTGAAACCTTCGACCTACATGAAAAGCCAAATTCTAATCATCAGGTTGCTTGGAGTCTGGACTAGAGTTTGATATATTGTTGAAATATCTACTGGGAATAAACTATCATAGGGAGAGGCAACAGACAGTTGAGACTATTGGCTAAAGGGTTCTCAAACACAAATGAGCATGCTTTTAGTCAGTCAGTAGGTCTGGGGTGGGCTGAGAAAATCTACATTTTTTTTTCTCAAGTTTTCCAAGACAACTCTGATGGAGTAAATCCCAACAAATCTCAGCATTTCAAAATCATTGTTTCAGGTTAGTGCATACCCTCTCTTGGTTGAACTTTGGCCAGTTTTGCTTCTTGTCATTGTTCTTCTACACACACACACACACTCACCCCCTATTATTAAATATTTAAAAAGACATATTGATTAGGCTGGAAGAGTGCTACAATTCTCACTCTGACCCTCAGAAAACCTATCTTGCAGAGAAGATGTGAATGATGATGGTAGTGATGGATTAATGATCAGAGACAGAGCCTGCAGTAGGGAGAGAAGTTTCAGCCTCTCCAGAATTTTCATCAGACCCTCATTGTTTACTAAGGCCAGTTGAGTGTTTCCTGTTTTAGGAGAAAGATTATGTCAACATACCTTTAAATGTAAACCCACTCTCGTTTCAAGGGTGTCCTTCCCATATAGGAATTCTGTATTTAGTAGTAGTGACAAAAATTAGATAAGATGATGGTAATGATAGCCACCACTTATTATTGGCTTGTGCCAAATTCCACATGAAAAGTTTGACAACATTTTCTTAATTGATCCCCCCAAGAAACTTAGGTGGGAGTCATTCTTATCCTCATCTTGTAGATGAGGAAATGGAGATTCACAGATATTAAAACAACTTGTCCTCAGTCCTACAGGTCATATGGATAAAGGCAGGAGATAGGCAAATCTAGATCTATCTGACCCCCAGATTCACACTCTTAATAATTATATGTATTTCTAGAGATCCAAACAAAGAGTATGCAAACAGCTCCTACACGTATTCAAAATGATTAGTTCAGGGAAGGAGAGCATGTATTTTCAGAGATGTCAGAGTCTTTTTCAGTTTTCCAGTGGTTCTGAATAGATGGGAAGTAGATTTATTCCCGGGCTCATGAAGCTGAGTCAGACAAATGATTTTCATGTGTGTTGAAAGAGTTTCTATGCAGTTCTAAGAACCCTGGCTGAACAGGGACAAGACCTAAAGGTAGGCTTTCCTTTCTTCCGCATTTATGCAAAGACACTTTAATTCAATAATTTTGAACATTCCCAATGAGCCAGAAACTTACCAGAAAATAGAATCTCCATGTACAGTACAATTAAATGATGATTGGGACTGATTTATAAGTTAGTAAGCACAAAATAAATTGGAGGCAATTCTTTCCTAAGTAATCTTTAGTAGATAATATGATAAATCTAGATGTTAAATGCATATCATGAGATTAAGTGACCCCAAATAGCTCTGCGTTCCACTAGATGGATGTTAAGATGGTGTTTCATTTTAGGAAGACATTTAACAATGCTTATTATATTTTAGCCCTTAGTGTTAAATTTGGCACATGATGAATGCTCAACAAATATTTGATATTCATTTTCATCACAATAAATCCTGCTAGGTCAATTCAATCTTTCTACAGTAAAGATAAAGATTCAAATTAAATGCTGTTTCCATTGTGAAGGAGACCACCCCCCTCCCCAAATACCATTTTACTCTCGTTTTACTTATGCTGGTCCCAGAGTACTTTGTGCCATATTGTGTCTGCTATCAGACCATTGAGTCTCAAGTGGAACTGATTTGCCAACAGGACCTTTGGCTGTGCCTGGAGACATTTTTGTTGTCACAGTGGGATGGAGGACACTACTAGAATCTAATGAATAGGGGCCAAGGATAGTGTTAAACATCCTATAATGCACAGAGAGTCCCCCGCCCCCAACAGCAAGGAACTTTTCAGTTCCAAATATCAAAGGAGAGTTGAGATAGAAAACCCCCATACTACACAGAAGAAAAGCATATATTGCTTGCAACTTAGGACCCAGAGCTGGCTCCAGTGTGTACTACATGGGAGACATTGGGCAGGTCTCAATTCCTGATACTCAATATTCTCACCAGTAAAATGCAAACATTTATTTTACAGATGCTTCCTTCACAGAATTATTGTAGGGATCTCTGCAATAATGTATGAAAATGGTCTTTAAACTTACTACTATCATCTTAGATGCATTGTGATTTGTATGGATGATGAGAATAATACTAATAATTGTGCAGGCAGTTTGGATACATAGGTCAGGTTTAGAGCTCAGTAATGGAAGAGGCGAAGCTCAAATCTCAATAGAATCTTATTAATTTAATCTCAACCAGTATTTATTGAGTAGCATCTCTGGGTTGGCTTTCTTCTAGGTACTACAGATATAAAAATAAGATGGTCTCGCTGAATTAAGGAGCTCTCTTTTCAGGATGGAAATAGAGTAATAAACAAAAAGAAATATCTTAGAAATAATCTAAGATAACAGAGGATAGACGAATGAAGTTTTTTTAGAAGCAGAGCAATTCAAGATATATTTTAAAAGTTTATGGGCTGCGTTATTACTGGCAATAACAACAACAAAACCCTTTCTTTACTATCTCACTTTACTGATCCCCACGGGGGGGAAAATGTACATCCTTATGACTTAGATTGCCCACTCTACAGAATAATGAAAGTCAGTAAGAAAACCGAAATTGCTTTTTAACAATGAATATGTTAAATCTGACCATATAGAAAAGTAACACAATGGATGCAGCTCTCTAATCTTTACTCCTGAAATGGGACCACTAGCCATGACTCAAAACAGCTGCATATGCTGTAAATTGCTGATCACTGTAATTGAGGTATCAAATGCTTTCAGGATGCAAATGGATGGTATTTGGGAAAAGTTTCCAGGACACTCCAGGCAGCTGGATCACATTCCCGTTTACTATGCTCATAGGAAATAAATAACTGCTCAGTAAATGTCTGATAAACTGAACCAAAGGCACTGATGTTGTTCCTTTCTCTACAGAGCCCCTGCATGTTTTGTTGAAAGAGAGTGTGCCAAATATTCAGAGACATTTCATAAAAAATGGCACATGGGCTCATCTTGTCTGCACATTGCCTTGAGTACTGAAAAATATCAGGATCACTGAAAAGTTGTTATATTAGTGATATATGCTTCCTACACTGTGTCTTGTCACATTCATTTCCACGAATGTGTTCAGTACTGTTCAATCCAGTGGTTCTAAGCCATTTTAGTCTAAAGCATTCTTCAGTGGTTCAAGGAGAGCCATCACCTTTACAACTGTCATTTCTGTCAACAGACTTCACATAGTAAGAAAAAAGCCCAGGTTCTTTTTTTTTCACTTAAGCATTTTATTTTATGACACAATGAAAACTCATTAAGTTTCAAAGGAAACACATGAAAAATTCACATGTCATTTTCCTTGTGATATTGAAAATACGAATTCAAATGCACACACATTCACAAATAAGATGTTCAAAAAAATGTTCACGGCACTGAAGGATTCACAGATTGGTGTTTGTTTGAAATAACATGGAAATCAACTTCCTTAAAGTTTAGGTTCTTTTCCTCATGAAAATTTGACTCATTGTTCTCCAGTAATTTAGAGACTAGAAAAAAATCCTTCAAGACTTAAAGGAGACAGGTAGGGCAATAATATTAACTACACCTGAAAAATTAAAGTGTCAGTTTGAGGGGCACCTGTGTGGCTCAGTCGGTTAAGTGTCTGACTTTGGCTCAGGTCATGATCTCACGGTTCATGGGTTTGAGCCCCACATAGGGCTCTGTGTTGACAGCTCAGAGCCTGCTTCAGATTCTGTGTCTCCCTCTCTCTCTGTCCCTCCCCGGCTCACGCTCTCTGTCTCTCTTAAAAATAAATAAACATTCAAAAAAATTTTAAGTGTCAGTTTGAGAACAGACTATAATGAAAAATGTAGCATTCTTTGCAATGTAGAACAGCATTTTCTAAATCTAGATTGAAACCTGATACAACCCTAATGAAGGGTGGTATGTATGATACTATTTTACAACATGAACACATTGAATTTGACACAGTTTTAGAGCATGTACGATTCCTCATGGATGCAGTCCAGGACAATGTCTTACATTTTTGTGGGTTTTACCTCCAGGAAACCCACAAGGGCTTCACAGTGAAGATAAGAGAAAGATCCCTTCATGACTCTGGGAAAGGGAGAGGAAGAGTATTGAAAGTATTATGAAATATGCTCAGATCCTTCTCCGTAGCCTTTGGAGCTTTCCAAAGGAAAAAGACTTTGCCAGACCCTTACGCCAATTGTGGGAGAGCATTTCTCCTATACTAGACCATTTTAGCCTATGTCACCTATGGAAAAAGCAAAACAAAACATAGTCAACAGGGGTCAGGGCTTCAAGGATATAGATGGGAATGGTGCTACCAGGTAAGGCAATGTCAGCAGGAAGGTGAAGGCTATCCCACTAAAGAAACAGTCTTTTCACAACAGGCTTGTGAAAGTCACAGCCCTAACACATAGGCCATTAAAGACTGAGATCTAATCAGAAGATTATAGAATGCTTCTTCTCCCCAACCTTTAACCAACATACCAACAGGGTTTCAATATAATAAAAGGGGATTACAGCTGAAAGAGTTGTAAGTCTCTGTCTGATTCACTTTTTCTCTGAGGAGTCACTTAGAGAAGACCAAAGTCAAGATAGGAGCTATAAACAGGGACAGTAGAGGAATTTGTAACCTCTGGTACCTAGAGCTATAGCAAGCATTAAACACAGCCCAACACCTAGTCAGATTAACATAAATTCTCACACTAAAGGCTATTTACCTTGGTTCCTATGACCTGATACAGCATGTATGACTTACAACAAAAATTTACAAAACATATTAAAGGCAAGAAAAACACAGTCTGAAGAGACAAAACAATTCTTAGAACCAAACTCAGATATGACACAGATGTTGGAATGGTCAGATAAGGGATGTAAAATAACTATGATTAATGTGTTAAGGGTATAATGGAAAAAGTAGATAGCATGTAAGAAAAAAAAGAAGGGTAATGTAAGCAGAGAGATGGAAACTTTAAGAAAAAATTGAAAGGAAAGTCTAGAAATAAAAAATACTGCAACAAAAAATGAAGAATGCTTTTGATGAAATCATTAGTAGACTCACAGCCATGGAAAGAATCAATGAACTTGAAGAAAGACCACTAGAAACTTTCCAAACTGAAAGTCAATGAGGAAAAATAATGAAGTCTAAAACAGAACATCCAAGGACTATGGGACAATTCTAAGATGTGGCATGTATAATTTTAATATCAGAAACAGAAGAAAGAGAGCAGAGCAGAAAAACGTTTTTAAATAATAGCTGGGAACTTTTCAAAATTAATGACAATCTCCAAGCCACAGAGTTAGGAAATTTGAAAGCACCAGAGAGGATACATATGAGAAAACCATACCTAGTTATATCATTTTCAAGCCATAGAAAACTAAAAACAAAGAGAAAATTTTGAAAGGAACCAGACGAGGGGAAGTGTACCTCTGAAGAAACAAGGGTAAGAATTACAGCCGACTTCTCACCAGAATCCATGCAAGTAAAATGAGAGTGAAGTGAAATATTTCAAGCATCAAATGCAAAAAAACTCCACCAAATTAGAATTTTCGATCTGGTGAAATTATTTTTCAAATGTGAAGGAAAAATAAAGATATTTCAGAAACACAAAAATTGAGAAAATTCATCATTGGAGGAATTGTCTGGCAACAAATGTTAAGAGAATTTCTTTATGCAGAAGGAAAATGATAGAGGTCAAAAATTTGGATCAATAAAAGCAAAGAGTATCATGGTAGAATAAATAAATAAAGGTGAAATAAAGCCTTTTGTTTTTCTTATTCTTAATTGATCTCAAATATAACTGTCTGAAGTAACAATAATAACAATAATATAATAATTATATGATGTATTTTATTATAATATTATATATAGTATATATTATGATAACAAAATTGGGTGATTATAGCATAGGGATAAGTGAAATGAATAACAGTAATATCACAAGGAATGGAAGGAAAAATGGGAATATTCCATTTTAAGGTATCTGTACTATACTGGAAGTGGTATAGTGTTATTTAAAAGTGAATTTATGGGGCACCTGGGTGGCTCAGTAGGTTAAATGTCTGACTTTCGCTCAGGTCATGATCTTATGGTTCATGAGTTCGACCCCTACATCAGGCTCTACATGGACAGCTCAGAGCTTGGAGCCTGCTTCAGATTCTGTGTCTTCCTCTCTCTCTGCCCTCCTCCACTCACACCTGTCTCTCTTTCAAAAATATATCAACACTAAAAAAATTCTTTAAAAAAGTGAATTTTGATTAGTTTAAAAGGTGCATTGTAAACTCTAGGGAAATCACTAAAAAATGTATTTAAATAAATATAATTGACAAACTAAGACAGGAAATACAGAATCACATGAAATGCTATTAGAATCAGAAAAAGAGAGGAAAATGCCAACAAAGAACAAGTGCAACAAAGAGAAAAGAGTTACAAATATAGTAGATACTAATCCAAACACATCAATAATCACTTAAAACCTGAATGGTCTAACCACAACAGTTAAAAAACAAATATTGTCAGAGTGGATAAAAAAACAAGCCCCAGGTATATGCTGTCTATAAGAAATGCACTTAAATATAAGAACTCAAATAAATTGAAAGTAAAAGGGATGGACAAAGACATACCACACTGACCAAAAAAGAAAGCTCAATTAGCTATATTCATTTTAAACACAGCTGATTTCAGAGCAAGGGAGATTATCAGGGATAAAGATGGGCCTAATATAATTATAAGAAGACATAACAATCTTGTTTATTCCCCAAACAAAAAAGCACCGAAAAAACATGGCATAAAAGCTGGTAGAGCTTTAAAGAGAAAAAGACAAATTTACTATTACAGTTGGAGACTGCAACACCCCTCTTTTGGTAACTGATACACAAAGTAGGCAGAAAATCAGTAAGAGTTTTGACAGCCTGAACAATATTATTGACTGGCTTGATCCAAATTATATGTATAGAAAACTGCATCCAACTACGGAAGAATATGCATTCTTCTCAAGCTAACATGGGGCATTCAACAAGACTGACCACATTCTGGGCTCTAGAATACGTTTACAAGACTAGAAAAATGTGAAAGATTTAATATGTTCTCATGCACAATGGAATCAAACTAGAAATCGGTAACAGAAAAAAAGTGGGAAATTTCCAAGTGACATTAAACAACACAATTCTAAGCAACACAACATGAGTTAAAGAAGAAACCTCAAGATAATTTTTAAATATTTTGAACTAAATGAAAATGAAAACACAAAATTATAAAGGCAGTGCTCAGAAGGGAGTTTATAGCACATATTTTAGAAAGAAAAAAAATAAAGATCTATAACTGATAAACTAAGCTTCTACCTTAGGAAACTAGAGAAAGAAGGACAACATAAGCCTAAAGCAAGCAGAAGAAAAGAAAAGAAGTAACAAAAATGAGAGCGAAAATCAATGGAGTTGAAAACAGGAAAGCACAAGAGAAAAATGAATGTAACCAAAGCCAGTTCTTTGAAAAGATTAATAAAAGAGATAAATCTCTGGCCAGGCTAACTGAGAATAAAATGGAAAAGACACAAGTGTAATGCGGGAGCCAGATTTCTCACAGTTGGAGTGGAAATTTATAAATAAGCAAGGGGAAGAGGCTACAGTGATCCAGGTGGTAATGGATTAGACTTGGGGACATCAGTACTAACTCATGATTAACTTATTGTAGGTACAGATGGTTACATATGGACATATTTATATGTATGTCTATATACATGGGTCAGCATTACATATATATTTAAAATATATATATTTAATATATATATATTTATATATAATATATTTATATTATATATATAAATGAGTGATGCCTTTCTGGGCTGTGTGTTCCTCCTCCAAGCTCAACCAGCATCCTGTGCTTACCTCTGTCATTGTATTTACAAGAAACCATTAAAAAAATAATTTTAATGCTTATTAATGTAGAGAGCGGGGAGATATGTGAGTGGGGGAGGGGCAAAGAGAGAGGAGAGAGAGAATCCCAGGCAGGCTCCACATTGTCAGCATGGAGCCCAATGTGGGGCTCAAACTCACAAAAACGTGAGATCATGATCTGAGCCAAGATCAAGAGTCAGACGCTTAACTGACTGAGCCACCCAGGAACCCCATACAAGAAACCATTTTATACATTTACGATATTTGTTTTGTCTGTCTTCATCCTAAATTGCAAAATTCTCAAGGAAAAAAATATTCTGCACTCCTACTGCCTCGTACAGAACCTGGAATATTGTGCTTTTGGGAACATGGACAGAAGGCAATGCAGTGGGAAATCTTGGACGAGTAATTGCTCTAGTTTCCTTACATGTAAAATGAAAAATTTGGGCTACTACCATCTCTGGAGCTCCTTCCAGATCTAAGATTCAAGATTCTTTTCCCATCTCAATGAATTGGGCATAATTTCACAAAATAGAAACTCGAGGGAGATTATGTGACTTGCCCAAATTCTTCTTTTGCATCTCTGGAAGGTGATGGAAGATTGAGATTCAGGAAATGTCTGCTCTGTGGGAATTGGTTCAGAAAGCCTTTTTCTGTAAGTCTTAAATAATTTATTAATTGCCATTAAATTTTTATTTGAAAATTTACAAATGCCTGAACAAACCAGAATGGTTAAAATATGAAAAGATTGACTACAAGGATAATTATTCTGTAAGATCTCAGTGAAGTTTTTTTTTTTTTAATTTTCTACAATCTGCAGAAAATACCCTGCGTGATAAAGTGAGCATATTGCTATATGTATGTCGCTCTAATTATGCTGCTTTTTCCTTGGGCCTGAGATCAAGGAAGAATGATGGAGAAGCACTCTTCCCTGTCTACACATCTACAAGTCACACTCTGAGGCTCTTCCAACATCAACGATTCTGCTCTGTCTTAATCGGCAATATTCTTCAGCAATCCACTCCTGTCCCCCAGTGACACTGACTGTTTGAAACAACAAGTTCACCTAGAAAGCCTATTACAGAGGTATTCGTTTCCAATTGAGCTGTAACAAATTACAGCAAACTTAGCTTCAAGACAACACACGTTTATTATCCTATAGTTCTGAAGGTCAGAGGTCTAAAATGGGTGTCACTGGGCTGAAATCAAGGTGTTAGCAAGGCTGCATTCCTTTCTGGGGGCTCTGGGGGAGAATCCATTTCCTTGCCTTTCCCAGTTTCTAGAGGCTTCCCGCATTGCTTGGCTCATGGCTGCTTCCTCCAGCTTCAAAACCAGCAGCGTGACATCATCAGATCTCTCTGATGGACCCTCTGCCTGTGTTAACACATCTGCTCTGTCTGTCGCTCTCCTGCCTCTCTCTAACAAGGACCCTGTGTTCACCCTGGGCACCCCCAGATAATTCAGGATAATCTTCCTATCACAAAACTCTTAACTTAATCATCTCTATGAAGTCGTTTAAAAAAAAAAAAACCTGTTAGTTTTGAGAGAGAGAGCGAGAGAGAGCAAGTGAGCAGGGGAGGGGCAGATAGAGAAGGAGACAGAGGGTCCAAAGCAGGCTGTGTGCTGATAGCAGATAAGCCAATGTGAGACTCGAACTCAAGAACCGTGATATCATGACCTGAGCCGGAGTCAGAAGCTTAACAGACTGAGCCACCCGGGTGTCCAGAAGTCCTTTTAGATATGCAAGGCAATATATTGACATCTTTGCGATGGGGGCCATTATTCTGTCTAGCATATATCCATCTTTCTTTCAGTATCCAATGGAGCAGATACCTCTTGTGTGGAACACTATTTTCACAGCAAGCTCTGAGTCAGGGACATTTGGTGCCAGTCATACCTTTTCCCAGAGAAGTCACTGCTTTATCAATTCTATAAAGATTGCCCTCGTAGAAAGTGTAAAGGGATCTGTGAGGCTCTGATTATAGCTCTGTGAGCATATAATACTTTTGTATCAGGCAAAGTTTATCTTTTTCTTAAGAGTATAGCTTTGGACTTAGATTTAAATCTGGGCCCCATCCTCCACTGTCTCTGTCACTTAGAGCAGGTGGCTTGCTTTTTTTCTGAGCTTTGCTATCTCTGACACAATCACAATTGCTGCCATTCTTATCTCTACCCCCACCATCCCTGATACTTCTCTCTTGAGATTTGAAGGAGAGCCAGGGTGTCTTAAATTATAGGATAAAGGCATAATTGGACTTCATAGACTCAATAGAAATAAATAAGAAAACAAATGAGATCATATAATTTGGGTGGGCTTTTTCCATGAAGTCTAAAGTTTGATTTATTAAATCTCTTCTCTGAAAATATTTTTGATACTTATTTTCTAGAACCAATAAATATGTACCAAAAAACCTTCGAAACTACCTAAAGTTCCAATAAGACACTAAGGTGATGAAATATTGTGCATATTATAAAATATGATGTTTATAAAATGGGGTTTACTATTAATCTTCTGGCCCCTCTCTCTCCTTGTCCAACCCTGTGTCTCTGGGATTCTCTATAACTTGCTGAAGTTGTTCTGTGCACCCAGTGGTTGAAAAGACAATTAAACTAAGCTTCCAAAATACTCCTGTTCCTTCCCGATGACCCCATTTATTAATATTATATTAAATTGGTTAAAAGTTCAATGTTTAACTAGGAGCCTAGTATATTATTAGCAACATAGCTTATTAAGGATGATTTAATACATATTTAGACTATATCTTTTCCTAACGCAATATCTTTGGCACCTTATAACATGAAATAGAACATCATTAGTCCCTTCTGCACAAGAGTACACCTTGATCACATTCTTGGGATCTGTGCCCTGATTTCTTCATTCTCCTTTCTCATTCTGTCATTCACATTCCCCTCCTTCAATTACTTTTTCTTTACATAAGAAATGTATCACTTTGGCTCATTGCCAACATTTTAAACAAGACAACGTATGCAAAATGAAGTGAGAAAATGTTCCCACCTTTTCAATCTTGTGAAGTAATTATCCTAAAAAGTGTTGCCAATTATTGTCTTTCAGCATTTTTCACCTACAAACACTTGCTGGACATCATGCCATGACCAAGCATGTAGATCTGACTTATCTTTTAGTGGCCACATTGTTGTCCATTGTATGAACATATCATAATTTGTTTCTCTCTAGTTTTCTCTTCACTGTTGTTGCAGAAAGCAGATTGTTTGTCTCATTGCATTTATCCTTTAATAATATAGGTATTATTCAGTGGAGAAGTACCAAAAATGAAAGAAAAAGCAGCCCTATAGCTATTTTCTTAAAAAAAAAAAAATCCTTTCCCCCAAACTCCCTCATTTATTGATCTCTTGTCTTGGAGGAGTTGGAAGAGTGGCCAAGGAAAGTTATTATTTAGCAACATATTATTAAACATGAATAAATAATTACTAGAGACCTTCCCACTCTCCTGACGGTACCCCAGTGATGGTGATTTTGGAACCAGGAGAAGTGAGCGGGACCCTTGTAGTGACTTTAGAAAAGTATCGGCTGATAATACAGTTACTTTTATTATATGATAAGACAGACAGACAGACACATATATATAAAATAAAACCAATTATATTTCTATAATATTATATGGAAATATATACGTACAAATCTGCTCTATTTTCCCATTGGAACGTTCATTAGTTTTAACATGTTTCATTAATTAACAACTTGTATCTGTTAAAGATGAAGTACCAAATATCATTCTGATTAGGGCATTCTGAACATTGTTCTGAATGACATCCTCATGCAAAATATCACCATCTGGAAACCAGAAAAGGAGCATCATGCACACAAGGAGTTCTCTCTCTCTCTCTCTCTCTCTCTCTCCCCCCCTTCTTTCTCCCCTCTCCCTTCCCCTGCAATCAGCTAGCTCTCATGACCACACCATGTATTTGTCTATCCTTAGCTACAGCTCAAGATTATTATTATCTGTGATTTGCCCCCACCCACAGAGAGACTCAGACTTAATTCCCCATCCTCTGTCTCCTTCTCAGGGAACTTCTCAGCCGCTGCATGACCGACAGCATTTCACATCATTCTACTGGTTTCTAACAGCTGCAGTTTCATCAATCTCTCCTGCATTCAACCCAAGCCTGTTAGATTGGTTACAGTCAAAAGATACTTACAAATAAAAAGTACTTATAAACAGGAAGAAGGAAAGAGGACACAGACTTTCTATGCCCCTTCTTTTAGTGACCAGGAAGAACATTCAGGTTGCTAAGGCACAAAGAAAAGTTCTTGACCAACAGTCTTACCTCTGCCCGTTGGAGTAGAAGTCAGGGGACAAGCAAAGCCCACCCCTCAAGGAGCTGATCATCACAACAGCCTCCACCAGCCCTCATCCACCTGTGACAAAAGCTGAACTCACTGGCAGTTGTGTAACTGGACATTTCCTGAAGGAAACAGTGAAGCATTTGACTAATCTTGCATAACATTTTCATAATCCACGCCCATTTGTCCCAAGGAAAAACCTGTTTTTGTAACAGGAAACATTCAAAACAGGGGACTGAGATAGTGGGGTTCCTTCAGACAAATGAGCCAAACTAGAGGAGACTTCCTGTACGCATGGGCACCACAGAGTTTTGGAGGTCTACCTTGCACCAGACCCTGGCCTGGGGAAAGGGGATGTGAAGAACAAGTCACTTTCCTCTCCCGAAGGATCTCACAGCCTTTTGGGGGCCACAACCAATAACTCCCATGGAGGAATGTTGAGGACACAGAGTGATAGGGGACATATTATCAAACTTTGGGAAGGCTTCACCAAGGAGTAGTGTCTGGAAGGAGTTTTGAAGCATGAGTAGAAGTTTTCCTGATGGATGAGGTTTGAGCTAGACTTGGGGTGGTGGGAAAGGTACAAACAAAGGTACAAAATTATTGAACAGGATAATACATTTGGGGAATTGCAAAGTCATCTGTATGGCTACAAAGTTGTCTGTAAGGCTGTATGGAAGCAAAGGAGAGAGATCAGGTTAACGTAGTAAGAAGCCTCACCTCATGGGATGATTGACAACTTAGAAAATAGCAATTGTGAATTTGGGTCCTATAATGATTCTACACTTTACTGTATGAACTTAACATATTATTTGTAATTGTAAGAAAGCATTGAAGGGAGGAGTTGGTGTGTATTTAGTTACTCTGGGTGCTCATAAAGTGGGTGGTCTGGTTGGTCAAATGACCTACCTTGAATTAGGTCACTGAATGCCAACTTCCAAATAATTAGAATAATGAAAGTACATTAAATATGAAAGCTGTCGTCAGTACATGTTTGTACTAATAAAATATTCCTTTGGCACTTCAGAAAGATCTTCAAATCTTTAGAAAGGGTCGGGACTGTAATCAGCATGAGTCCCACTTTATGTGAGGTCCAAGGTGATTGCCAACAAGGTCTGCAGGGGAGGAGGTGAGCTTAGGGTTCTCCTATTTTAAAAATCACTTGCATTTAGAATATTTTTACACTTTATGTGCTGTGAAGCCTCCTGACAGATAGAATTTGGGCCAACATAATAAATGAAGCACTGCACTAATAATGTTAATACAAACAAATAATCAGAATAAACCACATTTCCCCACGTGATCTAGTAAACATATGGTCTTGTGGTTGAAACTTGGCAAGTTAATTGTCATAAGAACCCTGAAAGGAAGGTGGAATGAATTGGTAATTCTATCCCTAGGTCAGATCTCCGTCCTTGATATTTCCCTGTTCCCACAGACTGGCAAACCCTTGAAACAGCAAGTACATTCTATTGTTAGCATTTCTTTCCCCAGTGAAATCGCATTAATGATTATAATTTGCTCCATTAGTATTGGCTTTACGGCTTCATTAAATGCATCCATTATTTTACTTTGTTTCTAAAGATCTGTTGGATGCCCAGGGCAGGAAAGATGTATTTTTGTTTGTGTTTGTTTGTGTGTGTATGTGTGTGTGTGTGTGTGTGTGTTTTCCTTCTATATTTAACATGTGAGAAGCTACGGGTCGGAAAGGTGACTTGCTTTGTCCAAGGTCACATGACCTGAACTACAATGTATGCTTCTACCTCCAAGTCTGCATTCTTTTTTCACAATACCATACTGCCTCAAGGACATGCCTTACTCACCAGTTTAAGCACTATGTTCCCAACACTGTCCTCATGAAGACTTCACACCAGACCTGCAGTATAGGTGCTACTGTCATTCCCGTTTTGCAGATGAGGAACCTGAGATATGGAAAGGTTAGGAACACAACCTCTCCGAGGAAGAATTAGGATTCAAACACCAGCGGTTGGCTCCAGAGTCTGTACTCTTATCGACTGCTGATATGCTCCCCAAGGCAGCTAATCTTCCTTCCCCGATGCCATTACTGTTCCTTGCAATGTTACTACACTATCACTTGTCTGTGTGGCTTTCTTGCCCACTGAACTTGAAGATTCCGAACAGCAGAGCCAACCACTTAATTGTTTTTGTTCATAGACTTACACGTGTTAAGCCCAGAAAATATTCCCCTGTACTTCTGATCTCAGTTAATGACATAGCCATTCACTCAGATTCCAAGCCAGAAATATGGAGATTATTTTAGATTGATCCTTTCTTCCTCATTCCCTTCACAATCAAGCCCTGTCAATTCTTCTTCCTTAATTCCTCTTTTCAAGTGTATCCTTTCCTTTCTGTCTCCACCACTGCCATCTGTTTAAGCCTAGACAATTCTGGATTATATCAGCCACTTTTCTGGTCTTCCAGTCTCCTGACTTCCTGTCATTCCAGTCTATCCTCAACAGCTAGTAGTGATCTGACCACATCACTCACTTACTCACTATTGTACTTGTTCGAAGAACCCAAAAGATAATTTTTTTTGGTCACACATCACACTCCTTCAGATGTTGCTTCCTTCCTCTAGTAGGAAGAACCTTCTTGTACTTATTTGCTTGTAGAGTTCCTAATCATCATATAAGACTCAACTCAGTCCGTTTATTTTACTTATCCATTCCACCATTGATAGAATCTCAGTTGGGCTCCAGTGCTACCCAATCACCAACAATGACATTATGAGCATTCTTGTTCATGTCTCTCATGACTAGACTTTCATGACCTTGTGTACGAGTTTGTCTGGGATATATACCTTGTAGTCAGATTTCAGGATCAGAGTCAGGCAAAGTCACAAAGGCTGGTCTAGAATCAAGGATCAGGGAGAATGATGACTCAGATATGGCTAAGCTTACATTTTTACTTTGTTTTTGTGTAAATGATATACTTAAGATCAAGGATCCATGGTGTTGTAAATGATCACAGGTCCCTAGGGTCTCTCTTTAACTCAGGATGACACCTTCAAAGTTTAGAGGTCCCAGCTAGCCTTGAAGAGTGAAGGTCATACCATAGCTGAGAGGCCTAGAGTCTTGGGCTATCTTCTTTGTTGTTTTGAGTAGGGATGTAGGGTGGGTGTGGGTAACATCAACATCCATGTTCCACCTTATTACCACAAAGGAAATTTTATGCCGTAGAAGAATGGAATGATGTGGTTGCTCTTCTGTCTGGTTTTTCCTTATGGACTCACTTCTCCTACTCATCTCTATAAGTCTGGACATTGGCTATTCTAGAGGGTTCATGCATTCCTTATTTCATCCAGTTGTGCCACACTGCCCTCCAGAAAGACGTTGTATTGTCCATACTCTCACCAGTGTTTCAGAAGAGATCTGATTTCATAAGCATTTGCTAACTCTGGGTGGTATTTGATTTTCATTAAGATGGGCATAAAGTGGTACGTCTGTATTACTTTAATTTTCATCTTTCTCATTACACTTTCACTAACAAAGTTGAGAATCTCTTCATATGCTTTTATCCTTCCATGCTCTCATTTCTTTGAATTGTACAGTCATAACCTTTGCCCATTTTTTTTTTACTGTGTTCATTTTTGTTTCTGGTTGATTCATAAGAGTCCTTTGTATTTTCTAGATTAATCCCTTGTTGGTTTTTTGAAGTTGCAAATATGTTCTCCTAATCTGGCACCCATATGTTAACATAATCTATACAGCGGTTCACTGAACAGAGGTCTTTAATTTTGATGTTGTCAAATCCAATTTTTGCCTTCTGGTTTGTGCTTTGGGGTTCTTATTTAAGAAGTACTTCCCCACTTAATGATTAAATAAATTATCATGTCCCTTCCTCAATTCATTTTATAGCTTTACCTCTAATATATAGGTCTTTTATACCTCTGGAGTTCACTCAAATATACAGTAAAAAGTGTGGATCCAACCTTTTTTTTTTTTTTTTGCATATGGTGAGCCAGTTTTCTGAATATCATCTACTGAACAATCTTCAGTCAATCCACTTCCTCTTACTCCTGTTTATGGAGACTTTTTTTAATATATCAAATCTCCCTCTCTGTCTCTATCTTTCTGCCTCTCTCTTTGTCTCTCTCAGTCTCTGTCTCTCTCTCTGTCTCTGTCTCTGTCTGTCTCTGTCTATATAGATAGATACCATTTTTCTCAATATATATTTTAATAGATATCCACATATCTCATATCTCTGTCTCCATTAATACCTATCCAGTGCGAGGGACAGAGAGGGAGAGAGAGAGAGAGAGAGAGAGAGAGAGATGAATATTTCCACACACACACACACACACACACACACACACACATCTTATTGGTTTCTCTAAAGAACCCTGACTAATACACTAGTTTAGAACAATGATATTGATATATAGTATCAAAGTCTGTATCTGACAATCTTGTGAAACTCTATTGTTACCATATTTTGAAAATTCTATTACCCTTCCTGTGTAGATGATTATGTAATTCACAGTAATATATATGTTGTCCTTTTCCTTTCTATCTTCATAACTTTTCTCTCTTCTTCTTCCTCCTTAATTATTTATTTTTGTCTCATTGCATTGGCCAAAACTTCTATGGGTATATCCTTGTGTTATTTCCTACAATAAAAGGATCAAGTCTGTATGTCTATGTTGCATATGTTTCCTGGATGTCTTTAATATGCAGACTTTGTCAAGTTAAGGAGACTACCTTCTAATTCTAGTTTCCTAATAATTTTTTCTGGGTTAAATCTTCCTTTTAGGCACTACTTTCCTAAGATAAACCCTCATTGATTATTGTGTATTGCCTTAAAGTACATTAAGTATTCCATTAGCGAATATCTAATTTGACATTTTCATCTATGTTTTTAGGTGACATGTCCATATACTATCCATTTCTTGTTCTTATCTGGCTTTGAAATTGCAAATATACTAGCCTGATGAAATAGTTAATTACCTTTCCTTCTTTAAAAAATGTTTTTTTATTTAAAAATGTATGGAACTCTTTTTAAAAGTTATCTGGACATGGGGTTTTCTGCTGGTAAAAGCAGGGTGGAAATGGAAGACTAACTGTTTCTTTGATAATGTAATTTATTCATATTTTCTATTTATTCCTGTGCCAATTTTGGTATTTAACGTTTCTTGAAATTTATGCACTTGGCTCAAACTTTCCAAATTGTTGTCTGTAGTTGTCCATGATATTCTTTTCAGCTGTAAAAGCCTTCCATTTTGCCCATAGTTATTTCTCAACTTTCTGAAATATTTTGCAGATAAATTTTTTAAATTACATTAAAAAATCGGATATAATTAATGTGCTGATAAACAGTTTTAATTGTCTTGATTAGTCTTGCCAAATGCCTAACATCTATAAATTTTTGAAAAGACCAAAACTTTGGTTTTGTTCATCTTCTGTATTTCTTTTTTATTCTATACTGCTTTAATTTCTGCTCTAATCTTTATTATTTCTTCTTTCCTCATTTTAAGGGTTTACTTTCTTGCTTTATGTCTATCTTCTTGAATTATATATTACATCACTTGTTTTGAAACTATCTTATTTATTGATCATATATTTAGAATTATAAGCTTTCTTTTAAGTAGTTATAAACTTTAGCTTCTATGATGCTGATGATCTGAAATTAATCAATGGATAATACATTTTTGTGAATAGAATTCACAAAATCTTTTGTGATAGAATCTATCTTTTGTGATAATATTTTTGTGAATTTCTCATGTATTATTATAAGTAATATGAATTTCTCTTTTGCAAGCTCTTTGTATATCTATTAGTCCTGATATTCCTTACATTCCTGAGAATATCTTTTTTTAATGTTCAAGTTTAAGTGAGAATTTAGCTGGATATAAAATTCTAGATTCAATGTGCTTTTCCTTAAATCTTGAAATTTCATTCCATTGTGTACTTGCATCTATTGTTGATCTTGAGAAATCTATCTCTCAGATTATTATTCCTCTGTAGGTGATCTGTTTTTACTCAGAAGCTTTCAGAACTTTCACTTTTCTTTCATGTTTTTAAATTTCACTACACTACAACTGTAATAAATTTTATACCCATTACCTCCTAAAATTCTTCTTTATGAATTCTTGTTCTAGCTTCATTTTTCCAATAGCCTTCTAAATCCTCCTGTGAGAATATTCATTGACTAGCTATTACACACTCATTTGTTATACTGGCACTTATTATATGCCAGGTACTATTTTTCATGCTGGAAATATGGCTAGGACAAAACATGTCTCATTGAAATCATATGCTGGAGGGAGACAGATAAACAAATAGTCAAATGAATATATGTCAGGTGTTATAACCACAGAAAAGAAATATAAAGCAAAAGATAGGAAATGTGTGTAGGAGTCATATTTTTAAACTTTATATTTTAACGTAATTTCATTCTTAGAGAAAACTTGTAAAAATAGTACGAAGGATATATACATGTTATTCACCCCAATTTCATATTAACATTTTACCACATCTTTCTCTCTGTCTGTCTCTCTCTTTGAGTTAATATATAGTCATCTATTTACCTGTCAATCTACAGATAGATAGATTTATAGATATATAGGTCTAAATCATTGGGGAGTTATAGATATATAGGTCTAAATCATTATGGACATGATACCTCTTTATCCCTAGACTTCAGCGTTAAACGTCTAAAAGCAAGGACAATCACTTATACACTACCATACTGTGGTCAAAATCAGGTAATTAACCTTGATAAAGTACTGTAAAATACTTTTATATAATCTACAGACCTTATTCAGAATTCACCAGTTGTTCCCAAAATGTCCTTTGTAACAAAAGAAAATTTTAGATAATGAGTTACATTCAGTTGTTATGTCTCTTAATCCTCCTTTAGTCTGGAACATCCCCAAGTCTTTTAAATATAATGGAAGCAACATTTTGAAACATTAACTTGCAGAATATCCCTCAGTTTGGGTTATCCAATATTTCCCCACAATTAGATTCAGGTTATGCATTTTTTTCAGAAATAGTGATTCTGTGTTCTGTGTTCCTCTCAGTGCACATATCAAGAGTCACGTGAAGTCAATTTGTCCCACAACTGGTGATGTTAACTTTGATGACTTTAAGATAGTGTCTTTCCAGATAGGGAGTCCTTTAATATTTTTTCCTCTGGTCTATTAATATTCCTTTATTCAGTATAAGCTGTTCAATTTGCCTTTTAATGTTGTTTGCTCTTTAGCTACCTTGCTATTTTTCCCTCTGAGCTCATATTTCTCTGGATATAGTGGACATCTCAGCTGGTGATATGAACCTATGTGAAAGAGTAAAAGCCTGGATTCTTCGTTATGTCCATAGGAGTTTAAATGGTGAGTATGAAGGAATACCCCTTGGTCAGAGGAGTCACCTGAGCTACCTTTGTACCTGTGCGCTGGCTCTTCTCCTTTACAGGAGCTCTCTCATTTGCTTGTCATCATCTAACTGACACATTGGGCTCAGGGAAGGTGGTGATTAAGGAGGAAAAACTCAATTGCTGATTGGTCCAGTTGTCATGTGTCTGTTGCTATTGACCCTGTGGCCTACCTCTAGCCCTACCCTGACCAAGTGTCCCCTAGCTTCGCTGGGCTGCCTGCTGATTTTGTCTTTCAGAGTGGGTGGAGTGGGCAGTAGTCTGGAGAAAAAAGAGCATGTGTGAAACCCCCTTCCTACCGAGTCACTCATCCGTGGTGTTGGTCCTTCTGTTGTCCAGGAATGAGTCATGTTTCATGTAAGTTGGTTGGGGCTGTCTTTGTCTTTCTCTATCATCTGGGGTAGGTCCAGGGTTCAGTCTCAGAAAGGAAGCCACAGGCCATGTTGGTTTTCCATCTTGTGTAGTGAATGACTTAAAGAGGATTAAGTGAATTCATTAGATAAAAGCATCTGGAGAACAGTGTGACACCAGTAAGTGGTATCCACTACTAGTATTATTATTAGATGATTATGATTATGATTATTATCACTAATAATAGCTTTTTAATTTTACATAATAATAAATACTCTCATCAACAGCTATTAAGCCTCTTATACACTTGAGACTCCATCCTGGATGAACAAATACATGATGCGTTCCACATAGGCCTTGCTCTGTGGCCCATGACACAAACTACTGAATATTCCAATGTGCGCAGATGAGGGGGACCCTTACCCATTTGGAAGAGAGAGGATCCGTGAAGCCTCAGAAAGGAAAGCATTTCTAAAATCTTTGTGAATTTGCCAGCATCTCTTACTAGATTTGTCAGAGATGCAACTGATAGTCATAAGCATATGTCTTGAAGAAATGCAGGGCCAAGACTGTGACCAGAGAGCCCAATGGGTACCCAAAGTGACACTGGTATTGGGCCTGAGGATATGCCTTTGTGGTTTGGTAGGAAAAGCAAGAAGACACAGACAAGAAGAGACAAGAAGTTGGAACATAGTAGGGACTCCATAAATTTGGATTGTATCAAATTGTTCTAGATTTAAGAACTGAACCAACCACTTACTAGGTCTGTGACATTGGCAGGTGGTCTAAGTTTTTTGATCCTCAGTTTCTTTATCTGCCAAATGGGGATAATAATGTCATACCTGCCTGACTCAGAGGGTGGTTTTGAGGTGCAAAAGAATCAATAGATAATTCACTTGCTTTGAAAACAGTCCAAATGCATTGTATTGATATCTTGGCACCTGCATTAGAGGATTTTACTGTGAAACAGAGACCCATGGTCCACTATGGACCAGCAGAGGGTATCTCTAAATCCTGAACATGGTCAGACTGCATAGTTGAACCTGGCACTTTTTAATTACTGATGAATCCCTGATCACTGGGCTCAAGTTCTAATTTCTTCTTCAGGGCTGAAAACACATGCTATAACTATTACAACCCCTTCTCCTTTCCCCCTGCCAAAGGGAGTTTCATTTACCCTGAGTTTAGAGGTGAGTTAATCACACCAGTTACTCACAGTCTCATTTCCCTCATCTGCAGCCAAGTATTTTAGGCCACTGGCCAAACATTGTGGTGAGAGAATGGCACAGGTGGAATTCAGCTATGATGCTGTTATCCCATCTTGGTAAGGTAGGGAGAAGGCCTGTCTGATGATAGAATGCATTATATTTCCACAAGAAAAAGAAAAAAATTGTTGGCTCCTTTATTTATTTTTTTAAAAAATTTTTATGTCTTTATTTTATTTTGAGAGACAGAGAGGTGGAGGGGCAGAGAGAGAGGGAGACACAGAATCTGAAGCAGGCTCCAGGCTCTGAGCTGTCAGCACAGCTGACCCACAGACCGTGAGATCATAGATATAGATATATCTATATGAGATCATGACCTGAGCGGAAGTCGGACGCTCAACCGACTGAGCCACCCAGACGCCCCTGTTGGCTCCTTTAAATACACAGGCTATCCCTGGGCTTTCATTATCATAGAATTTACCTATGAACATTATTCCCATAGGCAACAACCTTTCCTTCTTTCCTTTCCTGCTCCCTTCAAACTGGAATGAACGTACGATATTTCCACAGAGTCGTGATGCTGAGTGAAATGTTTCTTTACAACTTCAGAATCACACACCACTCTGCAAATATCCTCCTGTTTGTTGACAGAGAAGGAGTAGCAGTAAACATTTCCCAGGGAAAGGCATTGAGAGGTTAGCGATGTCCATTCTTTCTTCCGGTTGTTCTAGGAAGTCCAGTGTAGGCATCCTGGCTCTTCTCATGGAGGTAGAGCTGCAGGCACAGAGTTGACTATGAAGACAATGTGTTCAGTATTAGGGGAACAAGGGCTTTGGGACTTTCAGTCTCAGGAAATATGACCCTACAATATCTCTCCCTTCCCACTCCTCAGATGTCTTCCATGATCATGGCCATTGGAACATCAGTTCTGCCCACCACAATTATAATGATTTGGCCCTCTGTCATGCAAGTAATACCCAGTGCAGTTGAGTGCAAACCCAGGACTTTCTGATTCCAAAGCTGAGAGGCTTTCCATGATGTCTCTGTGCTGTTTTATGTGTGCTGCTCACCCAGGTTGAAAGCATGTCCAAAGCTTCTTTTCCTTTAGCTATCTAAAACCCACACCAAAGAAACCATACTTCTTCACTTGATAATCAAGACAAATTATACCTCTCTGTGTAATGAGACAATGTTTTTTAAATTTTTTTAAATTTTTAATTTATTTTTGAGAGAGAGAGAGAGAGACAGCTTGAGCAGGGGAGGGTCAGAGAGAGAGGGAGACACAGAATCCGAAGAGCTAGCTGTCAGCACAGAGCCTGATGCGGGGCTCGAACCCACAAACCGCGAGATCATGACCTGAGCTGAAGCCGGACGCTCAACCGAGTCACCCAGGTGACCTGAGATAGAACATATAAAATGAAGAAGGTTCTGGAAAAATTTAACAAGTATAGTCACCACACACCTTCCTCTTAGGCTCCAATATTTTCAGTAAATATCTACTAAATGTCTATTGGATTCTTTAGTCTGTGTTAGGAAATCATTTCAAAATATGAGCAATTAGAGGCAGTCATAGGCAAAAATGGTGGTTTTCACTTCCTGCTTCAGGAGTTCCAACACCCAAATCCTAGCAAAGGGGACAAGCAAACAGGAACCGCACTGCAATTCAAGCTCAGCTTAAAATATTCTTTTTCACTCTATGAATCACTAAACACTGTGATTCAACAAAGCAATATTTCTAGAAGTTTCAGTGGCCAGGATGTGGCAACACTGTACTCAAGAGCTGCTTAACAATCAGACCATTTTTCTGTTTTGAAAAACTCTGTGAATTACTCCCTTTAAGCTTGTAAGCTATGGAGCAGCACATCGAGACCACAAAGGAAAGCTGATGGACACCTGAACTGAAAGGAAGCAAAGTTACGCCAAACCCCCCAGCCTGAGCACAGCCAAGGGGCGCTCCCTCAGTGGTATGTCAGGTCCCACAGGCCTGGGACCCATGCTGCAGGTATCTCTACCATGTAAGGCTTAGAAAAGAGCCACAAGTTATAGCATGAACTTCTGGGAAGATTTTATAGTCTTCAGGGGACTGGGTTTTCAGCTTAAACAAAGAACAATACATAGTCAGATAAGTTTGTTAAAGGCAGGTCAAAGGGAGATGACACATATTTCCCTTATTACTCAAGGTTTAACCTTTGGGGGCAGGAAAGGAGTATTTATAAGATAGCTGGCAATTTGGCAAGTGTTTCCTGTTTCATTCTCCATAGGACACTTCTGGCTTATTTGAAGTTGAATTTTTCTCAGGTTTATAAAATATTATACATTTCTTACAAAAGCAATTTGAGCTAGAGCACATGGGTGGCTCAGTCTGTTAAGTGTCTGACTCTTGATTTCCAGCCTGGGTCACAATCTCACGGTTCATGGGATCAAGCCCTGCATCAGGCTCTGTGTTCTGACAGCACGAAGCCTGCTTGGGATTCTCTCCCTCCTTCTCTCTCTGCCCCTCCCCAGCTCATGCGGCTCTCTCTCTCTCTGTCTCTCTCTCTCTCTCTCTGTCCCTCTTTCTCTCAAAATAAATAAATAAACTTAAAAAAAAGCAATTTTAGCTGAAAGGCAAGGCACCGTTTGGTAATAGGAACTATTATGTGAAAAACCCCAGTCTTTTGTAAGTTTCACAACTGACCATTCCTTAGGCTGACAATGAGATGTCCTCTCCAACACCTATCCATCTCTGAGACAAAAGGTGTCATCTTCCAAAGACTTTCAACACTTGACACTTAAGCTGAAAACCAAAATTGGAAAACTCAACCTGGTTTGTTTGGAAAATTTGCTTTTGATTTATTGGTGCTTTCATAGATTAACTTTTTGTTTATTAACTTCTAGAAGCATGGCATCAGGCCAGAGGTCAGGACACTGAAGCTTATCCTATTGATTCTTTGGAATTTTTGATAGTGTCTATATGTTTATGTGTAATTGATTTGTGTACATGTTTTATGGGCATAGGAGCATAGATTCTCAGTTTGTAAGGTGGTAAATGTGATATATATTTTGAAAGTATCTTTATTAATTGTATTATTCATATTGCCTATAATCTTGCTTATAACTTTCCATATATATATATATATATATATATACACTATATTGTGCATTTATGCTGACAAAGAACCAGACTATATGCAGACTCACTCTTTTTATGCTGTGACTTCTTCATTCTTGAGCTCTTGAGCTCCTAATTTTTCTTTCCTTCTTGTTTAATTGGAACAGGTCTGCAAATAATTCTATCAGGTAGGGTAGATGTGTCATTAGTATACTTTATGAGCTTCTTTTTTAATAAGAAGATATATTTCTATTGCCTTCTCAAAATTGAGTCTAAAATTCTTGGGTCTAAAAACTGTTCGCTGACAGAGAAAAAGCACTGCTTTATTGTCTACTGGCATTTAAGGTTACAAATGAGAAACTGAGCTAAAGTAATGTTCGTTTCTTTGCAGAAAACCTGTTTTTCTTATTTGGATCATAATTGACTTTTATCTTTATCCTAGTTGTTTGTCTTTTTCCAAATGTCTAGATGTGTGCGTCATTTCTTTGACTTCACATGGAATATGCAGAAAATGCTCTTTTATTATAACTGTATGTCTTCTCTACTTTTTCCAGGGTTTCATTCAGAAGAAATAATAATTTGCAAGTTGGCCATCTATATTTGTCTTTAGTGTTTATAGTCTCCCCCCCGGCCTTTTATGTATGTTGTCTCTGCATTCTGGAAAAAAAAAATTACAAATTTGTCATTCAAATCACTGATATGTTTTTTTACACATCAATTCTACTTTTCTCCAACGTAATATTTAATGCTGCTACTGTTTCTTAAAAGTCTTTAAAAATCTATGTTACCTCATTTAAGTCTATTTTACTCCTACATTCCAACCTTTTAACCTCAATCTGTTCTTTCTTGATGGTTCTCGGCTCATATTTCACATAGACCATCGCTTTTTCATTCTGTGCTCAGTATAACCTGTTACCCCAAATTTTCCTTGAGTTCATGAATGGATGATTTGTAGAAGTATCTTCCTTTCCTTATTTTTTCCAATGATACACCAAATGTGTCATTTGGATGCTATTTTCTTTCCTGGTCACCATACTGCTCTCTTACTGTTATTGTCCATCTTTCAAGAAAGGTGAGATCTAATAATTCCCTATATTGTCAGACAGGGTGTTTCCACTTATTGACTTCCTTCTCCAACCCAAACTGCAAGGGCAGGCCAATGAGCATCTCTTCCAGATCCTGACCAGCCTCTACCAAACTTTTAACTAGTGTATAATCCTCCTGCTATTCTCCTGCCTTCATTCTCTCATGGCTATGAGCCCAAGCAATATGTGAAAATTGATAATGCCAAGCTTTCTGTGCTCTGTAAGTGTCCTTTCTCAGCCTTGGGCTTCACTATTTTCTTTATAGAGTGGAAATTTCTAGAATGCACTCTGCCGAAGCCCTGCTTTCTGCATCTCCTACTCGAGTTCTAAGACACACAGTCTTTTCCTAAGAGTTTAAAAAGTGAAGGATGAGGGAGTAGGCACACTGATAGTCTTATGAGTACAGGTGCTAGTTCTTAAATCTGCAAGAGTTGATATGGAGGAAAGAAAACATCTATTATTTCTTTAATTGTAATGTTTCATTACATTAAACCAGGCCATGACACAAATTGATCTTGTTTTTCTGACATAATTCCATTTGTATTTTTTTTAGTAACAAGGCATTCCCAATCCTGATAACAAGTTGTCTATAAATCTCAGTTTCTAATGCTTTGGGTTTTCTCTTAATCTGACTCTTCATGATTATTTTAGTAAGAAGCTGGGAGAGACTATATTGGGGGCTACTTACCAAGCAACAGTCTGAACAATTCCATAATGATCAATTTTTAGTAACTCTTTGGTAAAGATGGTGAAAATCATCAAGTCATTAGGCATTAATCTGTGATAAACCTTAAATCCTATCCAGTCCAGTCTCATCTATCTGAGATGTGGAACTGTGGTAGAAGAATTTATGCCCCAGTAGACTCTCCAAACTCTGCAATTCCACTGGAAGAGATCCTAACATTTTCTTATCAGCCTTTGTCTCTACCCCTGGCAGTAGGTCAGAGGTGAATATGCCTCAGAGAAGCTGGGTACTAATCACCTTGCCAGCTCTCCTAAAAGAAGCTGTCACATCCCAGACTTTAGCATCATCTGTCCACACCAGGAAGTGGACTCATGTTTCTATATTCCTCCACAACCCTCATCCCAATTCCCAGCAATCCCAGCAACACATGCCAATCCCTGACAACATTATTTCCCACTGAATCGCCATTTGCAATATTCATGTAATAAAGGGTAAGAAGAAAAGTTGGGGCATTCATTGAGCCCACATATAGGGAAAACATTTGTTTATCTGTATTCATTTTTTTGTTCCCAATTAGACATAGTGGTAGCACTCAGACTCTCAGGCTCTCTCTCTCTTCTGCTTCTGTTATGCACACAGACACATCACATACACACACATCACATACACACACACACACACACACACACACACATACATACCATAAAGAGAGTATTAATTATAGGCTGTTGCTGCTATGTCACTGATTCTCTCATAAGAGCAGAATAAACCAGAGTTTCACAAATTATAGTTCAAGGTTCACAAAATGTTCATCTATATTACATGGAAATGAGACCAATCCCTGCACAGCAACAGCAACAATGAATGTGGTGGGGAAAGGCTGGGAGGTCAAATACACTTGGGAAGAGCCGGCCAAACACAAACGGTCCTTGTAGCAGGAATTCTGGGCATCATTCCCGAGCTGATGTGCATGAAGAATCTCTAAAACCAAGGTAAAGTACTGAACCCAGAGCAAATTTTAAAAGCAGTGGACTAAACACCTTCCCCACTTTTTCTAAAACCTTCTAGATTTGGGGGCTTTGGCGTCATGAAGGCTTATATTTAAAATGAGATTCTGCTAGTCCCTATGGTGCCTCTGTTAAGTGAATAAACCATTCTGAGCTTTAGTTTCCTTTGCTACAAAAATTTAAATAATAATGTGTTTCTCTGTGTCATTGTAAGGATTAAATGAGAAGTCCACTCCAGTGCCTAACAAGATGGCTGTCTCCTTTCCTCTGAAGATTCATTTCTCATAAAACATTTTCAAAAATTATAATGAACTTGGTTGACCCTACCCAAAAGGCAACGAGTGGCTAGTCACTGAAGAAAATCCTCCATGCTTCCCTAAACCTCTGTGAAGTTGCCAAAGTGCCCAAACACTCCACATATTGGACATTTGTATGAAAGCATTGAAGACACCATAAAATGCATAGGCCCTTGTGAAGTCATGAAAGTACTTAGTAGTACTGTGTGAGTCAGCTTCCCAGATTAACACCTCCTAACGAACAAGGCCTCAAAGGAGAGCAGTGGCTGAGAGATACTGTGTGTAAAGGTCAACATTAGGGGGACAGGTTGTGAATCCCTCCTCTACAGCCTACTGGGTGGGGATAAGATTGAATGATGTATGAATATCTTAGCAAAATGCCTAGTGCACTGTAAGTACTTAATTTAAAAAGTCTGTCTGTAGTACTGTTATTATTAGACACTCATTAAGTGAGCAATTACTCTGTGCCTGGCACTGGGATTAGAGTTCTTGCTCTCCTTATATGGAAGTGCTCACTGAGAAGCCCAGGCAGTTTAAGTAATGTTAGGTCATCCAAGCCTTGGATGCCACTCTAATCTATGTTCTTCCATTCAGTGATTGAAACCACTCTACCAATTACCCTGTCACCCAGTTCTGCTGGACACGTGAATGAAGACGAAGAGCTCCTCATTTTCCAAGACAGCTGATTCCAATTTCAGAGCCTCTGATGGTGGAGTTCACCTCTCTTGGGGTGAACAGAGGTACCAACACTATCAATCGTGCTTCACAAAAATAACTCCCACTCACATTTCAAATAACCTTGACCTTGTTAAAATCACCGCCAGCATATTTTCCCCTGTCTTTTTAAAACAGTAATTCATAGATAAAACATTCCTCTTTACCTGCCATTCCTTTTACCTGGTACCAGTGGTGACCTCTGCCCTCCTTTTGTTTCAAATAGAGCTGATGCCACAATATCTGACATGATTAACTGCGATGTCTGTTCGGCTGCTTGATTAACTGCAAAGTCCACTTGCCCTCCTGAGCTGCAAAGACTCCCTTCCATTGTCATCACCGGGTGCAGCCTTAGCAGTTTATGCTCACATCAGCGGTGAGGTCTGCATCCCTTGGGGACAGTTGGCTGTTTACTGCTGTCCAGTAGGAACAGCAGGAGAAGAGCTGCCTGTCCTTAGCTTCATCTGGGTCCCCATGGCCTGCATCAACAGGAGCCACCACAGGATTCCTATCCTCCCCCCACCCCCACCCCCCAGTAAGGGCTCCGAAAAACAAAGGTCAAGCGTGTGGGCTAGGCATGTAAAGGATCTTGGAATATTATTTCTTTTATATTTGAAAGGGGCAGGCTCAAGTCTTGGATTATTCAAGCTAAATTTTCTACCAGGATGAATGTGGGTGAACACTCTGCCTCTGCTCCTATCTTTTGCTTTCCTTATGCTCAAAGTGAGCTCCCACTTGGAGGGCAAGGACTCATTACATCAAATCTCTTTTCCCTCTTTCCTTCCCTCTCATTTTTCTAACAATGGGTGGGCAAATCACTGGGTTGGCTAAGAGGGCAAATAAGACATTGGAGGACTGGGGAATGTCCAGTCTCATTTTCAATGCTATTATTTCAATGCTATTATTAGCTTCTGTGACTAGGCTTAAATTCTGGTTTTGCCTTTGGCTAATGGTGTGGCTTGGGGGAAGTTAATTCCCAAATGACTCTGGAAGACATTGTTGATAACCCACTTAGAGAAGAGAAAACTATGACTCAGAGAGAAATGACTTACCTAAAATCAGAATATGTTCCAAAGTAAGATCTTAAGCCAGAGTCCAAAACCCTTTCTTTGTTACTTGATGAAGCTCTCTGATCAACTAACAGATGCTGAATGAATTCATGCCCGTTGTTAGAAAGACTCTTCCAGGTCTCCCATTCATGGATTTTCCTTGTCAGCATCAGGTTTTGCCAGTAGAGATCTATGTTCTTTTCAGTGATATTGATATAGGAAACAGCTCCCAAGGGGACTGAGTTCAAGACCAAGCACCATTTTCCTACAGGGCAACTTAACCTAACCTCTTTGATCCTCCACTTTCTTATCTAAGAAACAAGAAAACAATACTTCTCCCATAGGTAGCATCAGGATGAATGGATGATGGCTATAATGGTACTTATTTTTAAAAAGGCTTTATTTTTTAAGTATTTATTTATTTACTTAGAGAGAGAGAGAGAGAGAGAGAGAGCACTAGCAGAGGAGGAGCAGAGAAAGAGAGGGAGAAAGAGAATTCCAAGCAGGCTTGTGCTGTCAGCACAGAGCCTGACACAGGGCTCAAACTCACAAACCATGAGATCATGACCTGAGCCGAAATCAAGAGTTGGACACTTAACCAACTGAGTCACCCAGGAACCCCTATAACAGTACTTTTTAACTCTTAAAGCACTTTATACAAGCGTAAGGGATTACTAGTATTGTTGTCATTGCCAAGATGCATCCAATTCTTGGGGGGCAAGAGCTTTTGTGCAACATGAGCCCTTCTTTTGCTAGAATGATAAGGGATACGTAGAGGAAATGGTAGAGTCTCCACTTCCAGATGCAAATAGAAAATGAGTGGCCTTGGTTCTTCCTGACACTTTGTCATGAAAAAGCTATTCCTGTTGCAGCATGCAAAGAACAATGTGGGAACAACTAGTCTTTGCAGCACATCATTCATAAACATCCCTGTGCCTCTGGCAAGAGTGGGAAGTCTGAATTCTCTAGAAAATTTGGTGGTTCATTCCAGGGTTAGGAGCAAAACTGATTTCTGTTGATATATTCACAGCTCATGTATTCATTTGACGGCATCTTTGGTCAATGTCTCATCCTCCTCCACTACTCTACCATCATTATTCATTGATGGTTTTTCAGGATATTGATATAGGAAACATCTATAATGTTCCAGGCTCTAGAGTTAGAGCAGTGAACAAAACCCACCAGGACCCTCGTTCATGGAATGGACCTTCTAGTAGAGGGAGACAAACAATAAATAACCAATCAAATGAATGCTAAAGTGATTTTAGGTCATAATAGGTGTTACAAAAAAAAATACAACAGGTGATGGAGTTGAAAAGGACTGGGAAAAAGTCCTTTAAATTGAGTGGTAAGAAAAGGCATTCTGAAGAGATGAGAACTGAATAATAAGAAGGAATTAGCCAGTGAGCTGGTGATTCTCCACTTGTCCCCATCTGCACTGGTTCTTCCCTATCCGACTCCCTTCTCAACTGGCTCACAATGGGATTTGGCCAAGGGAGACACTGTGGGGCAGGAGGAGGGAGAGTTGAGGCATTGTTTCTCCTGATCTTTCCTTGCTTAGCGCTTGAGCCTTTGCACCCCAAGGAGACTGTAGCCCTCCACAATCATGGCTCCCATCAGGGGGCCCATCCATGGCTCCAGCTCTGTAACAGGGAGCCTCCCACTCTAGCTGCAGTCAACCTGGCCTTCGAGGTAGCAATGGCTTCTCCCTTCTGCCACTCCCTAGGTTTCTCACCTTTCCTGGTTGATCCCTTAAGCCTATCCACACATTTATTCCTTCATTATAGTCTTTGCATTAACAAATTGGGGGTGAAATCTGCTTCTTGCTGGAATCTAAACCTGTATACTTTGTGAGGGATGCAGGGACAGAACATTCCAGGCAGAAAGAAACCATTATTTTATGGACAAAATGAAAAAGATGATACCAATCTTCATGTGATTTAAAAAATAGATTAGAAGCATTTTCACATGTGTAATCTCATTTAAATCTCATGACAACAGAGAAAAATTGGGCAGGTATTATTCCCATTTTACAAACAGAGGGAGCCTGGAACTTTGAGAAATAAATGACTTGCCAAATGGTGACATGGATGGTCAATACTAGAGCCTAATCTCCAGTGCAGATTTCTGGTTCCAAGTTCAGGCTTCTTGGCCCCCCTCACTTGTCCCTTAGCCAGCAGAAGAGAATCCAGGGACATTTCTCAAGGACCAACTTACCAGCTTCAGAAGCAGCTCACACAATCTGTCACACTTAACTAATGGCCAGCCATAATCGTTATTTCAGTCAAAGAGTCACTTTAAGCTTCAGAACTCCAAAAATTCTTCTCAAGATCAAAAGTGACAAAGGCAATCGTCAAATCTTCTCATAGCGATAGTCACATAATTAAAGCTTACAAGTTGATACTTCTGTTCCAGAGCATATGGATTCCCCACCTTACTCAAAGATTCTTTTCTCCTAATTACATAAAAGTACGCACAAATAATCTTTTTTAAAGAAACCAGGGAAGCTGGATATTTACTAGAATTGTTTGGTAGGAAAATGTATTAATAGAATTATTTTTATTATGCAAATAACTAGTGCATACTTAATGGGTTTTGAAGTTGAGAATTTCGTATAAATGGTTCTCCTAAAGGGGGCACACCGTCATAGCTATAATGCAGCCTTTATGAGCAATTTAGTATAAATCTAGGACTAACAGTAGAATTTATTCTTAAAAGTGAAGAAAACCACAGAAAAATCCATATTCCGGCAGTAGATCATTGCTTCCAAGACTTCAACAAGCCACCTACCTCATTAACTTATCATTTGCAGCTTAAAATATCTACCTGCACCTCTGCAATACACCCATAGTTAGTCCTCTGGGGGTTTCCAAGCCAGATTGAACATCTGGATTTTGCAGCGAATCCTAAAGGTCACCAGATTCAGAGTAGTAGAAGTGGATGGATAGATGAGCATATGACAATGCGTAGCCACCAAGACAAACTGCTCCTCCTGGCCCAGGCCAGCCTCAGAAAGTTTACACTTATTGAGATGGGTGCATTGTTATATGGATGAATTGTTATATGGCTTTGGAAAAAGTCAGTGTTTCCATTTCTTTCTCTCCCATTTGGCATTTTGGAGCCTGCTGTCAAGATTCACACCGATTTTTGGCTTGGTTTCTAGAGGGTTTTTTTCCCCCTCTACTACAGTTGAGCTTAAAGAAAAATAGCACAAAGAAATTGTTAAGAAGAAAGGAAATCATGCTCCAGATGGTTTTGAAGAACTTGAAATTGACCCAGAGCCCAAGAAAAGGCCTTTTATTTATAGAACATTGAATAAAACGGTATTCCTTTTACTTGGTCATAAAAGCAACCACTGAAACTAACCTGAACATCCATTAAGAATGCACTCTGGCATGTGTGAATTTGCATGTGTATGTATCCAGGTGTGTGAGCACTTGTGTGTCTGTGAAGAGATGATATGTGTGTGTGTCCTCTCTCAGGAGCCTCATAGAATCTGTGAAGAATACTGACTTATGGTCTTCCAATTTGCTAACTTCCCCAATGATAAAGGGCATCTCAAAACATGGAGAACCAGCCAAATTCAGTCTCCCAGTGGCAAAAAGTTGACAGACCCACTTCAGGAAACATGGACTTTCCCTCACTGTATTTAAAATAGAGAACTGTTGAATCACTATATGATACACCTGAAACGACTTTAACACTGTACATTACCTTTACTGGAATTAACATTTTAAAAAGTTTAAAAATAAAAAATAAATAAAATATGTCGAGGCAGATGAAGTCCCGGGCAATGTAGGAATGTGGAAAAGGACGGGTCCTGCAGGTGGCGGGCAGCCGGGGAGCCTGCAGGTGTGGCGTCTGTAGTTACAGGTCACACAAACTACTCCAATAAGGCTGGGAAGAATGATAAGTAAAAAGGATTTGCAAGGTTTAGGGTACTAGAGGAACCAGGGCAGTGTGGAAGGGTCAGGGCCTGGGGCCTGTAACTCTGCACAGTCCCGACTTCCTGTCCATCCCTCCTTTACATCCGCCTGCCTGTTTTCCATTCCGTAGTGCACACAAGTTGCCTCCTTATGGCAGAGAATGTGCTCACAGTTGGCGTCCAATCACAAAAGACTTTCCTGTTGGTTCCAGTTAGACTAAACCTCAGAGAAGTAATCTAGGAGTTCTGCTTGGGTCACGCTTTCCTCCCTTGACCGTCACTGAATCCAAGTGATCGTCCCTGCCCAATCTGGTTCCTCAGGGTCAGAGTCTGTGCAGAAATAAGTAGCAGTCGGGGGAGGAGCAGTTCTGGAAGAGAGTGGGGGCAGGGCCCTGCACGGCTGAACGCAATGTCCAGTACAGCAGCTTAACAGATTGGGCTGGCCTGTGTTAGCTACACTGATTCTCCCAAATAATATACATTGCAAAGATGCGACACACGTTTTAAAGTTGGGGACAGACTTCTCATTGCATTTAGGGTGGCGTACCCCAAATGAGTGATGAAGTGAGCGTACATACAGCTCACTACAGCGCTCGGATCCTGGGTGAGGTGGCATGTCACCTCTCAACCTCACCGGATGTCGTCTCTCTATAAAATCCCTATGCTCTTCTTCCAGGTTCTGGAGCACAGCAGGCTCTTTCCCTCCTGTGATTTGATGCATTTTATTCCTTCTGCTTATAAAAGTTTCTCCCTTGCTGCTTGCATGGTTAAGACCTTGTCATACTTCAGGGCTCCTGTCCTCAGAGAAATCTTCACTGAACACCCTGTTTAAGTAAGATTTGTTCTGTAATTTATCAGAGCACCGTGTTTAGTTTTTATGCTACTTGGCTAGGTTGTAGTTGATATAATTATTTGCTTGTGTAGTTGTTCATCTGGCCTGTCCCATAGACTGTAAGCTCAGTAAGGGTAGGTACATGTCTGGTTCTCTCATCACTATGTTCCCAGCATCTGCGAATGTCCCCACCCATAGTAAGGGCTCATGAGTATTCGTTGATTGAATAGGTGAGTGATGGAGAATGAATACATTGTCCAGCAGAATGCAGCAGCAAGCCAGGAATAAAAGGGGGAAATGAAAGCAGCCTGAAACATAAGCAGGGAGTTCAGAGTAGATCCTGGTGGGCGGTGCAGGATACACACTGAGCTGCCTTGCTCACAACACCAGGGGGCGCCATTTGCATAGACTACACGGATATTGGGGGCTCTCTTAGAGTTAGTATTACCTCCACCACCTTCTCCCACAGTTTGGTCCACTCCATGTTAAGAACAAGTGAACCCATTCTAGAAAGCCACAGACCTTTTGAATTGTTTCAAACTTGAGCTCGGTGTTTAAATCATCTGTGATGAAGGACTAGTTTTGTAAAATGATTTCCAAACCATTGCTCACCAAAACTTTTATAAAGTATAATCAAAATGAATTGCTAAAAAATGAAAAGAAAGAAACAGAAGACTTACAAAATAAAAGCCCAAACTTGTAAATAGATTGAACAGACATAACATCACTCTGTCCAATTACTATAAAAAATATACAAACACTTTGAATGTCTGTACTTAACCTCATTGCAGACCCACAGTGGTTTATGGATCAATATGGGTCTGTGAGCCACACTCGGGCATCACTGCGTTAGAGAACTCAAGTACAAGTGAAAGACCAGGCACAGGCCAGGTGGTGGTTCACATCCTCCACTGAGTTCTCATGGCAACCCTGTGAGAAGGGCAGGATGAACAGCGAGCTGTAAGAGCAAGGTCAGAAACTGTCTTTATTAAATTTTGAAATGTGTTCATCATGGGGTTCTTTTACATTAATTTTGATTTTTAAGAAATACTATGTGTAAATAATGTTTTCTTGATTACTGAGGTTTTGGTGACCTTTTGAATTTTTTGTCACCTCTCCCTAGTCCCAGCCCTGAAGGAGGGCAGAAGACTTACTATTATTCAAAGAGAAAAGTTGGGTTGAAAAAGGCTAATTGTTCAGTAGGTGAATAAGTGGCGGCCACCTGCATATGGGTCTACCCCCAAATCCATGCTCTTTCCATTGAACCCTACTGCTGCCTATAGCGGGCATCCGCCATTCATTCATTTATTCACTCACTCACTCATCCATTCACTAGCAATGCCATCAGAGGTCAACATTAAGTCTGTGCTACAAGTGTAGCTAGAAATGAGTAAATTAGGAACAGTGAGCAGGGGCTGGGTAAGAGACGACCTTGAATATGAAATTGAGGAATACGGATTTTTATCTGGAATTTATTGCAGCATTCTAGAAGTGCCATGGTCAGATTTAATACTTAGAAATTCACTCTGAGTGTAAGGGGGTGATTTTGTAGACTGGAGTGGGCAGAACTGGAGACAGATGCCTGGTTAGCAGAAGGATGCAGCAATCCAGGGAAAAGATGAGAAAGTGGAGATGTGTTCGCATATGGAGAGGGTTCTTATCACTGGCATTTTGAGGTTCAAGAGAAAATGCTACCCTCAGTCTGAGCCCCACTGTGCTCACAGGGTTAAGGAAAGATAGTATAGGTCTACTGGAGGGAGAAGTCAAGCAATACATAATTGTGCATGGGGAGCGGGGAGGGATGAGGAGGCAAACAGTGAGAATATGGAGTGAGGAAAACGGGTGCAAGGAGACATGGAAATACAAGGAACTGGTAAAGGAGAGAGCAGAAGGCAGGCAGCATCTGCGTGCTCAAGGACAGGAGGAAGGAGGAAGGCGGGAGTAGGCGGAAACAGCAGTCAGATTCTCAGCAGCACTAAAATTGTCCCTGCCACTTGGCAGGAGTCAGTTCAGATGTCCCAGATCCAAGAACCAGGCTCTTTTTCTCATTCATGTAACTGCACAAGGAACAAGTTGGTGAGATTCGTGGACCAAAGGATCCCTTGGCAAATATCAGTTCTATCCTCCAGGGTGTTTTAAGACCTGAAAGCTTTGTTTATCAAAGTGATGACAATGACAATGAGTTATTTCTGTCAGAGTGAACTATAAGAAATTTTGTCTGTCTGATAAGAAAAAATTTATAAAGCACAATTCAAACATGCATAATGCCTTTTAGGAAAAATTAATTTAGAATCGAAATTAATGCATAAATGGCTACTGTGATTCAATCTTTAGGGACTCTAAATGGCCCTCTTTTTATTATTGACCACTTTTATAATGGAAAAAAAAAGAGGCCCTTGATACTATGGACAACTTTATAATCCTCTAAACCTTTTCACTCAATTAAGTATTTATTTTTACCTTTGCATTTCTTATGCATATGGACTTTACAATTGTTGTTTCAAAAATTCTGTATTGTAAAATGGGCAGGAATTATTATTCTCATTTTGCGGAAGCGAAAACTGAGGCCCAGGACACTGCTGAAATTTGCCCAAGGTCACACATATGCTAAATGTCAGAGCTGACCCAGAACCCAGCTGTCCTGACTAAGAGTATTCTTTCCACCATTCCACCCTAAGCAGCTTGGGTTTTGAGGCTTTTCTGGAAATGCAGCATTATGACCATTTCATCATCTCCCAAAGATTTGCTCAAGGACCATTGTGAACCATATTCCAAGTACTTCCCATAGGAGGCAGCAGCAGAGCCATAGACTTGGAATCAAAAGGCTTATACTGCAACTTACCACCCCTATGGCCTTGGGCAAGACATTAAACCCTGGGAGTCTCAGTTTCCTTAGCTGAAAACTGGTGGCAGCTGTCCCTACTTGTTCTAAAGTGTTATTGTCTAATAGGAAGGGGAGGGATAGAGGGATGAGACAGAAGGTCCAGAGAATGTGATTGGAGGAAAAACAGAAAAATAACCCCAGAATATTTAGAGCCCCTAAAGATCCATCCTAAGATGGATCAGACCCCACTAGGATGTATGAATAGGGAAGAGGACTTAAAGAAATAAGGTAGAATCATCATGAGTTCTGTAAGTGTCTGGAAGACAGAAGGAAAGTTCACTCCTTGAGCACTCACTATGTACCAAGGACGGTACTAGACAGTCTTTGATTATTGATTCCATGACTATTTTTGACCACTTCTATGTGCTGAGCAATGTTGTAGGTGTTGGGGATACCTGAGTGAGGAGATACAGATCCGATGACCATGGAGGCTCACTTCCTCCCTTTAATGGCTTAGTAAGGAGAGTTAGCTCACTGGGACAGGGACCAAGGCAGATTTTCTAATAAGGACACTTCTCTACCAGGAAGCTTCTACTGTTATGTGGTCACCCCCTCCCCACTCTTATAAATAAGTAGAACTTCAAAGTAGTGGAAGTTTTCTCTCTATGGTGCACCTGACCTCGGCACCCTTCTCTGAGATAATGAACCTTGGAGGATCATGTTTATTCAACTCCCCTTCTGCTTGTCATATTTCCCCAATATGCTTCAGTTTATGTCACATGATACCAGTGGCTCTCAATGCCTTTCTTGCAGAACACAAAGATGCTATTGTCATGAAACTGACATTCCTGTGGATAAGACAGACAATGAACAATTAACTAAAATATACTGTCATTGATTCCTTCCAACTTTACCAAAACTGTTCAAGTTTGAATCCCTGCAGGCAATCTGTGTCTCTCATGCAACATGGCTGACATCATTACCTGGCTGCTCTCAGCTACTCTTGTAGCTTTGACTATCACCTACGGGCTTGATGAATCCTCTAAATCTTTACCACCAGCTTAGGTCTCCCTTCTGAGCACAGACTCCTCCCTTCAGTTGCTTCCCAGATGTCTCCACATGTGTTCCAGAAGCACTGCAAATGCCTCCTTCTTCACCATTTTCAGTCTTCACTTACACAGCAACCATCGATCTTGCCACCTGGGCTAAGGACCAAGAATCAGTCAGCCTCCATCCTTCCCTCACCCTGTCTTCCTACAACCAATCTGTCACCATGCCCTGCCAAGTCTTGCACTTCCGGCCCCTTCCTCTCCCTCTCCACACCCCGTCTGTCTTAGATCCAGTCCCAAGATTTGAGCTCATGCTCACAATAATTTGCTGACTGCTCCCCCTGCAATGACCCTTCCCTCCAGACCTCTCTCCATCTGTACCCAGTGGTCTCCCCAGAGTACACATTAAGCAGATTCCTCTCCAATTTCCAAAGGCTTATAGGCAAAGGACCAAGTGTGTCTCAGCTCTCCCCCTCCCACTGCCCTTCCGGCTGCTCTCCCTGGAGTGGCCTATGCTTTGGCCCAATGAAACTTCTCCCCAATCTCCAAACATAACTTACCATTTGAGATATTCAAGTCCGCAAACCTTCCTAGATCCCTTGCGCTCTTATCAGCCTGAAGAACCCAACCTTCTACCAAGATCCACCTGCATACAGCTTCCATTTAAAATGTTTTTCGAACTTCCCCCACCTAGAGAGAGTCTGGGTTCTTAACATACTTAAAAAGATATATTTTAATGTTTTTTCTTTATGAACCTTTTTTCCCACTAGACTGTGAACCCCATAAGGGGCTCTTTGTATGCTTAAGGCCTAGCAATTAATAATAATAATACCAATTAACAATAAATAATGATAATATCTATCATTACATAGTATTTACTATGTTCCCGTCAGTAAGTCTGTGTATGTGAATGTGTGTGCACACATGTGTGTATTCTCAAATAATCTTCATAAGAATCCAGTGAGGTAAATGCTATCATTGTTCCCATTTTACAGATAAAGAAAGAATGTGACCTGACTAGGCAAAAATCACATAGCTAGGACACGGCACGACTGGATTTCGAACTTAGGACCAGAATCCTTGGTCTTTGCTGCTAAGCTTCACCACATCTACAGACTTTGGATATGGCTGGCTCACTGACTGGATGATTAAAACACAAAGCAAAGGGTGCTGAGGGTGAGGCGAATAGTCAGAACCCAGAGACCAAGGGCTGCGATGCCTTTTCACAAAGGCACAAAGGAGAGGGACGTCTGAATATTTGCCTAGTGGAGAAGATGGTGTAGACAGAAGAGATGATGTAGACGGTGGTAACAGTGTCAGCAGACACGACTCTGGGCAGATTGCTGCACTTTTAGGAGAACACGAGGGAGTCAAGCGTGGCTGCAGAGCTACAGAGCAGTATTTAATCCAAGTGAATGAAATGTTTCCCTTGGAAGTTAAAAGTATTTTCATTACTTGGTGCTTTCCTCAGGACTGCGGTACAACTTTTATGGGCCTAAGGCACTTTTGCCTTTGTGGGGTCCCTCCTTCATAAACAGTATTAAAATTTATATTCTATAACTACCTTGGTGTGAAGATATCATAATTTTCTGGCTTGAAAGTTCATGTTTTTTCTTCTGATGTTAAAGAAGCTAAAAGTGGACCCCGAAAGTCTTTTGGGCCCTAGACTCCATACCTTTGGTCCTAATGAATAAGGTGGCCCTGATTTCTCTCTTAATTGTGTGAATCAGCAAGGCCCTGGGGTGTTCTCTCTGAGGGATGAATTTAAGGTGACTCCGGCAGGGCTAGTCCTCGAAATTCATTATTTCTGATCAATTTCCTTATTTGCAAGGTGGAAATTGTCTCATCTCTGAGGAGCTTTCTGACTAAAACTAATGTGCTGTCTATTGTCTTAAGGCATTTAGCTCCCAAGGGTCTCTCAGGTTAGTGTTCTTAACGAGTCCCCCTTATTCACATAAGGAAACTGAGGCTGGGAGCAGCAGGTGGTGTGCTTTCACGGCTTGTGCTTGGCAGAGGGTGAGGCAGACCCAAGTCTTCCAGCCTCCGTGCACAACCTCAGTGGATTTGTTCCAGGAAACAACCCCTGGGATGAAAAAGCTGCTTGTAACCATGCAAGTTGACATAGTAATGCACGGTGGGTCATGGGCTTGGAGCTGTCTACGTGGTGTAGTGGAGATTGTCCTGGGCTTGGAATCAGAGACACGGTTTTTTCTCAGCTTTAATAAATTCTGTGGCCAAGTGCCCATGGGTATGGTGTTTAACCATTCCGAGCAGCACTTCTTGTGTTAGTCAGCTCGGACTGCCCTAACAGAATACCATAGACTGGACAGCTAAACAACGGAAACTCAGTTCTCATCATTCTGGAGGCTTAGAAGCCCTAGATCAAGGGATCGACTGATTCCATTCCTGATTAGAACTCTCTTGCTGGCTTGCAGAAACTCTCTTTCTGACTGCCATCTCACTGTGTCTTCACATAGCACTTCCTCTGACTATGCACATGGAGAGAGAAGGGTTTTTCTCTTCCTCTTTTAATAAGGGCTTTAATCTCATTACAAAGGCTCCACTCTTTGGAGCTCATCTAACCCTTGGCCACCTCCAGAAGGTTACTTCTCCAAATACCATCACCACATTGGGGGTATGGCTTCAACATATGGATTTTGGGGGAGGACACAATTCAGTCCAATAATGCTTCTCTGATCCAGGAAGCAGGAATAATAGAATATTTGGGAGAATAAAATGCAATTCAATAAGGCATGTGTGTGTGTGTATATATATATATATATATACACACACATATATAATTATTATTAAAGCATATATATTTATATATTATTATATTATATATGTAATTATTATAGCACAAATATTTATATATTATAGCATATTATAATCATTTACTATATTTATATACTAATATTTTATATATTTTTAATACACCTTTACAGAGAGTGGATATTTGGCTTTAAAAAGATTAGGTTCTTAGATTTTATCTTTTTTCTTTATTTCTGTGGCCTGTCCACTAGCAGATTACAAACTGAGCTCAGATACTAACTCCTCATCTGCTCCTCTTCCAGACCAAATGCAGGCTTGTCAGTCTGTGTGAGGAGACTGACTTGTTCAAGTCCACAAACACTTTACTGGTAAGTACCTACATGTTTCAGGCACTGTGCCGGAAACAAGTGAAGCAGGGAACAAAGACCAAGGTACACAGCTACGCACTGACACTGGTGTCTGGTCTAATGGTATCTAAGCTAAATGGAACCCAGGTTTGATAAGAAGAAAATGACCAACCTAACACAGGATGCTAGGAGCCAAAACAGAAAGAGGAGGAAGGAGGAGCAGATGAGAAGAACCTGGAGATCTTCTCTCCTTTTCTTGGGGCTGGTCTGCACTTCCCTCTTGTTTCTGCCCATCCACAAACAGGGAAATTGGAATAAAACCATCCAACAGGCAAAGAAAGAGTTGTTTGTATAATTTCCTAATCAAACTGTAAAAGTTGGCCTGATTCTAGTCAGCTGAATGTTCTCACCCCGCTGTTGGCCAAGCTAATAAGAAAAGCACTGTGTTGAGGAAGTTCGGGCATGAATTTTATCACTCCCCAAACAGTTCTGAGCAAGAGAAGGGGAGGCATTACTATGAAGTTTTAAAACTCGTACTACTTTGAAATGATCACGTAAGAATGGTCACAGGGGAATGCAGCAAGACTGCGATTTCTCCTTGTTTTACACCACAGGACTGAAAAGGGAGTTGAAGGAGATTAATTACATTCCCTGCTAATCAATGCAAAGACATATTTTTCTGCTTCTCCATCTCATAATTTTTATTTCATCTAGTTTGGGCTTTTTTAGGGTTGCCAGATGTCCCAGTTTCAGTGGGACAATCCTGCGTTTTGAAGGTACGTCCCATCTGCTCTTGAAAATATTTCTGTTCACTGCTCTCTCGTGGACTGTAGGGTTTTAGAGCTGCCAGCAAGAGTACGGCTGCTGGAGAGAGGATGATAAATTATTGTAACACTATAAAAAAATTACTCACATCCACCAGCACCCCACCTTAGCAATGCTGTGAATTAATTCTAAAGGAATCTTTGTCATGAAAGGTGAGTCTCCAAGGCTCCATATGGGAATTTGAAGCTCTTTCTACGGTGGCTTCAACAAGACAGAAGATGTGGGTAGGGCAGTGTAGGATGCATGGAATGATTCCTGGACTTGCCGTTACAACACCTGGTTCTGCCATTTTCCAGAAGAGTAACTTCAGGCAGTTAGTTGAGGGAAGAAACTGTATTTTGAACACCTACTGCCTACCTGACTTTAGTTTAAGCATCTGATGCATTGTTGCCATAATGTTGGTCACATAGGATTTACATCCATTTTATAGGTACAAATGTTGAGGCTCAGATCCACCAAATCCAGAACTCCCTGGTGTCAGGCCCCATGCTCTTTTCACTGCAGGTGACCCACATTCATCATCTATTAAGCAGAAATAATAATAATCTATACCTTGCAAGGTTTGAAATGGAAGCGGATGAACAGATTCCCTAAAGGTCTCTTCTGGGGCTCCTAAAGACAGGGGTGGGAGAAATTGTCCGTTAAGGTCCTGTCTGTGAGAGGTTTGAAAAGGACAAATTCCACTGAGCAAGCGTTCTTAGTGCTGGTCTATGTCCTTTTTAACCTGACCGCAGACTAGATGTCAAGGTTGGCAATGTTCAGAGATAAGCTACACAATCGTAGGACCATGGACCCCAATTCTCTCCATCCTTTGTGTTCTTACATTCCTCATTTCTGCTAACTGAGACACTGAATCCGGTGCCTCCATTCAGCTCCCACCTGGACAGAGCCACTCGCAACATCATGAAGAGCCATCGTCTGACTAACTGAGAATGAGTTTAGCGTATTTATTTTAACAAAACAAGGCTCTGACAGCAGAGGCCAGGCTGGGAGAACTCTGATGGTGGTTGCCATCCCAGGTAATTTCTGGGAGGGAGGCATTGCAGGGGAAGCTGTGTCACCAAGTGAGAATGTTCTGGAATCCTGTGGGAAAGGCACCAAGTGATTTATTAATACACATCGTGTAGTTTTCATCACACCAACGGCTTGATGTTTTTTCCTGGCCTGGAGTTTTCTTATTGTCATCCTCGATAGAAAAGCCTCAATGGAAAGAGAATCAAGAATCTCCAACGCAGGCTTTTGTCAGTGTATCTAAGGAACAAATGTGCAAGTGGCGGAGAGATCCTAAAATACTGCTAGCACGTCAGCTGTCATCACTTTGGATGTTTTGCTGGCAACGCATCACACAGCCTACTCATTTTGTTGTTTTCCTCCTGCCCTACAGAAGGCATTTTCTCCCAGTTAACGATGAACATCTTTTTCTTAGATTTCAGTTCCTTGTGTTCTTACCCTTCCCCACCTCTCTCTGTCCTTTGTTGGGGGTTAAGAGTTTTTGTCTCGTGAATGGTAGAAGCGCTTCAGGGGTCAATAAACCCCTTGCCATTTTCCCCAAAGGGTGCCTGCATAGGCACATTCCACCAGATTCTCAAAGGGGTCTATGACATCGAAATGATTAAGAGTGAATGCAGTAATATACCTTTTCCCTGGGGTTGTATGGCCACACATAGAGATCTGGGTGGGAGGTAGGAATCCCAGCCAATGTTCTATGGGTGGAGAGATGAAAAGAGTTGTTTCTAATCCTAGTTCCCTTTATTACCACAAGCAAATTACTATAGCCCCAAAGTCCTCTCTTTCTCAGCTGTAAAATGGGCTCAATCTGTCTCTCACTGACTCCCCACCCCTTTGTTTTCCATGCAGCCTGTGCTCCAGGCACATGGGCTTTCTTACCAGTTCTGTGTGCTCCATCCCCTCATGGCCTGGCATGATGTCACATTGGGTTTCTCTACTCCTGACCACTGCATAATAGCTACGCATTTGTGAACCGGCATCCCCTCTGTTTGCAAGCTCCTGGGGGGCAGTGGCCATGGCTTTCTCTTTCACCCCCAGTATCCAGCAGTGGGAATGAAGGAAGGAAGGAATTCATCAAGTTGTTGGTAGGCTTCAGCTTGTCTGAATTCCCACACACCCACCACCTTGCTTTAATGAGAAAGAACAAATTAGTCCAATAGGACATGAGTTTCTAATGGCACAGAGAGGGTGGGGCTGTGTGGGCCACCTAACTGTCTTCCAGCTTTTAGTGTACAGAATTGTTTGTTACAAACACAGAATCCTAAGTATTGCCTGTAGAGATCCTGATCCCATCAGACATGGGGCACCCGAAAGGGCATGTTTAAAACATTTGCAGCTGGTCCTACAAGGTTTGGTTTGGTTGGGGTGCGTGGCGACAGACATTAGTGTGCTGAATGACAACTGCAGCTTTTTGCTGAGATCAGAAAAGTGTCCAAAGAGCTAAGGAACCATTAGATTTCCTTGACTGTCCTCTGGATGGCGCTGTGCAGAACCTTCTGTGAAACAGAAGGTAGTCCTCTGGGCACTTGAAAATATTCTTCAGGCTGGCCCCGAGACAGGTGGGGCATCGGCTGTGGGCTGAGAATTGCCAACACCGGGATTTATATGAGGCAAAGGACAGCAAATCTGACGTTCTCATCCAGATTTCTCTGCTCATCCTGAGTTGAGGAGACAGCATTTTTTCAAAGACTGGAAGATATGTCTGGGTCCCCAAGGTGCTTGTCACTTCTCACACAAAGCAAGAAGTTCAGAATGGCTGGGGTAGGGGTTTTAATTACTCTGTTAATTACTTTCCTCCTTGACTGTTCTTTTTAATTACTGAAGTAATGCATGCATTTGTAGATTATTTAAAAAAACACATAAACAAAAATGATTTTTAAAAGTCACCCGAAATCACACCACCCAGAGATAACCACTGTTAACATGTAGTGTATATCCTTAGAAGGATACTGTTTGGTAACTTGCTTTTTGTAACTTAATATAACGTTTTCTAGGCTAGTAACCACATATAAATCATTTTAATGTTATATTGTATTATAGGACTTCATTTATAGATGGACCTTAGTTTGGTTAACCAATTCCATATTGTGGAGCATTAAAGTTCTCTCTCTCTCTGTCTCTCCCTCTTTTTGCTTCTCTGTCTCTCTGTATCTTTGTCTCTGTCTCTGTCTCTCTCCCTTTCCTTCTTCCTACACTTCTTCCCTCCCTCTTTGAGTATCGTTGGCTTTGGTGATCACTCTGCTATCACCTTGTTGCAGTTACCCATTTGCACCTTCTTACATTTGTCCAATAATTTCCTAAAGTGTAAATTCCTAGAAATAGTATGTCTGGGACAAACGATATGTAAATACAGTCTATAGTTATTTTTGCTTTCTGGAAAAATTGCCCATTTCACTCACATAACCAGTGGATGAAAGGGCAAGAGGGACCTGCCTAAAGAGAAGTCTTCTGACGATTTGTCCTGCTGCTAGTCAGATTGGTTGGTATATTAGCCAAACAACCCTACATTCTAGGGAGGCAGAGAACTGTGGCTGCAGGATACCTTCACGGAGGGGCCATCAAGTCTGCCTTGTTCAAACAAGAGCAGTCTGGATACAAGCCAGTTCATCTTCTCTGCCTTTACCTCTTGGGCTTGGGAACCTAGAAATTTACTGGAACTACCCCAGAATTACTCAAGAAGAGAAATATGGGCAAGGTGGTGGTGGTGACTGCAAGCGGTGGCTCATGTAAATTGAGGGTCAACCCCATTATCTCCTCATATTTCTTTGGGACAGTGATAATGACTGTCTTTTCTTCCTGTCACACTGAATTCTCCAGGTATGGGCAGTGAGAGAGTGTCTGGGGAGACTTCATGTTTTGCCTAGGGTAAGTAATGAGCAACCCAACAACATTCATAGGCAAAACGTTGGAACCTTCCCCATTTCAACAGAGGGAAATGGAGAAGAGGCTTACCATGGCCAAAGCTGAAATTCCATATAGCCATGAGGTTAAGGTGGAGCAAACTCACATGGTAATAGAGAACACCAAAAGCCATGGCGTGAACCAGCCAAAACTAAGTAGTAAAAAGAGGCAAGAAAGTTGCCAAGGATCCCGGAGGCAGCAATCCAAGTTGGAACAGGGTTCAGAAATGGAAGCCATGAGTCCAGGAGCAAGGACAGGTGGTCAGAGGGCCTGGGCACAGTCTAGGGTATCTTGTTGCTTTGATTTTTTTTTTTTTTGGTTTATTTATTTTTGAGACAGAGACAGAGCATGAGCAGGGGAGGGGCAGAGAGAGAGAGAGGGAGACACAGAATCTGAAACAGGCTCCAGGCCCTGAGCTGGCAGCACAGATGTGATGCGGGGCTCGAACCACGGACCACGAGATCATGACCTGAGACGAAGTCGGACACTTAGCCGACTGAGACACCCAGGTGCCCTGGTACCTTGTTGCTTTGAATTTGCTTTTATCAGCCTCCATGGACAGGGCACTTGAATGGATCACATGTAGCTCCCTTCTTCCCCACAAACTCACAAGCTTCCTGTCCAGAGGTCCAAAGGCAGAACAAACTGGCAGATACAACCAGATCCTCCAAGAGCACAGTATTATGGTCATTATACAATGCCAAGCAGTAGAAATAATGTTGGGCAGCCAGGGCAGAAGGGGATATTCCATAGAGTTAGACAAAAACTATGAAGGAAGAAATGTGTCTGGCTAGGGATCTAGAGAATCCATATGCAAACACCCCCTCCAATTTCTGCAACTCAGCTCCACTATACCGGCAGCAAGGATGGCCCCAGTGTCAGAGCCCTAGCAAGAGGCCTGGTGGGCATTTCCACCCCATGCGCCAGGGAATGAGATAGGGCTGGGTGTGGGTAGGGAGGGACCACACCCTCGTATACCCTGCCAGGTGTCTACCATATGAATATATGTGTTTTACAATTTAATTAAACGTGTTTCCCAAGTTGTTTTCATGGAATTTTATATGCTATAACAATACAATGTTGGGTGAAAAGAAAGGATACAAAATGATGTGTGTGGTATAATTTCAATGCTGCAAAAATGTTTTTACAGATACACACAAAAGAAGGGGGTGTTAGAAGGAAATAGACCAATATTTTGGCCGTATGGGGGAAATTTCGAACTTTGATGTATTTTATCAGCTGATACTGGCCATTCTCTGTCATTGAGTGTAGGTCTCCAGTGTAAGGAAGCAGGAAGCAACCCTGTACCACCCGCTAGCCTCATAAACCCAGGTGGAGCCCAGGCAGGTGCATTGGTAGGATCCAGGAAATGAAAAAAGAGGACACAGCACTGAGCAGTGCAACGTCACATCCTTAGCCAAGTACTAATGAGAACGACTGTCATTTCTGCAACTTTTTCTCATTTCTTTCTTTAGCGCCTTCTATTTTCCTGCATCATATTTTTATTTGTTACACTGTTTGAGCCCTTCCATAATCAAGGTAGATATTAGTCAATTTACTAACTCATCGCAATGAAGGAGGCATGGCAAACAACATTAGGAGGAATATAATGATTGCGTTTAGTTAATGGAAGAGTAAACTGTGGATAGTTCTTATCTCATGACCCAGATTGAGCCATTTTCATGTAATCCGTGTTTGTAGTTCACTGGTTAGAAAACACCTCCAAGTGTCATTAAAGGGAGATACCCAAGCTGGGGGAGCCCAACTGTGCAATGAGACAGTTTGGATGGAGCAGAAAAGATCATGCGTCATGAGCAATGACATGGGTTTGATCCCAACACCCACCCACTCCTGCCAAATTGCCAGCTGTGTGGCCTGGAATGAGTCGCATGCACTCTCTGAGCCTTGGTTTTCTCATTTGTTAACTATGGATGGAATACCCATCCTCTAGGTAAATAAAAATGTTATAAAATGAGTGCTAACAGATTGAGCACCAAGAGGAGAGCTGCCATTTGCTCCCCTCTCCCCATATCTCCTCAGCTTCCTGACCAGGTTAATGCAGTTATTACTGCTAAGAAGATGCTCTCTACCAAAGTGGAGGTCCCTAGCACAGAGCCTGGGAATGGGAGCCATTCTTGCCTTCCTTCACGCCTCTAACTGAACCTGGGTCTAGATGTCTCTCCACAGAATCCATTGTGAACTAGTCTCTCCTCCTCCCAACCTGAAGCTTTAGTTTGCTAAGTACCATATTTGCGCTTTTGCTAGTCCAAGATGGATGCCAAGACTGAGATATTCAGAATGCTTTTTTGAAGAAATTAATTGGTGTTCAGAAATATCATCACTTAATGTGAATACTGTCTTTCCTTAACAATAGTAGAAAGTAACAAACCTGTTGTTGCTCATAGAATATATATTCCATGAACTCTGAATTTCCAAGGATTAATTTGCCTAGTTGGAGTAACTGTGTCCAGTAATCAATCTTTTCTGTTAGCAATTCTTCCTTTTTCTATGAAAAGTAAGAATCTTCTGCCTGACCATCAAGCTAGATCAGAAAAAGGTATTTTTTCCTTCCTCTTTTCCCCAGAGGCTCCAGTCTCTAGAAAGCTCTAAATCTATTTGATAAGCACCCCAAACATTAATATCTTTTGTGAGCTACAGTTCCATAAGCTAATTTTTGATATAATGATTCACAAAGCAACCTTCAGCAATGCCATTTACCTACAGACATGCTAAGAGCTGGCCTTGTCTATGTGGTCAAGTGCCAGGAGACAGTTTTCCAAGGAGAACTGGCCATTTGAATAACAACATTGACAACAGAATTGGCAGCAACAGTCATTTTATCACCATATCAATAAAGAACATTGGAGGTTGAGGGGCCCCTGGGTGGCTCAATCAGTTAAGTCTCTGACTTCAGCCTAGGTCATGATCTTGCCCTTCCAGAGCTTGAGCCCCGTGTCAGGCTCTGTGCTGACAGACAGCTTAGAGCCTGGGGCCTGTTTCAGATTCTGTGTCTCCCTCTCCCTCCCGCTCTCTCTCTCTCTCTCTCTCTCTCTCTGTCTCTCAAAAATAAAGAAACATTAAAAAATTAAAAAAAAGGAACATTGGAGGTTGAGCATTCAAGAGATGTCTTGCAATTGTGAAGACAAAGGTAGAGTCCCCGCCAACCCCTGTCACTGCCACTTTCTCCCACATTCCACTTCTATAGGCAAGTCCTCCTGAGGGACCACTGTCAGTCCACTCAGAGTGGAGAAGAGCTTGAAACCCTTAGATTATTTTAAGGGTCCGGGATATTTAAAAAAATATAAAGAAATGTCAAAACAAGGTCACAAAAATGATGCTATCTCAAAAATAATTACATTTAACAAGTTATGTTTCATGCCAGAAACACAATGTAATGGAATCATGCTGTTCATGAATATCTGGTAGCAATAAAAACAATAATGGCTTACGTTTATTGAATGCTTACTATATGCTGTGCGTTGCTCAATGTGTCTTTCATAATCTTATGTCATTTTATTTTTTCCCCCACAACCTTGTGAAGTAGATTCTGTTATCCATATTTCAAAGACCAAAGAAATTGGGGGCACAGGGACATTCAATAGTTGCCTGAGGTGAAAGGGAATAGAGGCAGATTTACAGTTTTTGATGTCTTCTTTCCAAGCCTGTTAGGGTACTTCTGAGACTGTGTGTGTTGCCTCAGTTCTAGCCAGAGACATAGTCTAAATCTGAGATGCTTTCCAATGTGAGACCCTGGGCATTTTCAGTAATCGAGATGACACTTTGCACTAATGCCACGACCTCGGCGCAGTGCTCACCAGGCACATAGCTTCATGGAGGGTGCACTCTGGCTACACACTTCCTGTTGGCTGAGTGTCAGCTTACACATAAGGTTAGTCTACTCTGGAAGGAAATGAATACCCCCGAAATCTCTTTATCTTCTGAAAGGAGGAATGGAGTCTCTTGCTCACTGATTTCCCCAGCTTCAAACATCACCCCCAGACGAAGACTTGGAGCAGGACTGGAGGTCCAGGAAAGTCACCTTTACTGCCCTGCCTTTGTCCTCGACTCCTGGAGAGAATGGGCTCTTCCTGGACACCTTTGTGACAACTCAGGCTTTCTCAGAAAAGTGAGTGAGTAGAATGGAGAATCAGATGGTTTGATTGTTTATGTCTTTGAACAAGAGAAGGAGGGAGAGAGTAAGCAAAAGGGTGACAGCAAATGTGTATTTCATTATTATTATCCCATCCACTTCTAGACCCACCCTGGTCTGGCTTCTGGCCCCTAAACAGCTCTTTTAATGATGGTGGTGGCCTCTATGTTACTTAATCTAGTGAATAAAATAATTATTTTATTGCACCTGCTAGTAGTTTTTGGCACCCCTGACCATTTCTTCTTCCTAAAATAATCTCTTCCCTTGGTGTCTGTTCTCGACACAGGGCAAGTTTTCCTTCCACTTCTGGGGCTGCCTACTCAGTCCCACACACAGGCCTATCCATTCTACAGGGATTGGCCCCTAGGTTCTTCCCTCTCCCATTTTTCTTTGCTTAGTCCATGGTCAAGGCTTCAATCACCAGTGATACACAGACAACTCCAGACTAGACATTTCCTTTGCTCTCTAAATGCATGTATCCAGGGGCTCCTGGGTAGCTCAGTCAGTTAAGTGTTCGACTTCGGCTCAGGACATGATCTCACAGTCTGTGGGTTTGAGCCCCGCGTCGGGCTCTGTGCTGACAGCTCAGAGCCTGGAGCCTACTTCAGATTCTGTGTCTCCCTTTCTCTCTGCCCCTCCCCCACTTGCTCTCTGCCTCTCTCTCTCAAAATAAAATAAAGACATAAAAAGTACATAAAAAATTAAAAGATTAAAAACAAATTTAAATGCATGTATCCAAAAGATTACTTATTACAGCTCTTTGAGATATCTCAGAGCCACTTTGGATTCAACTTTTCATGTGCTTCTGAAATCAAACTTATGATCTTCCCACCATGAACTTGGTCTTTTTCTGGTGTTTCCTTTGTCAGTGAGTGGCTGGAATTCACCATGTTCCTTCTCCCTTGAAAGATGCTTGGCATATGATTCTCCCTCTTCCATGTTAATATATGTTATATGACATATACATGCATAAACACATGTGTGCATATATACCAATTGTCAAATATATAGACATGAATCCCATTTTATCACTTGTTACATTTCAGAGTCTTAATATCCATTTTCATTTATGGATGGAGTTAAATAAAAATCACTTATTACAAAACATTGGACTTGGTAAAATATTCAACTCCACACACACTGCAATTCTTTCCACAGTAATTATTGTAATTACATCCTAAATTGTAATCTGCCATCGCAGACAATTGGTTGAGTTTTCTTTTTTTATTTCTTGTTTCCCCACTCAGTGGACAGCTGCTTACTCTAATGTTTTTGATGGAATCATACCCATAATTTTAGTGTTGCCACAGGTCAGCCATCAGTCTATTTCCTAATCTAAAAATGAGGATTGGAAAGGACTACATATGCTGATCTATTTTAGTTTAAGTAGAAGCATGTGACAAAAAGATTCCAGTGGCCCCACTTCACACTTGCATCTAGGTGTAACCCTCAAGTGCAATTTCATCTTTCCAAACACTTTCTAAATATTTATCTTCCCATTTACTTTCACCTTCTGTACTCAGGACCCAGCTACATAATTTGCGAGATCTATTGCAAAATGGAAATCCAGGGCCCCTTATTAAAAACTATTAAGAATTTCAAAATGGTGCCAGCCACACATTAAATTAAGTTTGGGGCCCTTCCCAGCATGGGGCACAGGTTACACACCCATGAGCAGAGTGTGCCTGTAACTTTTATGGAGGTTTTTTTTCAATTCCTTGTAGTCCAGACCTATGTCTCAATTCTTCTGAAAATTTTATACCTTCTTCAGCCTTTTCCTACATTATTTTACCCACTTTTATTCATTCATTCAACAAACACTGAAGGAATGTCTTTCATATCCCAGGAGATGTGTTGGAGCACTGGTGATACAGAGATAAATAGGTCATGGATCTTATCCCCAGGGGCTCAGACCCATTCTCCAAAGGACTTCAGGTACCAACCTTTGAGTTAAAGTCCCTTCATGAGATCACAGAAGTGTTGCCACCTTTTGCTTTTTGATGGTCAATAAATGTATGATACACAGTTCAAGTGTATTCCTAGTAAAAAGCAAATTATGTCTAATGAGATATCACTACCGTTGAACCATATTAGCAAGAATTTAAAAGAAACTATAATTCCCAAGATAGTCAAGGGTGATTTGCTCACATTCACATTTTGGGATGCAATTTGACAATATTTATTAATTTTTAAAGGACTATTTAATTATGCTTCCTTCTTTTGATTTCCCACAGAGATATATTAGCACATATGCAGAAAGACCTATACAGAATGTAACACAGATGGAAGAGAGGGAAAGGTGTTCTTTACAGCATTTTATAATAGGAAAAAAACGCCTAGAAACAATGATACTTGTCAAAAGGACATTAGTTAAATGAATTATAGTTCATACAAGCAGAGGAATATTACATAGCTAACAGAAAGAACGATACAAATTGTTTTGTTGACATGATGCCCAAGGTATCATTGTGAAGTGACCAAAGCAAATACAGAACGGCTTATGGAGCATGATACCATTTGTGCTTCGAAAAAAATAATATTCAACTATTCCAGCAAACATATCCAGAGCTATCTCTGTGCTGACACAGATATTTGCAATATATAGAAGACAGGGGTGCCCGGGGCACTCAGTCAGTTATGCATCCGACTCCGGATTTCAACTCAGGTCATGATCTCACAGCTTTGTGGGTTCAAGCCTCACATCAGGCTCTGTGCTGATTGTGCAAGCCTGCTTGGGATTCTCTCTCTCTACCTACCCCACCCCTCCCCTGCTTGCACTTTCTCCCTCAAAATAAATAAATAAACTTAAAATTATATCTGGAAGACAGAAGGAATTCCATCAGCTTCTGAGGAACAGGATTGGGCCCTTTAGACAGAGAAGGAGCAGACTTTTACTATTTGCCCTGTTTCTTATTGAATGATTTAAACTGAAAGTGAATGTTTACTTCTTTTATAATTAAAAATACTCAAATAAAAGCAACTCTGAGTCACTAACTCTGCTTCCCCTTTCCATCTTTTACCTCTAATATCATTTTGGAAAAGGCAGAAAGAAGCAGTCAATAGTTCAGAAATCCAAAAAGTAGTGACATCTCCAACCAGGAGGACTTGGCACAGCCTATATTCTAACGGCCAGGATCAATTTTGCATTATAGCCACACCATCTGTACTTATGACACTGTCTGCCTTTGGAAAACTTATAACTAGTCGTTTTATTTCTGAAATGAAAACAAACTTAACTCAACCATTGTAGCCTTTATTTATTTATTATTATTTTTTTTTAGGTAGTCACAAGCAGTTACAGCTTGCTCCAGTCACCTTCACTCCAGGTCCCAGATGATGGACAGTCTCCACCTGGGACATCATAGCCTCAGTCTGTTATCATGGCAGAAAGGAAAGAAAGAATGTCAAGTCCACACAGCTCTAGATTTCCACCCCCAAATGATAGATGTCATCTTTGCTCAGGCTTCACTGGCTAAAGCAACTCTCGTGGCCACGCCTGAGTTTAAGAAAAGAGGGAGAGGGAGGGAGGCAAATCATGAGAGACTCTTGCATACTGAAAACAAACTGAGGGCTGAAGGGGGAGGGAGAAAAGGGAAGGGGGGTGATGGTCATGGAGGGGGGCACTTGTGGGGAAGAGCATTGGGTGTTTTATGGAAACCAACTTGACAATAAACTATAAAAAAAAAAAAAAGAAATGAAGATACAGTTCCCCTTCGGGGAGGGGTGGTGAATGTGGTTAATAATCATATAAAGAAGTAGAGACAATGATTGGGCCCACACTGAAAGCAATACCAAGACTTAAAATAAAAGGCCAGCAATGGGGAATAGGTGATAACAAAGAAGAGAGTCTAGGCCAGCCAGAAAGGTTTTTCTTTTTTACTATTTTGAAATTGTGGTAAAGTACACATAAGATAAATTTTATCATCTTAGTCATTTTAGGTGTACCATTCTGTGGTATACCACATCCACAATACTGGGCAACCAGCACCACTATCCATCTCCATAACTCTTCATCTTGCAAAACTGAAATTCTACAACATCAGATTTTTAATTTTTTTAAAAATCTTTTCCCGGGCTAGCCATGTACAGTATGATTCTCTTTCATGGTGCTGGGCAAAGGCAGCAAGCCGTCATTCCCAGTCAACCATGTGATCCCAAGAGTAAATAAATGATGTACCAAAAACCATTCTGTAGTCTTACAGCCATTCTGTTTTCCACTTTCAGTAGAGTAGTCAATAAATTATATGAGATATTCAACACTTTATTATAAGGTAGGCTTTGTGTTAGATGATTTTGCCCAACTATAGTTTAATGTCAGTGTTCCGAGAACATTTAAGGTAAGCTAGGGTAAGCTGTGATGTTCAATAGGTTAGGTGTAGTGAATGCATTTCAGATTTACAATATTTTAAACTTGCAATGGGTTTATCAGGATGTAACCTCACCATCAGTTGAGGAAGATCTGTACCACATTTTGTTTATCAATTCAATCAATGGACACTTGGGTTGTTTCTATGCTTTAGCTACTGTGGACAATCTTGCTATGAACATGGAGCACAAATATCTCTTTGAGATCTCACTTTCAATTATCTGGGGTATATACCCAGAAGTGGAGTGGCTAGACCACATGGTAATTCTACTTTTTGTTTTTTGAGTAAATACCTTACTGTTTTCCACAGTGTCTGCACCATTTTACATTCCTACAAGCAGTGCACAAGAAATGGGGTTTGTGTGTAAGTTATTTTCCAAAAGTAGCATGAATGGACACATTCCCCCTTAACACTGTGAGGTCCCCAAACTGGGAGACCATACCTCCCAATAATCATCTTCCTTACTAGTTATGTCTATTCAGATTTCTGCTTCTTCATGATTGGATGCTGATAGGTTTTGTGTTTCAAGAAGTTTGTTTATTTCATACAGGTTGTCCAATTTGTTGGCATAAAATTGTTCATCGTACTGTCTTATAATAAATTTTGTTTATGTAGAATTGGGAGTAATACCCACTTGAACTTTTGATTTTTGTAACTTGAGTCCTCTCTGTTTTGCTTTTTTTTTTTTTTTTACATAATTCATCTAGCTAAAGCTTTGTCAGTTTTCTTGATTTCTCTTCAAAGAACCAACTTTTGGTTTCAATGATTTTCTCTTATTTTTCTTTATTCTATTTCATTTATCTCTACTGTAGTCTTTTTTATTACCTTCTTTTTACTAGCTTTGGGTTTAGTTGGGTTTTTTAGTTCTTTAAGTTGTAAAGTTAGGTTGTTGATTTGAGATCTTTCTTGTTTTCTTTTTTTACTGTTTATTTATTTGTTTTGAGAGAGAGAGAGAGAGAGAGAGAGAGAGAGAGAGCATACAAACAAGTGGGGGAAGGACAGAGAGAGAGGGAGAGAGAGAATCTCAAGTAGGCTCTGCACCATCAGCACAGAGCCCAATATGGGGCTCGATCTCACGACCACAAGATCATGACCTGGCCCAATATGAAAAGCCAGATCCTTAACCAACCGAGCCACCCAGGTGACCCTCTTTCTTGTTTACTATTGTGGACATGTATAGCTATAAATTTCCCCATTCGCATTACTTTTGCTGCATTTCATTAGGTATGGTAAGTTGTGTTTACATTCTTATTTATCTTTAAGTTTATTCTAATTTCCCTTGTGATTTCTTCTTCGATCCATTAATCATTGAAGAGTGTGTTATTTAGTTTCCACAAATCTGTGACTTTTCCTGTTTTATTTCTGTTATCAATTTCTAACTTCATCTGGTTGTGGTTGGAGAAGATATTTTGTATAATATATGTCATTTTAAGTTACTGATATTTGGTTTGTAGTCTAATGTATATTCTATGCTGGAAAATTCTTCGTCACTTAAGAAGAGTGTATTTGATGTTACTGTTGGGTAGAGTGTTCTATATATGTATGCTACATCTCGTTGGTTTATTGTGTTGTGTAAGTCCTCTATTTCCTTACTTATCTTCTGTCTGGTTGTTCTATCCATTATTGAGAGTGGGTATTGCAGTCTCCAATTATGATTTTAGACCTGTATTCTTCCCTTCAATTTTGCCAGTTTTTGCTTTATGTCTTTTGAGGGTCTGTTATAAGGTACATAAATGTTTGTAACTGTTAGATCTTCTTGCTATATGGACTCTTTTATTAATATATAATGTCCTTCCTTGACTCTTGTAACCTTTTTGATTTAAAGCCTATTTGGTCTGGTATTGGTAGAGCTGCCTCTGCTCTCTTTAGGTTATAGTTTGCATAGAATATCTTTTTCCTTCTGTTCATTTTCATTTATTTGTACCAAGTATCAAGGATCAACCTGAGGTGTAAATTTAAGGTCTTCTCAGTTTTTTTCTCATCAAGAGCCTTTCCTTGCACATGAGTGGTCACTTACTAATTTTCCCCATATGTGCGTTTGCTTCTGAATGTCCTAGTCTTTAATGTCTGGCTTATAAAGGAGGCAAGGAGAAAATTGAAAGGAGCCAAAGGAAAGGGTGCTCTGGTCCTTTAAATCCCCTGAAAGTCATTGCAGCCAGAGGGATAGAGGCTCACAGCAATGGAAAGAGCCATGTCCCTGCAACAACACAGGCCAACTATCTCTTTGCCTGTACCTCTATGATCAGAAGCAGAATCAACAATCAGAGCACAGGGTCTTTTTTCCTCATGTTGGCTCCTGAAAGCTGGGCATAGACTGCTCCAGGAGCACATGCCTAGCTGCCTACCAAGGAGATGAGGCTAGGATAGGAGTAGCTGCTACTGTGCTAAGAGCTGATGTTGACTGAAATCAACTGCAAATTACCTTTCTTTCTTTTTTTTTAATGTTTATTCATGTTGAGGGGAGGAGGGGTAGAGAGAGAGGGAAAGAGAGATCCCAAGCAGGCTCTGCACTGTCAGCTCAGAGCCTGATGTGGGGCTGGAAACTATGAACCTTGAGAACCAGAGCTGAAACCAAGAGTCAGATGTTTAACTGACTGAGCCACCTAAGAACCCTGCAAATTACCTTTCAAAGCTCCCCCTGGAAGTTAAGGACCTTCAGTAGACTCAGGAGTCCCAGAAGAGTTGTATCTGACAAACTCTGCTAGTACAATCGTTGTCTAGGTGGGGGCACAGATTCCTGGTGCTTCCTGCCCCATTCTGCTCATATTCCCAGAATGCATTCTCTGAAAATTTTTTTTAAATTTTATTTTAACTTTTGATGAAAGGCCACATACCAGCTTTTGCAAAGATAATGGAGGAGATAAGAAAACATTCTAAAGAAGCAGCATAGTTCAGTGGAGAGATCAAGAGACCAAGAATCAAAAAACTATATTTGCAGTCTTATTTGTTTTATCCTCTACAGCAGCGATATCAATAGAAATATAATGTGAGCCACATGTATAATTAAATTTTTAACAGCTACATTAAAGAAAAGCACAAAGAAACAGATAAAATTATTTTAATGAACTATATTTAATTCAATATATCCTAAATACTATTTCAACATATAATCAACAGAAAATTTATTAATGAAATATTTGTATCTTCTCCATATTAAGTCTTTGAAATCTAATGTGTATTTTACACTCATGGCACATCTAACTTTGAATGCCAAAGACTCCTCAGAAGTAATTGATCTGTATTTAGATTTCATAAACTTTATAGTTGAAAGAGTAGATTAACATAGCCAAGTTGCTCTAGACATACTTAAAATTTTCCAGTAACTGAACCAAGTACCAGTTTTTAAATTTAATTTTTTAAACATTTATTCATTTTTGAGCCACAGAGTGAGTGGGGGAGGGGCAGAGAGAGAGAGAGGGAGACACAGAATCTGAAGCAGGTTCCAGGCTCTGCACTGACTGTGCAGACCCCGGGCTGGAACTCACAAACCATGAGATCATGACCTGAGCCAAAGTCTGACACTTAACCAACTGAGCCACTCAGGCACCCCTTAAATTTAAGTAAGTTAATTAAAATAACATTTAAAATTCAGTTTTTTCATTTCTTCAGCCACATTTCAAGTGTTCAGTAGCTATGCGTGACTAATGTCTACCATATAGGACAGTATGGATTTAGAATGTGACCTTGAGAAGGTCAGTGACCATCTTGGAAACCAGGATGATCATGTGAATCGTAAGATAATTGGACTAGTTCATCTCCTATGTCACTGATGGGTCTATCGTTTAGTAGTTCAAAATGACAGAAACGAAAACAACAACAGCAACAACTCAAGAATTACAGAACATCTCAGAATTTCCACTTTACGTCTTCGAACAATGTCTGGGCTGGTTTCCACATCAATGAGTTTTAGACATTTCTGAGTGTATTTGAAAACCCTAGTATGCTAATCGTAAGTAAACACATCCCACAAAAATTAAAAAGATAAGTCTGTTAAATTAAACTTGAAGGTATACTATCATATTCCTCAAATGCCTCTGCCTTTTTTGTTGTTATATATTAAAGTGTTTGCCCCTACATTTTTGGAAATGTACAAGGTGACTATGCCAGAACCAGGAAGGCCTGGGAACAAAACAAAACAAGCCGTCACCAACTGCTTCCCTCTATCATTATTCATCTGCTCAAGGACGGTTCTTTTCCATTGCCACATGAACTTGTTTTCTACTTCACCTACCTGTCCATATGAGTTACAGTTAACTTTTAATTTTTATATTACCTAAGAATCCAAGAAAGTAAGTTGAGAATTGCACATACAATTTTAGATAACTACATACAATAACAACCTATATATGGATCATACTCTATAAAGTTCAAAAATTTTTATATAAATAATCTCACTTGAACATGCAACATTGAAGTCAATTTGAACAAATGAAAAAGAGGAGTTTAAAATGCATCCAATACATAAAGCGATAACTGTATTACAAAGCCAGTTTTCTAAGTATTTGCCAAGAGCTCTAATACATCACCTTGAATTTCCCATATCAGGTTTCTGCTGGGGCTAATGTGACCCTAATTCTACATAGTATATAATCATCTCTCAACTTAGGCACTTTTCCTTTGTGCTCAGGATGTTATGTGATTCAAAGAGCAGCTTTAAGGAAAAGTAGGATGTCATTCGCTTTTTCAGAGGACAGATTTCTGGCAAGTTCATTTAACTTTCCAGAACACAGCCCTGAATTCAAAATCAAGAAGAAATAAACTGAAAATTCCATTACCTGATCCTGAGCAATAAGTGATTAAGTGGGTTATCAGGTGCCACTGTTTCCAAGGAGATGTTACTTGTAAGTTTCCACAGTGCAAAACAACCGGGGTTCATTTTCAAAGGCAGATTCCAAATAGGAGGGTGACTCTTTCTTTCCAGGGTTGCTCTCCCACAAGAAAAGACCATGGGGAGGAACAGGGTACAGAGGCACAGTCAAGGACAAGAAATGGTCGTCCTCTCTGAGCACCAGGGAACAGGATGAGATGAGGGTCTCCTGAGGTCATGGAGTGAGCCCGGGAATGGGAGGCTGACTCTCGAACCTATGCTGTCAGCATACTTACAGGCATATGATGTAATAAGACAACAGAGAAATAACAGCAACAGCGTCATCCCACTGCCATAGTCACTTGAGAGAACATAGACAGAAAATTCAGGTTAACGAGACAGAGAGCTATAGCTTCTCCCAGCCATTTCAGGGCAATGAGGCACCTTAAACTTACATTAATAACAATTGCCTTGAAGCAAGAAAGGGTTATTATGAAAAAACCGATAATTACAATAAAGTTAACAGTATCATGCTGCTGCTGCTGCTGCTGCTGCTGGTGCTGAATGATAGTGACATGTTGGTTTACTCTCTTCTTTGTATTCCCTACTTGCACGTAGTGAACTGAAACAGGCCTGAGAAAGAGGGTCTGGGGCGGGTCATCGTGATTATTCTGGACTAGACATTGAGACAAAGTCTTGCTCTAATTCTTCGTTGGCTGTCTGGCTCATCTTCAGACTGGTCTTTCCAAGCCATTGAAGTAGGAAGATAGCGAGGACTTGAGATTCAGAGGCTCAGGAGGAAGGGGGAAAAGTTGCTCAAGTCCCTTTATCCTAGGCCAGAACCTTCTGCATGGTCCTGTGGAAGTCCTTAGAGGGGTATCTTCTGGACCCAGACAAGTTTCTATACAATGTAGCTGCCCATACAAGTAACAGCTTGCGTTGAGGTGTCCCCTCTCCTGGTCTTGTCTTCAGTGCAGTTGGTGTACATAGGAGCAGAGTTCTGGCAGAACAAATGTGAATGATGAGTCTCCAGAACCTTTGCTGAACTTCCAACAGACTCAAGCAGTATACACAGAGGGCTAGAATGTGGGAAGCTGACTCCCACATGTGGCAGGTACAACCGGCATTAGGAGTGGTCTCCAGTGCCCTGTTTCCAAGCCATCATCCATTCATCTCTAGTATTGACTCGAGAACCACCCACAAAAAGGACAGAAGGCTGTGTGTTCGAGTCTCTGGGCCAGTGATCCTTATTTAAACCAGAGCAGCTATCCTTTACTTTATGTATTGTTCATTTGAGTGATATTTTATTTGCATAAACAATTCTGTAGTGGGGTGCCTGGGTGGCTCAATTGAGCGTCTGACTCTTGATTCGACTCAGGTCATGATCCCAGGGTCATGGGATTGGGTCCCATGTAAGGCTCTGTGCTGAGCATGGAGTTTGCTTGGGATTCTTTCTCTTTCCCTCTGCCCCTCTCCCCCATTCTCACTCTCAATTTCTCTCTCTTTCAAAAAAAAAAAAAAAGAATTCTGTAGCATGACACATACAAGGTCTGAGAACCACTTTAACGTTTATATCCCTAATGACAAACTGTATTAATCATATCTTTTTATTTCCTATATTCAGATGCTTTGACATCTGGCGCCTCGCTGACCCTGGATAGACTGCATCATCCAGGGTTAGTCAATTCCTAGAGATAGTAAACAACTCAGTCAGGGCCATGCCTTTCATATGCAAACCTATACTCCCAAGAAAAGTATTTATTAGGGTCTCACATGCCAAGCTACTAATTCCCCTGCCCTAATCCCTCCAGGGCCAGGGGCCAGACCATTGGGTGCAGTCCCTATGCCCCAGAGCCAGCTGAAATTATTCAAACTAACCAATCCTAAACTTACTCGTGGTGCCTTGCTTCTTCCTTCCCACAGCAACCACAAGAAAAGCTCTTGCCTATATTTCCACACATCTACCCCTCCACCCCAGCCACCTGACCCCACTCCCTCTGCCTCCTGCCTGACCCCAGTGCTTCTCTGTATGGTTCTGCGTGGCATATCAAGCTTCCTATTTCCAGGGAACTGTGTAACATTTTTAGCTTCTTGACAGTCATTTCTGTGTCTGCATGTCTTACTATACTTGATTCAAACAAATCCCAAGGATTCTTAAAACACAAAATACAGCTCCAGGCTTGGTGATCAATGGCCCGTGTATAGTTAGTAGGATCTGATATTAGCAGGGAAAGGAATTTTTTTGGATGAGAACAGCTTTCCTAGGAACCTTGAGCAGCTATGCAGTTGTGTTCTCAGTGGGTAACTTCCCACAGCAAGAAACACAGCTAGTGTGGGGTTTGTTTCTAGGATCAAGGAAGCGTCTCCTAACCTATAGAGCTCTGACATGCAGCTTTGGGCCTTTCAGAATGAGGGACTCAGCCATGGTGGGTGGCCTGGTGCTCACTAATGTAATCTATTTTTCTTTTCTCCTATTTCTTAGCCATGGTCAAGAGGCTGATATGCTCCTTTAAAGACATACAGTCAAGAACTATGATTGCAGGATGCTGTACTATGACAATATGGATGTTTCTGTTGCAATTAAATTAGTAGGGTTGTCCAAGGCAAGGGAACTTAAGTACATCATAGAAGATGTTTGGGGCCAGGGCAAATGACAAAAAACATCGTTTTGTACTATTGTTCCTCTTCTGTGTTCTTTTTTTCATTAGAATTAGAGGCTGTGCCATGGACAGAGACAGTGAGGTTCAATAGGACCAGTGTTGCATTTGGGGGCCATATTGCTCTTTGAAGCAAAATATATTTTCTGTTGAATTTGGCTGAAAAATATAATTGATTATAATTCATGATTGGAAAAACATGTGGTTGACTTCTCAGATTTGGTTAATTTTAAATTCTCCTTAAAAATTCTGTAAATTTGGGGTGCCCGGGTAGCTCAGTTGGTTGAGGGTCTGACTTCAGTTCAGGTCATATCGTGGCACATGAGTTTGAGCCCCACATCAGGCTCTGTGCTGACAGCCTGGAGCCTGCTTTGGATTCTGTGTCTCCCTCTCTCTCTGTCCCTCCCCTGCTCATGCTCTTTCTTTCTGTCTCAAAAATAAATAGACATTAAAAAAAAAAAGTTCTGTAAATTTTATTAATATCCAGTACCAATCCAATTTAATGCTGGAAGCAGCATTTAAGAAACATTTATAAAGGCTTTGGGAGTTGAGCCATCTACCCCATATGCCCCAGGTGATACTAAGAATAAAGGTGGGGATTCAGAAGAAGGGAAGTGAATTTTTTTAAGGATCCTCAGTAGATTTCCTCTCCTTGGGAGGACTGCTGCATCTCTACTTGAAATGAAGAAAGAACAAGAGGAGGAAAAGTACAGTCTTCTACATAGAGTCTAGCTCCTCTCAGCTCCATTCTTCCCCCTGCCAACCCATCACTAGAAGAGTCAGGTAGGACTAAGAGCCAGGGCATTTTATTAGGGCACAGTTCTGGGATAGAAACTTTTATTGGGATAAGCAAAAGGGATAGAGGTCTGATCCCACACAAGAACTGAATCCTGGTCATTTGTCCCACTGTCATTGTTTTGTTCTCAAGAGGTAGGATGACCCCCAGCAAGGAGCTCTGCCCTAAGCCAGCCTGGGATCGGCAGCCTAGACTGACTGTACTCCAGACATTGGCATAATCACAACCTCAAACTCACCTCGTCTTGTTGACTCGTCTGCCTGTCCTCAGATGGACTTTCCTCACAGTGGGATAGTGTGTTCCTTAGGTCTGCTTTGCTTGTAAGTGACTGAAACTCAACTCACATGAACTCAGTATAAAGGAGAGTGTAATGCTTATGGAGGCAAACCACAGGTCTTAGGGCATATAGCCCCAGGCACTCATAGATTACCAGAATTTTGCTCATATCATCTCCACCTCCTTTAGGGAAGCTAAACCAACAGCCTCCAGGCTCATCATGTCCACGTGTGCCACGAGAAGAAAGTAAGAGCTTTCTTGGTCCAGTGAGAGCACTGAGGAAATGCTCTGATTGCAGCACCTCAAACTGGGCATACCAGGCTCAGTAATATTTTGGCCAAGGGGAGGGTGTGTTACCAGAGAGCCAGAAGCCCCCACCAAGATCACATTGTAACACTGGAGCAGGGAAATGAGAATTTCCTGGGAGAGAGAATCATCATGTTTAGGTTACAACAAGGGCTCTTAAGTGGAGATGATTTGGTCCTCACCTCCTTCCCCAGAGGACATTTGGAAATGTCTGGAGACAGTTTTGATTGTTACAGCTCATGTGTGTGGGGTGTGCTGCTCGCATCTAGTGTGTCAAGTCAGTGATGCGGATAGACATCCTACAATGTAGAGAACAGCCCCCACCTCCAACAAAGAAGCATCCAGTCCAAAATGTCAGTGGTAGTGAGGTTTAGAAACCCTAAGCTAGAGGGTAGGGAAGCAGTGGAGAGAAGATTGCATTTACTAGAAGGGGACAGAAGTGTTGGGCTGATTTGACAGAAGTCCCTTCAGATGCTGAGCTATGGAGGCTGGGATTCAAGCCTGGGAATAAAGGATAATGGGCCACTTGACCAACTCTGCTTCTCATATTTTCCCTGCCTGGTCCGGACAGGAGCCTTCTGCATGGTGGACCCTAGTTGGCAGGCACTTCATTCTTTCGAGGGGGCAAAAGCCTCACATTATTAAAGGCTTGATCTTATCTCTGTTCCTGTACCTCCACCTTTTGAGCATCACATGAGATGACTGGGCACACTGGGAGCAAGACCCTCTCTGCTTACACAGTCTGCCTGTCCACTACCCTCCCATGCTCTCCCTCATGAGGGACTGTGTGCCTCACTGCATGAGCTTCTCTCTCACCTGCACCTACCCCTGTCCTCCTATGGTATTTCAGGCTCACCTCCACCAGAGTAAGAATCATGCAACATCACAGTGAGAGTTTTTGTCTCACGACTCCAACCACCAGCAACCTCCTTGAACAAAGTGACTGTTTGATACCACTCTGGACCTCCAGCACCTAGGATGGCACCTACCCGGGGGAGTATGATTTTACCTGCTTGAAGGCAGGAGACTGGATAAAATGATTTCCATAAGCTCCTTACTACCTTACGGACTTTGACAACATAATAAATCAGATAGTTCAGAGGTCAAAGTAGATCTTAAATCTATATCTGTGCACGACTCTTTATAAAAGAAGAACTAGAATGGCAACAAAACCGTATCTTTGTCCTACCTAGAAAGGCCTCGATCCAAAATGCCAGCCTGAAAGCCTTTTTTTCCTGAGGATGTGTTAAGAGCCCTTGTTCCCAACCTGGCACTGACGTAGTTAAATCTGCACCATTTGCTGTGTGAGGCTTTGATTCTGCTGACTTTATTTCAAGCAATCAAAAATATCTAATTTGCATTCACATTCACATCAGTGGCCCATATGTTAGCCCTGCTTAAAAGCTATAGGCTTGCATTCATTATGAAAGACTTGGCTCCCCTTCCTTATCTTTTCACTTGAAAATTATTGAGATACTGTCGCTACAGAGGGTTATATTTAGCGAAGACACAGCATTTCCGTGTGCGTATGTGTCTCTGCCCATATCTGTGTGTCTCTGCCCATATCTGTGTGTCTGAAGGGATCTGATATTTGCATCTTCCTCCAAAATATCTGATAAGTTTCAAAATGGGAAGAGGAAGAGCCGTCTCGTTCTCTAGCCATTTTATATGTGACAGCGCTGCCTCCTACCTAAGGCATCATTAAAATACTGCGTTGCAATATGTCGGTGCACATGATTCTAGACCACACACTGAGCCCCGATAAGCAGGCCCCTCTGGAGAGCTGCAGTGAGAAATTCACAGTTTCTTGAGAAGGAGCCCGGCCAGGGTTTGCTCCTGGGATTCAATCACATCTCAATTAGATTCCACTCATCAGTGGAAAGGGCTTGTCTGTGTCTCCTTTTATTTGCCAAAAATTTACTGAGCCCCTACTATGTGATAAGCACTCTTCTGTGTAAAGTCGCAGAGATCTGTAATGAAGGGTTTATGCAATCAAGGAACTTACAGGGAACACGGAAAGAGAAAGGTGAACATTCTAACAATTATGACTGTTGGAGAAACGCTAGAGTATTGGAGAAAAGCGCTCAGGGAGCACCTAAAGGAGGAAAAGGGTTCTTCTTGGAGAATCAAAGCAGCGACAGGACCGGGTGGGGAGGGAGGTCATCACGGAGCTGGACACATCTGACTGTGTGCGTATGAAGGAGCTCATGCTTGTGGAGAAGCAGAGAAGGGACGGCAGTAGGAAGCGCAGGATGTGAGTTCAGAAAATACCTTCAGTCCACTCGCTGTCAGTCTGACCCCAACTCTGACTGTGGCATAAATAAAAGATGCAATGGCTATGGCGTGTCCATTAACAACCATAGTTTCTTTGTCCTCTAGAAGAATATGCAAGAAACTGGCAAAGTGGCAGCCTAAAAGAGAGAAAACCAGAGGACGGAGGACAGAAGTCAGGAGAAATCGATATCCTGACCTGCTTGAATTTTGCCTGCTCTGTTACTATTTTAAGGCAAATTAGATATTTTGAATTCATGAATTCCAAGTATCATTCCATTTCAAAAGTTTTATCATTAGGGAAGCTAGCCAGAGAAATGGCATCATGACATTAGGTCAAAAAGGCCAAATACAGTGAAGGGAATTCTATAGTATGTATATATATTCAATACTTTAATCACGGCAGCAACAACTCCCTCCCAACAGCTCTGGACTGGTACCCCAGTGAGTTGGGATACGTACTGAGAAGTGCAGGCCTGGAAGATGTGGCTGGGAGGGTGCGGTGCTGGAAGGAGTGAGAGATGCGATGAGAGAGCAGTTTGTTTTTCCATTGTAATGATGGAGGCATCCTTGCTCACAGGCCAGCCAATACAAACCTAGTGTCCCAAGGATGGGTCCGAAAAACACACACTGTTATGCAAATTGCTAAGGATTGCTCACTTGAGTAGGCACGTAGGCTCAAAGAGAAAGGAAGCTGGGCCATCCCTCCCAGCACTGGCAAATGTCCTCCCTAGTTGTGCAGGGCAAATCTGTGCAATGGCCTTGAAAAGGGTTATGGGAGAAGGAGGCTTCTAGCATCAATTGGAGGGTGGAGATTTAGGGAAGGAGATAGAACAGTCTTCTCTCCTGGAGTGCCTGAAAAGTTTGCTTCCTAAGTGGCCAACTGTATACAAAGGTCCCCTGGTGCTCATTAGCCCTTGTCTTGCTTTTAGTATTAGGAACAGGGTGTATGGCCATCCAGCTAGAAACTGCATTTCCCTGCCACTCCTGCTCGTTTTAGGCTAATGAGGTGTGCAGGCAAGAGATCATGTCACTTCTGGGTCATTGCCTTAAAGACAAACTGCTCGTCCAGGATCCCTCTTTTCCTCTCCAGCTGTCTGGGAACAAGTGATGCTGGAGGCAGCTTTGGAGGTTGTGTGTCAAGAATGGCCAAGTCACATGAGAGAGTTACCGCACTTTGGAGCCTCTTTGTTCCAGCACTTTGCCAATACAACAGGTTCACTAGAATTTACGCAAATAACTCATGCAAAACATAATGATCCCAGATCTCCATACGAAGAGATCAATGTTAACATTTTGGTGTAGATGCTCCTAGATTTTTCTGTGTGTAATAAAAATGTATTTCATGTCTTGTATATTTCATGTACATATTTCAAACAAATACAACTGTGTATATATATTTATGCCATACATACTATGCTGCAACTTTATTCTCATCTAACAATGTGCCATGAAAATAAAGAATGACGGCATCATGTAATGCCTGCATGATAGTACACAATCTGGGTGTTTCGTAAACAATCTAGACAAACCTTTGCTGCTGTACCTTTGTATATTATAATGCAGTGACTAAGATCATTGGCTTTGGAGTCAGAGAGACACGGGTTCTGCCACGTCAAGTCTTTGGGCTTTAAACAAGTCACTCTAAGCCTTAGTTTTTCATTTTGCCAAATGAGGATGATAATGGTATCTACAAGGTTGCTGTGAAATGAAATGATCTAATGTATATGCATATGCTCATATATGTAAAGAGCTTAGCTGATCTTGATACATGGTAAACATCCATGGAATATTAGCTATAATACTAACAATACCCACCATGTTTGCTATTACAGAAAATACCATGGCATTCATCTTTTTATGTCTATATATACCTATTATTTCTTCAAAGCCTTTGAAAACAAAAATTCCTATCCCGTTGTATTTTCTCATCCGGTAAACTTATAAGAGCCAGACAGCTTGTACTTTAGATGACTTATCACACGGTTGCTGGGCAGAGGCCAATTCCGCCCCCAGGTCATTAAGTGAAGGGTATTGCTGCTGTGTTTTCTCTGTTTTCTCCCACGTATCTCAAACCCAGGGTTCCCTCTGGTTTACTGAGCATTCCTTGCTCTTCTCCTGCCTTTGTGTTCATGTTCTTCTGTTTGTTTGTTTCAATTTTTATTTAAATTCTAGTTAGTTAACATACTGTATAATATTAGTTTCAGGAGTAGAATTTAGTGATTCATCACTTATGTATAACACCCCGTGTTCATGCCAACAAGTACTCTTCTTAGTCCCCATCACCCATTTAACCCATCCCCCACTCACCTCCCCGCCAGCAACCCTCAGTTTCTTCTCTATAAGTAAGAGTCTGTTTTATGGTTTCTCTCTCTCTTTTTTTTCCCCCACTATGTTCATCTTAAATCCATTGTTCTTCTTTGTTATAAGAAGTCCTATTTATCCCTCAGCGCCCTGTTTAAATGACTTTCTCTCCTCCCCCCTACACTCTGCATCTCTGTAATAACGACAATCTCAGCCTGAATTAAAGAGCAAGAAATGCCAGTCGATTTACTAGTGATGCTCAGATTGCCTAAGAATCCTGGCTTTATCATTCACACTATGACCTTGGGTAAGTTACTTAGCTTTCTTCCTCCCTCATTTCCCCCATCTGTAAAATGGGGATGATAGTATTATCTCATAGGGTTGCTGTATGAAGCAAATGTGATGATGTCTTTCAAGTGCTTGGTGTAGACTTTGGAACTCAGTAGGCATTAAAAAAAGTGTTTTTTATTATTATTATTAGTAGCAGTAGTAGAAAGAAGGAGGAGAAGAAAGAGAAGGGGGAGGAGGAGGAGGGAGAGGAGGAGGAGGAGGGGAAGAGGAGGAGAGGGAGGAGGAGGAGAGGGAGAAGAAGAAGGGAGAGGAGGGGAGAAGGAGGAGGAGGAGGGGGAAGAGGGTGGGGGAGGAGGAGGAGGAGGAGGGGGAAAAGGATAAGGAGGGGGAGCAATAGGAAAAGTAGTAATAGGAAGTTGTACCTCTTACAGCCTGTGGTCAGGGAAACAGCCCTGGGCACTGTTTACATTGGGATGACCACTAGGATTGAACAAGAGATTAGGCAGGGGCCCTGGCCTACACATGGACTTGGCATGGACATAACCCTGTGTGGCCTTCTTCAAAATGATGGTATACATGAGTTATATATTCTCATTTTAAATCGGAACAGAGCCACAAATGGAAGTCATCAATGATAGAAGGGCAACTCCAGTTCCCATCTTACGGATGAATCAGAGGAGTTAAGAGGAAGCAGAAAGCAGAGTGAAGCAGATGCCCAGAGAAAATCAGAGACAGAGACAGAGACAGAGACAGAGGATAAGCACAACCTTGCAGTCTCTGTGAAAGGTTGCCCAGGTTCCTGGCTACTTTCCAGTTCCCAGCTCCAGTCCCCAGGAGTCCTGGCTGTACTTTGGTTTCTGTCCTTTGATTTCATGAAATGTCCTTTGTGTAACTTTATAATAAATGTACCCATTTCGAAGCTAGATTGAAGGGCTCTCTGTTCTAGTCACAGAAAAAAGTTCCAAATACAAATTAGTTGCAGGCAAGTCACAACTCCCCTCTAAACTGTAGACTGTGAGCATCTTTAAAGCAAAGGGTGAAATCACTGTTTTTACTTATAAAACAGTTCAAACATATAGAAAAAACAAGAAATAATTAATATGCATCTGTGAACCCAGTAATTAGCTTTAGCAATTCTCAAATTAAATAGTTTTGCCATGATTGCCTGATAATTTTTTAAAAGAAATAAAACATTTCAGTACAGATGAAGTCTCTCAGATTCTCATCCTCGATCTTATTCCCCATCCTTCTCAAACGTAGCCACTGTGTCTTGATTTGAGTATTTATCATTTGCAGATGAGATATATCTTATTATTTTATGTTACTTGAACTTTATAAAAATAGTACCATTCTGCAACTTCAGTATGTTATGTTTTTGAAAGTTATGGAGTCAACTGTACAGACACATGGAAATGTTCTCTTCCCCAAATCATGCCTCTCTCTCCCCTGCCCTCGTGTCTTTGGCATAATGGTTGCATGCCTTCCCCTCCCCCCTATTCTCTGATCCAAATGTTGAACCTCTTTTCACCTTCCATACAATTCAAATGTTACCCTTCAGACACATTTTCTAGTAGGAGCTTTTGTCTCTCCTACTCCCATCTCTTGTTTTTACTGCCATCAAATTAGTCATCCCAGGGTATTGTAATTGTTTTGCATGTCTAACTCATTAAATGTTGAAATCTTGGAATGGGGTCAACAAACTTTTTCTGTAAAGGCCAAGATAGTAAATGTTTTAGGCTTCGTGGGCCATAAAGTCTCTGCTGTTAGAGGAGAAAAGCAGCCGTAGATGCCACCTTGGCAAATGGGCATGCCCGTACTGTGAGACGACGTTATTTATCAACACTGAAATTTGAGTTGCGTATGTTCTTCTCTTGACTTTTTCCAACTACTTAAATATGTAAAAACATTTCTTAGCTCACGAGCTGCATAAAAACAGCTAGGGAGCTGAATCTGGCCCATGGGTTGTCATTGCCAACCCCTGTCCCAGAAGTCTGCAGTCACGTCTCTTCAGCTCCATTTCTCTATTGCCCATCCTGGTGTCTGACACAGTGTATGCTCAATAAACTTTGTCCAAATTAGTGAATAAAGAGAGGAAAGGGTACAGGCAACAGGAGTAAATAAGCATGTCTGTTCTCTCCACGCACATGGGTTAGGACCCAGGACTTACAGCCTTTGGGGTTATCAGCATGACAGGGCGCACATGCAGCATCCTCTAGGGCTGTCTTCTCGGCAAGGCCAGTAGAATCGCTAAAGGCAGTTCAGAGCCCGATCACGATTTCCAAAAGAGTCAAAACGAGAAGGCGATGCCTAGTGGTGGAGATGAGGGGGATGGTGAAAGAGGGGCCCATGGGAGATGGACATGGGCGAATGCAGTGCGGTCCAACAGAAGGTTAAGCCTGAGAGGTTAATCTGCCACTGCACCAGCAGCTGCTACAGCCTTTCCGTTCTCTCCTGCAGCTGCAGGCAATGGTGTCCTGAGTCCTTGAGAGAACATCTTGGGAGTTGAGGCTTATGTGAAATGACAGGAAGAGTCATCGTAACAGGGATGGGACAGGGTAGGGAAGAACTGTGAGGTGGCTGCCATAGTGCCCAAATGACAGAAGTCTTATAAACTAGGCAGGCGATGTTAGATGTGAAATATGATCAGAGTTGGAGCCATGCAGGTTTTTATTAGGTGAAGGTAGGAACTAGGAAAGCTTTGTTGCCATGTATAGGATTGGGAGAGACAGAAGTAAAACCAGAAAAGAAAGTTGGGAGGCTCTTGAATACACTCAGGTGTGACATGATGAAGGTTGGCAAGGAAAACGAGGGAAAAGGAAGGTTTTAAGAGAAACTTCAAAAGCATAACCATTAAAACTCTGCATATTCTCCGTGGGTGCAGAGAGATAAAACAAAGATGATACCAAAGATTTTGTGCAAAGCTGGCTGAAAAATATGTAATTCCTTTCTCAGAAGAGACAAGGAGTGGGGAAGGGGAAGGCAACAAATTTGAGACCCAACTATTCGTTTCTGCCATAGAGTCTGAGATGACTATGACAAATTCAAAGAGCAGTGTCTGTCAGGCTCGTTAGCATCAGACATGAGAGAGGCATGGTGGTGTGCGGGTAAGTGCTTAACCACTGGCTCTCCACTGATAAAAGGACTCTGATCTATTTTTTTGTACTTGCCATTTTCTGTGGTAGGACTGACCCTGCCATGGCTGATTGTAAGCTACGGATCTGATGTCTCTGAGCACAGTGGGGAAGCGTGGCCAATGGAGACCACTGGCAGCTGAGGTCAGCTGGGAGACACTACTGGAAGATGGCAGGGAATGGACACTTGAAAATCAAAGGAGAAGTAAAGCTGGGAAAACCCTTAAAACTCTGGGGCTCAGTCCTTCATTTTACAAAGACGAAACTGAGAGTCACAATAAGACACAGAGCCGAGCTGAGCTCTTGAAAGTAGCAGGATGGTTTGTTTGAGATGGAAGAGCAGAACGTCATGGGCTTAGCCATTATATACACAGACAGAGCACAGTGCTGTAAAAACACTCCGCATTTGAAGAGTAAGGAAATTATGACATCTACAAGGAGAGAAATATAATTCCCGATAATTATCAGTAACCAGAAAAAGGATAATATTGGCAGAATTTTTTTAATTCTAAGTCCTGATTTGCCTATTGACTGTTTTCCTTAGCTACCAATACAAATTACTGCAGGTGGCAAGGCTCAAAGTGTGCATCGACACTCAAGTTGACATATTCCTACAATAGATAAAAAGGAAGGAAATGATCTTTGTGAATTTTGACCTGCACATTGTTAAGAGAAGGCTGTGAAACTTCTACCTCTCAGATTCTATTGAGAGCTTCAAAATATCCAGGAGCACGTGACAGCTCATTTATTTATTGTCTTTAACGCAGTGGGGGGTCATCTGCTTACTTCCTCACCATGACTTATAACACCTCACTTGTAAGGAGACTGCCCTAGAAACACTGATATCACACACACCACTTCATCCAGTATCATTTTATCTGCTCCTTAGATCTGCACGGGTGACAGTCTCATCAAGTCCTCAACTTCGAGGAAAGTTCAGTAAATATTTTTCTTTTGATGATTTAAGCTTCAATGATGCAACGGTTCTCAGTAATCTCAACACATTGAGTCTGTCTTGCTATGATCTTAGGGGAACGAAGGCTCATGCAACTTCATGGTGTTGAATTTTTCCCAAAAAGTCTCATTGAAATGTTGTTGCAGCCACACTTCTTTCCTAAGGTTTTTTAATTAATTGAAGTCTTGTGAGAAGTTAATTTTATAGAGAGGGGAGTCTCCTCCTATTTATACATACTCTTATTGACTTCTTTCAATTTTGCAGAAATGAAGAAAATCCTGTTTCTCCTTTGAGACTTTGACCTCGGTGAGATCAGACCCTGCAGTCCACTGATAGATCTCAGAAGCCAATATTGATCTGCCTCCAGAAACTTACAAGGCATTTACGTTTTTAAATAAATGAAAACCATATGATTCATCAGGCCCACTTGGATCTTGTCGAGAAAATGTCCATTGGAAAACATTTGCAGTCTTGCATGCAAATACTTATATGTGCATATCAGATCTTTGTAACCCACTGGTAACTCACTCATTCTTCCCATTGGGCCCCTCCTCAATTCAATCAGGAAAAAGTCAACTTATTACTTAAAACTGTTACTTTACTCTACTTCTGTAAATCCAAATGAAACTGACTCTTTGGTGGTGGCCTTAAGGCTCATTTTATCATACACAAAATACACACATGTCTACAAAAGCTTTAAAGGATAATATAACTTTTTTCTAAATTGGGCAGTGTGTCAAGGAAGGAATTCTACAAGCTTTGATATATCCAAATTTTATAAAAACCTGAGCTACACAGCAAGTTTCCCAGTCTCCTTTCTTTCCCAGACTCCCTCCAATCACTCTTTCTCCTCTATTCTCTCCCATGTTGGCCTTTTGGCCTCCTTACAATTCATTTCCCTCTCTGTCTGTTATGGCCTGAATGGTTGTGTCTCTACACAATTTACATGTTGGAATCCTAATATCCAATGTGATGGTGTTGGGAGGCCTTTGGGGAGTGCTTGAGTCATGAGGGTGAAGCCCTCATGAATGAGATTAGTGCTCTTAGAAAAAAAAGACCCACAGAGGTCCCTAGCTCCCTCTGCCATAGGAGGACACCGTGGGAAGTCTGCAACCCAGAAGAGAACCCTCACCCAAGCATGCTGGCACCATGATCCGGACTTCCAGCCTTCAGAGCTGTGAGAAACAAATTTCTGTTGTTTATAAGCCACCCAGTCTGTGGTATTTTGTTATTGCAGCCCAAATGGACTAAGACAGTGACCATCTTTTTTGTTAAAGAAAGCAATCTGGTCCTTCCTTAAATCTCGAAACCTCTTCATGTGAAAGAAAATGTGGTAAATATTTTTAATTTTTTGTCCTGCCTATAAAAATACTTTGTCATGATTGTTGTACAAACAGTTTGCTTTTAAACGAAATCACTGACGTAACCTGGGCAAGTTGTGAATTTTGCTGTTGCTCCTTCTCCTTTTGTCTTCCATGGAATAGATCCCCATGTTCCTTAAAGAGAGGAGAACAGCACCACTGTATTATCTGTGGGTTCTTGCCTAAGGGCCAATCAGGTGTCTACACTGAGGACAGATAGTCCCGATCTCATAGAAGACCAGGGAGGAATGGATTCCCCTTCTCAACTTGTCTTTATATCACTCACCCCCTTTTCCTCTGAGTGAAAGTGGACCATGCCAACATATTGGTAGATCATGAAATCATGTTAGCAGGTCATACAGGTATTTTTTAAATGAAATATGATAGAATAAAATATAAGAATGCATTAGGTAGGCAGCATGAGTAAAACTATGAAATATTTATTTCAAGTATAACTAATATAAAATGTATTTATGGTGAATTGCAAGTCCAAAATGTTTGAAAAGTTTGAAAGCCACTACTTTATGTAATGCTTTACTTGAGAGTTCAAAGATTGTTACCAACCTTACAAAGTAGACTGGGATTGGGGAACTAGGGATTATCCTGCTCTGATTCTTATATTCCCTGCACAAAAGCAGATCTTCCCCTTAGGTCTTTGGGGCAGACAGTTCTCAAATATTCTCTCACAGGCTTTCAGAGGGTGTTACGCTGGGATTTTTCTCATTGCCAAACATTCTGTCCTGCATCCCACACCCTTCTCCTTTAAATTCCACTCCATATACAGTCCAGTTCTGCCTCCAATTTTATTCGACCAGAACTCACCATTCCTATCCACAAAACTGATTTAAAACTCAGCCATCATTAACATCTTCAAGTAGATTATATATTTAATAGCCTTAGGTATCGAATATCTCCTTCTCAAGGGTTGATGAGCTCTGGTGTCCCTGATGGTGTGTGCATGTGTTTGCCTGGAGGGAGAAAACTCTCCCCTAGGCATTGCTTCTCAGACTTTAATGGAGATGTTGTAATACTGCAGAGTTCAATTTTGTGCATCTAGAGCGGGACCTGAGATTCTGCATTTCTATCATGCTCCTCCGTGATGTCCATGCCACCAGTCTTTGCACCATGCTTTAAGAAACAAGGCTTAGCATACTCAATATCAGGTATATTTGGCCACCACTAGAATTAACCCCCTACTAGCACTGCCTTCTTTTCTTGTATACATAAGAAATCCAAATCCCTTATATTAACATAGTTTTGATTCTTAACTAATATCTTGATCTTATTATGCTAAGAAGATTCAGACATCCTTCCTATTCTGACTTCTGTCTCATAGGACTAATACATCTCCAGTAATTTAATAATACAGAGCACTGTGCCCGATCTGCTTCTTCCTGTTCCCTGGGGATAGGAGCTTGGGAGAAGTCTGGGTTTGCCAGGCCACATTTATGACTACCGTCCCAATTAGCATTAGTAGGTTGGAGTCTCTCATTAGATTGTTTCTTATGCCACTGTTTACAATATGAACTCACACATACATGCACACACATATATTTTAACAGCTCTGAAAACCGCGTCATCCGATTACTGTAAGCCAGGTGGTAGGCTTGAAATTATTGTGATTGCCTATGTGTGAGAAAACATGTTATTACTGGTGGAATAACCAAACAGCTTCAATTCTTGGACCTTTCAGTCAGCAAAGTATTTGTTGAGGACTGTGAATTCCAGTAGGTGCCTGAAAACCACCAGTTGACACATTCTGTTAAGTACAAGAAACTTCCAGTATCAAAACTTGCAAGATGGATATCAGTAGCTTTGAAAAGACCAGAACCCAGAGCGGTGCACTCCTTCAGAGAGATGCACATTACCAGCATTCCTCATACTATGGGCAACAGCCTGGGCATCAGCACACTGAGCTGAAAAGTCAATAAGAAGACTTCAACTCGCAAGAAGCTTTATTTTATTTTGCTTGAATTTTCCTTTGATGTGCACACACACACACACACACACACACAAAGTATGCAATTTTAGAAATCTGTATTTAAGTAGGTCTAAAAGAGCTTTTCATTATATCAAAGAAAAATTCCAACTGGATAAGAGTATTTTATCATAATTTTGAACCATGTTTCCTCATTTATGACATGTCCAGGATCACAAAATATGACTAATCTGGGATCATGACTCACCTTTCCTAGTTCTTGGCCTATTCCACCCTCCACCATATATCAGAGTGCTAAACCACCAAGCATTTAGAGGCAGACTGTATCTTCTACCCAGCAGAAAGTGTCTGAAATGTACTACCATTCAACTAGCATTTGTTTTCTGAATAAAGAAATGGATGAATGACACTATGAACATGTACACATTCAAAGTGACATGCCTTATGCATTCCTAGAAGTGAACTTTCCAAATTCAACTTCAGGAAAAGACAAATGTCTCCCTTCTTCCACAATGATGGAATGTGACCAAAATGTAGGTCAAGAGGCAGAATAACTCATCCTTCATGAAGGCATCCTTGTTTAATGCCATTTGAAAAGGATGAATCAAGAAGAAAAACTAAAATAACCCAACCTTCACCAAACTCATCTAAATTTAATTAGCATAGCAAAAAGAAAGGGACTTTATTTGTGAAGGATTATTATTCCTTTCTACACGGAGGAGTGCATTTTCTCCTTAATTTGTGCATGGAATCTCTAAAGATGACAGGATGTACAACCTCAGCTCTAGATACGTTCAAGCCAGTACCCAAGACACTCTCTGAATCTTTCAGGAGGCTCATCAGTGATGGAAATGTGTCACTTTTGCCTAAGGCAATGTCATTGCTCAGGGGAAAGTAAAGCACAAGTGTTAGGTCAAGGGAGTTGTATACAGAGAACACCCAAGGGCATAAGGGGTTTCTTCAAAGAAATGTGTAAGGAGAACTGAGTGAAAGTATGCAAATTGCCTTGAAAATGAGATGAGAAAGTCTTTGAGAACTATGTGAAGCCCTTGATAAACTCATAGCTCCTAAGCTTCATTTACATGCCAATTAATTAGAGAACCCTTCTAAGGAAGACAGAAACCTTGGATTGAAAACAAAATTGCAGCAGTACTTGAACTCTATTCTGTAAATAATCAATAAGATGTTTGATAGACCAGTATTATATAGTGGTCTATATAACTGCAGCTTCAGATTTGGGGGAAATAACTTTTATGGAAAAAGAGAATCATGGAAACTCATCGGTTGACCACCACGAGAAAAATAGAATAACCTAAGTCAAGAAAAGACTTTTGGTTAATGTCTAGATTCCCACCAAAAGTAGTTGGCGGTTCACTTAACCAAATTTGAGAATTGTCTTGTCCTGAGTCCTGGGGCTGGAGTGTAGAACAATGCTTGCCCCCGTATTATACCTCCTTTCTCAAGTGGCTGAATCATTCCTAAAGTAGGGGCAAAAGACTGATAGGAAGGGTAGAAGGACAGAGAGGAACAACAGTTTACTAGTCCATAATAATGAAATGGCTTAAGAAAGATTCCACAACTCAGCAGCAATATCTACTCAACACTCATGAAGCTCATATTTCAAGTCCCAAACTGCCATACCATTGGCTTCTGATGAAGGAGAGCCCTGCATAGAGAGTTTGAGGAAGAAGAGACTGCAGTGATTCATCCACTTCTATTGGTATGAACCAAGGGAAAAAGTCGTCAGAAATTCAGTCCCTGTCCTGGTTCTGCCTCCAATTAAACCCAAGATGCTGGAAAACCAGGTCACATCTCTCAGTCTTCCATTTCTTCATATTTAAAATGAAAATATGTGAGCAGATTACAAGACCTTACAGCTCCATTATGCTATAGGTCACTGCTGCTCTCAAGGATTTCAATTTCAGTCTGTATAAAGAAATTCCAGGGGCACCTGGGGGGCTCAGTCTAAGTCTGAGCATCTAACTCTTGATTTAGGCTCTGGTCATGATCCCCGGGTTGTGGGATGGAGCCCTGCATTGGGCTCCACGCTGAGTGTGGAGCCTACTTAAGATTCTTTGTCTTTTTCTCTCTCTCTCTCCCCCACCCCCTTTGCCCCTCTCTCCTGCTTGCACTCTCTCTCTCAAATGAATTAATGATTGAATAAATGAATGAATGAATGAATGAATACCAATGCAAATATAAAGTGCAAAGTAGAAATTAGTGAGTTCCAAAGGGGAGGAATAGTAATTTCCGTAAGTGTTCAATGGAGGAAGAAATACTTCAAGGAGTTTCAAGTGGATATTGATGGACTGATTGTCACTTAGAATGGGTAGGATTTGAAATTTTAGAGAAGTAAGAAAGACTGGGTCTCACTGGAGAAGGGTCATGTCTGCCTTGCCAAGACATCCACTGGTGAAAGCATCACAAGTCCCTGTCACATGAGGGGATAGGGGATGGGGGATGAGGGAGAAGGTCCCAATGTGGAAATAATGTTTACACACACACACACACACACACACAGTACCTTTTGACCTTTCAAGTGTTTGTGTTTCTCACCTCATTTCTTCCTGAACTCAACCAGTACAAGAAGAGACAGTACAAGAAGCTGGTATAATCCCTTTGATGGAGGAAAGTCTTTGTGACTGGTCTGCACCACTGCTGTGGTAAGTGACAGAGCTGGGCATGCTCAGGTTCTGTCCCTTCTCCCTCCTTCCCACTCTCTGACAATCCTCTTGTGAGCATCCATTCCTTCAAATATGTACAGTGCCTAGATTATGAAGTCACATATACACAATATCTCATTAAAGGCAGTCTCCCTCAACAATTTATTCCCAATTTGCATGTGAGGAGACTGAAGTTTAGCCTAATCACAGAGCAAGTGGTAAATGATGTAGAAGACTCTCTATTAGGAGATATGAAAAAGATCAGATGATTTCTTTCCTCAGCAGCTTGAAAGGCAGAGGGACATGGATTCACAGGTAAAACTAAAGCTCTCCTCAAATGTTTGAAGGCTGCCTAGATAAAAGAGATAAGATTTGCTCACTTTTCTATTTCTATAAAAGGACACAAGAACCAGTTGACTTGGTAAGAGTGAAACAGATTTCCACTCAACTTTTTAAAAAAATTTTTTTATAGTTTATTTACTTTTGAGACAGAGAGAGACAGAGCTTGAGTAGGGGAGAGGCAGAGAGAGAGGGAGAAACAGAATCTGAAACAGGCTCTAGGCTCTGAGCTGTCAGCACAGAATCCAATGCGGGGCTTGAACCCACAAACTGTGAGATCATGACCTGAGCTGAAGTCGGACGCTTAACTGACTGAGCCACCCAGGCACCCCTCCACTCAACTTAAGGAAGAATTTTTTCAATGTTTTCTGCTTGTAGAGGAAATACATGATGAGTTGAAGAAAATTAAAAAAAAAAAGAAAAAGAATAAATTCATAGTCCCATAAGCTAAAAGTTATATTAATATTTCAGGATATTTCTTCCCAGTATTCTTCAATGAGTACATATGATTAAATAATTGAGATCATACTGTACATAAAATTTTGCATGCTCTTTTTTCACTCGACATTATATCATCTTATCAGCATTTTTTCAGCTCGTTAAAAGCTCTTCATAAACATAATTTAATGGCCGCATAATATTCAATTGTATGGCTGTACCACAATTTATTTAACTAACGCCCTATTTTGGGACATTTATGTTGTACATAATTTTTGACCATTATAAAATAATGCTCCAATGAAAATCTCTTATGCATAAATCTTGTTGCACACTTTTTAGAATTTTATAGGCTAGATTTTTAGGAGTTGAATTACTTAATAAAAAGTGTGATTATCTTTAAGACATTGATACATACCGCCATTTTCCCTCCATAAAATATATACAATTAACCTCTGCATCTTCACTTTTCTTCTCTTGGTATTCAAGACTGAACATGCATCTGTTTTTATGTTCTTTCTCCTCTAATTATTACTTCTCAATCCATTTTGCTTGCCTTTTCTTACCTTTTGGCCTCTAAACTTTCAAGTGTAACAGGACTCTCTCCAGCCCTCCGCTTTCTTTCTAGTAATGTATTTTCCCTGCATTAACTAAAACAATCCCCTTGGTTTTGAAAATCATATAAAACTCCCACATTTATGCGTCTACCATGACCTTTTCCTGAAACTTGAATTACTTACGTGACAACTGCACTTGGATATCTAATAGATATCTCAAAGTTGACACACCCAAACTCTTTTTTTTTTAATGTTTATTCATTTTTGAGAGAGAGATAGACAGACTGTGAGTGGGGAGGGGCAGAGAGAGGGAGACAGAGAATCCAAAGGCAGGCTCCAAGCTCTGAACTGTCAGCACAGAGCCAGACACGGGTCTCAGAGAACTCATGAACGGTGAGATCATGACCTGAGCCAAAGTCAGACGCCCAACTGACTGAGCCACCCAGGTGCCCCCACACACCCAAACTCTTGATTTTCCTCCCAAACCACTCCACCCACTCTGCTCTTCACAAGCCTTTCTTATTTCAGTGACTGGAAATCCTACCCAGTCCATTGTTCACGGTGGGGGTTTTCGTTGACTCTTTCATCTCCTTCACCCACCAAATCAAATCTGCCAGCAGGTCCTACCAACACTCTCTCCAAAATCATTCCTAATCTGGTTCCCTCTGATCCCATTTCTCCAGCCTAATCCAAATTACCATGGTTTTTTGCCTCCTTGCAGGTCGAACTTTCTAAATGAAGTCTCCAGTTTCAATCTTGCTATGCTTGCAGTCCATTGTCTACTTAATAGCCATCTTTTTGTAATTATGCATTGCTTCAACAAATATTCTTGAGCATCTTCTACATCCTGGGTACTCTTCTAGGCACTGGGGGTATAACAGGACACAAAATAGTGTGTCAACTTCAGGTGATTTACACCCAAATTGGGTAGTACAGATAATAAACAAATAAAATGTAGAATTTGAAAGGAAAGCTGGATAGTGGACTAAATTACTCTTTCATCTAGGGTAGTCAGGAAAAGTCTTTCTAATGAGACATTTTAGCAGAGACCAGAGGGAAATGAGAGAAGGTGCTATAAACACATCTTGGGTGATGATATTACAGGCAGAATATATACCAAGTGCAAAGGCAGGAACACATTTGGAATGTTCAAGAGCCATGCATGTTAAGTATCTTTGTGTTGATATGGGGTTGTTCTTCCTGGCTGAGGATAAATTCCACAACATCTCACAGAATGTGTAACAAACAGGCTTTATTGGGGGATCTTATAAGTGAGTGATTCACAGGATTAGATGAGGCATGCAACCCCCCCACGTCCTCCCTTCATCCCATGGCAAGATGTGCTGGGTTTGGACACACAGTGGGTTTATGCTGCAATGGAAGGACCTAACTCTCTGTGAGAATGGCCTTCTCAGTGGGTAATAAACACTTCTTGGAGTCAGGCAGGTGGGGTTTGGTGCCAGGTGTTTATGGAAGTTATTTGGGGACCTTAGGTTTCCATGACAATTTGTAGCCCTTCCTGCCAGAGGAAGGAAGCCATCATCCCCGCGTGGAGTTAAGTTTTGGGACAGCCCCTTCTGCCAGAACCAAGGTGGTCCCAATTAACTCATTGTCCAGGTAACCCCAAATGAGCATCTAGGGCCATTTGTGAACTCCTAGTTAATCAAACCATATCAAAGAACAGCAAGGAGGCCAGTGGTTTTGGAGCAGGAAGGGGGAGAGGGAGAGGGAAGTGAGGGGTAAATGAGGAGAAAATGGCAGTTGGAGGGGTGGAGGGGATCTGCTGAGCTTGCAAGCAATTGTGAATATTCTGGTATTTATGTGCTGCCTTTACTCTTGTCACTGTAGACAACATGTCCATGCTCCTCTCCAAGGCTTCTCACAAATGTCTTTAATCACTCCTGAATCATCAGTTCTCCTTCTCTTTCTCTTACCAGATCATGCAAACGTGCAATTTTTTTTCCAATTTCCAAAATCCTTCCTTTAGCTGCAGATCTCCTATCTCTACCGGCTCCATGCCCTGAAAAGTTTAATGTACTGAAACTTTCACTACTCCATGCTTTCTGGCTTTTGGTTAAGTTTGCCTATGGGGAAGTGTTGCCAGTGTTTTTGAATCCATAGGACAGAATGAACTCACCTAAGGAGAGACAATTGCTAGAGAAGAAGCTCAGGATTCGAACCCAAGGAACTAAAAACTTGAGACTCTGGATGGAAGACAACAGGGGAAGAGTGGCCAGCAATGGCCCAATACGACCAGCAGACTTCCGCCATTGACAGCAAGGAAAACTAGTCTGAGCGCACTTGGCTTTCTAAGCTCTCTCCAACATACTGCAATGTTTGGTTTCATTTTTTCCCCACTACTGTTTATAACATCTTCCCCAGACTCAAAACTTGCCAAAGCTCTCATGCAAATGGGAATTGTTTTCATGTAAAAATCAATTAATATGCATGAAATGGATTATTTTAGTGTTTGAATTGTATCCCCCCAAAACACATTTTAGAACTCTACAAAGCAGTGTGAATACAAATTCCTCTTTCTTTCTCTCACATGGGGAAAGTCCCTGTTGAAACAAACAAACAAACAAACAACAAATGCATGCAGTACATATCCAGAATTCACTAAATATGTGTGCAGGATGCTTGCTCCTTTCCAGTTCACAAGTATGAAAAGGTGGTTGGATCCAGAATACGGGGCCATAGTGAGCCTAAGGAAGCTTCTCTATACTTCTCTAGAGAAAAAGAGAAGAAGTAGAAGAAAGTGGGGAGCATGACAGGGAGGGTGAGAACAGCAATCAGTGATTGCTAAGAAGAGGATGCAAGACAAAAAACGTTAGGAAACGTTGAGTCCTTTTACAGTCAACTGTATCCTGAGTGGAAATGCCCTGTTTAACATTTGTTGATGTTTTTAAAAGTTGCCTCCAAAAGTAGTTTACCTTTGACAGGTCGCTGTCTCACCAAGGCTTGTCTTCTTCACCTGGACTTTCATTCTCTCTTATGTCCCGGCAGTTCCTCTGGGAGCCTCACTTGGTCCTCAGTGACAGAACAATAGTGGCCTTCCCCATCTGGTGTGGTGGTTCCATGCTACTTCTTTCCCCATGTGCTTCAAATATGCCTTCAATCCTCAACCTTCCATCACAAAAAGGGGATGGGCTTCACATCTTGTCCCATTCAACCAAATACCTTTCCAGGAGCCTGCTGTCTACACCCCACACATGGCACCTCACGTCTCTTAAACAACTAACAATTCAATCTACAAAGGAACAAGTCTTCATACCAAACACTTCACTGAAATTGCTTCCCCTTGAATCTTTTGTGATATTTTTGAAGCCCCAATCGTGAACTTGTGGTTCTCTGGCTGAATTTAGGTGGCAGTCATGTTTTATTTATTGCACAAATTGTTTTTTAAAGACGTATTTTAAAACTTAGGGCACGTCAACATAAAAATCCAGGCTGTTTGTTTCTCTTGCGCACACAAAAGATCTGGCAACTCTGGGCTCCATTCCCACATGGCAACAATCGGACATACTCTGTGGTTCGCCACACTCCTCACCGTTCCCTACCGTCTCCATGATCTAAAAGTCATGTGACATATGCCACTTATCATGATGCTTGTACCATGTCTTTTCTTTTGAAAGAGAAATATTTTCCTGTATCTACATCTCTATCAAACGTGGTAAACAATGGACCAAATGTTTAAAGAAAACTAAGCTTGGATCTTTTTTTTTTTTTGGTGGAAGTGAAAATTCTTCCTCTGTGTTCTGAAGCCAATGGAGTACTATTTCACTTATTCTTTTAAAATTACCTCAGTGTCCATTTGGATACTGTCTGTATATGAGACACTGACTTTCAGTCCTGTCTCCAATTAGCAAGAAGGGAGCCATAATATTCCTCAAAAAAAAACATTTCATTAGATTAAATATTAAATATGTTGTTCAACACATTTTCAAAGGGTGTCATGAAATCAAATAATAATATTCAAGATTATCCCTGTGATAGCTCAGAACCAAGGCCTTCTGAGAATAGGCAATCTTTTGTCATCATGTCACAACTACAGACCCCAAAACACTCATAATCTGAATTCTGAAGATATAAGAAATGTGAATCCATTTACTCTTATGGATAAAAGAAATACTACTACTATAAATATTCCAATGGAATAGGAGTGGGTTTCTTTACACAACAATAAACCTAACTATTCACCTGTATTTAAAGTGGTATTTAAAAAAATAAAAGTAAAGTGGTATTTTCAAAATTGAAAAAAGCACTGAAATTTAAAAAAAAATAGGTGATAAAGATATTGTCTTTAATTTCTTTGCAATCCGAGACTTCAGTTTAAAAGATTAAATTTATAAAAGAAAAAATAAGAAAGTAATTGCTTCTTTGTGTTTCATTAGGAATTTTAGTAGCAATTCTTCTGTTCAAAACTTCATTTGAATTAAGATTATGAAGAGCACATTACTTCTTAATGGTGGCATTTGATAGTTATCTCTCCAAAAGAATGATCTCACTCAGGCACACGCTTTCCATTAAATATTTGTTTGTATATTGGCTTTCTATTGTTCCTTTTAGTCTCTTCAAATCTCTTTTAGAAGGAGGGGTATCAATTATACAAAAGGATATATTGCAACTTCCTTCTAAATGGAAATGGAAGGATGGAAGGAAGGAAACAAGGATTTGAGTTTTTGTGAAATGGAAGAAATTCTGTCACATATTCTCATTTAATTAATTTAACTCAACTCATTGAACAATCATGTGAAGTCAGTATCATCCAGGATTTTTTACATGAAGAAAAACCTTGCTCTTCAATACACAATAAATATTTAGGGGAGAGAAGATGCAACTCCAGGGTCATGTGGATTTCAAATTCCCTGTTTTCCATTTCATAGAAATAAAACACATGAAGAGAAAATTGAAATTTGCCTTCTGACACAGAGAACTTGGATCTGAAAACAAAGACAGAAAGAAAAAAGGATGCAGATTGGAGCATGTAAGGAAGACAGGCAATGGATTAAGTCCATAACTCATCTTTTATGACTACGAGAAAAATTCTATATTATTTAAAATGTCCACTCTCTAATTTGTATTTGGATCTTAAAATAGGAAAATTCTGAAAGAACCCAGTCTGATTAGGGATTCCCAACAGGGAGAATTCCGAGGGGCTGGGAGTAGAAACGGTTTTGAAAAATTAATCCTGAGAGCTCTGGCTTGATGCTGGCCTGGCCGCAGGGCCTCGGCCTCCTCAGAAGGGGAGTCCGAGGGGAGGGCAGGATTCGCCACAAAACCGGTAAACAGGACCATTTCTCTCCCTCCTTGCAAAGCAGGGGTTTTCAACCTTGCCTGCACTTTGGAATTACCTGGGAGAAAAAATTCTTGAGGCCCTGTCCTCAAGAACTCCTGATTGAATTGGGCTAGAAGGTGGTTTGGCTATAGGGTCTTGAAAAGCATCCGTGGTGACTCTAATGTACAGCCAGAGTGAGACCCGCTCTCAGAAAGCAAGAATACCGTCACTACCTGTGTGGCCTTCCTTAGCCAGAGAGGACTGTGTCCTGGCTATGGAAGGTAGCTGACAGTAAATCATCCCCACGCACACCTTTGTTTCCCAGGGGTACCTGAGAATACGGAAAATCTGTGAACTGTCATCAGTAATTCTCAGCCCATTGTGGCCACCTATGTCTCCTCTAGGGAACCCTGGGATGCGATTGTGTAATCTCATCTGGAGTGCAGAGTCTTGTGTCTCAAAGAGTGGTCCTGGGTCAACAGCAGCACCAGTCTTACCTGGGAGCTGGTTTTGAGATGCTGAGTCTTAGGCCACACCCAAACCTATTGCCTGAGAACCTGCATTTCAACAAGACCCTTGGTGATTCAGATGTACGTTAAAGTTTGAGAAGCATTGCTGTAATAGAAACAATATGTGTTTGGGGCACCCGGGTGGCTCAGTCAGTTAAGCATCTGACTTCAGTTCAGGTCGTGATCTCACAGTTCGTGGGTTCGAGCCCCACATCAGGCTCTATGCTAACAGCTCAGAACCTGGAGCCTGTTTTAGGTTCAGTGTCTCCCTCTCTCTCTCTGCCCCTCCCTGACTTGCGCGCTCTCTCTCTCTCTCTCTCTCTCAAAAATAAACATTAAAAAAAGAAATAATATGTATTCATTAATTTTTTGTAAATTATTTAAAGTTAGATATAAACCAACATGCATCAACAGAGTATATTAGGAATAAATATTTAAAAATCAAGAGAGGAAAAAATATGTACTAGAAGACAATATTAAGAAAAGGAGCAAAAAAAAAAATAGAACACAGGTAATTAAATCATAAGGAGCTTTTGAGTGAAATTGTTAAGCACAAATTTGAATCCAAATGTCCTACACCCCAAAGAGGAAAATATATAGTTCATATTACCTGAAGGGAGAAGAAACTATTTTTCATGGTGTTTCACAAGGGGCACTAAGTGATCTGGTGGGAAGTGTCTTTAATAAGCACCAGCGTGAAGTCAAAGACATTCGGCACATGTCACTTTCCAAATGTCTTCGGAAGACAAGTTACCTAACATCAATCACCAGCACTAAGTCTCATCGTCTCCATGATGAGAATAATACTTTCTATTCTAGAAGACTGTTTTGATAACTAATTGCAGACACTATGATATATCTCACTTCCTTGGGCTCAGAGTTTCATACTTTGTTTTTGATTCCAATAGAGTCCATCAAAACCCAATATTACTACCTAAATCAGAGCTTTCTCATTTTGAAGAATAAGGGTGTAGGTCTTAGCCTATCAATATCAAATCTTGTTGAAATCTATAATCATTGGAAGAATATTATATTGGTTCAGAGACAGAGACACAGATTAATGGATTATTAGAGTGGTCAAAAGCAGACGCATAGGTGTATCAGCACTTGAAATAGAAAACAGGGAGCATAGGGCGCCTGGGTGGCTCAGTTGATTTACTGTCTTGACTCTTGATTTCAGCTCAGATCATGATCCCAGGGTCTTGGGATCAAGCCCTATGTCAGGCTCTGTGCTGAGTGTGGAGCTTTCTTAAGATTCTCTCCCTCTCTCTCCCTCTACCCCTCTCTCCAACTTGTGTGCAGTCTCTCTCTCTTTCTCAAAATAAAAAAAATTTAAAATTTAAAAAAAGAAAACAAAGGAGCATCATAAAGCAGTACAGGAAATGATGTTCTATCCATAAGTGACATTGTCACATGTGGAAATTCTATATCACACATACAAAAATACATTCTAATTGAATTGAAAAATTAAATATGAGAAAGGGAGAAGTTAGAAATAAATCAAATTCTCTTTCTTTCTTTTTTAAAATTTTTTGAATGTTTATTTATTTTTGAGAGAGACAGACACAGAGCATGACCTGGGGAGGGGCAGAGAGAAAGGGAGACACAGAATCCAAAGCTCTCTGTGCTGTCAGCACAGAGCCTGATGCGGGGCTCGAACCCCAAACTATGAGATCATGACCTGAGCCAAAGTCAGACGCTTAACCAGCTGATCCACCCAGGTGCCCCAAACTCTCTTTCTAGAAAGAGAGACGATAAATAAATCGATTGACTGATGATACATAAATAGATAGATGATAGATGTATAGATAGAAAGAAAGAAGTTAGTACAAATGAACTGGAGCTAGTTCTGTATCAAATGGATAACTTTAAAGAGTTAATGTTGTGTGGAATTAAAGGAGGATATATGGAATATGATAACATTTGTGTAAATTTTAAACACATCACTACTTTATATCATTTATGGACACACACACGTATAGTAACAGGAAAGCACTGATGAGAAACTTCATACTACTTGTAGAAGAGAAGGAAGGAGGAAGAAAAGAGGAAGGAAAGGGAACAAAAATGGAATCAAAATGGACATTTGCTGTATGAGTAATTCTTTTTGTTCTTAATCGGAAGTAAATACGACACACCCTCGATGTTTGTTAAGTCTGGGTATTACATATGTAATTAATTATTTTATTCTCTATACTTTTGTGTATTTGAAATGGTTCTTAGTTGGTTTTTTTTAAGTTCTCTTCCATGGGCCTCATATTCCTGATAAGTCGAAAAACTTTAGAGATTTGCCTCTTTCCAAGACCATGTGAATAATGTACCCCCAAAGAGAGGAAGCAGGCAAGCATGTGTTTTGCCAGAGGAGCTCCAGTAGGTGCTAACAAATTCACTGACAAGCCACCAGGCCAGCTCTCTGTGGTTCTGTCTGTGGTTCTCCGGCTTTAGCACAGGAGTCCATCTGCCCACCATGGTCATGTCCACCTGCCCGACACCGGGGGTGTGCATGCAGAGGGTGATGTGCCCCAAGATGCAGAGAAAGTACAAGTGCCAGGCACCATCGCTCAAGTTTCCCCTCCTCCTGAGCATGGCTCGGCCAGTCCCACACACAGGGAGAGTCCATCCCCAGCATGGGCCCACACATCCCTAGATGTGTCCTGGGAGGTGGTGAGGTGTTTTCATCTGTCTGTCTTAGTTTGGGCCCATATCTCTGTCCTTTCTTCTGCCCATCCCTCCATGTCTATTCAGATAACTCAAACACAATGGAAGCCTCTGCCCCTACGGGTCCCAAGCCCTGTCTCAAGACCTGGCTTCCTTTCTGTGTCCCATAAGAGGCAACATCTTCTCCAGGAAAAAATCCCAGGAGGTTACAGTTTGCTAAATGAGAAATCTAAATGTTCTCCCACACTAGAAGGAGGTATATTTGCTTAATAATGATGAAAACGGTCATTACCTATGAAGACAGAACCTTTTAAATATGAGGATGTATGGAAGCACAGAGACGGAGTCACAGAGTCTATTTCACCAGCCATCAGTCAGCCTCACGGGCCCTTTCCAGGGGACCCTCATTCTAGTTATTCTACTCCCTTCGGCCTTTTCTCACCTAGAAGCTACAGTGTCTTTGGAATCTTAAGGGAAGGAACTGGACTGGCCCCCCGGCAGCCTGGTGACATGCTCAGAAAGTACATTCTCTGGCCTCTGCCCCCATCACTCAACACTGATTGGGGATGTTTCTTCCCTCAGACTCAGCCCCTTGAATCAGGGAAGCAAGCACTCAGTCCGGGCCTGTGTGTGACTAGAAGACTTCTCATTTCTTCTGTCTCAGAGCTTATGACCTTGGCTGAGCCACCTACTGAATTCCCTTTTCTTGTTTGATGATTGCCTCTTATTCACAGTTCATTTGCAAAGAGAGCCAGCCCTAGTCGTGACTTACCTCTTTCCCTGTCTCAGATTCCCTTGGATGACTTCCCACAGCAAACCTCTAGGGTGTAATTAGTAAGAACCCACTCTCCACCATTATACAAAAGATTAAGACTTTGTACATGTAATTGTAGATGTATATGTTTCTTATCAAAACAATTTTCTTACTCATCTTGATATTGCTGAATATATATCAAGTGCCAAGCACATAAAAGCCTACCATTCCTTGTTAACTGGTTAATCAGTATCCATAAGATACATAAATTTCAGTGGCATGGTTGAATGCTAATGAGTCATATACAGATATAGATAGTAATGTGGTTGTTTATAATTTGATTAAAAGATCTGTACATGTAAGAGTATGGTATATGGTTATGATTATAACCCAATCATTACACAGCATTGTACATCAAGTAATAGAAAGGTATCGTAAAATGTAATTTGAACGTGGAAAATACCACTGAGGAATCAGGAGATTGGAACCTGAATTTTACATGAACCCCCACCATTTCAAGGTTACACGGTAGATTTGAAGCAGAAGTGTTTTCTTGTAAATCAATTTACCTGGAAGCTGTTGTGTTCATCTGAAGCATTTTTAAAGTCTGGTTCCCTAAGCCATTTGCCATGCTATTTTGACATTACAGCATAGTGTTATAATTAAGCTACTGACTTTGGGTATGCATCTGGCTTTGCCACTTTCTAGCCCTGTGACCTTAGGTAAGTCACTTAACCCTTTTCCATCTCATTTCTTCCTTTGGAAATGGGGTGGGGGGAACAATAGACCAACCTCCTAGGCTTATTGTGAGGTCCCCTGGTAACTGGGGCCCAGGAAGGAGACAGAACTCCCGCCTGGAGGAGGAGCCATGAGGAAGGGTTGTTGCACTTGGAAGACGGCCATCTGGAAGGGACACAACCCCCAAGGGTCATCCCTACAGGTAGCAAGACCAATTTCAAGCCTCACGGAATGGTGGGCCTGAGGTTTTTGCTCTACTTTCTACCTTGGCTATGAAACAGCACTAAGAGATGGGGGCAAAGTTGTAGGCAAAACTCTAAACATCATAGAATAACACTGTGGATAAAATCATATGCCCTAGTGCTAGACAGGAGCGAGTCTAAGCTCTGCCTCTTTCTAATGAATGGCTTCTAAACTGTTGTCGTGAGGAATCTCCAAAGTCCTTGGCCTTGTATTTGGCCTATAGCAGTGATCAAAAGGGGTGGGCAAGCTATTATCACTATTATTATTAGGATAGCCTGGTCAGGAGGATGGAGATGAAGATGATGAATGCGATGATGAAGAGATTGAGGGAAGAGGCCGAGGGAGGGGAACAGGATGAGACTGTCCCTGGTGATGGATAAAGAGGTAAAAATTTAATCAATTTTTAGATCAAATATAATAAACCTCCAAAAGAGGCTTTTATACTTAACTTGTAATGGGACACACCTAGTTCGTCTTGTACAAACCACCTCTCCCAGACACAGGACTCTCATGTTTCTAAATTAGTTTATGGGACACATTTCTTCCCACAACCGTTAAAAGCCTGCTTAGCCACGATACGATAAAAGCCCACATCAGACTCTGTGCACTCAAGAAACAGAATTTAAAACACAAGGAGCAAGGGTTTAAATAACAGAGCTGACAGCAGAGAGTTATATTCCCACACCTTTGGCAGTGTGCACAGATCTTTGACATTTCACCAAAGCTAAATGTTCCGTCTCTAGAACCTGACTCGTTCTTTACTATTTTTATTGTGCTGTGACTTAAAAAAAAATTGCCAATTAAGTTAAACTAAACTGTCGCACAATCAGCTTCTATAATTACCAGCGATGCTTTATGATAGGTTCAAGCAAACAGAGGGTTTGATTTTTTCTTTTTTTTGCCAGAGTTGTAGTTTCTTTTTGTAGAAACAATTATCATGGCAGTGCTTCCCAGCAAAGGGAACACATAGCCCGAAGCCATCACATATTTCATTTTCAGTCCTGCAGTTTTAGAGTCCTAGAGTCCTCGCTTTTCCCAGTGACTATTCATTCAGTGGGAGGAAAAGACAACCGAAGGCTCTGGGTAATGCATGGTGTCTCACAAAGCAGGTCTCACAAAGCAGGCAGTGAGACCACCAGGAGCTGGACCAAAAAGAACGCTGGCCCTGTTCTGGTGCTGTAGGCTTCTGAACGTGCACATTCACCCACCGGATAGATTAATGGCAGGTGGAGATCCAATAGCACAACCAAATTCGTGCACTCCCTCCAGCAACAGATGTCACAATGCAGAAGGGTACAAATCTCAAGTTACATTTATTGACATTAGCAATGAATGACAAAAGACCTGTAATAACTAGTCAGTCGGTAGGTCACACGGGAATGTGTTGGGTTTAAACTCCCGTTCCGTCACCTGCTGGTTGAACAAGTAATCAGCCCCCGTTTTCTCACCTGTAAAATAGGGTTACCAGTAGCATTTAGCTCACAGACCTGTTTTGAAGATCAGAGAAGCTAATGGGTTGAGTCACTTATTCAACAAATACTTACAGAGTAGTTTGTGCATCAGACACTGTTCTAGGTGCCAGGGATATGACCATGAACAAAACAAAACAAGACAAAAAAACAGGCCAAACGAGCTAAGGGGAATATTCCCTAACACAGCACCCAGCACCTAATAAACACCTGAAAAATGTTAGCTATGGGTATTATTTTATTTTTACATCTGGATTTTGTTTTTGTTATTGTTAGCTATTATATTTTATACATACAATGGTAAGATAGTTTATTTTTCCCACATCACACGTGGGAAAACTGAAGTTCAGAGAGCCCATGTAATTTGCACAAGGTCACATAATTACTATGTTAGAAAGTCAAGTATCAAACCTAAGTTTATGGTCCATGTTCTTCTTCAACTCAGGGCACAGTGTTATTTCTAGAGAGTCCAGGGTCTGGGCTTCTCAGCTGGGATCAGCCATAGATTCAGCATTCCCCTTGCCTGATCTTAATTCCTCATTATACACAGTGATCAGGAGCTAAATGTTGTGAGAATGATCCTTTCCCTGGAGAGGAAATAAGGACTATAGTAATGAAGAAAAAGTAAGATTCAGGTAATCATAAGGAAGACCATTTCTATAATTAAAGTGATTAGACTTTGGTAAGGGCTACAGTATAGGCTAGGATAATCAGTGGTGAATTTCTCATCTTTGAAATGTTTAAGTGGAAACCAAAAACTCACTGAAGGAGAATGTAGCCCAGGGTATTTATGTGTCTGTTAGGGTGTTAGTCCAGATTTCCTATTTCTCAAATCTGGCCAATTTGAAGAATCTTTCAAAGACCTTGATAAAAATACAGATAGATTCTCTAGGCTTCATCCCGGAGTTTTAGAATATCTGGGGGTATTTAGTATTTAGCTCAGAAAACTATCTTGAATATTAAATCAGCTAATAATATATTTACTTATTTATTTAACAAATATTTATTGAGCAGTTACTATGTGCTGGGCCCTGGTCGAGGAGCTGGGGATATAGCAATGAACAAAACAAGCAGTCCTTCATTTAAAGGAGCCTAGAGGAAAATGCCTAGCCCAGAGTTCAGCACATAATAAGCATATGATAGATACAAACTATGCTTTTTATAATAGCATTATTTTGTTATACAGACTTATGAGTCATCCCTGGTCTTCTAATGCAGTCTGTCCTTAGATATTCTGAACTGAAGGATCAGCTCTGAAGTGTGACCCTTTCAGGTCTTAGGAATGGTATCTTGAAAAGACACTCTACCAGCATTTCTTAACTGCTGATTAGTGTATGTACCAGCAATGTTTATTCATCTGACCCACTGAGTTGTAGAAAAGCTGAAGACAAAAGCATGAACTGGCAGCTTTCTGGAAGTTCCACAATCTTCTTCTAGATTGTAGACTCCGAGAGGGCATGATCCACGTCTATTTCTGCTCTGTCCCCATAGTTTCTAGGACACCACCTTGTACAAAACTGGTTATCAGAGAAGTTTGTTTAGAGAATGGGTAAATAGGTTAAGGGAATGCTGTCTAACTTGCCTGACCATAAGGTTCATTCAGAGCCTCTTAAAATACTGATTCTCATTACCTACCCCAGGCCAACGAAGTCAGAATTTCAAGATGAAAAGTGTTTGGGAATCTGTATCTTTAACAGCCTGCCTCCCCAAGGGGCCCTGATGTCAGGAAAGTTAGGGTTACATAGGCTAACATTCCCTGGCTTGGCTAGACCTGAGGCTTTCTTGTATTCAGGCTCAGAACACTCTCAAATGGGTGGACCATCAGGGACCCTGGTCTGGAAACCAGTTTCCATGCTTTGTTTTCCCCAGTTCATTTCTGAAACCACCATCTGTGTGGAGACCAGGGGTAGCAGTGGCTTGTGCTGAATTAGGCACGTGAGCTTGCTCACCTTGCTTTTCTGTCTCTTTCTCCCCTGTGCTAAGCACCTAGTGTAGAAGAATTTCCAAACAGGCCTCTAAACGCTCATTTTAAGGAAGAGAGAGAAGCTATAAGAAATGTACCTTTCCCCCCTTTCTTTTCTTTTTTATTTTGCTTGCTAAAATCAAAACCTGCATTTTCTTCTTCTCCCACTGATTAGAATCTCAGCATTCCACTAAGACAATCTCCAAAAAAGGAAAAGCAAATGAGCAGGGCTGTTTCTGAGGATATGAAATACTTTACAATTAAATAAGGTACGGTCGGGCTCGGGGCTGATCACCGGTGATGGGTAGGTTTCTGTGAGGCTGCAAATGAATTCAGCGCGGGACAGCGTTCCAAATGGCTCCTACAAGCTTTCCCTTTATTATTTTTATTTGGTTATGTGCTGACTCTCATCCAGAATTGCACTTAATGCCCTAGTCTGAAGTTGTTGAAATGGCCCCCCATGGCATAGTGTGACAGGGAAAGGATATTGCCTTTGGAAGCTGCTAATGGTCCATGAAAAGGAAACAGCAGCAAACAGGAAAGCGATGCTCCAAAATAATGTCAGATAAAAATATTCACGTCTTCCCTTTTATGTCCATTTACTGAGAGAGAGGTGTGATAACAGGGAAGGCAAGGATTTCCAAAACAGGCAAAGGTAAAAAGAATGAAGATATCCAAGGTTAAAAATATACCCACACATTCACACATGTATTTTTCTACAGTTTGTAATTAAAAGACAGAATTTACATTTGGAAGCCTAATTGAGCTCCAGGCTCTGAGCACAGAAGGGAAAGAGCTCTGGGGCTACAGTGGTATGATGGCGGTCAGCTGTAGGCCAGGTCCTTAACTTATTTGTCTAGCCGGGCTGCACCGGCATTTACCATGTGCCAGGCCATGTGCTAGGAGCTGGAGATGTGGAAGTAAGTAAGGGAGGTCCCCGCCCAGAAGGAATCCACCGTTGGCAGGGAAGAGAGACACAACACACATGTTATGGTAACACGACAAGTAAAACAATGTCGGAGGAGCTCAGGAGCATTCAGAATCGAAGGCAGAGCTGGCACTGGAGACTGTACATTGCCAAGGATAGGTGAAGAGAAGTGATGGGCAGAAGGAGTGAGGAGCATAAGAATGTCCTAGGCAGAGGGAGAGTTAGGTGCAAAGACACAGCATGGATAAGGGGTTGATGAGTTGGGAGATCTTTGAGATGTTCAGTGTGGAAGAAACAAGAGGTGCTCATGGGAAGAAGGTCCAGGTAAGGTTGAGAGGGGGCTGGGGGACGGGGAATGGGTAGCAGAGAGACTCTGAGAGACTGGATCAGCCACCATACAGTCTGACTAGCTCCTGGTAATCAATGAACCCCTCATGATGGACATCCTCTTGATCTTAGGGAGTCTTGGGCATTCAGTGAATGAGAGTATGAGAGAAAGCATCTATTGCCTTTTGGCCTCTTGAACTTGACCCCTATTACATTTGCTTCCCACCAAAACTCTCAAAGGGAAGGTAGAGACACATTCCAGCCAGAAGCAATCTCTTACTAGACGAGAATAAGAAATAATGAACATCATCATTTGAAACTCAGTTATGTGGCAATTTTATCCATCCAGAACAACTGACATATAGTAAGTGGTTAATATGCACCAGATTCTACTATAAGTGTTTTTTAATATCTTATTTTATTAAATCTCCAGCCACACTATGGGAGAAGTGCTCTCTTTTCTTGTTGTATAGGTTGAGGAAACTAAGTCAGAGAGAAGTTATAAGCCCAGACCTCATAGCTAGTCCCTCTGGCCTAAAGGACTCCAGAACATGGCCTTCACTTAGCCAGAATAGAGGAGAGAAACGAATGGTAAGAAAGCATAAAAACACTCTGAGCAGCTGAGATAAATTAGTACGTATTTAGGTTAATTAATATAATTCATTCATTTAAATCCCTTTCCTCCCCTTCCTCCCACCACCTCATCATGTGATTTATATGATTTATACATGGGGTGTAGTACAGTTATTTTGGTAAGAGTTACAGGGCATTTTGGCATCGATTCAGAAATGCCATGGTTTATTAAAGATTAATGGATAGAGAGCTGGAAGACCTGAATCATAGTCTTAGTTCTGCTACTAATTAACTGTATAATTTGGGCAAACCAATTGCTTTCCTTTTCTGGATTCAGATTCCCCACCTGTGAAGTGCATTGGGGTGAGCGACTACTGAGGTTTTGTGGAAGGTTAGTTAAGGAGAAAGGTGTTAGTCAGGAGAGGCCCAAGGCCACTAACCAGTGGCCCCATGTCTCTGCCTTTTATCTAATCACAAAGTATTTATTTTCTTTCTCCCTTTAGTCATAGACTATAGTTGAGATGATTCAATGTACATGTTTAAGAAGATCCAAGAATTTATTGGCTGGTCATTTGAAAATGCTCTTACAGATATGATAGATTAATTCCATGTTACTTTTGCATGAGACTAATTTGAACCAATCTAAACTTGTACTGTCTAATATGATAGCCACTAGCCACATGTGTCTATGAGCACTTGAAATGTGTTTAGTTTAAATTTAGATGGGCTGAAAATGTAAATACACACCAGAATTTAAAGATTTAATAGGAAAAATGAATGCAAAGTATCTCAACAATTTTTATGGTGATTACAGACTGACTTTCCTGTTCTGAATAAACAACAATACACATTCAATGATTCAATAAGCAGAAGTCACTGAGGGGCGGTACACACAGGTATTCATGCGCACACAGTTCAGAGGGTTGAAAACACAAAAGCCTTTATGGTCTTCAGTGGGTGAGCATTAGAAAATATAAAAATGACTTCAAATTAAATTTAAATGTGCATTCTACTGACCTAGTGTCTTACGTAGTCTGCCCGTGCTCTCAAAGCACTACTGACTGGGTGGCTTAAACAATGGAAATTTGTTTCTCACAGTTCTGGAGGCTAGCAGTCCAAGATCAAGGCGCTGACCAGTTCCTGGAAAGGGCTTGCTTCCTAGTTTGCAGTTGCAGATTCCTGCTACATCTTCACATGAGCTTTCCTTTGTACACACACACACACACACACACACACACACACACACACATACACAAACACACAGAGATCTTCCTCTTTTGTAGAGACAGCAGTCCCACTTGGTTAGGGCCCTGCCTTTATGTCCATTTACCCTTAATTACCTTCCAAAGACCTCATCTCTAAATATGATCACATTGTGGGGTTAGGAATTCAACATGAATTTGGTGGTGGTGGTGGGGGGAACAATTCAGTCTTTACCACTCAGTTTGGCTGTCCCTTGTTGAAAAGTGTAGGATAATTTACTTTGTAACTCTCTATATTCCGTGTTGCCTAGAAATAAAGGATTCAATTTTCCTGTGTAACCATAACTTGGCAGTTTCAATCTTGAGCATTTTTTCATCTTCTCTTCTTCCCAATACAACCACAATAATAATAAAATAATAATAATAACATTTAGGAGGAAAAATATTACCCTAAGAGACAGCCATGTTTACTGTGTAGTGATTTCCCAACAGAAATTAATTTCAAGCAAATTTACATTCTACATTTAAAGAAGGTATAAATAATTCATATTTTCATATCATCAGCACTGTGCATTTCCTACACCAGGGTACCTGTAATTTTTTCAGTTTATCTGTTCTAAATTTTGGTTCCATAGCTCATTATCACATTGTTTGTGCTTCTGTTCCAAGGTGGTAATTTAATAGTCTTCCATAGAATTATGTTCAATTAAAATGTTTTCAGTTTTAACATTCAAAACCTTTTTAGTTTTTAATTTAATTGCTGTAACTTCGTTTTTATGTATCATTGACATAGCTTATTTGCTCACTGCACTCACACAAATACCAAACCTTCCAAGTAAATGAAATCTTTGACAGCTACAGGTGTTCCTCAGCCTCTTCTCCCTCTGTACCACATGACTCATTCCTGCCAGCCTCTTAGAAGGAACTGATTCAGCAACACTTCTTGTCTAACATCTTCAGCATTTTGATTCCATGGTCTCTTTAATGGGCCGCATCGTGTAGAAATCTGAATTGAGTTTTTTTTAAAACTCCTGTTGCTTTTCTGAAAAGCCCAAGTAGCCTATTTATATTACAGTGCTACATTCAGCATCAGTCTGCATGTTACATATTCATGGCATATATCTAGATGGATTTACAAGCAAGAACCCAGGGAAATCCAAGCTGTAAATTGCAGCAACCACACTGATTTCTTCACAAAAGTTTACAAATCGTAGGTTGTGGTTCTTGTCAGGGAAACTGTCTTAAAGCTGCAAAGGCATTCCATCTACTAGCTGCAGCACCGTCACTTGAGAGAGGATATGACATGCCTCAAGTTATAAAAGGAAAACAAAGTCGAGTGGGATATGTAAGGTAAGATGTAGAATTTTAAGTCAAATTTCACTTATTGCACATAAGAAATGATGAAAATTTTAATACTCTCCACAGTGATCTATTATCTGTCAAATAACTGTGGCAAAAATAATACAAAGATAACTCAGGGAAGTAAAACATATCACGTACCAGGCTCTTTGGAGGCTGGCAAAGCCACTAGACCCTGAGGTCACCAGGATCACAACACAAGTGACACATGCAGAGAAGACTTGCTGACCCAGGAGTTCTATAATTACGCCTAAGAGCCCACTAATGACCACTAACCCTCTTGATTTTTGTCCATCCCTATTGATGGGTAAAGACAAATGAGGAAAATGGAGGTCAGATGTGTGGTAGGACAATTCTAGGCCAGGGGAAAGTCAAAGGAGGAATGTGATGGGGCTGTGGCCCCATGACTTGAGAAGATGCATCCTACCTGTTTCCTGAAGGTAGCCAGACCCACAGCACTGGCCTTCTTGACATCCCCACACACCTTGTTACTAATGTACTGATTTCCTAGACTCCTTGCTGCAAGTGCTTGAGGAAGGACGAGTCCTTCCCTAGGAAATCCCTGGAGGAAGTTGCTCACAGGTACTAAATAAGCCTTTTGGTTCTTCCTAAGTTGCCATCTTATTTGAAAGTATCAAGAGCCCACAATTGGTGTGGGTATAAATACAGACCTTTGGAAATATAGGGGCGGATGGGCTTAAAGCACTGTAATAATTCCATTTTCTTAATCCAAAAAGGAAAATGACTGTAATTAGGCTGAGTTGTCTGCCAAGTTTCAGCCTGGAGGGACAATTTTGGCCAAGATATAAACCCCTGAGAATAGAGGCTGATAATGGATGCATCAAATCACACTTAACTATGGCAGAACAAGTAGCTGCTTTGTAATGCAATCACTCAATGATCATGCCTTATGTTAGCATTTTAATTAAAATAAAGAATACTTCCTCCTTTTTACTGTCTCTCTCCCTCTTCTCAGATATTATTACCAGATAAGACAGTTAGATTAGAAAAAAAAATCTGCAAAATGCAAAAGTAGAAATGAAACATCACCTTCAATCATGCCCCTACTTACAAGATACCTTCATCAAGGCAGACTGGGAGGAAAAAAAAAGTAGGTAAGATGAGCCTCAAGAAAAACCCAGGTTTTGGTGTGTACATGCCTCAGTCTACGCTGTGCTAATCTCAAATTCATTGGGGATATAGAGAATTTCATTTTTAGGGAAGTTGAGTACAGTTTAATTAATTATAGCTCCAGAGCACTAACTGGAACCTTAATGACTTGGGAGAATGAATTCACCTCCCAATGAGCCTAACCTCCTCTCAGGGAAAATTTACACAGAGGGAAAATCAAAATGATTATTAAATGAAATTACTCAATGTAGTCAGAAACTGCAGCTACACCACAATTTTCATATCCCATCCAAAGAGACCTCCAAAGCAAAGTGGCATCTGGTTTACAGTTCTAAGCACAGCTTAGATGAAAGCTCATAACAGCAGCAAATGTTAGCCTGAAAGGTAATCACATCTTGGTATCTAAGGATAATGGACATGTGCAAGGAGCAGGGTATTATTTAAAATATTTATCACCCAGGCACGAGCATAAACCAACCATGACAGAGGCTGGTCATGAACAAACTCTAATAGGGACCGTGGAAGGTACTGACTAAACATCAGCCTCAGTTATACAGAAGGTGGAATGGGGTTGAAAGGAATCTACCCAGGCTTTGTGAAGGAGACTTTATGAAACCATATGAGACCATGAGCAAAGAGGAAGGAGAAAGAGGCTTACATGTCTCCCCAAATCTAGCCCCTGTCCTGGTGATATGAATACTATATCTGTGAAAGACTGAGGCATCCACTCCTCTTCTGTGCTGTTGAGGTACTCTGAAAAGTGGCTGGAGGATGACCTCATGATCTGTTCCCTATTTCAGTCTTCCCACATCCAGACAGGGACTGAAAGTTCCAGAAAACATCAAGACAGAAAAGGGAGGTGGAGGAAGGCTGATGGTGGTACAGTGCATTCTGAGAAATGTTCCTCAAGACAAAGCACTTTAGTCAGAGACACAAGCAAGAAGAAATCTAGAAACAGCACTTCTGAAGAAAGAGAAACGAAGCTGAGAAACTCACCAATTTTAAAATCTCTTATAGAACTCTAGAAATCAAGACAATATGGTAATGTAATAATAGACATATAGACATATTCCAGAACAATGGAATAGAATTGAGAATCCAGAAATGAACCCCCACATTTATGGTCAATTATTTTCAACAAAGGTGCAAGACAATTTAATGGGGAAAAATGAGTCCTTTCAGCAAATGGTGCAGGAACAATTGGATATCCACAGGCAAGGGGATGAATTTGAACCCCTCCCCCATACCATACACAAAAATGAACTCAAACGGATCATAAACCACAACGTAAGAGCTAAAACTATAAAACTCTTAGAAAGTGGACTTCATCAAAACTACAAATTTTTGGGCAGCAAATGCCACCAGCAAGAAATTGAAGAAACACCCATAGAATGGGAGTTATATATCTGACAAGAAACTTGTATTCAGAATATATATACCATATAGAACTCTTATAATTCAACAGTATAAAGACAAATAACCAAATCAAAAACGGACAAAGGCTCTGAACAGACATTTCTCCAAAGAAGAGATATAAATGTCCCATAAACACACAAAGAGATACTCACCATTGCTGGTCAATCAGGGAAATGCAATGTAAAACTACAATGAGATACCACTGCATACCTCCCAAGATGGCTACAGTAAAAAAGACCGACAATAACAAGAGTTTTGACAACAACGTGGAGAAATTGGAACACTCCTCTTTGGCTGGTGAGAATGTGAAATTGGTGCCGCTACTCTGCAAACCAGTGCGATTATTTCTCAAAAAGTTAAACATAAAGTTATCCTAATGCCCAGTAATTCTGCTCCTAGCCATGTGTATTCCTAACAGAAGTGAAAACATATTCACACAAAGCTTGCACATGAAGGTTCATAATAGCCTCGAAGTGGACACAAGTCAAGTAATCCATCAATGGTATGGTGATTGTGTAGAATAGATAAATAAAACATCATATATCCAAACAACGGGATATGATTCAGCCACAAAATGAAGTACTTATACGTAACACAACATGGATGAAACTTGAAGACATTGTGCTAAGTGAAAGAAGTCAGTCGCAAAAAGCCACATATTGTATAATTCCATTCTTGTGACATTTCTAGAATAGGAAAATCCATAGAGACAGAAAGTAGATTAGTGGTTTCCAAGGGCTGGGGAGAGAGAGAAAGGAAGAGCGACTGCTAATGTGAATGGCATTTTCTCTGAGGTCATGACCATGTTCTAAAATAGGGGGTAGCAGTGGATGAGCAGTTGCATGAATGAATATGCTAAAAACCACTATACGATACACTTTCAATGCATGAATTCTATGCTATGTAAGATATGTCTCGATAAAGCTTTAAAAAATAAATATAAGGTTTTAAGTGGGAAAGTTAAGGATTCAAGGCAAAGCTGGGTTTTTACATGTGAAAACACAAAACTATAGTTTCAGATACGTACGAGATTTTAAAATGTACTGTTTAAAAAATATTAATCGATGATCTATTTCAACTAACCTAGGAAGGGGTCGAAGAAGGGGAATGTGGCAAGACTGTTGCCTATGCAATATTGATTTTTGCTTTCTAATTTACTAGCAGAATGAACTGAACTGTGTTCAAGTTGGCAATGTGTCCATCTAAAAGCCACAAGTCTCCCTGGTAGTGAGGTGTGTTGGGAGGTGGCTGGGCAGACACAGTTCTCGTCAACGAGATGTGTGCAGAGTGTTCTGGGTGTCTCTGTGAAGGTATTGCTCTCCTGATATGCGGACAGTCTTTCTTTCTTCCTGTGGCCGCTCCTTCTTATCTGCTGCACCTAATGCAGTCATCTTGTTAGCAAGAGAAAAGAGACCACATCCCAGGGATGGAATAAAAAAGCCTGAGTAGCCAATGGTAGTGTGAAGTTGCTTTACCGATTCCGGTTTCCCTACCTTTAGACTTCTTGTTACACAAAAGAACACAAATAGCCATCTTGTTTAAACAACCGTTATTTAAGTTTTCTATTACATATTGCTGAGTTCAATCTCTACCCAACAAAGGCTGTGAAATAGTGAGTTTAAATATTTGCAACCAGTTACATTAGAAATTAAGCCTAAAGAACATTTAAAAATCTAGCTAAGAAATGATGAAAATAATAAATATTATCCTCCAAGGAGAAAAAAATATAAAGGAGGAACTAACAATGTAATGCATTTTTGTGTATTTCCTTTTAGAGTCATGAGCATTTTCTAAAATAGATTGTGGTGATGGGTGTACGGCTCTGTGGAGATGCTAAAAATCAATGACTTGCATAAGACAGAATACTACGTTCTGAATCTAAATCTCAAATATTCCTATAGGTCAGGTAATAGGAGTGTGATTATGTCTAACAAAAGGGAACATTAGGAATTAATAATTACTTCTCCCAAATAATAGGATATTGAAAATATAATTTAATTTTTGAATCTTATCATAAGAAAAACATAAGTTAAAAATCTTTTACAACAAACATTAACATCTAGTAGAAATTTTAGGAGGAAAAAGTAAAGAAATTATCTTCCATAAAATACTAAAAGATAAAAAAGGGTAGAAGCATAATGAGAGGCTTAAAATCAATTATAATAATACTAAATGTCACATTTCAGATTAGGTAAAACAGTCATAATTTTTACCTCCAATAGACATATTGCAGCAGACAAGAGTTAGTTGGTTAATTAACCAGATATTTCCAACTCATTCTTCCTCTCTATCTTCTACTATAGATTCTAGAATAGATAAATACTCACTTCCCAGCCTCCCTTGCAGCTAGGGGTGGTCATGTGATACAGTTCTAGTCACTGATATGGAAGCACGGGTGTCTGGGAAAGTTTTTACTTTTCAGATGAAAGGAACTGACATAGCTGGTGCCATTCTTATCCTTCTGTCTTGGCCTGGAAATTGTTGTGATGTCTGGAGCTGCAGTAGCCATCTTGCAGCCATGAGGCAACAAACTAACATGCTAAAGATGGATGGCGTTATGAAAAGAACCTATGACCTAACAGGTCTTAAAATGCAAAACAAAACAAAAAAGAAGAGCAAAATACACCATACTTATTTGTTTAAGCTATGATAAGTTTGATTTCTGACTTATGGTAAAAGCTTTCTTTTCTGATAGTTACAATATACATAAAATAAAATGACAGAAAAGTTTTAAATTAATGGATCGTGTGAGAACAAGCAATAGCATTAACACAAAGAGAAAAAGTTTGTATAGAGGCCCCTATTACTGATAAAGAACCAATGTAACAAATGTTAGTAATAAAACAATGAGGAAAAGTAAAAAGTAAACGTTTTGTGAAATATGGAAAATGGTTGAAATCAATGGAAAATATCTTATAGAAGCTTAATACGAGTAGTATTTTTTAAAAAACCTCCATCTGGGGGCGCCTGGGTGGCTCAGT
>CM053559.1:57137633-57206845 GCA_028646485.1 Cryptoprocta ferox | reverse complement strand
ACAAAATTGAAAATACATTCCAAGAATCACTTAGCCCCCATAGTTTTATGGGCAGCAGTGAGATCCTATTAAAAAACAGATAAATTTTGTAGACTTCCAGGACATACCAAGAGATGAATATTCCTCAAATGATATTACTAAGGTAGCAAAGCCTTGGTATTAAAACATAGTTTTAAAATAAGTTACACAACACTGACAGTAAATGTCACTTGCTAATATAGAAACTAAAAACCTAATTAAAACATGAACAAATATAAGAGTATATACACCATGGCCAACAAATAGTTCAGCCAGGAACTGACGAATGGTTTAATATTTTGAAATTAATGTAATGCATGGCAATACTAGCCAAACCAAAAAAAAAGCGGGGGGCGGGGAGGATGTTAATCATTTTGGAAAATGCTGTATATATGTATATATACAATCCTGTTTTAAAAAAGAAGCATATAAAAATAAAAGAAATCCATACATAAATGGGATAAAAGAGAGCACTTTCTACGCATGGCCAAATTCTAGAGTATGAATGGCAAATGGTTTTCTCCACCTTTGCTCATTCCTACCAGTTGGCAGTAGCTGTGGGGTGGCTGCCTGGGGAGAAGCGTAGTGTGTTAACGGCATCCATGTTCTGCAGAAAGAGTTCTGAGACTGAATACCAGTTTCTACCATATTAGTCAGGGCTGAGGAGAGACAGCACATATTTCATGAATGCCCTGAAATCAAGAAGAAGAGTAGAATGTTCATTTTCATGGAATTGTTTAACCTTTCCTGAATGTTCTAGCAAATACAATCTAACAATTGTTGAATCAGAAAGGAAAAGTGTTGCCATTATTTCTAATGATGCCCCTTAGCTTAAGTTACACCAGGACCATGGTAAGTGAAGACTGGCACTACCGTAGTTCATATGGCAGGGGGAGGTCATGAAAACGAACCTGAGTGGTGAGTCAGTCAGCCATGGAGCAGCAGGGAGCAGGCCACCGATAACGTGCAGAAGGAGGGAGCCCACGCTGTCCTTTCTCCTTTAAGCATGCCTCCACTTTGGGAAGAAAGCACTTCCAGCACCATTCTGGCCCCAAAGTATCTCTACTGGAGTATATTTCCAAGGAATTACGGACTTATGAAGCATGAAGAACCCAAAAACTAAAGAGGCAGTTTGTTGTTACAGCGAGAACGAGAGCCAGCAAGGCAGGAGTCCTGAGTTCTGGCACTGCCTTTGCTGTATAGCCCTGAGAATATCAGTTGACTATTGTGATCGTGACCTACAATGTAAGGAGTCTTTGGAAAAAAAAAATCGATAACCCACCATGTTTTCCACTATGTAATCACATCCTTCACTGGCAAAAATAGACGCAGGTTCTACTGAACTGAGCCCAGAAGCTGTTAATACCAAAGATCATCACATTATTATTATTATAATCACATTATCTTTGAGAAAATCAAAGTGGGAGAATAATCTTCCTCTCTGATTTTACTAAAGACTTTTCATGTCGTCTGTGCTAAAACGTGTTGAACACTGGGTTATTATCTGAATGGAGTTCGTTTGGCAACTGGTTTAATCAACTGTTTCACAATGTGTCATACATTTATGCCAGTTAATTTGGGCATCTGACAATGGGAAATTTACTTTTAAAGGCTGTGATCATTGTATGAGTGGCATCAGCCTTTCAACTCTTAAATTAAGTATCACGAATTTGAACAATAATGCCCTGCCTGCCTATAAAGGAGCAAATAAATAGATAAATAAATATCCTTAGTATTTCAGGAGGAAAGGAAAGAAATAAATGTCTTTCCCTCATCAGTACCTCTCAATTACAACATCATAATCATGAGGCAGGATTTTCACAATCATTTTTGGATGCGTCACATTTGGTAATTATTATATAACTTACTTTCAAATGCATTCCTATACTCACTGCATGCACAAGGTGATTTTTAGCATCACTCATTCTGTTTCTGTAAGAATTTCCAAAGACACCCTTGAGAAGACTTGGACTAAAGGAAAGCTAAGGAATAATAATATTTCTAGCTCACTTCAAGTGATACTTTATTGTGTTCGAATCGATGCTCTAAACGTAAAGAGTGGTTATGAATGCAGACTTGGGAACCAAAGTTCAGTCCTGTGCGACCCGTTTCTCATCTGCCAAGTGACCGACAAAGCAGGTCTCTCACACGGTCATTATGAACAAGGTAATACACACAGAGTTGGGAATAGTGCCTCACCCACAAATGTAAACAGCTCGTTTAAGTGGGTGATCTCATTTCATTCTCAAAACAGCTCTACAATGTAGCCATGAGCTTCTTCCTTTCACAGTTGAGAAAAGGTTAAAGGTTAAGGGAGCACCAGAGGCTACACAGGACTCAGGATAAAGAGGTGAACCCCCTTTCTATGCTTCTTTGAGGACTCACCTCTGTTTACGCCCATTGTGTGAGGGAGCGAGGGTCAGAGCAGAGAATTAACACCCCTGTGAGACCTCAAATACAAGAACCCTGTTACCAGATTTCACCCTGATCTTAATTCCTTTAACTCTCCAAATGTCTTAACTTTTCCTCAGAAGTCTTATTTGGAAGTTGTTATTCTTTTTAATTTTTAATGCTTATTTATTTTTGAGAGAGAGAGAGACAGACAGACAGAATCTGAAGCAGGCTCCAGGCTCTGAGCCCGATGCGAGGCTCAAATTCACTGACTATGAGATCATGACTTGAGCTGAAGTCGGATGCTTAACCGGCTGAGCCACCCAGGCGCCCCCAGAAGTTGTTAATTTTATAATTCTTCCCTAAACTGACAACAAGGTTTTCAATTCTTCCATAGCTGGAAACTCAAAAATGGAGAGAATCCTTTAGGGTAAGATCAATAAAGACAATCATCTACATACAGGTTACAGGCAACAAATAGCTTTTAGACAAAAAAAAAAAAAATTTATAGGTGACTTACACGTCTATATATATTTTACTGCTGTATTCCATGTCCTGAAGAAGGCAGGATGATGCAGCTTTGGAATGGTAGTAAGGCATTTAGGCAAACAAGAAAGTAATAAGTATCTCACTCATTATTTAGGACTTGGATCTCCTGAAGCAATTTAAAAAAAGTCAAGGAACCGAGCTGGCATGTTGGTGTTCTGTGAGAATTCCAAGTGTTTGTGAAGAGAAAATAAAGATCCTACATTATAAAGATGGTGAGCATCTATGTATTCTCAATATGAAATCAGTAGGACCCCCAAAATGAAGATCAGTATTAATGGGAAAATGTGGTTAAGAGCTAAATGTCCTCCCGAACTGCAAAGTTTGGAAGGTATAAACGATTTGGAAGAAAGGAGATTCATAGTCTGGAAGAGTAGGAGGAAGAAAAGGTTTTGTTCTTCTGCCCACTCCTTCTATCTGCCACTCCTCTTCCTCAAAGGACTGATTGTCTTGCATCCCTCCTTAGATCATTGAAGGGGCAGGTGAGGGCAGAACTTTGTGCAGCTCGTGGACTGCCTGCCAAGATGGCCGCCTTTGCAGCACTACCACCATGCCACTCGATAAAGAAAAATGCCCAGATGTGTCAGGATGGAGACATTCTTCTCTTGGCCTCTTAGCATCAACATAGCTGGGGGCCTCTATTCACCTCTCTGGATGTCCCACAATCTCAATATCCTGCTTAACCTCTCTCTCACTTTAGTTCTACTCCAAGGAACACGGGTCCCAGATCACTAAAGATGAACCCACCTTCTTCACTTTGAATTATTATCTTTATATCCCTCTGCCCCAAAGCTTAGTTCCTCATGTTATTGTGCTACAGAGCAGAGAGGACACTGATCCAACAGGATTGACACGGGCTGAAATCATTCATGAAGATTGTCGTGAATTTTCAGAACATAGGAAAATAAATGAAGTTATGAGCTCAAACTATGTATAAGGGCCAGACTAGTTAGTATTGCTGTGCTCTGCTTTATTGTCTCCATTCCGTTTCACAGCCAACAACCACACCTCAACCCTATAACAAATTCTCTTGTGGAAACCATCTCCTTTGACTGCAGTATGAGATACCACAATAGAGTAAAGCCTGACAAAACCTCCCATGGTGTAGAAAAATAACTAGAAACAAACTCTTGAGGCAAGGTTAGTTGTTACTTTGTTTGAAAGGCAATCTTTTTTTTAACAGAGTCCCGAACATAAACATTGTTTTAACAGTTCCATTTGAAAACACTTAAAAGGAGGTCAAATGTTTCACCTTCCAGGGTCAAACGCAGTACCCTGGTTCATAGTAACTGTTCAAAGTATGGTTACTCAATGTCTAAGCAATAGATATTCCAAAAGCCAGCAGTTGAGCTGGTACGTGACCTTTAGAATGTTTCCATCCCATCATTACACCATGACTTGTGTCCATCATTTCTTCTGAAAAAGACTGTGAAATTGACGTGATTTCAATGTTGCAGTGAAGGTGTTTACTTCTGTGTGAGAGTCCCTCCCTCCCTCCCTTTCCTCCTTCCTTCCTCTTGTTACCTTCTTTCTCTCATTCTTCATTCATGTGTTATTATATTAATTTCATTTTATTTTTTTAATGTTTATTTTCGAAAGAGAGAGAGAGGCAGAGTGTGAGCAGGGGAGGAGCAGAGGGAAGGGGATACACTGAATCCGAAGCAATCACCAGTCTCTGAGCTGTCAGCACAGAGACTGATGCAGGGCTCGAACTCAGACCATGAGATCATGACCTGAGCCAAACTTGGATGGTTAACCGACTGAACCACCCAGGAGTCCCTTATATTGATTTTTAATGAATAAAAAGCTGCTAATTTAGAAATACAATGTGTACCTAATCTCATTCTGGATTTGAATCCAAGAACTCCCAGTTGGTTTTTTTTTTTTTAATGTTCCTTTTGACTGTCATTATAGTTGCACCAAATTTCACCATCCTGGTAAAGACATTGCTAAAGTCATCATTTGGCATTAGAAAACACCACGGATGTCTTTTTTTTAATTAAATAAATATATTCAACATTTTAACTTAGAAAAATTTAATTTAAAGTGAACATTTTAAAAAGCACTTTGGGAAACAGGATGAAAAAGAAAATAAGAGCTGGGTGATTTTTAAGCCTCCATCCTCAGGGTACAGAAGTGAACGGTGGCTACATGTCTGCTCACAGTGACACTGTTAGATCGGCAAAGCCATCACTACAATAGCAAATAGCGGGTGCTTAAGTACAGTTAAAGGAAAAAGGAAGCATTGTAGGGAAAACCAAGATTATTTGGATAGATTCAGGGAGCAGGTCGGAGGAGTGGGTGAGGAAAAGATACTGACAAAAAAAGTGAGAAAATGTGAAAGCTCTATTCCATATTCTATACCCTACAAAGGTTGAGTGAAACCCAGCTAATAACAAATCCAAATACATGGCATGCGGTTAATCATATTCTGAGAAAGACAGAAATGATAGCCAGACACATGTAAAGAGGGAAACACAGATGGCAAGCCCTGGAGAGAGGAACTAGAACGTGAAATCTGGAACGGAGAGATCCGTGAGGTATCACTCAGGACTCGAAGGTAACCTGGGTTCGCACAGCCAGACCAGCCTGTGGAGAGCACATTTTTCTCTGGGTCGACCTTCACCTAGTGCTTGTGGAAATTTGATCATGGCCTCAAATACCTGGACAGTGGTTCCTGGGATGGGTCTTTCCAGCAAGTTCATCTGTCCTACGTGTTTGCTCCTACTCCAGTTGCTGTGGGACATCTGCTGAGGATGGGACCCGGAGCTCCTGAAATATGCGGTCGCCTCGTCTCCCGCAGCCTGTCGTTGTGCCTACAACTTCTGCCAACACTAAGCTGGTGGACAGGGCCTACTTCTCCACGTGCCACCCCGATACCTGGGCTACCACACGACGGTGCTGACTTTTGCTCACAGCTCTTTTTTTAAAATTTTTTTTAATGTTTTATTTATTTTTCAGAGAAAGAGAGACAGTGTGAGCAGGGGAGAGTCAGAGAGAGAGGGAGACACAGAAGCCGAAGACAGGCTCCAGGCTCTGAGCTAGCTGTCAGCACAGAGCCCGACGCAGGGCTCAAACCCACGAACCATGAGATCATGACCTGAGCTGAAGTCGGACGCTTAACCGACTGAGCCCCCAGGCACCCCGCTCACAGTTCTTTAAAGCCCTCATTCCGATGTACTTGTTCTTTATTACACCGCTCCTCTTGAGATTAGGCAGAAGTCCACAGGACCCTCTGCATGATGGATATGCCCAGAAACACCCATCTTCTTACACAAGGAACTCAAACAGACCCCAACTATCTCTTCTCCTTTGGTATACATTCCTTCCTGGGAGGGCCTCTGTTACAGACCTTTCTGAGTAAGTCTCCGAATAGTAATGACTACTGGTGATTGACGTCTTTTTGCCAGCACTGAATTTCATGAGTTTTCTTAGGTAACCAATAATCCTTTGGGATGGAGATTATTTCCCCCTTTCCACATGAGAAAAATTGACGCTTAGAGAGGTGAGAGCCTCACCCAACATCTGTCCGCCCATAATTTACAGAGCCAGGATTTGTATTCCAGTCTTCTGTGCTCCAAGAACAAAACTCTTAACAGCTAGACAGAAGGTGTTCCAAAGGTATTGCCCCACAGACAGGGGCTCCTGTGTCCCTGAGGCAGGATGCAGGGCCATCCCTTGCCTGGGTTTAAAGCCACTACATTCTTTTAAACTGAAAATCCAAGGAAAGGGACATTATAAAATCATTTACTCTGCCTCAGAGCTTATGGTCTCCCTTGAAACTTTTGATGCTTACAGACCAGTCCCAATTGCACGGAGTGGGAGAGGTGAAAGGCTTCAGACTAACAGCAACTTTGTATGAATTAGAGAGAAGTGCCATTTTTCAATGGAAAATTCCCAAAGATCTGAATTAGCACCATACACGCATACCTGCAATACGGATTTTCATACAGTGATAGTGTACACACATGTCAGAAATGTGGTTTTTTTAAATATTTCAGTTCTACAAGACAATTAGCTACAAAGAACAAGGCCATAGGAAATTAGATGTCATTGTTTGATGCTGCCTTATGGAGTGGAAACAGTGTACGTTTTAATTCCATGATCCAAATGGTTCTACGTAAGATGGCAGAGAATAATCATTGTACCTGATGTTTGGAAGGAACTAGGGTAGGAGTGTATCTGAGTTTGTAAGAAGCTGAAAATGACAAGCATGTGCACACGTTTGTCATATGGGTATAGGAGGAAGTACTAGCCATGCAGATTCTAGGTGTAAACTGGCATGGCTAAAACATGGGGAAATTATACAGGGCGCCTGGGTGGCTCCGTCAGTTTAGCGTCCAACTCTTGCTTTCTGCTCAGGTTCTGATCTCACAGTTGTGAGACTGAGCCTTGTGTCAGGCTCTGTCCTGAGCGTGGAGCCTGCTTGGGATTCTCTCTCTCTCCCTCTGCCCCTCTCCCTCACTTGTGCAAGCAGGTTCTCTGTCTCTCTAATGAAAAAATAAAAAACATGGAGAAATTATAAAATGGAGTTATTGTGCCCCCTTCCCTGAGTTTGCTTCACATCTGACTCCCCAACACCTTGATGTTCTCACTTACGACAAAGTTCTACTCTCGGGTGTGAAGTCCAAGACTAAAACTTCTTAAGAAACATCCCAACATGTGAAATTCCAAGCACCATTAAAGGTACCTTGTACCCTTATCTTCACACCTCGGGGACAGCTTCCTTCTCTAATTTTATCACAGTAGAGATGCTTTCTGTATGAAGATGCTGAAATTACTCAATGAATAGGTTAACTTAATTTTGCCCTGATTAGCTTTATTTCTATTATTTTTGCTTTACATATTTTAAATCTATACAAATTTAGAATGACTGCATCTTCTTAAATAGATTGAGTCTTTTACTTTTTTATAAAAGGATGTACTTTACAGGAGTAGAATATATATCTTTTTCTATCTTTTGACTTCCATTTTCAGCATCCTATTTTTAAGATGTTTCTTTTGTAAGTAACATATGGCTGTTGTTTTTTAATCAACTTGGATAATCCTTATGCTTTAATTGGAGGATAATAGTGCCACCATATTTTGTAGCACGTGCTTTGGTTCTTGGGCCACATGCCCAAGGCCCACCTCTGACTTGAGATGCAGCTTTGGAGTGCAATTCCAAAATAGTGTGACGGTGTCCCACCTCAAGCATCATACTATGTTCATTATGTTTCTTTGCGTATATGCTTTTCATCTACTTTTCCATGTTTGAATGTGGATATTTTCTACTGGCCTAGCTTCCAGTTCACTAATCTTTTTCATGGTTGTATTTAACGTGTTGCTGAACCTATCTGTTTATTTCTTAATTTGTTATATATTGTTAAGTTCTGGAATTCCCACATAATTTTTAAAAATATATTTATAGTTGCCTAATGAAGTTCCTCAACTTGTCATCTATTTTCTTGAACTTACTAATTAGTTATTTAAAATTCTATGTTGAATAACTCCAATATCTGGGTCACCTGTAGGCTTGATGCTATTTTTTCCCCTTAGTTTTTTCATTATTTCTTTTTTCCCTAATTACGTTTGAGAATTTTTCATTAAATGCTAGGTAGTGTGTATGAAAAAATTTCAAGGCTCAAAGTGGTGTTACTTTTCTTCCAGAGATAATTTACTTTGCTCCTGGATGGCAGTTAAGTAGGGATAGTGTGTTTTAGTCCAATACGGAACTTAACTGATTTGAAGCTGGGTTTCATCATTGTAAGGGCTGGTTAAATTCTGTGAACCCATAGTTCTTAGGTATAATCCTTTGGGTGTCCAGTATGACACCAAGTGATAGCTTGGGGTATTTACCAGGACCCCCCACTCACAGAAGGCCTTGAATTCCAATTTTTTTTCTCCCCAAATTTCTGCCCATCTTCTCCACCTCTCAGCCTCAGGGTCTTACAAATTGGCAAATTCCTGAGGGGAAATTGTGCTTACCTCTATGTGCTTCTTTTCTCTCCAGGGTCCTGGTCCCCAAGCCCTGGTTATCTTCTGGCTGACCTGACTGTACCTTAATATTTACATATACTCTGATATACTCACATATGTATACATAATCTCCAGCCTTTCTAGTTGTTCTAGGTGAGAGGGTTTGCCTAACAAGTTAATCCATTACACAGTCAAAGATGGAATTATCCATATCCATGAGTCAACATTTTGGGAGACCCTTGGCATTGGTGTACCAGAGCCAGAAGTTTACTTAGGTCATAAAACTGAACCTGCCTCTAACGAACTGTGTAACCTAGCGCACATCATTTCACCACTATGTATCTAAGTACCTATGTATCACTTTAGGTCTAAAGAGAGAGGTTCAACTACACAATCTCTTAGATCTGCTCCAGCTATGCCATGCTATAATTCTGTTCTGCTTTTTCACAGCACTAACTATATATATTTTTTTTTTTAACATTTATTTGTTTTTGAGAGACAGAGAGAGACAGATCATGAGCAAGGGAGGGGCAGAGAGAGAGGGACACACAGAAAAGGAAGCAGGCTCCAGGCTCTGAGCTGTCAGCACAGAGCCCGACGCAGGGCTCGAACCCACAAACTGCAAGATCACGACCTGAGCCGAAGTCGGATGATCAATCGACTGAGCCACCCAGGCGCCCCTGCACTAACTGTATTTAAAACATGAAATACAGTTGTATTCATAAGTCACTGGCTAGTAAAACTAAAAAGTAATTTGCTAATCTTGCATTTTAAAACTTTACCAGTGTTTCTTAGGACTTCTTTTAAGGGGTTTTAAGAACTTCTGGGGCCCCTGGGTGGCTCAGTCGGTTAAGCGTCCAAGACTCTTGATTTTGGCTTAGATCATGATCTCCTGCTTTGTGAGATGGAGCCCTGCATTGGGATTCTCTCTCTCTTCCCGCCCCTCCACCTCTGCTCCTCTCCTGTTTGCACTTGTCCTCATGTGCATTCTTTCTCACTCTCTCTCTTTCAAAACAAACAAACATTAACAAAAAAAGAGGCTTTAAGAACTTCCTTCAAGATTTTTCCCTTTAGATCCTAGATAGTAAGGGAAACACCACAACACTATTAATCCATACACCTATTAGTAGCTTTGCATTCCTGGGGTAAACCCTTTTTGGTTTTGTGTATCTTTTTTGCATATGTTATTTTGGTGTGACCATAATTTACTCTGGATTTTTTGTTTCTAGGTTCACACGTGAGAATGACCTATAATTTCCCTTTCTTGTTATATTCTCATCTGTTTTCTGCATCAAAGTTATTTACCAGACCCATACAGGCAGGCAGGGATCTTTTTCTCTCATTTTATTTTCTGGAACAGTTGGATAAGACAGATGCTTTCACTTCCTTGGCCCTCTGATAAAATTGAGTGTGGTGTTTTGAGGAGTAGACTTTCATTAATGCTTTTAAATTCTTTGAAGATATTAGAGTTTTCTAATAATTTTCAAGTCAACTCTGGCAATTTTTCCACTTCATCTAAATTTTAAGATCTATTTGCATAAAGGTTTTCAAAATATCCTCATGTGATTCATTTAATTTATAACATAGTCATGACCGGTCTGCATTTCTAATATTGTTTCTTTTCTCTTTTTCTTGAGCAATATAAGCGGCATATTTTTCAGTGTTTCTAAAGAACTGGATTCAATTTTGTTAATCCTCTCTATTGCATAGTTAGTTCCTGGATCATTATATATATATTTTTTTTACTAATTCATTTATTCCATTTCCTTGAATTTACATTCTGAACTGGAATCTTAGCTCATTTGTTTGTCACCTTTCTTAATTTCTAATGTAAGTATTTAAGTCTGCATTAAAATGAGTCATGATGGGGATGTCTGGGTGGCTCAGTTGGTTAAGCATCTGACTTCAGCTCAGGTCATGATCTCACCGTTCATGGGTTTGAGCCCCGCATCAGGTTCTGTGCTGACACCTCAGAGCCTGAAGCCTGCTTCAGATTCTGTGTCTCCCTCTCTCTCTGCCCCTCCCCCACTCGTGCTCTGTCTCTCTGTCTCAAAAATAAACTATAAAAAATAAAAATAAATTTAAAAATAAATTTAAAAATTTTTTTCTAATGTTTTATTTATTTTTGAGAGAGAGAGAGAGAGAGACAGCGTGAGCAGGGGAGGGACAGAGAGAGAGCGAGACCCAGAATCCAAAGCAGGCTCCAGGCTCTGAGCTAGCTGTCAGCACAGAGCCTGACACAGGGTTCAAACCCTCGAACCGCGAGATCATGACCTGAGCCAAAGCCAGACGCTCAACTGACTGAGCCATCTAGGCACCCCAAAAAAATAAATTTTAAAATGAGTCATGAAGCCAGTACAGAAAATGGTACATTCAAATAAGTCAATTGACAAAAATTTAATAGAGGAATTATTTGCACGTTGTAGAGAGAGTTAACAAGTCTATTTCAAATAACAAAGTCCAAAGATGAAATCTGTGTCTCCCATAATTGTGGGCCCTTGGGAAGCTTTAAGCCCATTTTCCCATTCTCATGCTGCCATGTTGTTCTGATCTCATATCTTAGTTCCAACTTGTTTTTAACTACCTTACCACTCTTTTAGTTATCACTGTCACAGTTTTGCTTTTACAGTCATTTTATTTAGATTTACTTCTTTTATTCCTCATGATTTTATTCTCCTGGGTCTTTCTGGATCCAATTTCCTTCTTTCTAAAGTTCAGCCTTTATTTAGTATTCCTTTCAGTGAAGGGCTGTGAGTGGTAAATGGTCATTTATTAAATTATTATTCTGTTGTCATTTGATGATAACTTTTATGTTAATTACTCAGCATGGAGTTTCCTCACTATGTGGCACATGTAGGATTCTTTCCTACTGTAGTGCAGGTGTAAGATTTCACAAGTTTTTGTGGGTGACTTTCTTCTCTTACAGAGCAAACTCTTTTGCCACTTTGCCAGAACAGTGTGAATGGAGATTTTCTAGATGGTGAGGTCAGGTATGATTTTGACATGGGAAACTTTATGTGTAGAGCACCGTTCTTTTTTCCTTGTCCTAGTTGGGCTATAGCCCATCTCCTGCCCTTCATAGATGTTCAAACTCCACCTGTCAACCCCAAGATCTTCTATTCTTTCTGAAAACTCAATGAGCTGCTCCAGGATTATCTTTTGTTTTACTACCTATGCTTCATTTCTCTTTTTATTTAAGAAAAAAAATTTAATGTTTATTTTTGAGAGGGGGGGAGGGGCAGAGAGAGAGGGAGACACAGAATCTGAAAGAGGCTCCAGGCTCTGAGCTGTCCTCACAGAGCCCAACATGGGGTTCGAACTCATGAACCGCGAGATCATGACCTTAGTTGAAGTCGGATGCTTAACCGACTGAGCCACCCAGATGCCCCTCTTTGTATTTATATTACTTCCCTTTTTCACTCAAGGTCTTGCATGGTCATCATGTTCACTGCTGTCTAGTATTTCATTGTATGAATATGCCACATTTTTCTCTATGTTCCTATTCATGGACATTTTGGCTCTTCCACAGCCACATATGTCCTCCTTGGATATGTTCTTTGCGTACATATATATGTGAGCATGTCCTTAGAATATATTCTGAGCAGTGAAATTCCTGAGTCATAAGTTATGTACATCTTCACCCCAGCTAGATTTAGCCATTTTGTTTTTCAAAGTGGTTGTAGTAATTGACAATCCCACCCACAGCACATGAGAGTGCCTGTGGCCCCACATTCTTGCCAACAGTTTGTATCCTTAGTTTTTTTGTCTTTCTGCCAGTCTGACAGGTGGGAAATCTGTGACTTATTTGCATTTATCCCAAATACTGGAGAGGCTGAGCATCTTTTCATGTGTTTCTTTACTCATTCATTTCTTTACTTATTTTTCTATTTAAAAAGTTTTCTTCTTATTGATTTATAAGTATCATATATTCAAGAAGCTAATCTACATGGTTTTGCAAGTTAGAAATATCTTCTCCAGTCTGTGGGTTGTGTTGGCACATTTTTTTTGCTTTTTGATGAAAAAAAATTTTTAATTTTAATGATGTTAAAATTGTCTGTTTCCTTCAGGTTTTCCATTTTTTGAGAATGGATTATGAATATTCTTCCTACTCCTGCTTCATAAAACATCATCCTATATTTTCTTCCAAATGTTTAACTTTTTGCATTTCATTTTTTTTACATTTCATTTTTTACATTTCATTTTTAAATTCATCTTTATGTCTGCCATGAGGAAGGAATTCAATTTTATATTTTACTCTGTGGGTAATCATTGGGCTCTGTCTTGGTAGGAACTGGGATCGCTTTTTGTGAATGGTCCATTGAGGGAACACGAGCTAGCACTGAGCAACCTTCAGTAATTTGTCACGAACAGCAAGATTTGGGGCAAAGTCTTTTGAAAGATTATTTTTGAACTATTCAAGGTTAGCCCTTCTATTGAGCTTTTGTCTGAAATCCTTTCTGTAAACCAGTTAAATGGCCTTCTCTCTGGAACCTAACACTGGATTTTTCTATTTTAGCAAGTATTTCTTTTCACTGGGATATCTATGTGTCCTCATGGCCCCTTCAGATTGAGGACAGTGCCTTCTGATCTTTGCATCCCAGTGCCTGACATGTAATAGACACTAAACGTTTGGCAGATTAATGAATTAATGAGCATATTTGGAGCACTCTGAGGGGAGCTTGGAAGAGCCCCAGCCAGCTTGCTTCATGCTGGATGGAATCCTGTATAAATTCTTTACTCTTCTCATTCTTGCCTCTAAAAATTGGGGAAGAGAAAGATATTCTAAACTATGCAATAATTAGTTCTAGAAGTGTCTTGTCCTTGGCTTTTGTGAATTAATTTGGAAAGCAGCACAATGCCCCATTTACTTTCATTTTTCTTTTAAAGAGAGGCAGAGAAACATCATGCATACAAAAAGCTGCATTAGGCTGAATCCAGCTCCAAGTGGTTAAAGAGTTACAATCCAATCCTGTGCACATGATTCTAATCTTTTTTCATTTGTTTTATCTCAGTGATTAGTTATTTCATACCGCACATTTTTTTTACCTGCCTTAACACATTTGATCTCTGTAAAATTCTTCTTTGCACATGAGTTAGTGTGAAATTTATTACCATATTCTTTCCACTTATTAAAAGGGATGTACTTTACAAATATGACTGCAGTGCAAATTTATTATTTACATCCCGAGCCCTAGCCTTCGTAACTACTTAATATGGATAAGGTGTTTAGTTTTCCAATGGAGTCCAGCTGCATCACTGGAATCAAACTTGTAATTGCCTCTTTGGGATTTAAAACCATTATAGTTGTGCTTTTATGTTCTCTTTTGTTTTGCTTGAATCACTTTTTCAGGTCTATGAAGTTCAGCTGGCACAATAAAAGTTTGATCAATGCATAACCAATGCGGTGTATATTTCTTCCAGAAATATAAAACCCAGGTGACAAATGTTAATCTATGAAAATTATCTTTGTCAGCTACTTACTCTTGGAATTTAAATGGGTTTCAATCTTGAGGTAAGGGCTAAACTTGGATTTCTGTGTGAAAGTTTTCTGACTTTGCTGATGCTGTAGGCTGACGTGTGTGTTAAGGGCTGTAGGATATAGAGTCTCTATTACCAAAATAAGACTGTTATTGTTTATAAAAGAATTTATATTCAGGTTGGTAAAATAATGTTCACTTGGTAAAATAATGTTCACTTGATTGTCTTAAATATTGTCTTGATGAGAAAATGGGGACAATGAAATTTTTTTTCTTTTGTTTAGGGAGCAAACATCACACACTCGAATTTTTAAAACTATAAACATTATATTTATTAAAGGAATACCTTTCAAAACGCTCACAATTTAAGACTGAGTACTAGCATGTATTATTATTAATTTTTTGGAGACAAAGAACTGAGGCTAGCCAGTTTCACTTGAAGGTAATATGATTTCGAAATGGTGTGATTGTCTCTAATTTCTAAGTGTAATCGGGGTTAATCATAGACAGATGTTCACCATTAACTCTAAATTTCTTTGTTCTTGTCCATTAAAATTAGCTATATTTTGAAGGAAACAAAAAGCTGTGTCCATGGCTCCTCCTCCAAGAAAAACACCCTATATACTGATACGGAAAATAAGACAGTATTAACTGTTGCCTTAAAAAATTTGGTTCTACGACTTCCACCAAATCTGACAGGGACACAGATGTGTCTGTCTTATTTGTCCCCAGCCTCTCCTGTCTGTGCATTTTCTCCCTTGCACAGCACATGTGTCTTCTTGGTTTCTTTGCTCTTGCTCTTTATTCTAAATCTGATCCTTGGAAAGAACTGATATTAGTCATTTACTTAAGAGTGTAAATTAAAGTCATTCTTCTATCTTTTCCTTGACATATTACGTCTAGGAGCCAACATTATGGGATAAATTGTGTTATCCCTAGATATATACACTTAAGCCGGTGCCCAGGAGAGCAGGGAGAGGCCATTTCACAGTGTGCACAACATTTAGGGAACCATGAGGTCTGCCTGCTGGCAGGGTCAAGACTAGGGAGAGGAGAGTGAGGCACTGGCCTTGGGTGTGAAGTTTAGGGGGCACATACACTCACACACAAGTTCAGTAACTGAGATAAGTATTTGACGGCAAAACTTAAAAAATAAATTTTGGTATTTTGTTCATCCCATCTAATTTGCACATTTTTAACTTTGATCCTGAGGTGAATATCTCACCCGTGTTCTGGCCCTGCTTGGTAGTCCCATTCCAAACATTATTTTAATTAATTTATTTTTTTAAATTTTTAATGCTTTTTATTTATTTTTGAGAGAGAGAGACAGAGCGCAAGCAGGGTAGGGGCAGAGAAAGAGGGAGACACAGAATCTGAAGCAGGCTCCAGGTTCTGAGCTGTCAGCGCAGGGCCCAATGCAGGGCTGAGCTCACCAACTGTGAGATCATGACCTGAGCAGAAGTCAGACGTTTAACGGATTGAGCCACCCAGGCGCAACCCCCCTCCCTACCCCCCACCGCCCAAACATTATTTTAAAAACTATTTCTACCTAGTATCTGCTTAGTGCCTCTGATACAGGGGACAGTCTGAACTAGGCTCTCCCCATGGAGGGTAGATAAGCAGCCGTCATATGGGGTCTGGGAGAAGTGTTCGTTGTCACAACTTTGTCACAGCATGCCTGGCTCAATACATATTTTGAAATAGGATTGACTCAATGAATTCATAAATTAATGAATCAATGTATGTTTGGGGTTAATATTGCCCGGATGAAAGGGGACTGCTTTACTGTGCTTTCTAAATCAGAGCTGTTTCCAAGTGGATTTACTACATCTTTGCAAAGTAACTTAAGTAACAATAAACCTTAATAGAGAAATCCGTTCTACACCACTGTGGTATGTTAGACATGTTAGCTAGTAGCATAAATACAATAAAAACTGGTCTTCAATTTCTTATATAATACAAAAGTCAAAAAGGAGTTATTTCAAGGAACCATATTGCTTTTTAGTTTAGGGATGAACTGGGATAATTTTACTTCTCAGATTAAAAATAGGTACTTTTTGATAGCAAACTAAATTGTAAACCTACTGATTTTTACAACTACGGAATTACAAGAGCTTAGCTTCAGGACACTTTTTTCAACCAAAATCGGATCCACTTTCTATCTGCTTTGAAAAATACATCAAATCTTATTATATTAAATATTAAGAAGGCAATGTCTGTGTTACTTAATTAGTCCACTAAGTAGAGCACAGAAATATTTATATTATAGTCAGTTAAGTCCCATAGAGATATTGCAGACATAACAGAGGGTATCAGACAACTTACAATGGTGGAAAACCCAAGAATCACTAACATAGCATTTGCTTAAACTTCCAAGGTTTGTATATTTAAATGTACAGAGGCTGGGTGCTTTTGGAATTCAGTTTAAATTAAATAGCTAAAACACATGATGAAGCCTTGATTCAGGAGGAGCTGGGAATTTATAATAACTTCTTTTTCTTACCTGTGCCTAGAACGCTCATCTGCCTCTCCATTGCCATGCTGGAGTTTGACCAAATCACCTCTTAGAAAGAGGCAGGCTTCTTTTATATCCTATGTGGTTGAGTCAAGCACATTTGGGTTCGTTGACCAATGTCATTGGGTCTAGCACGGCAGGGAGGAATATGGAGAGAGGACCAGGCAGAGGGGCCGAGGCAGGTAAAGATGGGGAAAGCGTTTCCAGCTAAGACATAGATGTGGAATGTGGTGTTTGAAAGTCTGGAGTTTGGCTGGAATCACAGGAATGTGTGGGAACTGGAGTGGGCTCAAAAAGCAGGTAGGTTTTTTTCTTTTCTTTTTGTTTTCATTTTCTTCTGAAAAACATGGGGCCATTGAAAGATCTTAAATATACCTTCAGATTTGCAATCTGGAAGGCTCCCTTGAGGCAGGAGTTCGGATTGGAGAGAGGGATGGGGGAAAACGAAGCCAAGAGGCAGATTCTGGTACAATGAAAGTTACAATGATTTGGATAACAGCTGAGAGTGACCTGAACTAAGACCGAATCTGTGGGGACAGAAAGGAGAGCATGAAGCATGTTTTGGTTTAGAGCATGTATGTATTTTTACTAAAACTACATTTTGCTGATTGCAAGCTCCCGATGAACTAAGCTAAACAAGAGACAGCAAACCACTGGATTTTGTTAAACTCTGGAAATTTTCAGTATGCATTTCAAGCCATCCATTTCAGACAAATTGAGGTTTGGAGGGTTCTTATGGTAACATAGATATGTGCTGTCTAGGTAGAGTCAGGCCTGGTGAGTAAGCACATTGGTAATCATTCCCTACAGTGAGGCTTTGTCTGTGCACTGGCTACCAGCTCAAAACTTCGTTCTGCTCTCAGACCCACAACATATTCCACTGGATTAAAAAATTAAAACTTTTTTCCTGACAGATATGGTCACAAGTCTTATCTCTGTAACACAGATTTATTTATTTAGGTTTGGAAAAGCATTACTTTGTGGAATGTAATAATAATTACATTAAAAAGCTTTTATACACAGGGGCGCCTGGGTGGCTCAGTTGGTTAAGCGTCCAACTTCGGCTCAGGTCATGATCTTGAGGTTCATAAGTTCGAGCCCCACATCGGGCTCTGTGCTGACAGCTCAGAGCCTGGAGCCTGCTTCAGATTCTGTGTTTCCCTCTCTCTCTCTCTGCCTCTCCCCCATTCAAGCGCTCTCTCTCTCTCTCTCTCTCTCTCTCAAAAATAAATAAAAACATTTAAAAAAATGTTTAAAGCTTTTATATCCAAATGTGGTGCCAGTCCCATTCTGTGAGTCCTTTACATGATGGTGAAGGTTTTCAGCCAAATGGTGTTTTAATCATCTCAAAAACATTTAGGATCTCTCACCTCCTTGGGTAAGCAAAGAAAAATCTTAAGACTACTTTCATTCCTTTCACAAACATCCATTGGGGATGGTCTCAGCAGCAAGAGGAGTTGCTAGAGCACTAACAAAGGTTTCATTGGTAGATGACCCCTTTCTTCCTTATACTCCCATCTCCCTCAAAATGCAATGGTTCCAGTGGAAGGAACATTCTTTGATAGTGAACCTATACTTTTCCTGTCCCAACAAGCAGCTAAGCTGTATTTGTGAAACTGTCCCTTGCATCGAGCATACTTGCCACTATTACCTTAAAGGCTTGTCTCAACTCTGGGAGGAAGATATTAGATCCCTGCATATGTGTCAATGGATTGGCAGGCTATATAATGTATGTATATGTATACACATAGTAGTGAGCACCAGAGCTCAGGTACCTGCAATCACATCCTTGGGCTCATGTCTGATTTCAGACTGATTTCAGTTGCATCCACTCTATGTGGCACCATGAGTCTCCACCTTCTGTCTCAGGGCCTTCTTCACTCTGTGGGAAGACATATCACCTTCACAGGCACCGTCAACCCACGTGAGATGGGAGCCAGTGGATAAATGACCCAACTTCCTGTCCTTAGAGACACTTCTTGAGGAGGTCTCACTGGAATTGAGGTTGTCTCATCAACCCTTCCATGACAGACCCTTGCATTGGCTTTTCCTACTTCCTATCACACTCACCCTTGACCTTCACTGCTGTTTACTGTGACCCACATTTCCCAAATAAGCCACTGTACCCAAGTCCTTGTCTCTGGCTTTGTTTGGAGGAATTCCAACTAAAACAGAAGCTCAATTGGGCACATAGTAGGTCCTCAACAAATGTAAAACTCTTGACCCCTTTTTCTTTCCATTGTGGAAATGAGAACTCTGAGGCTCAGGGGCACTGAGTAACTTGCCCAAAACCACACAGCCTGAAATGACAGAATTGAAATTGAAGCATCTTTCTGGTGGCTTCTATTTCAAACACTGGCTTTTGCTCTGTCCTGAATAAACCAACGAGGACCTCTAGTGGCGTGAACAAGATGGACATATATGAACCAAAGACCATGCCTTTAAACAGTCCTTTAAACAGGGGTGAGGTCCAAGTCTGCCCCGTGATCCCTGGCAGAAGTTCAGCCTAGCAACTTAGGAACAGGCTCCAAACGAGGCTCCATCAAAGGTAGTTCCACAACCATGGGAGCTGCCCCCAAAGATAATGTTTCTCTTTCTTGTAGAAGAAAGATGAGCATCTGATTCCTGGGTTTCCAAGGGAGATTTCTTTCTCTAGATCTTAAACCTCCCTTTACTGGTTTGGATAAGTTCTAAGCTTTCCTGTATCCTCAAATTGCTTTTTTTTTGTCTAACTCTGAAGCAAGGGAGACCCCTGCCCCCAGATTGAACATCAATAGGGGGTTGGTGGGGGAAGGGGACAAGGTCTACAGAAAATGCGGGTCAGATTACAGGGCTTTAGCTGAGACCTACGTTCTCTTGTGTTGGAGCATCCTGTCCCCAGGGTGGGCACAGATGCCCCTGCCTCCCATACTGCAGCCCATGTGAGAAATGGCTCTCATCCCCAGTCCTCTCAGAAGTCCTTACAGCCCACAGGCATTTACTCCAGAGATGTTTGGTGGGTATCCCCATGATGCCCCCATGAGGTGAACCTAATGAGCAACCCACATCCACTTATAACAAGGTTTCTTTATCATGCATGCTCTGTGTCCAACCATGCCACACTCTACTTCTGAAAAGCTTGGGTACCTGGAGTCATTGTTCTGGACAGACTCCATGGAGAACTATGGGAGGTTGCTCAGTGGTGGGGAACCAGATGGAGCAGATGGAGACACGGTGGCAGAACATAAACTCAAGAGTAGAGATAATGGGTGGACCAGCCTGGCATAGGGTGAGGGAGTAAGAAGGAGGCAGAATTTGGCTTTACTAGTCTTTATTAGTCTTTTTATCCCAGCTGGTGAAGGCACCCTTTTCTCCTTTACCTGCTCCCCAAGAAAGATATGGCCCCAGTGTCAGGAGTCCTGGTTCTCCCGAAATGCAGGGCAGTCTCGCCAAGTCCTCCTCCCCTGGGACTGCCTGCTTCTAAGCAAGATTGCCTACAGACAGATAACTTGGGGGAAGTGTAAAACAAAATAAGCTAAGTGCAAAGGGCAGATATGAAACAGATTTTTTTCAGAGCTCCAACTGTGGTAGATATTATAAGCAGAACAGATTTCATATGGAAGACATTGACAAGGAATAAACATAGTGCCCAAAGCTAGTGTTTTCAAGGATTTGCTTCTTTGAATGTAAGTGTCTAAAAAAAAAACAGCCACACACATTCTTATTAAACAATAGGCAGCAAAATCTCTCCACCAAAATGGCAAAGGCAGATCAAACCTAGGTATGGGTTACCTGTATTTGCAAGACCTGCTTCAAAAATCCCATTTCAATTTGCTATGAAAGCATGTGCTGCCCTAGCGTTCTAATCTATGTTGAAAACTCAAAGGTTAAAGAGACTTGGCTGAATTTGTCTTAAGATATATCCTTTGTTCTGATTCAATCATTTATTTGAATTTAATATTTTAAAGAACATTTCAAACAGACTTCACAAAGCCCTGTTACCATCAGGTCCATATTTATTACTTAATATTTAACTGGGGAGATTTGTCAAAACCCTTAAGAATTAATGGTTGCAAATTTGTGGAGTTAAAAGGTTTGTGGAGGAAACCATTTGCTAACAACAGAGGGACCATGCCCCAAAGGCTGGATGACCACTATAATGTGAATAACCACTTGGGAGGTCTGGTGACATGGTGAGCCCAACTCCCCAGAAAGTGCGCGAAGTGCAGTTGCCTTTAAATAAATGTTCTAATGTGTTTGATTTCTGAACTGTACAGGTCAGCTTGTGGCTTAAGACAGGAAGTGGGAGTAAGAGCAAAGCAACTTGAATGGAAGTTGTAAACACGCTATTTTTTATTTTGCTCCGTTTACAAACACTCTGGAGAAAGTCCCAGAAGGGGGACCAGATCAGTCTGCTTCACTGGAATGTACCTCTGCCTAAAAGATCTTAGAAAAATGTTTTTTGATCATCAGGATCCATGGGTGGCCTCTCTATTTTTATGACACCAAATGTCAAAAAGAAAACTCAAAGCCTGAATATCTATATATAGGTGAATGGGTCACATCACAGAGATGACGGATCATCATGATTCCTAAACTGTTCATTCAGATATTTCTGTGTCCTGTAGACTGACCAAGAAGTCTATTGGGTGGAAACTGTCATAGCTTTCAACATCCTTTAGAGTCACTGAATAATTTTGATTAATGGCCTCAACTATGCAAATTCCCTGAACATAAAAATAGGTGAAGCCAAGAATGTCATAGGATATGCGCCAGACATAATGCTGACTGGGTCAAGATTGAGGAATGGAATACCCAGGCGGACATTTCTGGCTCTGGAAGAATGTATTTTCCTAAGAAGAAAGTGAGTCATCAGCTTAGCCTCACAAACACCCCACACCAACGAGAGTGGTGGCCACGGTAAAGGGTGGGCCATGGGAGCAATCTCAATTTTGTGAATGATGCCAGGAAACAGTGCGGTTTATGGGCCACACACCTCTCTCTTAACTTGTACTTGGCCAGTTGGAGTCCAAAGCCAATCTGGAGTATAGCTATAAATGACACCAGTAGAGACCATGATGGCCTAGGGGGCTGTCTCTACCTCTACTCTGGATTAGCCGACATCTCTAGGCAAGAGTGAGTGACACAAAGCCAACAGGGTGAAAAGAAAGACACTGCCAGGGGCTTCCAGAAAGTGTGAATGGGACTGACAACAATGTCATCCTGCTGTCTGGGCTACACAAGGCAGGCCAGGCACTAAGAGACACTAAGGGACACCAGGGAGAAAATCAGGGCATCCAGAGCCCAAAACGCTTCCAGCTATATTTCCTTCTATGTCTTCTCAAGCCAAGCATCTGGAACCTCTATCTGCCAAAATAAGACCCCAGAAAATATAAGCTATTTTCATTTATTTTTGTCTGGAACTAAAATACCTGTGAACAGAGATCTATAAAACTGCCGACGAAGCCATCACAGAACTTTAAAGTACAGTGCTCTGCTCCCTCCCTCCACGGTGAAAATTTACCGGACATATGAAAAGATTCACCTGACCAAAAGAAGCAGCAGCGTCAAATTCCCAAAACAATGTCGATGTATGACAAGAAACTTGTAAAAATTATACATTTGAAGTTGCATATTCCGTTTATATGACAATCCATACTGTTGTAAAATTCAGGATATTTCAGAGTTGCATCTCTGCAAAGGAAAAATCTGCTATTAGGAAAGGATAATTTCAGATGAAAAACAGGATTTTCTTTTTTTTAAGTGTTTATTTATTTTGAGAGAGGGGTGGTGGAGGGGCAGAGAGAGAGGGAGAGAGAGGTCCCAAGCGGACTCTGTGCTGTCAGTGCAGAGCCCGATGTGGGGCTCAAGCTCACAAACCCTGAGATCATGACCTGAGCTGAAATCAAGAGTTGGACGCTTAACCGACTGAGCCACCCAGGTGCCCCCAAAAAACAGGATTTTCAAACACAAGATTGCAAATACAGAGGTGAAGAGCAGAATAGACGGTGCAGAAAACTGAATGCCTTCATCAGAGGAGCAGCCTCAAAGCTTCTTCCAGAATGCAGTGTGAAAGGACACACATAAAACAAACGGTAAGCAGAGAGATTCGTGACATAAATAGGAGATCCACAAGACACGGTAAGAGTACAATGGGAGGAACACAAGAAAATAAAAATACACAGGAGCATTAATTGTCCAAGAAATAACAACAGAAAGACTCCCAGGATGAAAAAATGCTAGATGAGTCTGGATCCCATGGGTCCATTACACAAGGTAAGGAAGAAAGGCATGTGCACACATACACATACACAAATTCTAGGTATGATTTTCTATTTGAAAGACAAACAAAAAAGTCTATATATATTCAGGCAGGAATTGTTTTTTTAATTTTAAATGTTTCTTTATATTTGAAAGAAAGAGACAGTGTGTGAGTGGGGGAGGGGCAGAAAGACAGACACAGAATCCGAAGCAGGCTCCAGGCTCCGAGCTGTCAGCACAGAGCCTGACGTGGGGCTCAAATTCACAAGCCATGATATCATGACCTGAGCCGAAGTCGGACGCTTAACCGACTGAGCCACCCAGGTGCTCCAGGGATAATTTTTTTTAAAAAAGGCATTCCAGGAAGAAAAAAACAAAAACAAAACAAAACAAAACAAACAAACAAAAACAGATCAAAACTCAAAGCCATTCATTCAGAAATGAATCGGGAGGAATATACAAAGAAATGTGAAGAGAAAAATTTAAAACTAAATCCTGTGCCATTTATGTTTGAAGACAAGAGAAAAAGGAGAGAAAGATTTTTTTCTGATAGGCAAGAGTTCAAAACATTGATGATGCACATACCTTTTCTGAAAAATGTCCCCAAAAATTTATTTCAGTTCCTTGAGAAAGGCATCAAAATAAAGATTTTAAATATATGTAAAATGTTGTTTAAAAGAAATGGCAGTGAGCAATGAAGGCAGTAAAGTTCAGACTTAATAGCTAAACAATTGCTAATACGAATCTAAGGGATGCACATGTCAAACATAATTCTGGAAAGAAGAGATGCAAATTGTACTTCAAGAAATGGATCTAAAAATCCCCAATTATTTAAACATCAGCTGAGAATTGGAGGTGGTAAGAGATAATAAAAGCAAAAGTATCTACTCTCACAGGAAATTGGAGGTGGGGAAATTAGCAGAAACTGATTAAACCCTAATGCTGATAAAGATTGATTCAAATATTTTCAATAAAAAGATAATGAGTACCAGAGAACAATAAGTGTAGAACAAACCACTAGTGGGACGAAATGTAAGCAACAAAGATAACAAAGGAAAGGGGAGGCTCGCAGACATAAAATAGGATGACATGTAAATGTAAAAACAACTGAACTGAAAACAATTCAAAATGGCCCATAACAGAAGACTGGCTGAATAAATCGTGAAGTGTCCATTCCCACAACTGAATACTCTGCAGCCATAAAAATGAGGTTGTGCATTTGGAAAAAAACAATGACACCAATGAGTCACACACATGTGCACACATACGCGCGCGCACACACACACACACATACACAGACACACACACACGCCAAAACAGTAGGGAGAGGTTGACTCCACTTTTGTTAAACAGCATCCAGGTGATTCCCAATTTACAAACTTGGGAAGCACGACTCTAACCAATCAGAATGAACCTTAACCTACTGATCTAGCTGCAGCGTCAGCGCAAATCCCAGGAATGTCAGGGACATGTCTGTAGAGAAATATGAATGTACACGGACACTCGCAGCTCTAGATATAGCTAGAGGTAAAAATCTGGAAGGGTATAACCCTACATGTTTACAGTAGTCTTCATTGGATTGGAAGATCAGAGGTGATAGTCATTTTTTTACTGCTTAAACATGAATATAAAAGAATATGTTTGAAAAAGGCATAGATTTAAAATTGCTTTTCCTGGAAACCTAACGCATTTCTTTTTATAAGCAGCGGCACATGTTTTCAGAAGAGGTGGCTGGTACAGAGCACAGCTCCTTACGATGAGTCCATCGGTCATTTTAGGACATGAAATTCTCAACCTCGGCTTGTGAGCATCATCCTGTAACTATATCTTATTGCTTAAAATGGTGAGGCTGACACCAAGAACAAAACTCGATCATTTCTTATTCAGCACATGGGCTGGGAAAAATAATCTATGAAAAATATCTCTTCTCTTCTTCTGGAAAAATATGACTCAAATATATCACACATCCAATATATGGCATAGGGTGTTTAATTTTCTGAAGAAAGCACGCTTACATTTTTTTCCTTTCACTTTCATAAAGCATTTATTAATAACATTTTATTTTTTTTCTTTCAGATGGAATTTTGAAGGTTCAGTGCTCCAGATTTTGAACTGTACCCTTTTGTATTCTTAAAATCTGCATCACTCTCCACTTTTATCAGTCTAATTATGATCTAAGATTGTTAGTACTCTCGGGCTCTGGTATTAAATAAATAATCAGCCCAGCTCTTCCCCTTCGGGCCCCATAGAGCACAGCCATATACCCTGCAGAGTGGAAGGGTAGGAATTCTCCCCCCCACAGAAACCCGCAGAAGTGCCTCACAGGCCTTTCCCGAGGCTGTTCCAACACCAGCAGGTTGGAAGATTCTGCTGAAGAATTGTTAACCATCCAGCACAAGCCATGGAACATTCAAAAGATGTTGATTTTGTTTTATCTTTGAGAAAATAATCTCTAAATTGGGTTCATATCGAGACAGAAAATAAGAGAAGTGAGCTGCACGGGGGACGATGAGAGCTGTCACAAACATGGGTAACACTTCTGGATCCACCAGTTGATCTACAAGCATCAATTGTACACATATGATTGGGCAACATTGTCCTTGCTTGCTAACAGGGTGTAGCAAAGAAAAAGTTATTTATAGCCTATTAACATACATGGAAATATAAGAAGAAGGAAAAGGGGTTTCGGAGAGAGGATGAGTTTAGTAATGTTTCACAATGTAAAAGTACGTATGCTTTGGTCCAGCAATCTTTTTATAAGTATCATCCTGCAGATCTACCTCCACATGGGTGAAATCTCATGTGCACAAGGATATGAATTGCAACATTATTTGTAGTAGCAGAAAAATGGGAATGAAATGTCCATCATTGGTGGCTAATCCAAAAAAAAAATTACTGTGCTATCATACAACGGGAAAACATGCAGGTTTAAAGAGTGTGAGGTTGGGGAGTCTGGGTGGCTCCGTCGTTGAGCGTCCGACTTCGGCTCAGGTCATGATCTCCCAATTCATGAGTTTGGGCCCTGTGTCAGGCTCTGTGCTGACAGATCAGAGCCTGGAGCCTGCTTGGGATTCTGTGTCTCCCTCTCTCTGCCCCTCCCCTGCTCATGTTCTGTCTCTCTGTCTCTGTCTCTCTCAAAAATGAAATAAATATTAAAAAAATTTTTTTAAGTGTGAGGTAGCTTATAGGTACCAATATGTTAAGAGGAAGATGCATGAGAGTATTATGGTATGCTACCGTTCATTTGTGTGTGGGAAAATTGACACACACACACACACACACACACACACACACAATCTCTGTATCTCTGGGAGGATGCACAGGATTATTTGTTGGCCCTGGGGAGGGGACAGAGAAGCTAGGGATCAAAGAAACACATTCATTTCTTATTAATTTTCTTGTGTAGTTTTAAATTTTCATACCATGTACATGTGTCCTACAGTCTAATTTTTCAAAAAATCCAAAAGTAAAGAATTTTTCAAGTTTATTTATTTATCTTGAGAGAGAGAAAGAGAGATTGTGCACGAGCTGGGAAGAAGCAGGGAGAGGGAGAGACAGAATCCCAAGCAGAGGCCCAATGTGGGGCTCGAACTCACGAACCGTAAGATCACGACCTGAGCCGAGATCAAAAGTCAGATGCGTAACTGACTGAGCCACCCAGGCGCCCCCAAAGTAAAGAATTTTTATAAACAATAAAAAATAAAGTCCTAAAGTCACATAGAGAGCAGGTGGGAGGTAAGGAATGGGTGCTGAGCTGCCTGACGTACAAAGCTCTGGCATCCATAGTGCTGGTGATAAACCCATCACTCTGTTTTTAACCCATGAAGAAACTGACTCGGTGAGGTTAAATGGCTTGCCCAAGATTACAAAACCTCCAGTGACTGAGCTGGGGCTTGCATGCCGGTTGCCCAGCTGTAATGATGGCAGTTTCCTCTTTAATGCTTACACATCAAATCCCACATGGAGAAGGCACAATAGAAAGGAATGAGCGTGGGGAATTAAAGTAGAAATTTCTTGTTGAGAAGGAGAAGGAAATGAAGGGACATTTAATCTTAACCACCATGGCTCCTTCCTCTCATCTCCTAATCACTGGGTATCACTCAGCACCTGCCCAACAAAGAGGCAAAACTGTACGTGAGTAACAGTTATTTTACCTTAACTGGACTTGAAGTCCTCGAAGGCTGCCGCCATTCAATCACTCATTCATTCATTCATTCACTCACTCATTCATTCACTCAGCAAATACTTGCTGAATGTTCTATCTGGGTATAAAACTGGGAACAGAGAGATAAATCAGACATAGCTTTTTATCTTCCAAAGAATTCACAGTCTAATTTGGAAAGAGCATTTCCACGCATCACTTACATGTCACTCTCTCCCCTACAGTGGGTAGCTGGTAACAGAGTAGGTCTCCAATAAGAATTTATGAAATAAATATGAGTGCTCATCACTCCTAGACATGTGGAAGACAGTTTCCTCTCCTGCTAGCTCCTCATCGCCTCCCTCTTCCCAACCCCACCCACGCCCTGCCTATACAGTCCTTCGATGCATCCCTAAACCTGAATGATAAAACTTTTCATTCAAGGGCACGGAAAGCAAGATGATCATTTTGGCTTAAAACAACAACAGCAACAACCAAACCCCTGAAAATGTCGGATCCCAAGCTCTAGCGTTTCAGCAAAGAAATGTGATTCCCTCCTATATTCTCATTTTATTTATAAGTGTTTTGCTGCAAAGTGGGTGAACTGCCGAGCTCCATGTCACAGCCTGCAGCACAGCAAACTGGCTTTTTCTGAAGCTCATAATGTGATAATTAAATTGCTAACAGGCACCTTAGTGATGGCATTTGCTGAAGATGTGAAAGCCCTCTCACAATTGCACCTTTCTGGAGGGGGCTCGTCAGTAGAAGCACAGTGATCAACTCAGGGTGTCTTTTTTTTTTTATATATTTTCTTCCATGAGTACATTAAATTTTTATGTGGAGTGAAATGGGACAGGACTTGTTTCCCTTCCACTGCACAATGATTTATTACCCAAAAAAGACCGCAGAACTAATTAGCAGAGTAATTAATTAATATAAATTTGCATATTTGCATTTGCAATTAGTGCAGCCGACTGATTAGTCTGAAAATGAGAAGTTTGACTCATTAGATGTTAGTGTCTGCTGGACCAGAAAGCGGCTGCCAGATGAGGCGGAAAAGGGTGGAATAAGCATGTGTGTTTCTTTTGTTCGAAGAATGGAGAATATGCTCAGATATCTGGGGCCAGACATCAGGGCTCGCAATTTGAAAAAAAATAAATTATTTGCTTCCATTTCTGCGACTCAATGTTCCTTGCCCTTTTGCCTACAGCAAGTTATTCCAACCAACCCTGGAAACCGGCGTGCCCCTCAGACTGGGCTCCTCCTACTCCCCAAAGGCAGAGGGGTCTCTGTTGTTTGTGGGTGAGCAGGAAATCTGTCCTGGTTTGATGTCCCAGGAATTTGACTCCCGCACCCAATTCAGTGGTTCTGTCAAAACAGTTCTCCAGTGTTGATGAGGACCCTCAAGGGACTGCCTGGGTAGACTACCTTCCCCGCAGGGGTTTCTCCTCATTGTAGTCCCTTTGTTCCTCCAGCTGAGAGCTAAGCTCAAAGCTCTCCCATCTAGTTGACTGAGTGAATCCATTTCTGCAGAATGACACAGGGCAAATAAACTATAAACATACCCACAGATGCGCAGACACACAGACATCAAATAACAGTCAGTCAGCACCTACAGTAAAATGAGAGATTTGCTCACACATTTCCGGGGAGGTTGGGGAGACAGGACGAATGAGAAATGGCATCTTGATAGGACTTCACTAAATCTATTTTCAGGGGAAGGAGCCTGACCTGGTGTGAATGCTTTCTTTAGTAATAAGGAATATTTTCAGTCTCGAGCCAAACCCAAAAGGGAAATAAAATTATTTCATTTGTTCTCTGCGTATTTCTAAAAAGGAAATGAACTGTATATACGTTCTTTGATGTTCACATACCTTTTATGGATGCCAGAAGTATTTTCTGAGAGTATGTCATATTGGCCCAATCCTATAGATGCTTTGTGGATGAAAAATTATCACTGAGCTTTGTTAATTTACGAAATAACTTTCTGAATCACACAGTTAGTTATGTGGTGGCTCAACTCCTGTCCTCAAGAGATTCTAGAAAGAAAATATGCCTGCGTCTTACATCGGAGTTGTACTTTTACTTTGCTTTTGCGTTATGTTTTTCAGGTTCAAATAACGTCAAATGCTTCCCACCCCCATCAAACCATAGGCCAGAGCCTCTGCACCACACATTCTGGGGAATAGCAATCCCATCATGGTCCTACTGTTCTCAGACCTCACCTCCCTATTTCTGCCAACAGAGCAAGTTTCTCACACCATCTTTTATCCTTCAAAGCACCTTATTCTTGACCTCGAAACACTGCTTGTTAGACTGCGTTACAACCGTTTCTTTATACCTTTCCCTTTCTTCTTAGACTTGAGAACATTTTTGACATGGGTGTCTTATATTTGCACGTCTGTACCAGAGAGCCTACAACACTACCTGGTACATAGTAGATAATAAATGTTAAATTACTGCATGGATGAATTAATGAAGGTATTCATGGTTTGACTATAGAACAAATTTATGTAGAGATTTGCCTACAAGGAGAAAAAACAGTTACAAAACATAGGCAAGGAAATGAGTATGCAGTCAAATAAAATGAAAGGAAATAAACGCGACCAGTGGATCAGTCTCCTTCCCAGGTCAAACTTTTACCTGCGGTCTGAACTTCATTTCTCTTGGTTTCTCCCCTCTCTCGGTGCTCAGAGAAGGATCTCCAGCACTTAATAGATATTTGAAAGATATTGAAAATTGGATTCTTTGGCATCTTATAAAAAACAGCTCCTTATTTACACATAGGTTAAAAATAAAAGTTAAACAAAAATATTATTTTTAACCCTAACCTAAAGCTAACATTTAACTAGTCGACCCGGAAGAATTGGAGCTGGTGAGGAGGATGACAAGTCCATGTGAAAACATTAATGGCGAGGCAAAAGGCCCAATGGGGTGCATGAATCCACATCGAAAGAAAACAAATCTGTTTTGATGTTATCAAGTATTATTTTGTTTGTTTTGCATGACTTCAGTCTTCCCTAATAGACTCCTATCAGGTATTTTTCAACAACATGTGCATCTGTAGGGCATACACTTATCACAATGCCTCTAATGCTGGTGGTGCTGGATCGGGGACAACTGGGATTTAATACAATGACCTGGATTAACTTAGACACAATTTCTGTCTAGTATCCCTGATATCAATGTCACCATGCATCTTAAGAAACACTTGGAGCACATTTTGGGTCATAAACCTTCGTTTCCCTACAAATTTTTGTACACAAATACTCCACTGGTAGTCAGTCAGTTATTTATTTGTTGGTCTGTCTGTTTTAAATTTATGCTCCACTTAGCTCCAAGAAGATTTGAGGTGGCAATTGCACTGAACATTTTTATATCCTTTGTAAAGCAATTCACCATTTAAAAAGATTCCTTGTTTCCTAACAGTGCCATAATACATATGATAAAATATATCTTTATATTTGTTTTCTATAAACTGCATGGTTTATTTTCTGGAAATGTATCACAGATATATTGAGAGGACACCAGCAACGATGAATGGCAATACCTTCTGTCTTTATCACTGGAATAGAGGGAAAATAAAGTCATCTCTCAGAAAATGTACGGTAAGAATAGCTATAATTGTCCATTCCATATTTGCTTGTGGAGAAAACGAGGAGTGATTTTTATACTTGTCTGAAAACATAAATTAGGACTTGCTTATCCATTTAGTCATTTCCAAATGAGACATGAAAATATGGACTCACGCATCACCACCATCCAAACATGGAATTTCTTTTGCGCAAAGACTTTGTTCTCTGGTTTTGTGTTGTTAATCTCCCAGTCACACAGTGACCAGAAACAAAAGAGGTTTAATCCAGAGGGTTGCTCCTTAGAGTTAGGAAATTACAATCCAAAAGGGACACACTGCTCTGGTAGAGACATAAACTTTTTTGTGCCCTGGTAACTTAAACACTTTTTTTTTTTTTTAAGAATCATTCCAGATCATTAGTCCATTAGGTGAATTAAACTCTTTGGCTATTTTAGTAAAACACATTGCAGGCTTTTAACATTTTTTTTTTGAAAAGAAAGGCTCTCGTGCCCCTTACAGGGCCCAAGTCTTTAGCAACTGCGTTTCTCTGTGGTGTTGCCTCCCTGGAATACTCCCTGACAGGCAGGATCCCTCTGACCACCGACCTTTCACATTTAAAATGTATTTTGTGAATTCATCCTCTCTCTCTCTTTCACAAACTATAAGGTTTAATAGCGATTAACACTAGACCACAGCACTTTCAAATTAACAATAGCCCTGCCAGTTCTAATTGGTATTCTAATTAGCCCAACCGATTCAACTAATTAAGAACATTAAACTTTTTAACAAAGGCTATCTTGCTTTGTGTGTTGTAAAATGGAATTTAAGAGGGGTGGAAATGGTGGGGGAAGGGGGAAAGAAGGAGGCTGGATTTCCAATACTGGCGGAGAAGCAGCCCAGTGGGGAAAAGGGGGGTGGGGACCGGCTGATGCCCTGCTTGACAGAGTGAAGGGTCAAGGCAGCCTTTGCATCTGAGATTGGGTGAAAACAGGTTCATGCAGCAATGCTACCCCAGGGTCTGGGCGCCTGCTGGGACTTCTTATAGGTGTATTAAGGACAAGGCAGCTCTGTGCTGGTTCACAATGAAGTGGGACCATAAACCGTCCAGTTTTATGGACAGTATGACCTTTGTTACAATGAAGGAGATTGGGGCTGCACAACTGAACTTGCCATTTCAAAATGCGTTTAATTGAAATCTCCTATTTTCAGGACACCTCTGTGCTCTGGTAGACTTGCCAATAGGATGAGCAGTGTGGGCTCTACTGGGACGGGCTGGATTCACAGCGAAAATCAGGAATGTGACTTCAGACTTGACTCCCGTCTTCCTCGCACATTCCATGTCTAGCCCATCAGTAGATTCTGTGGGTTCTTCCTTCCAAACAGATGCCAATCCTGGTGACTTCTCTCACTTCCTCCCCTGAAGCCCTCGCACCCGAGCCAGCAGGGCCAACATTGAAGGAGGTGCTCGCTCCCAGGATTGTACAGGCGCAGGAGTAAGATCTTAGGGTGAAGGCCTCCTCCAGTCTAGAGCCCAGGTGCCTTCCTTGCTTTACCTCATCATGGCCCTGCACCACCATTTTCTTTCACCTCAAACCTGCAAGAGTCTCATGACTGACCTCCACTTTACCTTCACCCCTTTAAAGCCTGTTCTCCAAAAGCAAGTCAAAGGTCTCCAATGGGTCTTCTTCCCATCAGGCTGAGAAGAAAGTTTTAAAATCTCATCCTTGATCACCAGGCTCTACATGATCTGCCGCTAGCTACCTCTTCAGCAATCTTTCATGTCTTTTCTCTTCCTTAGTCACTACAGTCATGGCATGAGGACTCCAGGGGGTGAATCAAGGAGGGGAGGTCTGCCCTAGCTGCAGGCTGTAGAGAGTATATATGGTCTGCAAAGAATTTAAAAACATTGAAAACACTGCCATAGTCGATCTGATTTTTATAATCACCATTTACTAACCATTCTAAATCCTGCCAGTGAAAACACTCCTTGCGGCAAAAAAGCACAATCTTTTGTTGTTCTCAGTCTCTGCTGTCCGACATCAATTGAGCACTTCAGATATGGCCAGAGTAATTAACAAACTAAATTTTTTATTTTATTTAACACATTTAAAAACTTTTCCTTGGGGCGCCTGGGTGGCTCAGTCTATTAAAGTGTCTGACTTCAGCTTAGGTCGTGATCTCACAGTTCATGAGTTGGAGCCCTGCATTGGGCTCTGGTGCTGACAGCTTGGAACCTGGAACCTGCTTCAGATTCTGTGTCTCCCTCATTCTCTGCCGCCCCCCCTTAAAAATAAATAAACATTAAAAAAATTTAAAAACCAATACTTGATTCAACTACCTGAAAATTTTAAGAATTGTTTTAACAACTTGTGTATGTGAATCTGTTTTCTGCTGTAAATGTTATGAAATCTAAGTCCAAATCAAGTATTTCTGATGGAAACTTAGAATACAAATAGAGATGTGCTTCAATGTAAAATACATACCAGAATTCAAAAACTTAGTACAAATGTAAAGAACGTAAAACATATCATTAATTAATTTTTATGTTGAACATATGTTGAAATGATCATATCTTAGTTATATTGGAGGGGATGAAATATATTACTAAAATTAATTTCACCTGTTTCTTTTTGCCTTTTTTTTGAACTATAGATACCAGAAATTTTTAAATTACATATGTGGCTCACATCGTATTTGGAAAGTACTGATCTAAGTTCTGAACCAGGGTATGCAAATTACTGCCTATAGGCAAGATTCAGTTTACCATCTGTTTTTGTACAGGCCAAGAGCTATGAACATTTTTGTCTTTTTGAAGAGTTGAAAAATACCAAAAGAAGAACCAATATTTTATGACATGTAAAAACTGTATGAAATTCCCATTTCTGTGTCCATAAATAAAGTTTTATTGGAATACAGCTCTCTCATTTGTTCACATAGGGCTGTTTTCGCATAATAACAGCAAAAGAGATCTTAGGACCTGAAAAGCCTTTAAATATTTACTTTAAATATTTATCTGTCTTTTTGGAGAAAAGGTTTATCCACCCTTATTTTAAAGAGTTGATTCAGTTGTGATTGAGTTTTAATATATGTTCTAAAGAGAAGTAAATTGAGAGAATTCCTCGCTACCTAGTTGGCCCCTGACACACAGACAGACTACAAGCCAGGCATGTGGACGCAAACAAAAAAAAGCACAGGTACTTTATAGGAGCCTTGTGACCCAATAGAGCCTAACACTTAGTAAGCAGCAAGTGAAGGCTTAAAAGCAGCCTCCTAAGGAGCTTATCTCTGTCCAGATGAGGAGACAGATAGGTAAGCAGGCAATTAAAATTTCTCATGACGAGCTTAACCATCCAGGTTATAAGGAGGCATCTAACATAGTCTGAGGGGAGATGTCAGTAATGGGCCTTCAGACTGACTGTGGTATTACTGAGAAGCCGCGTCTGCCCTACAGTCATCACTCACCTCCAGTTCTGACAGTTCTGTGCATAATGTTTGTCAGTCTGAATTTATTGTTTCCATAGCAATAAGTCTGGGGTGAGACTTGCTTCAGACATGGTTTGATCCAGGCACTCAAAATCCGTCATCAGAAATCTGTCTCTGCCAGGTCTGACTCCTCCCCTTCTGTGTGTGCATTCTTCTGTCTGCCTCCCCTCAGGAGAAGCCAAGATGGCAGCTCCAGGTGGACACTCTTCCTGCTCAGGAAATGCCTGTTTCTAATAATTCCATCAAAAGCCTGGGGCTGGTTCTCATGGGCATCACATAGGTCACTTGCTGGTCCACAAGCAATCACTCCATGGCAGGGTATGGAATTTGCTAATCATCCATGGCTGGGCCATGGGTCTTGCCTATCCTTGGGGGGGTGGCGTCAGCCCCACAGGAGGCAAGGGGACTGACAGTGGAGGAGGCTTCAATCACCAAAGAAAAGAAGAGCATTTTTGCCAAAATGTGAAGAAATGACTCTTGGCACTCAGAAACAGATGACACTCAAAACAATAAACCAACAATTAAGTACTCTAGAAACTTAAGAAAATAACTTAAGAAAAAACTTCTTTTGCATCATTTAGAAGTTATGCTTAATCAGGTAACTTTTAATATAGAGAAAGAAAAAACATATACCAGATAAAATATATTTTAGCAGATAAAATATATTTGGCTACAACTTTTTTTAAAATTGTTTTTAAAGTTTATTTATTTTTGAGAGAGAGGGAGGAGAGAGAGGGAGTGAAGGGCAGGGAGGGGCAGAGAGAGAGGGAGACACAGAATCCAAAGCAAGTTCTAGGCTCTGAGCTGTCAGCACAGAGCCCTCCCTGGGGCTCAAAATCACTGACTGAGAGATCATGACCTGAGCTGAAGTTGGATGCTTAACCGACTGAGCCACCCAGGCGCCCCTGGCTACAACTTTTTAAAAAGCAATTAGCCTTCTTTGGGACAATTGTTTATATGAAACAAGTATAATTCTAATGAAAGAATAATAGTTTAATCTTACATTTTTCATTTCTGTTTAAAGTCATCTTAAAGAATGATTCTACATTTTGTGCCAATTATTTCCAAGAAGTCATATATTTATTCATTGGGGTATGTGGATGGGTCTATGTATACATGTATGTATTTCTGTGTGTGAGTTGTAAAACAATAATAAATTAAGGGGCACCTGGGTGGCTCAGTCAGTTAAGTGTCCAACTTCAGCTCAGGTGATGATCTCACGGTTCGTGAGTCCAAGACCCACATTGGGCTCTGTGCTGACAGCTCAGAGCCTGGAGCCTGTTTCAGATTCTGCTGTCTCCCTCTTTCTCTGTCCTGCCCCTGATCATCCTCTGTCTCTCTCTGTCTCTCAAAAATAAATTTAAAAAAAACATTAAAACATTTATAAAAAAAACAAAAATAAAGAAAATATTCCCCATTTAAAAATGTATTTTTAAAGCAAATAATGATAAAGCATACTTTCTTCATCATCTTTTGCCAGACCAAAAATTTGGTTCAGGGCCCTGCATAAAATGTGGGGGACACCTGTTATAAACTGAGTATGTGCCCCCAAAATTCATATGTTGAAGCCCTAACTCCCAACGTGACGGTGTTTGCAGATGGGACTTTTTGGGAAGTAATTAGGATTAGATTAGGTCGCGAAGATGTGGCCTTCATGATGGGATTAATGGCTTTATAAGAAGAGAAAAAGATGTCACCCTTGCTTCCTCTCTCTCGTTCTCTCCTTTTCTCTCTCTGTCTCCTCCCTACCCTCTCTCCCTCCCATATGTGTACAAAGGACAGGCCATATGAAGACACAGCAAGAGGGGGGCCATCTGCAAAACCAGGAAGAGAAGCCTCCCTCACCAGAAACTGAATTTGCTGGCACGTCGATCTTGGACTTTGAGGCTCCAAAACTGTGAAAAGTAAATTTCTATTCTTTAAGTCACCCAGTCTAGGGCATTTTGCTACAGCACCCTGAGAAAACTAAGACAGCACCAAAATCAAGATAAAATATCCATAATACAATGTTTTTAAAATTCAAAATTAATGTAAAAATCCACAATGAAACAAAACACCAGAATTTTATGTCCCCTTGGGCTCAATCTAGTGACCTTGTTTCCACTTTTGACCTTTTGGTATCTGAAGAGGTGTCCTGATTATTAGTTTTTGGAAACTCCTTCTGGAGTTTTCTTGGCACTGAGGATGGTGTCCCAGCAGGGCTGAATTCGTGGGCATGCCACCTGTGTGCCCTATACTTGATTTAATGATATGCTGCCACCATCTTGAAATTTTTAATAATTTCTAATCAAGGAGCCCACGTCTTCATTTTGTTCTGGGCTCCACAAACTATGTCGCTGGCCCTGTACACCCAGCGACACTTTAGGTGTCTTTCATTCAACACTAAGGTAAAATCCACATTCCAGAGATCCCACATTGTAAACTCCATTTCTAACTCAAACTAACCCTGTCAAAAGAGGGAGCCGGTAAAACACATTTCACCCTGCTGTGTATTCCCCACCACAGAAGCCAAGAGCAAAAGAGAAGAGGAAAATAAAGCAAATCAGTGAGGCAGATTCAAAATATCCATCACACTCATCATAAATAAAGATGCATTGGCCCTTGGTGGGGTATTAGCGTGTCCCATCAGAAATTTCAGTCCTGCGAGAAACTCCAGAAGGAAAGGAAACCACTCACTGGAATGATAAGTTTGGGACATGTGCTTACCATATTCTGCTCTTGGAGAGTCATAATGTACATTGGTATACAGAAGAACCCAAGAGAATGTACTTTAGAGAAAGCAAACATCTTTGACCATATGACTCTTGGTTTTTTTTCTTCTTTTGAGTGATTCCTATGAATCGTCTACAGAGCATTCTTTGGGAAACACTTTATTAGTGCATGGCATATTTATCAGAAAGTGTATTTTATGAGGGAAAAACAACTTGAGTTCCAAGAATAGAGGAGGCATATAGAGTTGCCAGCTAAAATACAGGATGCCCAGTTAAATTTGTACTTCAGATAGACAATGCACAGTTTTTAGTATAAGTTTGTCCCACACCTAAACATATCTAAAATACACATTCAGCTGGATGTCCTGCATTTTGATTTGCTAAATCTGGCGATTTTAGTAGCATATCTATTCTGCCATATTCCCACACCAGGTGTATTTCATATGCAGAGTGGGTGGCTTATGAAAACTGGAAGTTGGAGGAAGTGGAGACGGCAGACACTCCCACAGATATTCCTAAGGTCCTTGTGGGGAAGTGGGTGACCCCCAAAGCATAGTGATTCTCAGCTATGTTGAGGTTTAAACAAATGCTCTTGGCCAAGCCCTATCTCCAATGACAGGAGAACTTCTCCGTCAGCACAGTGCACAATAATAAACGTTAATATAATCAATCTTGTATTATATATTCTTTATACCCAATTATAAAGATATACCTGATTATGATTATATAATCATCAGGTATTTTTATTATTTTTATGGAAGACAGTGCCTATGAAAGCCAAGTGTTCAGGGCCCACAAAAGTTACCATTTTATATCGCCCAAAAATTCTGAATTAAAGGCCACACTCCTGGGGGCGCCTGGGTGACTCAGTCAGTTAAGTGTTCGACTTCAGCTCAGGTCATGATCTCATGGTTCATGAGAGTTTGAGCCCTACATTGGGCTCTGCACTGACAGCTCTGAGCCTGGAGTCTGCTTCAGATTCTGTGTCTCCCTCTCTCTCTGCCCTTCCCTTGCTTGTGTGCTCTCCCTTTCTCTCTCTCTCTCTCTCTCTCTCTCTCTCAAAAATAAATAAACTCAAAAAAAAAGCCACACTCTTACCTATACAATTTCCACTTTTCATTTAGTTATGACTCGAAGCTCCATGGAAAATAAAAGTAAAAATGAAAGTAAGTTTTCTCCTGAGGAATAGTTAAAAGCCAGGTACTCAAAAGCCCTTAAGAGTTACATTTTAGAACTTCTTTTCAGTCTGTCTTTTCTTGTTGTAGAAAAATTATAATTCTCCAGGGAAAAAGGTTGATTTCATTCAGATTTCCAATGGGCTATCATATTTATTGCCCTCACTGCTAAAAATGTCAAGGGTCATTTCAGACCTAAAAGAAACAGACTTCTATGGAGCCATATGAAATGACTCTTGCTCTACTACTTTTTTTTATAAAGTAATTATTTTAAAGTATATTTATTTATTTCAGAGAGAAAAAGAGAAGAGGGGAGGGGCAGAGAGAGAAAGAGAGAGAGACTCTCAAGCAAGCTTGGCACTGTCAGCGCAGAGCCTGACTTGGGGCTCAAACACAACGAACCATGAAATTATGAGCTGAGCTGAGGTGGACGCTTAACTGACGTAGCCACCTAGGTGCCCCTCTTACCCTACTACTTTATTGATATATCTACATGAATCTAAATGCCTTGAGGGCAAGGGCAAGCACCATGTTTTATTTATTTACCATGCTAGGAATTCAATAACGGTAGCAGTTAAAGTACACGCCATCTCTAAATGTCCCGTCTGGTCTTTAATTCATTTATTTCTCTTTCTCTTTCGGCACTGAATCTTGCCTAGCTCCCTCCCAACATGGACTGTTTGTAAGAGAGATGCTAATCTGGAAAGGATTTTGCTTTGGAGAACAGAGAATCATTATTATCGTGGATTTCCCATTCCTTATCAGTCCACCAAATGTATGTGCTGCCTCAGTCGCCAAGTAACCAGCAGGGCCAGATGGAGCGTGACGGAGGATGGTTCCTTCCATTCTTTTTTATGTCAACCATCTCCCAAAAAAGGTAGCAGTGGAAAAAGTAGAGCTCGTGTAGTGCAAGTTATTATCCCCACAGACAAGCCAAACTTACATTCGGCGAATGGTAGAAAATCCAGCTGGGGAAAGCTTAATCTTCAGATCAAAGAGATAATGAGATATTTTCTCCAGCAAATGACACTGGGCAATAAAAGAATTCAAAGCCATGTGCCACAATCTTACACTGGATCTTGTATCCACATTGGTGGCCAAAATGAACTGCAAACTGCTTAGTGGAAAAAGTTACTCTAGCTTTCGAAAGAAATAATTAGCACTGGAGCAGCCTTTTTGGATAAAGAACCAGGAAAGAGAGAGCGGGGTTCAATCTTCACAAGCAGACTGTATAAAATTATGGATCCTTATTGCCACTCCAAAGACTGGCTTTCCGAAGGATTTTTGCTGCTTAAAGAATTATATAATCTAGCATCTAAGTTACAGTATGTGGGGCATGAAGCTCTTTGTCACTGACTTGTTACTTCATTGCTTAGCCATGGTGTTAATGAAGCAAAGATCACAGCTTTGATTGACAGATGGGCCTCATTGCTCTGAGGTGTTCTGCAGCCAAATGCGCTGTACTGCAATCAATCGATTCAATTCGACTATCAATATTTATTGAGTCCCTACTACGTACAAAGAAGTTTATTGGGCAACATAGGGACCGCAAAGCAAAATGAAACCGAAATCTGAGATAGTTTTTGTCCTCACAATCTAGTGGGGGAGACAGATGCATTCACAAATAGCTACACTACAAAGCAAATTATGCTAAACACAATAATAGAAGCACAAAGTGTAGTGGGAAATCAGAGGAGAAAGATTAATTCCAACCCATGAGGATGTGAATGGATCGCCACGAATTTATCACCACCCCAGGAACAACAACTTACCGCATATGTTATAATAACAGTGGGCTGGGATTGCTATTTTAAAACACAAATGAAAAATATATTGTAATTAGATGAGATTTGCCAGCCAAACAGAGCAAACCAACCAGAAGTCTAAAATACAAAAAGACAAATAATGATTTGGGCTTTTTCATTTTGGGTAGGATTAGTTGGCTGCTGATTTTATTGCTATAGGTATGGACCATGATTTTTTTTTAATTTTTAAATGTGAGCTAAGGGTTATAAGATCTACCTGCATATGGCAGATCCCAGGACAAATATGTACATTCCCCGGGGAGTGATTGGATCATGCCTGTGTGCTTGCTAATCTGTGGCATTAACAAGGTTAGCCTTTCCACCTAATGCTTTAGTTTCCGAAGTTATCTTGTGGGCTTATATCAGCAAGCATGTGAACATTGGGACTAAAAATAAAAAAATGTTTTCTGTTTATCCTCTGGGTGTGCAGTGTATTCCTTCCTTCAAAGCCACTAAGAGTTTCCAAAGCAGGTTGAGACAAAGTGAAACACTTCAGTGCTTCTGTAGGAAAGAAATCTCTAAAGGAACTGTTGCCTGGTTCAGCCTTTACTCCGAAATTATTTGTCCTTAAGGTGTTACTATCTTTCCTGGCCCAAGGTACGGAAATTGCAAGCAGAAATATATATTTTCAGCACAACTGGTTTCTTTGACATCATGATATGTGCTTCCCATCTACACCCCGAATGCTTGGGTGACCAGAGGTCATTGCCATAGACATGAACCTTTCCTCCACAAGGGGTTGAGACATTATTTCACATAAATGCTTTATACTCAATTCTCTCCACCCCCATTTTTATTTTAAAATAATCTGTCTAATAATAATGCAGTGCATACCATGTGCCAGGTACTGTTCTAGCCATTTGGATCTAACAATCTATAAGGTAAGAATACAATTATCCCCAGGTGACGGATGGAAAAGCTGAAGAAGAGGACTTGCCCAGAGTCAACCAGCTAGAAGGTGGCAGAACAAGAGTGTTGGGCTCTAAACACCGTGCTTGAATCACTGCATCGGTCTGCTCATATATATCATCCTTCGATAGCTGTTGTAAGAATTCTATAACATATGCAGAAAAGCTAGCACAGGGGCACCTGCATGGCTCAGTCGGTGAAGCATCCAACTTTGGGTTTCAGCTCAGGTCATGATCTCACGGTTCATGGGTTCGAGTCCCAAGACAGGCTCTATGCTGACAGCTCAGATCCTGGAGCCTGCTTCAGATTCTGTGTCTCCCTCTCTCTCTCTGCCCCTCCCCTACTCATGCTCTGTCTACCTCTCTCTCAAAAATAAATAAACATTAAAAAAAATTTTAAATCTGGCACAAAGAAAGTATTCAAAAACATTAAGCAATATTGGGGTGCCTGGGTGGCTCAGTCAGTTGTGCGTCTGACTTTGGCTCAGGTCATGATCTAGCAGTTCCACGGTTCATGCGAGCCCCACGTGGGGCTCTGCGGCTTCCGTCTCTCTGCTGACAGCTCGGAGCCTGGAGCCTGCTTCGATTCTGTCTCCCTCTCTCTCTACCCCTCCCTTGCTTGCGTTCTGTCTGTCTCTCTCTCTTTCTCTCTCTCTCAAAAATAAATGAACATTAAATAAATTTTTAAATATTAAGCAATATTAACATTGATCAAATATTAACCTCTAAGTTAGGCATTGTGTTTTAAAACTTAAAATGCAGTACTCGTTAAGTGCAAATATTCTGAAATATGTTCTTGGCAATACTACTGTATAGTCTTAAATTTGCACTATCTTCCTAAAGTGTGTTAGATAAACAAAGAAGGTAGTCATTTATTTGATACTCTGCATCCTTGTCAGCCCTTCATGAATCTCAATGCTTTAAGTTGGTTACTTCTCTTTCCTCAAGAGAACCCTAGATTCCTTGAAGAAAAGGATTGTATCTTTTTCTCTTTTTTTCCCCACAATCAGAGTGGCTTGATGCACAAGAATCCTTCAATAATTATTTGTAGCTTGGTAATCAGTACCCTCCTTGATTAGAATTCCTGAGTCCATAACTTTAGGGACAATGTTATTCACCTCGGTTAATGATTTTAGAAAGTGTGTGGTTGTCAAGGAGGTAATTATTAAAAACTAACTTTTTGTGAATGTATTTTTTTAAACTTCTCTTAAAATCATACATGCAGAATACATGGATGCATGCATTTCTATTGGTTTTATACCTAGGAATGGAATACATCTAACATATATATGTTGACTAAAAAGCATGTGCTAGAATAGCACTCACTACTTATAATACCCAAAACTAGAAACTATCCAAACACCCGTCAACAATAGAATGGAGAAGCAAATCGTGGTATAGTCACATAAGTGAGTACTACGCAGCAATGAGAGTAAGCAATCCATAATTACAAGCAACGACATGGATAAAGTATAAAAACTGAATGATTCCATGTATTTAATACCCAAAATGAACAAAACCAATTAATGCTGTTAGAAGTCAGGATAGTGGTGTCTCTTGGGGAGATGTAGTTGGTACCTTGAAGGGGCAGGAAGGAAGCTTCTGGTAATGTTCCGTTTTCTTATCAAGATCTTATTACACAGATGTGTTCAGTTTATCAGAATTAATTGAGCTGTGCACTTATTGTCCACATGCATTTTAGTCTCTATTAGACTTCAAATAAAAGAAAAAAAATCTTCCACATACTTGCAAGCTGCACTCCAATGTTTTCTTCATTCCCTGCCAACAACCTCTCTTATCACAGTGAGCTCATACTGTTTTTAATTAGACTATTGTGGACATATTTTATGTGCTAATTCAACTCGAATTTCCTTGACTGGTGGAGCTCTTGGTTATTTACCTTTACTTCTTACAATGTCTACAGTGGTAACACGCAAAAAGTATTTTGTTGAGTGAATGAAAAAGAAGGAAAGAACAACTCCTTGCCCTGAAGGAACAGAGATGAAGGGATGAATAAATGAATGAATGAATGAATGATACATAGCTATAGAAAGAGCAGGATCAGGATTTAAGTGAACGACTCAACCCTCATAGAAGCTCACTGTCATGACGATTGTAATCATTGTTATTTGAATACACCATACTCAGCAGTCTACTGACCTACTTGTAAACACTGATCTGAAAAACAAATGTATAGTAAAAAAGCTTAAGTCACCAGATATATTAATGGGATAATTCTTCATTTTGTGAATAGATTAGTGGTTAAGTCTTTCTACTTCATCTAGTATTTATTATTAATTCAGAATTTGTTACATACCAGAGACAGTTCTAGGCAGTTTGTTGATGTTTGATTATTTAATGCCTAAGGTAACCAACTGTGGTTGTTAAGAAACTAGAATTGAGGGGGCGCCTGGGTGGCTCAGTGGGTTAAGAGTTCAACTTCGGCTCAGGTCATGACCTTGCGATTTGTGGGTTTGAGCCCCACGTCCAGCTCTGTGTTGATAGCTCAGAGCCTGGAACCTGCTTTGGATTCTGTGTCTCCCTTTTTCTCTGCCCCTCCCACACTCACGCTCTTCTCTCTCTGTCTCTCAAAAATAAATAAACATTGAAAAAAAATTTTTAAAAAGAAAGAAAGAAACTAGAATCTAGATTCAGACAGACCTAGGTCCAAATCATGATCCTCTCACTTAAAAATGGAACAGTCACGGGTACATTGGTTAACTTCTCTGAGCTGCAGCTTCATTACTGCTACCAGGGAGGCAGTGCCGGTACTGCAAGATTCCCATGAGACCTCGTATGTGAAGTTCCTTGCCTGGTGTTTGGCAGATTGTATATGGAAAAGCAGTTCATCATCACCATAACCAGAGGTTAAGTAAGTTCCCCACATCCCATCCACGCCCATCCATCAGTAAGTTCTGGTGATTGTCTCTCCAAAATACATGTCCAAATCTCCTCCCTTCATTTCCATTACCCCACTCTAAGTTGGGCTGCAGTCAGCACCCCCTCCCCAACCTCCCGTGATGTGTCCGCCCTTATGGGCTTTTAAGTTCTCTCTGCTTCTTCTTTTTCTCTCTGCAACTCTTCTCAGCTAGAGTGATCTTTTCAAATCTTAAATTTCCTTAAGCCCTCCAATGACTTCCTTTGAAACAAATTAAGAAAAAAAAAGAAAAGCAAAAGAAAAAGAAAGAAATAGATTCCAAACACTTTACACAGTCTCATAGGCTCTGATCCTTACTCTCACTGTAGTTTCCCCCAGAACATTCGACATGTCTGCTCAGTCTTCAGACTCAGCTTGAAAGATGACTCAGAAAGGGCTTCCCAAATACCTGAATCAAGTAGGGCTTCCCATGATTCTCTGTAGCCACCAATAGGTAAATTTCACATTTCTATGTTTACTTGTTTGTTGCCTGTGTCCCCTACTTCTGGCCTCTAAATTCCCCAAGGGCTTGTCATAGCTATTCTACATGCCCTCAAATGGCCATCACTAACCCAGTGCCTGGAACAAACCCATCATTCAATAAGTACGTACTTAGGCCTCTCATTAAGTAAGCAATGTATTGTGTTAGCAAGTGATGAGTGCTATGCAGAAAAACAAAACTGGAAGGTGGATAAGGAGGGACAGATGGGTGTAGGGTTACAATATAAAGTAGGATGGTCAGAGGGAACATCTGAGCAGAGACTTGAAGGAAGTCAGGAGGAGCCGTGGGGATACTCAGGAGAAGGGTTCCAGGTAGAAGTAAGTGCAAGGATCCTGAGGTGCAAGGAACAGCCAGGGCCAGTGTGGCTGGAGCTGAGTGAGTGGAGGAGAAAGCAGTAGAAGATGGGGACAGAAAGACCAGAAGAAGCTTCTGGGCCTCTGGAAAGACCTGGCTTTGACTCCAAGGGAGGGGAAGCCACTGTAGGATTTTGATTTATGTTTTATGCAGTCTGATTTATGTTTTAACCAGATGCCTCTGGCTGCTGAGTTGAGGACTCGGTACAGAATATAAGAGGCCAAGAATGAAAAAAACCGAATCCATTTGGGCTAGGTGAGAGACGATGGTGGTTTGGATGAGGCAAGGAGTAGCAGAATTTCCGAGAAGTGGTCAGATTCTAGATGTAATCTAAGACGGTACTGAGGGGATTTGCTGACATGCTGGTCCTAGGGAGCGAGAGAAAGAGAGGAGTCAAGAATGACTCCAAAACAGATATTCAATAAGCCTTTGTTGAGTGGTTGAATGGGTGAATAAGTGAATGAATGAATGATACACAGCCATTAAGGATCGGGATTTAAAGCACGTTTAGTAAGACATCAAAACACCCACTGTGATGCTTAACCGTTTAGAATCTGGCAGAGGGTCTTTCTTTAGAAAAAGCACATATGAACATACGTGCCAAATTTGCACATAATCTGAGGAAACTCCAGAACCTTTTGAAGTCCATCCAGAAATCCCCTGTTAAGAGAGCCTGCATGTCACCGAACAAGTATGTAACATAAAGCCTGGTTTTCAAAATGCAGTTTGCGTGAAACCTTTGCAAAACATCCCTTACCTAAAGTTCCTGCTCCAATCTGACAGTGGATTAATGTAACAGAAAAAAGACAAATGGTACATCTGTTTCCTAAGTTTAAAAATAACCATCACAATCCATGTTATTGGACTAGGATGCTAATTTCTAAGTCCGTATCATAAAAAGTCTTAATCAGGGACAACAGCTCATACTTCGTATTTGTAAAAGACTAAAGGAAACTATACATTTTCTTACAGTAACATCACAAAAGTTAATAAAGCTCCATTTCTTTATGAATGGCTGGGATTATACTAACTCAGTCCAATAATACTGGTCTTCTCATACCTGTAGAAGCTTAAACGGCCAGATTTACATGACTTTATTTAATAACAAATTAGGAAATGAATTTAATACTTGCAGCTTGGGAAGTCAAATAAAAAGTATACTCCATGGAGGAAAAATAATAAAATATATTTCTGGAAGGAACAGCAGTGCCGTTTGTGCAAAAGCTAAAATAAAAGATTGGATGTTGCTATATTTTATGAATTGCAAAAAATGACAATATCATTTATTGCAAAATAATAGTACAGTTCGGTTTAGTCTTCACCCTGAAGTAAATCTATAAAGGCAATTCAAACGTTGCCCTCAAGTTTCCAGACTATCGTTTAATCGAAGTAATCTTTGGTGTGTATAGATGTATAGTATACACATATACAAGTATATACATACCTATATGGTATATATACACACACAAGTATATACATGCATATATGTATATATTTTATATATATAGACATATACAGTATAAAATATTTAGACATCTATATTTAAATTATACTTTAAAGCCCCCTAAGTCTTCAAGGAGAATAAGGTTTCTTTGTGTTTTGCGTTATATTTTCCGTACTTTTATTTCAACCCTAAGGTCTGTTTTCCAAAGTGGACTGTTCTGCCACAGCCATAAAACTCTTTCAAGCCACAGGGGATCACAGAGTTAAAACTCTAAGGATTAACACTGGGCTAGCTCACAGGCTTACCGGCTGCCCTGAAGCATTTGTCTAAGAGCTTAAAAAAAAAAAAAAAAGAAAAAGAAAAAGAAAACAAAAGAAAAAAGGCAATAGAGAAAATTGTCCAAAAATCTATCTCAGGAAGCACCCTACTTCCAGGGAAAAAAAACCGGTCCTAAGGCTTTGCTGTTTGATCCTGCCCAGGTCTATATTCTGTTGCCTTACACCCTCGGAGAGCTGAGAAAAATGCCTGCCATGTTCCAAACTGATCTCTTAAGTTATGAGAGGAGCGTGAGAAGGGAGTCAATAGAATTCTCCTTTACTATGACACAGGTACAAACTGGAAGACCTAAAAATAACAACACTTTAGCCTTACCTTGCACTTTTGGCTTCTACTGCCTTGCAACTGAGTCAAATTATATCTACATTTTCTGTGGGTCACTTTTATAAGGGAATATAAAAAACTACCCAAGGAAAGCAAGACAGAGGCATACAGACATTGGGCACTTAAAAAAAAAATCTATAAAATGTCTTGGCCCCGGAAGCAAAGATCACATCAGCTACATCAGTATTGAATTCAATTATAGATATAAACTTTGGTGTGCAGTGATTGCTGCAAAATGAGAAAATCTATTATAGACATTGTGATAATATACTCCCTATACTCGGAGTATTCGTCTATAATTCAGAATGTATTTCTGTTTGGAGTATTGGTGTTAACATGCTTTCTTAGCAGAGAGTAGAACAGCCGTTGTGGTGTATGTTATGAATGCATATTAACAGCACATGCATTTGCATATCTGGAACTATAGTAGAAAATGCATAACAAAATTTCTTTTGAAAGATTATTGTACAAACACACTGAATCCTTGCTAAATCTTGACATAACAACTTTTTGTTTTCCCCCCTTTTTTTTGAAAAAGAAATCTAAGACATTCAAACAATAGACTAATACTCAGAAAACCTCAACACAGATTCTATCCCCCCCTTCACCCCGCCTCACCACCACCACCAAAGGTTTTTATTTCATGTTCAAAGGCAGAAATAGAACAGTCGCAAATGTTTTCATCAGAAAAAACTGTTTCTCATTTGTCTGCACATTGCAAAGATAAAATATAAAATCTATCCTTGTGGGGAGCTGCATTGGTGATAATTTTCTACTAACGTGTCATGTTACCTATTCCTTAGATTTTGATTGTTGTGTTTGTGATGCTTGTAATACAATGCAGCTTCTGGAAACTTTGCAAGTTTAGAATATGGTACAATATGCAAAATGCGTGACAGGCTTTGTGGCTCCTGATTCTTGATACTTATGCTCCTTTACATTAAAAAATTCAACCCTACGTGAGAACAAACAAAAGTGTGCATCTGGTCTTCCTTTAGAAACTCTCTGTGTTGAAAGAAAAGGTGTGTGCAGTTTTTGAGCCAAAGGCCATATGAAATATACTCAACGCACCCATTACCAGTAATATCCCCATAAGCAACACATTTTGAAATGCCTTTGGAAGGTCTGATTTAAAAAAAAACAAAAACACATAAGCCAGGCCAACTGACTTGACTTATGAATTTATAGCCTTATTTTTATTTTAAATTTGCATTTTTACCAAATCATTGAGAGAGAAAAATTATTCTCCTTTATCTAGCAGTATCTCTCCCTTTTGCCATGGTCCCTCTCTTTTCTAGAACTGTCCAGGCAAAGTTGAGTAACTTTGAGGGGGAACGGAAATGAGTGGGATATGACAGGGGCAAAATTGAATTTAATTTGAGGCCCCCGATGCCAATTTGGAACCAAAGAGCATTAAAGCAGCAAAATTCTAAACCTTTCAAAACTGGGATTTATAAGGGGAATGCTAACACAGATTCAACAGTTACAACTCTGCCAGGGATTACTTTAATACCAAAAGCATACTGTCTCACTTTATAGAAAGAGATTATTCAGTTATCAAACAACAAAGGTTGTGTTTGTCCATTTCTAAACTTTTTTTAAGTGCACTTTTTACTTTATTGACAGGCGACTCTGAAATAAAACATCCTCTTTTTTTCCTTTCCTTTTCTTTTCTTTTTTTTTTTTTTCAAGGGAAGGAAAAAAGAGAGGAAGAAGGGAAGCAGGGAGCAGGGAAAAAGACAGGAAGGTAGAGTTTGCCTCTGGCTTCACAGTTCATTTTATCTATAAGGCCTTTTGCCAGTTTCGCTTAACTGTTTCCACCCTGCTTTTGTTAAGAAACCAAAAGTGGGGAGTGGGGAGAAAGATAAAGATGAATAAATCTGAAAAAGAAAAACAACTGGACACTGATGTAAGAATGAAGAGATTTCTAAATTGGTTGTCGGTCTAGAGGGGGGGAAATGTGAGGAGAAGATTTTTAAGAGAATGGAAAAAAATCTGAAAAAAACAGAAAAGCTCATCTTTGATTAATATACCCAGCAGAATGCCAGGAAGAGAAAGACAGAAACCTAAGTGCTTTTTTTTTTTTTAAATGTTTACTGTGTAGGAAATGAAATGAAAAAGAAAGAACAAGCCGGTTAATGCTGGAAGGAGACTGGGACAGCACAAGGGGGAAGTTGTGACTTTTGGTACAGGACACAGGAACGTAGTTTGACATCTTTCACGGTGGACTTGCAGATGTCTCTGTGTTTGATACAGATAAAGAATCTCTCCGAAAAGTTGTTGAAAGATACCAGCAAGTGTAGAAAGGGGAGCGTCTGAGGATGTCTTTCACAGACCCCAGATGGAGAAACTGTTCTTTTATTCCGAATTCCTAAGAAGCACAGAAGTCGTACATGTTAATAAGAGAACACACAGATACACGCCCATAAGTTACACGCCATGAAACAAAACAAGGAAATAAGGAGACCTTTGTTGATCCCTGTTCGCTGACACAAATCTTAGTTTGGTTAAGCATCTCAAGACCATTTTCCTGAATTCGGCTCCTTTTCCCGGCGTTCTTTCCCTGGGTACCCAGGTGCACGAATGGTGATCTTTACAAAACGTCAACATCAACAACAACAAAAACCTCTCGCGCACACAAAAGCCCACCTTGTAAATGAATGGAATATTAACAACTACCTAATAGTTGCACCGTTGGCAGGGCGAAACTGAACACTAACACAGCTATTTCTACAGACTGCCAGTGAAGCTGAAGCAGCTCTAGGAGAGAAACGCACCTACTGTATGTGAAATGCTGGTGCAGATTTTTCCCCTATCAGTCTAACCTTCTGTGTTGATGCATGAATGCTGGTACCCACTTACAGGGATGCCAGATGATCAGTGCAGAATGAAGGTCCCAAGAGAGAGGATCACATGGTTCTCTCTGCCCTGTGACGTCACTAGCAGATGGCATGGGTACCAGCTCTGGCAGTTGGCATCAATGTCACTTTTTAGAGATCAATGAGATAGTGCAGATATACACAGATCTAGAGACTCCAGGAGACGATGCGACACTCAGCCTGAAAAGATTTGGAAGATACAAAATGAAAACCGATTATTGAATGAAGTTAAAACCTAAGGTAATATAAATAAAGATATACTTCAATTGATGCTGGCTTTGCATGCAAGTATTTAAAGATACAGTGTCACTGTCTTATAGTATTTATATGCTCTTTGCCATCTATAACTTCTTATCATATTTCATTCTTATGATGTAACTGTCACATACTTTCACTGCTATTATGTAACACTGCAAGTATGTGGACACTGCTAAGAGTTTGTGTGTGTGCATGTGTGTGTGTGTGTGTGTGTGTATTGAGGGGGCTGGAGATTGTTGCATTTGAAAGTCTCTGTTTTAACGTGCCTATTTGTTTGAAGACTTTAGATGAAAATACTTGCTGCTTCACCAAACGAAAGCCAAAATTGCATTTGAAACACAAATTATTTTCCCCTTTCATTCGGGATTCTGAACACACGTGCACAATTGCAGTCAGAATCCTTGGACCGTTCCTGTCAGATATTAGCTAGAGGGAGACTTCTGTGGCTCATAGAACAAAAACACTACGAGAGTGTTTTTTTGTCCAGGGTGATTTGAACAGCAGTAAACAGACAATTACATTTGGAAAAATTTTCAATGTAAAAGCAGTTTTACCATTTTCTTTGATTAAAAAAATGCCAGTGATTCTTGTCTTTTAAAATTTATTTGTGGAGTTTATTCCAAATTAGCCTGACCCCCACCCCTTTTTTGTGAAGGCTGGGAAAACAGTGCTCTTTTACATATATTTCTTCACTGATCAGAAAGAAATCAGCTTAAAAATTGGCTCTGGTTAATCTTTTCTTTAAATTTGTAAATGTCAACAGCCACTTATCTAAATTTGCAGTTACATAATACAGCAAATAAAGTTAAGGCTTATTTCTTTTTCTAAAAAAAAAAAAGAAAGAAAGAAACACCTCACAAATTTGTCAGCTAATGGAGAGGTAATACTTTTTCGTTTTAAAAACTGGTGTCTCTTCTCATTCTGTACTCAGGGGAATTGGAATTAATGAAATTCTGCATTGCTATATCATGTTTTGCATTTGCTTGAATTCAGAGGTCCTTTTTGTGCATTAAAAACAGTTCAAAATCAAAGGAAAATGGAGATGGTGGTGGCACTATGATAAATGCTTCTTGTTTTATTTTCTTTTGATAATCTGCCAGTATAAATTGATCCTATCGCCTGTGTCCATGTAGTTTTTATAATTACGAGTCTGCACAAACTCAAAAATTACAGTTAATGTAAAAAATTGGTTCCCGAATCAGTCTTTTTCACGTGTTTTTTTCTTTGTATTCTTATGATTAAGTCATTAAATATGCTTTAAGTGTATAAACTTTAAAAATGAAAACACTTTAAATATTGTGCTGGCATTTTTTCAGGTAATTTAAGATTAGAGAACCATGTTAACACTACCGTTTGATGAGTCTGTTGTAATGCCAGAATCCCAGATGTGCAGAAAGTTTTCTAGAGAATGTGAGGACCAGAAGCAAATTAAGAAACCAGAAAGCTTTTCCAAACAGATTGTCCTTCGAGGAAAGAGCATCAAAAGGGCCCCTGGAGAAGAAACCGAGAAGGAAGAAGAGGAGGAAGACAGGGAAGAGGAAGATGAAAATGGCTTGCCCAGAAGGAGGGGTCTTAGGAAAAAAAAGACCACCAAGCTCCGACTGGAGAGGGTCAAGTTCAGGAGACAGGAAGCTAATGCGCGGGAGAGAAACAGGATGCATGGCCTCAACGACGCTCTGGACAATTTAAGAAAAGTGGTCCCCTGTTATTCCAAAACCCAAAAACTGTCCAAAATAGAAACTTTACGACTGGCCAAAAACTACATCTGGGCACTTTCTGAAATCCTGAGAATCGGCAAGAGACCTGATCTGCTCACGTTCGTCCAAAACTTATGCAAAGGTCTTTCCCAGCCGACTACAAACTTGGTGGCAGGCTGCTTACAGCTCAACGCCAGGAGTTTCCTGATGGGTCAGGGTGGGGAGGCTGCGCACCACACAAGGTCACCCTACTCTACTTTCTACCCGCCCTACCACAGCCCTGAGCTCACCACTCCCCCAGGGCATGGAACTCTTGATAATTCCAAGTCCATGAAACCCTACAATTATTGCAGTGCGTATGAATCCTTCTATGAAAGCACTTCCCCTGAGTGTGCCAGCCCTCAGTTTGAAGGTCCCTTAAGTCCTCCTCCAATTAACTATAATGGGATATTTTCCCTGAAGCAAGAAGAAACCTTGGACTATGGCAAAAATTACAATTACGGCATGCATTACTGTGCAGTGCCACCCAGGGGTCCCCTTGGGCAGGGCGCCATGTTCAGGTTGCCCACCGACAGCCACTTCCCTTACGACTTACATCTGCGCAGCCAATCTCTCACCATGCAAGATGAATTAAATGCAGTTTTTCATAATTAATGAGGAAAATGAAAATAAACAGTGGTCATTCACCTCCCCCGTCTAATTAAGACAAAGCAGATGCTTGTGGGCTGAGTAATTGGCACAACTCTATCTAAGGTGTTTACTAGTTTCTGAAGTGTGTTTCAACTATTGTGAGAATTTTCTATGTAATAATAAACCTCTTTTCGTATGAGAACTTCTTTTCCTTTCCTTTTGTCTGTAAAGCACTGTGATTCTGTTTCTACTGGAAGGTTTTTTTTCTTGTTTTATTTTCTTTTAAATTCACTTAATTTGTTTGAACAAGGTGTCTAAAAATATACTGTTGAATAAAGACATGCACACAGTATAACTCAATGTCTATTTCAGTTGTACAGTAATTATAAAAATGCATGTTATTAAAATCAGATGAATAAAATGATGTGTTTATAATTACTAGCAATTATATATTATGTATCTCTGAAAAGTGAAAATTTAAAATATTGAGAATAACACTAAGGTGACATTGATATTGGAAGATGCATTTGAAGATGTGCAACAATATAAAAAGCTATGCAATTTTCTTTTTATTAAGGATGAATCTAAATGCATTCAATTGGTAACTATTCCTCTTCAAGTTCTGCAGAGGGGGCAACATGATATTTGGGCGGACGGTGTCATGATTTGGGAACAATTATTTCAATCATGAAGAAAAAATTTTCAGCTTTTGTTTTGTATCGTTCAAAAAATATCTGTACAGGTTTGTTATCACAATGTATAATTGTGTTTTTCCACCCCACATTTTTAAAGCAATTAAACATAGATATTTACACTCCTAAAGGACATCTATTAGCTGTGATATTTTTGCATGATACTTATTATTTCCTGGTACACAGCTGCTTTCTGTCTCTAACACACCCTCCTCCCCACTGCAGAAACATTTCTGGATTTCAAAACCGTACGAGATAAAACAAATTTCTTAAACAAAATGGCCAAAGCGCTTACAAGAATTTTTTTTTTTTTTAAGTATCTTAAATGAAAGAAGAGGAGCCCATGAGGGTTAAACATCCTGGGGAAACAATGATAAATCCTGGTAACCTTCAGCTCCAGCCGAAATTCGGTGGCAAATTTCCAGCAAACACCAAGAGTGGATGTTAAAAATGGAAGGTTTTACTCTGCGCGGTTTAAATAAGTCTGGCCGATTAGAGGCTAAATTCTGCGTGATTAAAAGTTTCCTGACAAAAGGCCACCAAAAACCCACTTGAATGGCGCCTGGGGAGCTCAGCCTCTTAGGCAGAACTGAGCCCCTCCTAGAATAAAAGCTAAGGTGGCCGTGACCTCCCTCCAGATGCCCTCTTGCGCAGGTTTGCCCCCCAGGGGGACGAGGGGAACAGCTGCGAAGGCCTGCGAAGGCTGCATGGGTCCCGCGGTGACGGGACCGAGCGGGTCTGGGTGGGCCTCGGCAAGGGGTGCGCGCTCCCCGCCGGCCGGCGCTGCTCACTCGTGCGCCCCGCAGTCACCGCCCGAGCCCGCGCCGCCCCGACGGCTCCTGGAGTGCGGCGCGTGGGGAGGATGAAGCCGGCTTCGCACCCCCGCGGTTGTCACCGGGGCACAGGGACACGGGCTGCACTGCCCGTAGTGGGCGCCCTGGGACCCGGGGCCGCGCCCTGCGAGCGGCTCCCGAGCCGCACTCGCCCGCCGGGGAAGGGGCTGCGCTGCCTGGGGAGCCGGCGGGCCCAGGTACCCTGGCCCGAAGCAGGAGGGGACATTTTGGGGCCAGGACCCAAGAGGCTGGAAGGGGCGACTCCCTTTTCTCCCGCCCCGTCTGCCGCAGTGGAGGTAGCGGAGGTGGCGGCGGCTCCAGTTTGCTCAAACTCCGCTGAAATCTGCTCCTGTCCTGCCTTCCCACACCTGCGGGATTTCTAGAACCGAGGCCGAGAGGCCTGCGCCCCATCCTCCAGGGGCAGCGGCTCTCCAGCTCCCCCCGGTTAGAGCGCACGGCACCCGCGCTCCGAGGGGCAAAGGTGCCCAAGCAGCTGCTGGCGCGGGATTCAGCGGGTGATGAACGCGACCTTCTAAGCGGTTTTGACAGCACCTGTTCATTCCAATCCCAAGAGGGCAAAGAAGTCAGGGAGAGAGGAGGAAGTGTGCCCTCTAGGGGTGGAGAGAAGTTTGCCCGGGGTAGAGAGCTGTCAGTTCCCTGTCTGGACATGGAACTGACTCGCCCTGGCTGCCCTCTCTGGGACCATGTCCAGGATTGCCAGGCCTCTTGAAGGCCCTTCAGACACCAAGTCTGATCACTGCTCATCCCGTCTGAACAAAGAACAAGAAAGTGAGGAAGCATCAGAAACTGGAAGGATCTGACTCAAAAAAAAAAAAAAAAAAAAGTAAGGTATTTCTGTTTAGTCACTAACAGAGTAAGTGCTGTCTCCCCCGCCTTGTTCCAAGGTGACCCGCTTGAAACAGCATTACGCGGGCTCAGTGTCTTGTTGGTCTGGACAGGCTTTGACTACAGTCTTTCCAGGGTTACAAATCCATGTTGGAACTAGAGACCACAACAGGAGACACATCCTCCCCTCTCCCTCTGGCAATATGGAATGCTAAGAAAAAGCAGCTGGCGGAATGTCTGGGGAAGAAGCAAATGTTCAGAAGAAGTCTCTTATCTCAGGGCTCGGATGGAAATAAACTGAAGCAAAAGAACGAGGTTTTCCGGCCCAGACCCCAGAGATTATGACATGTCTTCTATAGTTCGGGTGCACAAGTCTGATGTGTGCTCTGTGCTCTGCTGAACTAGTGGGATCCGGGGTGCCATGTTGTATGTGAGTGTGTGGGAGACTGATCCCTGTGGCTTGTTCATCCTTCCCATCCCACCAATGACCCCCCAGTATGGGAACCGCCGGCTGGTCCCCTTTACACTAACCAAGATCAGAAGGTCAGTGTCTTCCTCAGCACTTCCTGTGAACCTCAACCCTGAGAAATCATTCACACACCAACATCACAGATGTCATGCGCTGCAGAATCTTACCATTTAAGGTATTACTCCCATGGAAGGGGAAATGGTATAGTATAGACAGCACACTTTCGGGTCAGGAAGTCTTGGAGTCAGATCTGGGTCAAAATTTTGCCTCACCATTAACCTCTTATTGCAGCCTCAGTGAGTGAGACAGTACACAGCATCCAATATGGAGGTCAGAATACCTTAGTTCCTTGCTTTCTTTCTGACCTGCTTTCCTCATCTCTCAACAAGAAAAGACGAAAAGCCTTTTCTGTTTTCTGAACCTTCGAAATAATTATTGCCTTTCATATTGAAAGGCTTCTTTCTTTTGAGTTGAATTATGTGAAATTGTATTTATTTTTTATATTATAAATCTTGTATTTCTCTGTTTGTCTTTTCTCCTGTATCAGGATTATATATATAATATATATATCCACCCTCAACAAAACAAAGATGTATTTACCTTTTATATGAAAGAAGGAGTAGGTTGTATAGAACTTAAATGGCTGTCCAGGGGCATAAGAGGCCTTGGCTCCTACCTTTCCACTCCATTCTCAAATTGGCCTCATGGCCCCAAATGGGTATTGGGGTTCTAACCATTGTGTCCTTATTCCGACTAAGAAGAAGGAAAGGAGATGGCAAAAGGGTGTCCCACCCACCTGACCAGACCCTTGTAGAAAATGTTTATGGAAGCCCCACCCAATGACTTCTACTTAATATCTCACTGATACTTAAATTCACCTCTAGATTTAAAAGACGCTGGGAGATATACCCTTTTCATCAGAGCATATTGCCACCTGCAAGTAAGAAAGAAGGAAAAGATGGATGCTGGTCAGGCACTTAGCAATCTCTGCCATGCCTCCCTTTCTAGAATCCTCAAGAGGTTGGACCTCAACTTATAGACTGCGTGGACCACCTCAGTACTCTGCTTGCACTTCATGGTGCTCAATAAGAGTTTTAATTGTTTTCAAACTCCTCCTGACAGATCAAGAGGCATATGTTGTTGTAAGACATACCTTCCATCTGGGTGCCAGTGGGACACTGCATATCAAACTTGAGCTGGACCATTGGGGCAGCACATCCATTCTTCATCAGTGCCCTCATGGGGTTGTCTTGAGCCACACTGCCCTTTTCCTCCCTACACCGCAGTGCCCCAGCTTCTAACATGACACTTTCTGTGCATGGCATCACTCGCCTTACTCAGAAGGTTCAGTCTCTCAGACAAGAGATTGTCTTAGCTTATTTTTTAATATCGTGAGCCATCTTTATGTACATTTTCCCTCCCCAGCTGTGAGTGGCCAAGTTTGCTTCCCTCTTTCCAGGACCAGTGCCTTTAACTCCGCTGTCTACCAGTTCCCTCTCCTCCTCTCTGAAATCGTACACTTGGGCCAGGTATTCTGGTTTCTGTTTCTACTATCTCTTTCCCATTAGACTGCATACATCTGTGTCACCACATGGTCTCTTAGGCTCCCCCAGCTTGTGGGATCTAAGTGGGTTCATTCTTAAGTCCAGTCCTCCCCACCTCCAGCAAAATGCATGACCTCGGGCCTCTCACTGTCTGTCTTGAAGTCATGGAAGGCGAGGGTTTCCTGCTCCCCCAGGTTGCTGTATTGATGCCACCTCCAACGCAGTGTCACGTGGTTGGTGTTCTACCCCAGCAGCCCACCTTTGACCTCCATCTAATGTCGTGTGGGCATTGGCACTCTCCCTTGGAACCGCTTTCTGTCTCTCATCACCTGTCTGTGGGTCTCTGGCGTATAAGAAAAAACATGCTCTCATTTTGAAGGGAAGGCATGGTGCTCAGGCTCCTGATAAGGGTCTCCTGCTTTAACCACTCAGCCCTGTGGTGTCTGGTCCCAGGTCGCCCCAGAGAGGAGATTCAAGCATAACCCCATGCTGTACTCAAAGCCACTGCAGCCTGTCACCCTTTGGGCCCCATTTCTCAGTTGGCTTCACTGCATCTGATACTTTCCCTATTTGTAGGTATCCCCCTCTCCAACAGGGGCCCTGTTTCTAAATGCAGGCTCCCAAATTAGGACAAGGTTCAAATTCTTTTGAGTAGTTATATACTAGGGGATGGAAAGGGAGGGTTTATACCCTGCTCTTTCTTTTTTTTTTTTAATGTTTATTTATTTTGAGGGGGAGAGAGAGAGACAGAACGTGAGCAAGGGAGGGGCAGAGAGGGAGAGAGGGAGACACAGAATCCCAAACAGGCTCCAGGCCCTGCGCTGTCAGCACAGAGCCCGATGCAGGGCTTGAACTCACCAACTGTGAGATCATGACCTGAGCCGAAGTCAGACGCTCAACCGACTGAGCCACCCAGGCGCCCGTATACCCTGCCCTTTCATACTCAATGTTCTAATGTAGGCAGAGACTGAGCTAGGTATATAAGATTTCCTTCCCAAATTGGAGACCCCAAATGGAACAACAACAACAAAATACCCTTCTTCATTCTAAAGCGCCACCTAGCCTCTTGTTCTCTCTCTCTCCCAGTCAAAACTCTTCAATATGCACCAGACACAAACTGTCACACCTTCTTTAGCACCCTGTCTCTTTGATCTGCTGAAATTCTTCCTCCAACTCTACTATCCAACCGACACTGCATGTGTTGTAATATTTACTCCAACTCCTTACTCCAACTCCTGTGGCATCCTTTGAACAAAGCATACTGATATTTAAAAATGAAAGTGGGTAAAAACCACCGATGAAAAGAACTGGGATAGCAGGTTGGAATTGTTGACAAGAGATCCCATTATAGAAGGGGGTGTGCAAGATCCGCTGAGGGTGTAAGCCTGAGGGCCCAGCTTTGTCCAGCCGTGTCCATTAGCTTGGCATGCTCAGGCAAGGGACACGACTTTGTAGATTCTTGGTTTCTGGTAAAAGGAGGCTCATAAGAAGTAACACAAGTTGCTGACATCCAGTGACTGTTCTTCAGTCCTTCTTTTTGCTCCCTCCCTGGCCGCCCCTGCCCTCTCCAGCTATTGTGGGTCTCTCCACACTTTGATAACTCTTCTTCTGTCCCCTTTAGCAGCTCTTCTTCCTTCTCTCATCTTTCCTGGGCACCCAGTCCTCTGCGCCTGTCTTCAATGTCTTGCGGATCCCATTCTCCTCCTGTGTCCCCTATGTGAGGACCACAAGACCTGTACTTCAGGCCACCAAATACTTCAGTGGTTATCCCCTTGTCCTCAAAAGCTCAACATGTGGACAGTGATGTCCTCTCCAAAACACTACCCCTCCTGCCATTCATTTCCAGAACTTGGCTGCAGCATGTAGGAAAAAATGTTATTTAATATTTCTCATAGTTCCTTCGCTTTCTTGCCACTGGTCTTTCAAGTTAATCTCCAAGTTCTATTGCTTTTCCCTTCTTACTTTACCCCTAGACCAACATACTGGCCTCCAAGCTATTTACCTTGGTTCCACCTTCCTCCTTCCAGCCCATTTCCCAATGCCAGATAAATCTTCCCCAACTACTCCAACACACCAGTCTCTCAGAGTAACACCTTTCATGGTTCTTATTTTCTATCTGATAAACAATTGAATGCATTTTTTATTCATCTGAATCCTCCATATTGAAACTGAGAACAACTGCTGACATTATATAGCACTTCAGAATTTACCAAATACTTTTCACATGTTCACCTTTTTTAGTCCCAGGAACTTCAGCATTAGGTAGTAATGCAATAATAATACATTTTATTTGGAAATCAAATCAACAGAGTCACGTCACTTGCCCAGGGGCACAATGCTAGTGGACAAAGGTGGACAAAATGAGTCCTGAGGTTCCCGCCCACAAGCAGTATTCCATAGCCCCTAAATTGGCACACACCTTGTGTGTGGGATCCATAGTCCGTTTTTCCAACCAGATATTCCATTTCTTTATCAATGGTTTTCACCAACTTTTTATTATTTTTAAAAATTTTTTAATATAGTTTATTGTCAAGTTGGTTTCCATATAACACCCAGGGCTCATCCCCACCAGTGCCCTCCTCCATGCCCATCACCCCCCTTCCCCTTTCCCCCTCCCCCATCAGCCCTCAGTTTGTTCTCAGTATTCAACAGTCTCTCATGGTTTGCCTCCCTTCCTCTCCCCAAATATTTTCCCCCTTCCCCTCCCCCATGATCCTCTGTTAAGTTTCTCCTGTTCCACTTATGAGTGAAAACATATGGTATCTGTCCTTCTCCGCCTGACTTATTTCGCTGAGCATGACACCCTCGAGGTCCATCCACTTTGCTACAAATGGCCAGATTTCATTCTTTCTCATTGCCATGTAGTATTCCATTGTATAGATGAACCACATCTTCCTAATCCATTCATCAGTTGATGGCCATTTAGGCTCTTTCCGTGATTTGGCTATTGTTGAAAGTGCTGCTATGAACATTGGGGTACATGTGCCCTTATGCATCAGTACTCCTGTATCCCTTGGGTAAATTCTTAGCAGTGCTATTGCTGGGTCATAGGGTAGTTCTACTGTTAATTTTTTGAGTAACCTCCACACTATTTTTCAGAGTGGCTGCACCAGTTTATGTTCCCACCAACAGTGTAGGAGGGTGCCCGTTTCTCCACATCCTCGCCGGCATCTATAGTCTCCTCATTTGTTCATTTTAGCCACTCTGACCAGCTTGAGGTGGTATCTCAGTTGTGGTTTTGATTTGTATTTCCCTGATGATGAGTGACGTTGAGCATCGTTTCATGTCACTGTTGGCCAAATACCTACTTTTTAAAAAGCATCCATATGCTTTGTTCAAAGGATGTCTTAGGAGTTAGTGTACACATAAAAATGTTCCTGGTCCTGGTAAAGACAAGAATGGAGGGCCAGGAACCAAGACATCCTCCTTTGTGCTCCAGCTCCTGAGATATCTCTGAGGAGGAAGGTTAGACATCTGTGCTACAGGAAAATGGCCCTGAGGTTGAACCTGTTTGTTGCATGTCCATCTGCTTTGGGGTCTTGCACTGCTCCACCTGTTTGAGATGTCCTCATTTATAGGCTCCACTTTCTCAAGTTCACAAGTACTTTTAAGGCCACCTCCTACATGAAGCCTTCCAGATCCCTCTAGTCTGTAGTGGCATCGTGCTGCTCTGAGGTCACATCTCCCTTGTTTCGGTTACATAATTGTCATCTAAATCTTCACTGCCTAAATATTTTTACACTCAAAATCTTACTTAAGTCACATATTGCTTTGTAACTTATACATATGCATAGATTGTATACTCCTTGAGAGCGGGGCAATATTTAATCTTCTTTGTGTCTGTATGTATATACACTCATTACATTCTTGACTCAGTGAATGTGATCGGAGATATAAGTTCTGGCTTTATTACAGAAGAACATCATGAATCACATGCAAAACAGCATCGAACCTTTCACATCTAATGACAACTGACACTAAGGTTCAGATTTTCACCTATAAAGTGAGGATAATGACATATAGGTCATAGGGTTGTGAAGATAAAATGCAATCATTTAGGAAAATACTAGCTCACCTCCTTGTTCAAAGCAAGCAGGCAGCTGATGAAACCAGCTATTGTTTCTATTATTAATGTGGTATCAACATATTGACTCTTGCTAAATCTGAACAAGACCAACAACAATTTTTTTTACAGTGCAGGTTGGATCCAAGTAGCATGTTGCGATACCAATTTAGCCTCGTGGATTGAATCAATATAATTTTAGTATATTATAGAATACAATTCTGTTAAATATAAAATATAACAAATTCTATTTATAGACTAAAAATAGAGTCCCCCACACAGACTAAAACTATGTATTAGTTTAACTGAAATTTTGCTTCAGGAACACACACACACACACACACACACAGGAAAATGTTGGAAAGCCACTGATCGACAAGACACCAATGGTAGAGTAAATAAATGAGAAAGCCAGATGCCGACGCCCTGCAGACACCTGGACCTAAACCTATAAACTGCATTATACCTCATGTCAGACCCCCTTCTACTGGAAAGGCGAGAAGGCTTGAGAGGGCCCCCTGCGTGCTTTCCTGCCAGTTTCTGGAGATGACTCTTACAATGTAGCAAGACCCACTAAAATGCCAAGTCAGGGGCCTTATTTCTTTCCAGAATTTGACAAAGGCAGTCTTGCCATGAGAGCTCTCAGAGGAAAATGGTAAAGAACCAGGATCCATTCCATGTTAGAAAGAGGAGAGGCACCCAATCAGTTCGGAAACTTACATTGGAGAATAAAGTAAGGACCAAAAAAGTGTGGAAGGATCTATCAGAATCTTGCAAGAGTCCCATCAAGTGCCGGATTTGTAGGTCAGGATTCCTAAGTTTTTCTGGCATTGGAGTCACCTGGGATATCATTTTTGGAATACCAGTGATTTCACTTGGTATTTCAGATTTCATCTCTGCCTACTGAATCCTTGGCTTTACCTGGTGCTTATGAACTCCTAGAACACCAGCACCAGATTGCATTTCACATCGCTAAGCAATGAACACAGGGAGTGACCGATAAGGCTAATGAAAGAAAAGCGGCACACTGTCCTGCGTCAAATCTTTAGCCTTTCATCTCTCAGCCAGACAGTTTGACACAGATTATGGGATAGAGTAAGGAAGAGGAGGAAGTCCAAGTGTCCACCGGTGTTTGTGATAAGAAAGAAAGTGAAGTCATAACATGAGTTGCACTAGCCTTTGTGAAACAGCATTGCTCAGCTAATGTAATAGGTGTGGGGGGCACCTGGGTGGCTCAGGTCATGATCTCATGGTTCGTGAGTTTGAGCCCCACGGTGGGCTCTGTGCTGACAGCTCAGAGCCTGGAGCCTCCTTCGGATTCTGTGTCTCCCTCTCTTTCTCTGCCCCTCCCCCACTCATGCTCTGTCTCTCTTTTTCTTTCTCTCAAGAATAAATAAAAACATGTAAATTAAAAAAAAGTCATAGGTGTGTGATCTGCCAAGACACAATGGTTACTTGTTTTTCCAACCTTTAAGCAGTCAGTACACTAGTCAAAAAGTTGGATGTACATGTAGAAGTCTCTGGAATTTGTCATTGGAGAGCAATGATCCCCAGCCATTTGGGCATTCTTCCTTGTTCTGTTTTGAAATATGCCTACTCTCAAATTCCCTTTGCTGAACATTCCATATTTATTTCTTCTCAAAAAGTAAAATTAGTCATGAGGGATTTTTGTCTGTTTGTATGTAAGACACGACTGGAGATAACAAACGATATCCTGGAGGACCATGAGCTGGGACCCTCACTCCTCTTTTGTGGTAGAGGGATCCAGACTTGCTCTAACCCTGGGAGCATTGAATATAGTCTGCCTCGTGGCAGTGTCTTAAGGGCAGCACCATGGACTAGCAAGCAAAGTTGTGCGTTGTCATCGGGAAAATTCGTCTTTGTGTATATGTTCCCAAGCTCAACAAAGAAAAGAGATATCCTCAAAACAACCTAAAAATTTTCATTTCCTACTGCATCTGGAGAATTGTAAATTGAGACAGTTCAGTCCCCACTGGGATTCCATGTCACATCAAAGAGGAACTAGACAGGAATGTAGACTGGCCAGCACCCTCTGAAGAACTGGAATTGGGGGGGGGGGTGGAATATACATATAATGAGAAGAATTGTTCATTTAACAATTATTTATTGAGTCCCTGCTCTGGTAAGTCCTGCATTGCTCTAGGTAGTGAGGACACAGTAAGGTAAGAAGAAGAAAGCTCCCCATTCTTGAGGAGCTTCAGTGTAGCGAGGATGGCTGTGCATCTCTCACCCAGGTAACATGCTGTTCAGGAGTTCCATCCTGCACCAGCTGCTGTAGAAGGTGCCGGAAGAGGGGTAGACACAGTGGTGAACAGGGTAGGTATGCTGCTTGGGGCCTGAATAATCAAGGCCAAAAGAGCCTCCATTCATTCAACAAAGATCTATTACTAAACTACTGTTTTTTAGGTACTGCACTAGGTATGAAGGATATAAAAAATGAAAAAGACATGGCTCTCAAAGAACAAGGAGTCTAAGACAGAAGACAGACATATAGTTAAATATAAATTAGTAATTCAAAAGCCTTGGTGGAGGGGACACAGGTGGAGGCAAAAATCTTTCCATCCCGGGTCAGACCATGGGAGAGGCAGGACCAGGAGCTTCCTGTAGATGATGCTTGAGTTACAGACATTTCACAGATGGACAGCGTGAGAGGGTGTACAGAGAGAATGCTTCTTTCCTCCTCCTGTAATTTTCATGCAGATAGAAAGGTCAGACATTCTTGGCCTCTCAGTACATCCTAAACCGTTTCTCTGGAGAAGAGATCCCTTAATCCGATTGGAGAATGTTGGAAAAGAATATTGGGCTTATTTGCCTCAACCCCTCCTCCTTTCCAGCCACGCTTGCTCTTGTGTGTTCCCTAGAGTTCCAAGTGAAGGAACTGTGGGGAAACTACAGTCTTCTGAGGTCTTCCAGGGTCTGCTATGATTATGTGGAACACTTTTTCCATTTCTAGAGTTGAGTTAGCAAGCTCATTTAGCTCACACTCAAAATTCTCTGACCTTAACTTCATCAGTTATAAGGTTGATCTTTGGCTTTCACAGACATTATTTTGTATCTTTTTAAGGGGCTGTTACTTACTGGAAAGCCCTTCTGAGACTCTAACAGAAGGTAGTTTCAGGGAGAAATGTTCACCTGGAGAGAGGAAGGTACAAATCACTTTCAGAAATGCAAGTTCAGTTTAACGGGGGGGTTTGGAGTCAGCTGGGATTGGCCTGAGGCGAGCCTGGATTCACTGGGCAGGGCGACACCATGGAAAGCCTTGTAGGTCTGCAGTGGAGCCTGCTGAAGGGTCTTTCCAGACCAGTAATCAATACACACACACTTCAGGAGCGTTGCTGAGGTGGCAAAGTAAGAGGTGAAGCCAGGACCCAGGGAACCTACCAGAAAATAGCTCTGATGAAAGATGACTGTGGAATAGAAAGGAAAGAGGAGGCCCTGAAGGGTGATGAACATAGAGAAACAAACCATTGTAATTACTGCCTGGACCCGGAAATGAGGAAGAGATGAGAGGATGAAGAACACTTACACATCTGTGGTTTGTTTGTAACTTGTTGAGATTAACCTCTCTGTGGATAGTCCCAGTTGTGTGATGGGGTAGGTGGTTCAATGGCAGCTCTCTAAGTTTGGAGTTCAAAAGAAAGGTCTGTGCTGCAGTTGGACTTCAGGGCATGGGTAGGCTCAAACTCAGGGTGTGGAGCCTGAAAAGAAACGAGGAGTAAGACTGGGGTGCTAATAGTGTTTCTCTGGGTACAGCTCCTCTGTGGTGTTGAACATGGTAACAGACACCATCTCTGTTTGTATTTGGAGCTGTTATCCCTGAATCCTCTTGGCATTGCTGCAGGTGCTGTACCCAAACTGACCTTTGACCTCTGGATAGGATCACCAAGGCCCATGCAAACAAATGAAAAAATGGTTCCTAAATTCAAGATTTTGCAACAATTTTCTTGTGCAGGTTTTTAAAAGTCCCTTGCTGTAATGTTTTCTGTCATGAAATCAGATACTGTAATAAGAAAAGAAAAGGTAAAAATTGACCACTCTATCCCATTCCATCACATAAGCTGAACCATCAATTTAGGAAGTGACTGGAGTAACTTTTCTTAACCTTTTTGCCATTTTTGCAATGGTGAGATTCCACAGCAATTACTTGATACCATTTAGGGGAAGATTAAATTAGATATTATATGTAAATCACTCAGTATGTCTGGCACATAGGGAGTGTTCAATAAACAATGATCATTGGTAGTATTTGTGAAGGAATTGAATATTTTGGGTGATACCATTCCAATTACTCACAAACAGATTACCCATAGCAATCCAGTACATGCTAGGTTTTCCTTTCCTACCTCTTCCTTCAGGTAAGGCCTACCAATTATAATATTATCCATTATCAAACATAATTAGGAAGAAAATATGATAAAGACAAATCACCTATAAAATGTGTGTGTGTGGAGGGGATATTTACAACAATGCAGTCCCCACCTGGCCATAGTAGGGTGATGACCCCTGCTGGGTAATACCACACACATTGTTTAGCAACAAACTTACCCAGTTTGAGCAAAATCATTTTCTCTCTAAAAATTTGGTGTTAGGGGAAATAGTAAATGAACTCTTAAGATTTCAAAATGATAATCTAGCATTACTTAAAAGTCTACAAATTTGTTCCTAAATGTATTTAAATCTTACCAGCGAACATGATGCTTGGTTATTAAAAAGTAATTCTGGAGAAATTAGCTTGCAGCTACAAAATTAATATAATTCATTTATTACTTGCAGCCACAAATCAAGATGCTGTTAACACTGCTACACACAATTTAATATGCACAGTAAGTTTCCATATGGCTTCAATTTTAGGTTTCTGGTCACTCCATTGAATCATTTACAAATAGCCTGGGATGTCAGGTCAGAGGGCACTTGACCTAACCAAAGTGTGAAACACTGGCTTTCGAATTATGGAACTAAAGGTTTGGTTTATTTCTTATTTTATTATATTAGATAACTATTTTTTAAATCTATAGGCCAACTCCCACATAGAGATTTACTGATGGAGAAAAACCAAAGCACCCAATCTCGAAGACTAGGCAAGACTCTTGGGTTTTTTCTGGTTCCCAATTTTTTCTTTTCACTGTTTTTCCTTAGAAGATGAAGGAGAAGGAGAAACACACACACACACACACACACACACACACACACACACACCCTATTTGATTTATTTAAGAAGGTTGAGATAAAAGAATTGTTCAATTGAAACCCTTTTTCATGATCCTGCCAGAATTGATAGGTACTTTATGTTTTGTAGCTAGATTTCATGCTTCCATGAGAAGGAGTTCAAGTTCCCTAATGAATGAGATACACAATTTTTGCATCATTCCAGATGAAAAATAACTATAATAATTACTTTCTTTATCAGGCCTAGAAGAGAGCAATAAGCCTAAAGAAAACATGTTTCTCACCTGTGACTTCCTCTAACACTTTATTTCCTTGGGAACTTGTGACTCATGGACCACCACCATAGAGTCCCTCAATGTATTTTGTGCTGGGCAACTGCTTTCCTTCCTTAGCCATCCCCATTATGAAGTCTGGTTGAAGAGACCAGACAACTCAAACCACTTTTCTTCCAGACTTTGTCCTGGAAAGAATCTCTTTATCAATAATGATGAAGTCTGTGGTGAAGTTACTACATTTCACTCTATAAGTCTTGCCAAAGACTTTTTACTGCCATTTGTCAAAAGTTAAACTGACAAGGGAAACCTATGATTTGGGGGTGGGGATGGGGATCCTATTGACAGAGTTAGCTTCTCAACTTTATATTTGGCAATTGCATCTTTTCGCTTCTGTTACATACAGGAGGAGGGGTTGACTGAAGGGAAAGGAAGTTGGGAGCTGAGAAGACAGAAGGAAAATAAGCCTTTGCTCAGATCTGTTCCAGCAAGGATGCTCTCACTAGAAAAAGAAAAGAAAAGAAAAGAAAGAAAGGAGAAAGGAGAAAGAAAGGAAGGAAGGAAGGAAGGAAGGAAGGAAGGAAGGAAGGAAGAAAAGAAAATACCCTGGCAATGTCCAAGTTTAGTCGTTTTAATAAAGTCATGGCAAAATCTTGCTTTAAGGATGAGATAAGCATGACTTACGTACTTTGTAGACACAGTGTTCCATAATACTCTATATTTTGTGAGTTTTAAGGATTGAATTTTTTAAAGTTTTAAAGTTTTAAAATTTGAATGTTTTACTACTACCCTAAACACATAACGATGTTTGCAAACATTGTTAATCTATCAGTCTGGATATAGACCCAGCCCATGGAAAAGGGGGACCCTAATAGAAGACCTGAGAAGTTACTGACCCATTTGAGTGACTGATTATTACAGCTGGGAAGAGACACTGATTAAGAACACCTTAGAAGAAAAGATAAGAAAGAAAATCTGAATCATGGCCTCTTTTGTCCTTCCCAATCTGAAAATGCATTGCCTGTCCCTCTCTTGACTTCCTGGGATACTTACTCCATCATCTGCTCATATTGTGTTTATTCCCTTTATGAACATTAAAAATTCTATATTATGCCCATGTAAAGCCATATGCTCTATCCAGTTGCAAATCCTGGTCATATGGCTGATTCACAGCACTCAGTATAGCACTCAACACAGTGTCTTGCATGCACACAGCAGGTGCTCAATAAATGTTTGTTTAACTGAATCCATTTATTTTGTACTCCAAGAGTACTCTATGTGTTTATCAAGTGCTAGTCCTGTCACAGAAGATGAGAATGAGTCTAATTTGTGTTTAGGAACAGATTAAAATGCTAACTTCCTGCCTGGTTTCCGAATACCAAGTATCCAGGCCACTGTGTGGAATCTGACATGTAGACAGTGCAAAAAGGCACCCCACAGCCTAAATTAAAAATAACTATATTTTGCATATATCGTTTTCTCCAGGGGATCCCAGAAGGAAGTAGAATCCCTTTTAATGTCTTCTAATAAGTTTATAAAAAGCAAGCACTGCCCCTTTAAGAAACAATTTATGTCAAAAGGTTGGTCAGAGGTCAGGCTATAAAACTGCAAGATTAGTACAAAGTACTGGTGAGTACATGTTCCTAGTTGTTTGTTAATGGAAGGAAGAACTCAGCTTCAAAGGGCAGAAAGCAAGGCAGGAAAATAATGAGGTGGAGGAGAATTACTCCCTTCTGATTGGAAAAGGATCATTAGGAGGGAATCACACTGAGGAGCCCTAGTGGGGCTCTGATCTCTCCCTTCCAGCTTTTCCTAAGCGATGTGGGGCAGAAAACCACATGGGTCTGAAAGCTGAGCAAACGCCAAGCCCGGCTTCCTGTTTCAGCAGAGAGATAGGAGCTGTGCGGTTGGATAGAGAGGACAGGATAGCGAACAAGAGAGAGGGAGGACGAAAGGTAGATGATCCCATCATCTGCAGGGATCACAGGCCGGCTCCTCCTAAAACCCACATGGCCGGGGCAACCTCTTAGAACTTAAAACTGTGGACTCCCATCTCCCCTGTTGGACAGAGGTTTGGACGCCTATGTTGGGCACACAATCAGATGAGATTAGGAACTCCAGCAGTTATTTGACAACAGTCAAAGAAGAGTGAGAAGGTATCCGATTGTGTGTCCTCATTACATCATTCTCTAAGTGTTATATAACACAAACAATAGTGCTTAGAATTTTAAATAGCTGGGTAATAAAAATTCACCATTCTGTTGAGTGTTACTGTTCCTCTCTTCCCAAAGAAAGTAGTTTTCTTTCGTCCCAGAATGATTTCTTTTTAGGAATATTACAGTTTCTGGCTTTGTGGTCGTAAGCATATTGAGTGCCTGACTCTGCCAGCCGAAGGGGGCCTTAGTCTTTGAAATCTCTGTGGTTTGCTCCATTCCATGGGATTGGCATCAGGGGCATATTGTTTATTAGTCTTAGCTATGGTGACTAAGCACCTGTCACTGTGAGCAGTGAAGTGTGTTTCTACTTGCTCAAGCCCTGTATTAAGTGTCCTGCTTTATAATGTGCACTCTCCAGAAGCTGGGGCAGTATTTGCTGTGACTCCTCTGTCCCCAGGCTTGGTGATCCTAGGAATATTGAGTATTAATACCAAGTTCCTTAAACAATTCTTCCCAGATGGAGAGTTCTCTCCTGTCAGGAGTGGGCTGATACACCAGATAAGTATAAATGTGCCTTACATCCCCCCCTTTTTGGGATACAATGGTACATTTGATAAAGCTTATAGAATAATCATTTTAGCTGCTATTTGTAAAGGCATTTTAGAATGTTCAATAAAGCAAGTGATAAATTACAAAACCTTGATTTGAACACACGTGAAGTATATCTACTCTGATAATCCATAAATTCATTTGTAAACACACACACACGCATGCAGAAAAGTTAGATAAAAATGGTAGAGGAAAGACTGGGTTAGCTTTCTATTCTATTAAAAGTTGTATTACCAAATTGTTGTTATATGAAGAGAT
>CM053559.1:56874796-57137533 GCA_028646485.1 Cryptoprocta ferox | reverse complement strand
GATTTCTTAATATTTTTAGTATTTTCCAGGTTTTTAAAAATCTATAATGAATTGTGATTCCTTTCTTACTTTGAGTAAATATTCATTTGTATTTTTCATTTTGGATTCTTTTTGTTAAAGATCTTCTACCCCCTCCATCCCAGTCATATAAGTTCCAGGATTCACAAACCTAGGTGTGCCTCTGGGTCCAGGGTTAGAATTGATGAGCAAGGACAGGCGGTCCCAAGCCTTACAGGAGGGATTAAGATCCAGAAAGGCAGAGTGACATCTGCCAGAAAGGCAGAATTCAAAGGGATACAGAAGGTATTTTTAAAATCAGATTAGAAAGTATGAACACTGAGTAAAAGCTAATGTATTCAGGCCAATAGAAAGAAAAAGTCAATATAAACTAAGACAATGTTTGAGTTACAGATATTTTTAATAGAAATATACTTTATCTTCTTTTAAGTCTATAAGTGAGCTGAATTAGTTCATTAAAATATTTGGGTATACATATACTTCAATTTATGAATGAGATACAATTCGTTTGTTATTTGGGGCCATTTGGTATGTTTACATGTAAATAGTTAACATAAGGGGCGCCTGGGTGGCTCAGTCGGTTGAACGTCTGGCTTCAGCTTAGGTCATGATCTTGAGGTTCGTGGGTTCGAGCCCCGTGTCAGGCTCTGTGCTGACAGCTCAGAGCCTGGAGCCTGTCTTCAGATTTTGTGTCTCCCTCTCTCTCTGACCCTTCCCTGCTCATGCTATCTCTCTCTCTCTCAAAAATAAATGAAACATTAAACAAACAAAAAAGTTAACATACAGTCCTGTAAATATAGTGCATTTTTTTAAATCAAGGGGTATACACGCATGGACCGTATCATCCCATAAACGATAATTCTGGCTTCCTTGCTTGCCATCCGTATGCCTTGGGCAGGCGACTTACTCTCTCGGGCCCTCAGTTTTTCTCCCTTGTAGATTTCACCGACTAGTAGCACCTGCCTCATAGTATTGATGTGAGGATTAAGTGAGATAACACAATACACAGGCAATGTTGAAAAAAGGGCCAACCAAGAATCAATGCTGAATTCATGTTACCTCTAACTCGTTAATCAAACACCTTCTTTATAAGACCATGCTAAAATGAATTTCAACCAAGCCAGGGTGAGCTATTACAAAACCTGAATCAGAATGTGGCCAAAAAGGCTTGACTGAACAAATTGTTTCATCTTTAGCCCAGTCACATTGTGGGAGAGAGTCTGACAGGTCATGCAGTTTTAGGCTGATGGGAGAGCATGGCAAGAAGGAGATTAAATTAGCCATGAGCGTACCAAGTGATTGATCCCATCTGTAACCCTCTAGGATTTTCTGCATTGCCATGCTGACCAATTTAAAGCATAGCATTTACTCCCTAGGTCAGATGTTTGAATTCTAGATTTGCAGGGAGCAACTTCCATCCACCTGACGATATACGGAAATGAATTAAAGAAACAGAATAAATCTCTAAGTGATTAATCATCATGGCAATAAAACTGAAATAGATTTGTCATGTGATCATAGTACAAGATTCCAAGTATTATAACTGATATCCAAAAATATATATTTAAGAATTTTCTGCTGTGATGCGTTTCTATTGCCAATTAGCAAGTTGTAGTAAGAAAATATTAGCATTTCCCCCTTTTTATCTTTACAATACGTTCCTTCACTTGAAAAATTAGCTTTGGGTCTATGATAATGATGTTGTAGAAAAAGAAACAATAAATGCTGGCATTAAGCAAAAGGCTTAGTATTTTTTCAGCCATAGACTCAATGACTGTCTAGAGAATAATGTGTGATGTTCATTGCACAAAGATTTCTTAAAAAGACTATTAGCACCATAAGCTTTCGTGGATTTTTTAATAACAATTTTCTACTAAAATACAAAAGAAATTAATAGAAGTAATTTAAACCATATTCAAAAATAAAGAAGAAATAAGAATTGGATAGTTCTTAAGGTGGTTTATCTCCCATAGGAATCTTAGATAAAAAGTAGCATTTTCCTCAATGTTGAGTCAGGAAATGTGGAATGGATGGGGAGGTCCACTGTTATGTATCCTAATTAAAGTAGGGCCCATAGTACCTTTACGTGATTCATACTATATCATTAAATATATGTGTTTGCAGGCCACTGGCAAAGTGTGAAGAGTGCCACAGTTAAGTTCTGTTCTGTTATGTTCCAGGTATGGTTATAATGGACCCAGGACTAAGTCCTGTAAGAAAGAAAAGAGGAAGACTTCTAGTTCAAGATGACTGAGGTCATGCCTTGCCACCACTCTCTCCTCAAATTCTATTTAAAATGCAGGAAGGGGTTAAAAAGTTAAAAACACAGCAACACTCGAAAGCTGGAAAACATAGCATCAGAACAGAAAACATTTTCTCAAATAAGCAATAGAGGGAGAGAAAATACAACTGAAAAACCTACAACCACTCTAAATAAAAGAGAGAAAGACCTTCCTGGTCCGGGTGAGTTTCCCCGGCAGAAACTCTAGGAACTCCAAACTCAGAAACAGCAGAGTCTAGCAAGAGGAAGATGAGAGAGACTGGCTAGTTAACAAATCAGGTGGCACTAAAAACGTTAGGGCAGTTACATAATCTCGTGCTTCTGGATTTGATATTTGGCAGTGGATTTAATTCTGAGGTACCCTCTGATTTCAGAATTCTGACGGGGGAGACTTAACAGTATTTGGTATGGGGTAACAGAAGTGACCAGCACTCTAACAAATGTATGGTCATTGAGACACTGGTCTCCACCCCCAGAAGAAAAACCACTTGTACACTTGGAAGGAAAGCCTGTCCTGCTCTGTGGCTTGGCTTCTTCCTCCAGCCAGCCAGCAGGGTTTCCAAACCAGACCCAAATTCACGGGTCAGACAGGAAGTTTCCTTTGAGCTGGGGAGAGAGCTCTTCCTAGCAATATTGTTTAAATTAGATCCTCATCTATAATATGAACAGACTTCAAAGAGTCACCAAACAGCCAAGAAAAACTCCAGCATGAAAGATTTAGAATACTTAGCCCACAGAAGAGCTACATCCAGAGAACACAGAATTAACACTGAAAACAAAAGAAAACTTTAAGTACACTATTCTTCAAGAGGTTTATAAAGCCATCGTATTTATAGATTTTAAAAGAAATAGTAAGCTGTTATAAAAAAAATAAGTGATGAGAACTCTTATCAATTAAAAACAGATTGCTTAAAAAATCAATAGTCAATCTGAAATATGGAATGTATGGCATTGAACATCAAAGCAGAATTCTAGAACAATGTTCATGCAGAATTAGTCAACTTCTCTTCTACTGGAAAAAAGATGGCATGGAAGAGCATGGGACTTGTTCAGGGTAAGGAGTCATTTCGTTTGGCTACACGGCAGTTATGAGCAGTGAGTGTGGTGAGAGAGTCTCCAGGTAATATGGATTAGGGGATCGCCAGGGAGAAAGTAAGGTGTCCCAGGGCTGGTGGAGAGTCCGTAGCTGAGAAATATGGCTACGGAGGGAGCAGGTCCAAGGTAACTGACTGGTTAAGACTCAGCTGCCTTTATCTTCCTCTCACTGAGAGCTAATCCCGGGAGAGTTTGCAAATACAACAGAAAACATCTGGTTGTATATTCTGAGTATAGGATTAAGAGCAAACTGTTTTCTAGCAGCTGCACTTCTCTGCAGGTAAGGGGCTAAGGATCCAAGGAGGTTGCCTGACCCACACTGGAAGGAATGCCCCAGTCTTGGGCTCAGCAACGCTTTGGAGTAAAAGCTAACTAGCCTCAGGCAAGGGCATTCACAGTATTGCTCCTTCCCCTGGGGGGGAAAAAAAACCTACCCCATGCCAGACTTTAAATAAACCATGTTGGTTAATCTTTGATGGACACAGAGTTTCAGTGGGGGGAATTGATCCTAGGATGCGTGTTAGAGCTGTGTGGGCAATAGAAGTGGCATTTACACTTGTGTCCATTGGTGAATGCAGCAACAGTGCTATGCTGGTACATGTTTAACAACTTGCTCTGCAGGGAAAAGGCCTTGATTGTAGCAATGACCAAGTTTTATATGGTAAATCCTTCCACCATGGCCAATATCAAGCTATCAATATAATGCCACTGCATGCGGTGTTGCGAGGAGATACCCAGCCAGGTCTGGTAGGTTATGGCATACAGATCACTGCCATGTTGACATTGGTCCTTCCAACAAAAGCCCCACGACTTGCTATGATCTTTCTGACCCTAAGCGAATCTTCAAAAGGAATCACAGGCATTTAAAAATTTTTTATCTTTCACTCTTTTGACAATCAGCCAGCTCCTTGTCAGCATCCTTTGAAATGTACTTGCCTAACACCCTTTACCACTGAAATGAAACTCAATCACTTAAGCAGGTATTTAGGTGAAAATACGGATGTCTAAAAGAATGATCCATAGAAAACCAATTCCAAAACCTATTAAAATGACACAAAACAGGGGGAAAATATCCCCCTCTGCTTCTGAAAAGCCGGAGACAAATCTGGACTCTATTCCACTATTTTCCCAGAGCTAGGAAGAAAGTAACTAGTTCATAAATTCCATCAGGAGCTTGGGGATTTTTGATGTAATGAGTTTTACAGTTTCAGAGGAGAATGCTTTGCTAATAATTATGTAACAGTAATTAAATCTGAAAAAGGCTGTACTCTAACTATGTTGATTTATTGCAGCTTCTACAAAGTACTCCTCCAGCGTGCATTGGAGTGTGCGCTGCCTCCCTCCAGTTTTCTTTAAATTCTCACAGAGCACTGGGTCACAGATGGTCTGAGCTGCTATATTTTCCCTATTAAATTCCTAATAATCTTTTTCTGAGGCTGAGTCATGGAAGCCTGGGGATTTCTCATTTTAATTAGAAGGTTTAAGGAGCTAACTCTGTTTGAAATTTTCTCCTAGGAGAGATGGGTGCAGGTGATCCCATTCAGAAGAATGACACAGTACCGTGGCCAGGACAAATTTCCATATTAGATTGCAGCTTGCTTGGCTCGACTCCTATTTCTGAGGTTGATGATGCATTGTCTGAATCTGAAGAATAAACTTTGGAAAATAGGGTTATTTGGGGATTATTCTTTTTGGGGACATATTTTGGCATTTGGTTCCCATTCCTACTTTGCATATAGAGCAGTGATTCAGGGATGTGAATTATTCGTTATTCCCAATGAAGTTTTTAAATCATATCAATCTGAGCGAAAGTCACCAGGGAACAGATTTGGGGACCATTTGTCCACCTTTATCCCAATAGTTTTCTCCCTTTGGCCCTTTCAGACTTGGTTTGTAAATCTTCCAAGTTTGGGGACAACCTCATGTTCAATATGATCCTTTGTTTTTCATTTTACTAGCAAAAGAGTGTAAAAAAAATGTGTATGAACAGACCGGACAAGCTATTTAGAATAAATACTATCTATAACTTATTGAGTAACCCAAGAGTAGCATTCAGGATGAGCCACACACAGCTGAAATAAGATGATCTTTTGGAGTTTACCAATGTTTGATCGTTTGTAGAAAGCCTGTTATGTAAGGCAGAGTGTGTGGAGCTAGGCACCGTTCCCTTGATGTTATAACATACAAAAAAGAAAATGCTTCTTATAAGACAGCTGTTCAAGTTTCGTCTGTCTCAATCGCAAAGCTGGTTTCTCTGCTTTTGTAAAATAATGAGCACCTCATGCTTTGAACGTAGCACGATCCAGAGACGAAGTCACACTGAACTGCCACTATCTTTGTACCGCCCCACCTCCCCGACATAGTTTTCATATCGGTACGTGTTCCAGAGCAGGCTACAACTGCATCTTATAAAACTAAAAAAAGTATAAGCAGAATGAATGTATCATTTAAAAAATAGATTTTGTAAATCTAGAGTGTAGCTGGATTTTTAGTTCTTTTAAACCACGAAAAGAGATCCTCTCCCAACACACACACACACACACACACACACACACACACACACACTTACATCAAAATGGTGCTCTGCTTTGTGTCTGTATTATTTAATTCTCTGTCCCCTTCAGGTTCAGCTAATTGAGTCATTTCAAGGTTTGAGGAATATCTTCACCTAGTTATTACTAATCTTCAATGATTATTTTCATGGCTATTTTTCATAGCAATTAATTAGATTCCTCAGGGCAGGTCTTAGTCTTTATACTCATAACTTTATATGTAAATATATTTTTATTTTACATTTTATCCCTGTGGGAAAGAAAATATTAAAAATTTATATTAAAAATATTTAAAATATTCCCCCTGTTAGGATATGTGTCACTTGCTATGTGTTAAAGTTGAATTGAGAAAGGGCATAATAGTCTCACACTAAATTTTGGGTTACATCAGAAGGTCAAAAAAGCAAAGCCATGGGCAGCTTGAGAATGCTATACTGCAAAACAATTTTTTGAAGGCTTTTAAGGGTTTTTCATCTGTAAGAATAAATTTTCTCTCAGATACCTCTGGCCCAAGCTAATGTTTCTAGAATGTGCTGGCTATAGCCATATGTTTGGTGATTCTATTGGAGAAATGTGTGGACAAGGTGGCTGAAGGTTGGCAGACTACCACTGTGTGAGCAGGTTGGCCTGCATGATGGGTGTGGATAATCCTGTAATAATAAGCACAACGACACCCAGCACTGCCATTGTGTGGGAAATCCAACCACCTTCGCTTTGAAAGGAAAGAGGAGCAATCTTTCCCTACCTCATTCAAAAAATGGCTGCATAGGAACATAAACTGTATGAAATGGTCCAGTAAAAATGTACGTGGCTATGTGGAGGTGGAAAGAGTCTTGGGTTGTATATGCTTATCCACGGTTTCAGATGAATGACCAAAAGCTTTCTCTGAAAATTCCAGATCTCCTCATATCAAACCTAATTAAGGGAGGACAGTATCTGGGCATTTGGTCAGGGAAGAGTTAAGGGCATTATGCCTGAACCAGGTTCTTGAAGGAGTTAAACAAGAAAATGTTTCAGACTTCTGATTAATGGCCAGGGACATTCCAAGCTGCTTTGCCTACCTCAGCAGTACATGACTGGTACAGCGGGGTAACATCTAATAACTAATCTTTGACACAAGAATTAAGTCATTTTGCAAGAAAGCAGATCATTAGAAGCCAAATTGAATTATAAGTAATACTATCTCTGTAGAGGATTGTAAATTAATTGGTTTTTAACAATAACATTTCTGTATTTTATTAAAGCAGCGTAAGAATTCGGTGAAGAAACGAATGTAGCAGATAAACAGGCCAGGTGCTGGTGATGCAAATGAAATGGATGACAGATGGTGAGTAGCACACTCACTCACTGCGTGTGTATAATGGATAGAGGTAATCAAATTCCTTTGTGAATTGGCGACTTTCTTTACATCAAGAACTTTAACACGGGCTTGCTCACACGTCTCTCTACCCCTGCACCCAGCATGCACATGGGCATGTGCGTGCACAGGCGCACACACACACACACACACACAAATACACACCCTTTCATTACACACACATACAGTCTAATTATAGCCTATGTTAGTATCAGAAAAATGGGCTATAACTCTATTTACATAACACCACACACAAATATCATTCCACCAAATCAACCTGTATACACTAAACAACAGATTTGTCTGATGAGAACACCACACTAAGGAAACAAAGCAACCTGTTTCCATGAAAGAAGTTGCATTCAGTAGCAGAAGTGATACTTAGACCAAGAGGCTGGGCGTCAGTGGGAAAGAATTACTTCTGGCTCCTTATGTTGAGTTTTCCAGTAGTATCTTTAAAAACAGAATTCTGATGGGTTCCCTTTTTACCTTCAAATAATGGTTGAGGACTCTCAACAGTCAAAGAAACTGCTGATCCAAGTCAACCATTGGATTTATAGATTGTATGCGAACTGATTTGTCTCCTTCCCATTCTGGTACCAGAGAGATTGCCTTATTTTACTGCTTCTTCTGAAAAAGGGAAAACTGTAGTCAGCTAATTCAAGGACACAGAATTCACAACCCCATGTGGAATATAGAAAGTAGTTTCTCTCAGGATCATAATATATGAAAATACAAATTGCTGAGAATTACCTTGTATGGACTCACATCCATATCCCAGCCTCATCTTGGCTTATTCCCTTCTTTCTGGCTGCTCACTGGGCGTTTTCACTTGGCTGTTTAGATGTCACTTTAACATCAGTATGCCCAATATTACATGTGTAACCATTGTTTTCAAAACTATGTTCATATGGGAAGTCTCCTTCCTCCAAACTTCCTTTTACACAGACTTGAAATTCTGTGATTTTTTTCCCCAACTCCTTACTTCTTTATACCTCATATACAGTCAAAATACAAAACTTACTAATTTTTCTTCTAAAACGTCCTAACATTTATCATTTCCTCCCCTGTCCCACTTCTGGGTTCTAAACTGGGCATCATGACTAGACAACTTCATTTGCTTTCTGCGAAATTTCCTCAGACTCTCTCTCTTACATCTCCCACTTTCCATGTTCCCCTCCCGGCTAGCCTCCCCTCCACACTGTTTTCAGGGTTCCCTCTTTCCTACTTCATCCAGTCCTTTGCTAGCCATCAACTTCTCCAGATAGCCCCAGTTCCCACTGGTTCTCACCAGGGAACCATTTGCTCCATTAGGGAGTCTCCTGCCGTCTCTGCAGCACCATGTTTGTTGTGGCTCAGCCTCCCATGATCCATGCAGCCGCCATGTTCCTTTACCCTCAGGCTCTTCACACATGCTGTACTTTGCCTGGGATGCCCCCCATACCTTTTCCTTCCCCTAAGCTCATCAAGGCCTGCTCCAGCTCCCTTCTCTATGAAGATTTCCCCAGCTGCCCTCTCTGAACCTCACACAGTCAAGAGCCCACTATCACGTCCATCATTATTTGCTCGTTTGAATTGTTCTCTGGTTCCTTCTCATGTGATGATGGAGTCTGCCCAGCTACACTGGGAGTCATCTGAGATGGAGGACCACATGTTGCACATGTCTGTATCCCTCCCTGCTGGCACACACTGCATGGGACCTGGAAGCCACTGTGCCTTTCTTGGCACACAGCTGGTGCCAGGCCAAGAGGCTTATAGCACGGCCACTCCTCAGGAGCAGTTTACCGCCCAATTCAGATCATCGCCCTTTCTCCCTGTGCCCTTGAGCTTCGATTCTCACCAGTCTTCTCTTCGCCCTCACCACTTAGGGGGTGCTCTACCTTAGATAAACCCCTTTCTGGCTCACCTGGGTCCTGGGACCAGCTACTTTAGAACCTGTCCTCTTTCTCCTTTGAAGAATCTGCTCAGGGAATCTACCCTGAGCAATAGTTAAATGCCTAATTAGTGTGTGTTCATTGATATGTTGTTTCAGGGAAAAATACATTTCTTTCTCTGTGCTTTTTAGGCTATGGCATAAATCTACCAGATCATTCTGAAGTACACTTGATTTGCCCTTACTTTGTATATATATACATATGCCTACCAGAACACCTCCATGCACCAGACCTTAAATTTGATTCCAAGAAGTAAAAATGACATTTGCATTGCAGGATTCTGTGCTTAAGGCAGCAGAAAGCGCTAGAGTTTGGCCTGGTAGTACTAATTTTGTGTTGACTCCTCCTAAGGGAATAGTATGCTTTTGGACTGTTTCTGATTTCCTATTAGATGGCATTAAAGGAAGTATATTATATCCTGAACCTAAAAGGATCAGCTCTTTAATAAACCAAATTGACCTTTCTGCTTTTTTCCCAAGGGGATTGGGGTCCTCCTCCATGCCTTGAAGCCCCCTTTCTGTGCTGCTAACAAATTGATTTTGTGACTGTTTTGTTTGGCTTTTTTACATGACAACCACATATATGGTGAAGAGTAATGACCAAAAGTCATATTCCTGGGCAACTGGGTATAGCCAGATGAGACGATAAATATAATTTGTTGAATTACAGAGGTAGCTCCTGTTCTGCTGGGCGTGTGTTCAGCTTCAACATCTTGGCAAAGAGATGATGTCACCAGAGTCATCAGGGAAGTGGCAGACCACCTGTTAAGCATCCAGGCACAAGTCAAAACCAAGAGCCCTGAGTCAAAAATGTTCCATTTTAAGCCTTAGGGTTCCAATTTAAAGTTCTACTGTTTTCAACAAAAATCTTTTTGTTACCAAAGCTCTATATTAAGGATAATCAAGTTTCAGAAGACTTGGTGTCTTATCGAGGTGCATACTTGTGGAAATGGACGGCCTTGCAGCCCACAGATGATTCAAACACTAACCATTCAGTGGCATGAATGAACTATAGAAATAATTCTAAATGAAAAATAGATTGGTACACACTGCTTTTGTGGGGCTGTATAAAAGTAACTGATATATGGGAAATAAAGAGGTGACTTGACTATTCTGAACCGAACTCACCTTTCTTATGGTCCATCAAAACGTAGATTCTGATTTATTGCAACTGTAATGCTCAGTATTAGCACGTTGCGCTCTTGCTGAAAATTAAATTTACTTATATCCCTTCGATATGCTCCCTCTCTGACAATTTTGGCCTTTCTTTTGCACAGGAGAAATTCTGCAACTGAGTTCCAAAACCTTTCCTTCCTAATGCATCTGTAAACAGCTGCAGCTCCCTGTTCAATATTGGCTGCATCTGCCATAATGCCCCAGAAGGACAACCAAATGGAGAGAGCTCCCCTTAATTGCCTTGCCACCCCCGATTGAATTTATGTTTTGTTTTTAAGTAACATTTTGTTGCATTTGCATTACTGAAATTACCAGGTTACAGTAAACTATATTCCCAAATCAATGTCCCCCCAAAGAAAGCAGACATGAACTTTATCACCAACAACAAATTCAATTTTCACATTACCTACTGACAAAGAAGGTTGTGCCAACAACACTTGCGGATTCCTGAGAAGTCCGCCAAATAAGAGAAAATCAACAAATCTTTGGTTTTATGAACTCACGGTTTTGCTTTCTATTTAACTATTGTTTTTCACCTATAGGTAAAAACTGATCTGCATGCTTTGCTTTTATTTCAAAATCAGATAGGGTGACACATAGAGATGATCCCAACTGGAACCCTTCGGCATTGCTGGTGGGGAATTAAAATGGTGCAGGCTTTATGGAAAACCATTTGGCAGTTTCTCAAAAAGTTAAACATAACATTACCATATGATCCACTAGCTCCACTCCTAGGTATATACCCCAAAGTATTGTAAACAGGGACTCAAACACATACTTGTACATCAGTGCTCAAAACACCATTATTCAAAATAGCCAAAAGGGGGAAACAACCCAAGTGTCCATCAACAGATAAATGAATAACCACAATGTGGTGGTATATATATATATAAATGGAATATTACTGGCCCATGAAAATGATTGCAATTATGATACATGCTACAACATGGATGAACCTTAAAAACATTATGCTGAGTAAAATAAGCCAGGAATTATTGGATAAATACATGATTCCACTTATATGAGGTGCCTAGAATAGGACATTCTTAGAGACAGAAAGCAGAAGAGAGGTTAGCAGGATCTGGAGAGAGGGGCAATGAGGAAATATTGCTAAATGGGCACAGAGTTTCTCTTTGGGATAATAAAAAAGTTCTAGGAATAGATAGTAGTAATGGGTACAATACTCAATAGCACTGATATGATACATTCAAAAATGGTTAAAGCGGTAAATGTTACGTTAGGTATATTTTACCGTAACAAGGAAAGTTACTGCCAAATATCTAGAGAGTTTAAAGTTGCGTTATACATTTTAATGTGAATTCTAATAAATTAAGAAATAAGGTGGGTCGGAGAATAAGGTTCAAGTCAACAGAATTTTATCCATAAATTTCTGAAATCTTTGTCAAAGATAAAATTAGAGATAAGAAATGATTTTAATGTCTTTTTTCCATTTTTCTCATTGGTTTATAGAAATACATATACACACATAGAACATTACTTTGTAATTAAATGTGTTACATGCCTCTGAGTTTATGACTTGTCTTTCATTTCTTATAGTGTTTATGAATACATTTAAAAGTTTAATGCTGACACTATTTTGCGCTTCATCTGAAAAAGTCAAAAAGACTTCTTCCCTATTCTGAAGTCAGCAAGATAAGAGTAGATACTTTTTTCTCAGGCTTTTGTTGTGTCTTTCATATTTAAACTCAGTAATCAAATTTTGTACGTGGTGTGAGGTAGGGTTAAGCTTCATTGTTGCCCTGTGGAAAACCAGTTGTTCCCTACCCATTTACCGATTTCTCTGTCCTTTTCTCCCAACTATCTAAAACATTTCTGCCATATGAAAATTCCATAAATAGGTATGTCTATTTCTGGACTCCCTCTTCTGTTTCATTCATCAGCTTATTCCTGAATCAATTCTACACTGTCTTAATTACTTAGTTTTATAAGCCTTGTTACTAAGTACAGCAAGTTCTTCTTCCCATCTCTTTTTCTGTAATACTTTGATTCCTTTTGACTCTATGGTCTTACATATAAATTATTAAAATTTATATTAATCATTAATCATTGATTAATTAAATTAACTTCTCAGGCTCCACAAAAATACTCTTAAGAATTTGTTTGGAAATTAATTGAATTTATCTGGAAAGAATTAACATCTTTACAACACTGGGCTTATGCTATCTTTAAACATGAACTACCTTACTGTTTATTAACCTTCTTTGGTGCTTTTTAACAGAGCTTTATAATTTTCTATATACAGTTCTGCATACATTTTGTTAGGTTTATTCTTATATTCTTTATAGTTTGTTGTTATAAATACAGGGTTTTTATTTGGATTTTCTGACTGTGGTTGGCGTTTGTTGTTTTTATATATTGATCTTAAATACAACAACTTAGATTCTGTTATGATTTCTAATAATTTGAAGATTATTTTCAGGTTTTCTAGAAATATTCTATTGTCTACAAATGGTGACACTTTTATTTCTGCCTTTCTAATCTTTTTGACTTTAATTTTTCCCCTTATCATATTCCACCATCTAGGATTTCTTAAACAAGGTAAAACAGAACATGAGAATGGGCATCCTTATCTTTTTTTGATATAAAGGGACCTCTTTTAAAGTTTTCCCATAACAAATGATATTGGCTGGGCCGCCTGGGTGGCTCAGTCAGTTAAGCATCTGACTTTGGCTATGCTGACAGCTCAGAGCCTGGAGCCTGCTTCAGATTCTGTGTCTCCCTCTCTCTCTGCCCCTCCCCCACTCATTCTCTCTCTCTCTCTCTCTCTCTCTCTCTCTCTCTCTCTCTGTCTCTCTCCCCCGCAAATGAATAAAACACTAAAAAATTTAAAAAAATAATAAAAAGAATGATGTTGGCTGAGGTTTGGAACAAATTTTCTTCATAGATTTCTGAAACTTTTCCAAGCTTCCTATGGATTTTTAAAAATTACTTACTTTAAGAGAGAGAGAGAGAAAAAGAGAGAGTGTACCCAAGTGGGAGAGGGGGGGAGAGAGGGAGAGAGAATCCCAAGCAGGCTCCGTGCTGTCAATGCAAAGCCGAACACGGCTCAGTCTCACTTACTGTGAGAACATGACCCAAGCCAAAATCAAGAGTTAAACGCTTAACCAAACAAGTGGCCATGGTGCTTCTGCTATGGGTTTTTAATAATAAAAAGGTATTGAATGTTAATGATGTTATTGCTTTTTTTCCTTTTATCGAGATCACATATATCTTCTATTTTAATGTATTATGAATTCTAATAATAATTTTGGACTGTAATATTTAAAAATGTATAAAATAATAATTATTCTACTTTATGTGACTAAAATATAGAACAAACTAAAAATACAGCATAAAATTTAAGGAATAATTGGTATTATTATCTAAGGTCCTTTGTATCTTTCAGGAAAGGAGTTACTATATTAGACTTAAAAGTTAGATATTTGTTAAACAAAGAATGCTTAGAGATTGGATACCCAGCATCCCCTGCCCTTAAAATTGCACTTCTTCCCACTCACCTCAGTTAGAAGAAATTGTTACACTGATTTTTGATAAGCATAAGCATGTCTTTTGCCTTACACCTTCCCTCCTCCTGTCCAGTGATGCCACTTCTGTATATGGTAGTGATTTGCTCTGTAGCTTTCTCTGGTGTTACATTCTTTTTTTTTAATGTTTTTTTTAATGTTTATTTATCATTGAGAGACAGAGAGAAACAGAGCATGATCATGGGAGAGGCAGAGAGAGGGGGAGACACAGAATCTGAAGGAGGCTTCAGGCTCTGAGCTATCAGCACAGAGCCCGACGCAGGACTCGAACTCACAAACCGTGAGATCATGACCTGAGACAAAGTCGGACGCTTAACCAACTGAGCCACGCAGGTGCCCCTGGTATTACATTCTTAAAGGTCTGCATCAGCTGGAGTCAAACCTCTCCCCTGCTACTCTGAAAGTATTTGAGATCAGAAATATTTAAATTTCATATAAAAGTTAGGAATTGTATTAAAATCTATCATTTTTAAGGTTATTTATTTATTTTTGAGAGAGAGTCAATGTGCGGGAGGCAGAGGAAGGGCAGAGAGAGAGGGCGACAGAAGATCTTGTTTTATTTTGGGAGCAGGCTCCACACTGCTAGCCCGACTGAGGGTTTGAACTCCCGAACCCCGAGATCATGACCTGAGCTGAAACCAAGAGTTGGTCACTTAACTGATGAGCCACCCAAGCACCCCGAAAATCTATCATTTAAATGACATACCTAGGAATCACTGAATTACTTTCTATTTGATCCTTTCAAACAGTATTTTTTGTTGAGTTGCAGACAAATAACAATAATTTTACATGGAAAAACAATTAATACAGAGCAATGGGCCAAGGCTCTTCTCAGTTAAAAGAGACTTGAGAGTCCCAAAAATCTGGCTTTGACAAACCAGTTGTAAAAGACATTTGGGGGACAATTTTGAAATTTTGAAATAGACTGGGTATGACATAATATCAGTAAATTATTGCTAATTTTGTCAGATGTACTAATGGTTTTGTGATTGTGTAGAAACATGGGATCCTTTTTTATAGATGTGTATTAAGTTATGGGTGAAATGTCACAATGTCTGTAACTAAAAATACCTATACAGAAATAAGAAAATTAATGAAGCAAGTATAGCAAAATGTTAACAATTGTTAAAGTTAGGTGCTACATACATGGTTCTTTATTATACTTTTCTATATGCTAGCAATTCCCCGTAAGAAAATAAAACAAGATCTTAAAGTATTAAATAATAAGGGAAAATACTGTGCTGGGCAATGCCTGAGATAGCCCCAAATATCCTACTTCCTAGTATTCACATCCTTGTATAATTTCCTCCCCTTGAATGTGGCCTGGACCTTCTGACTCATGTCTAATAACTAGACTCGGGCAAAAATGGATATCACTTCCGAGAGATGAGACAACACAAAGAAAGGGGCTTTTCACTCACCAGCTCTTGTTTCTCTCTCTGACACTCTCCCATCTTCTCTCTTTCTTCTCTCTCCCTACCGTCCCTCTGGGAAAAGCCGGCAATCATGTCATGAGCTGCCCTATGGAATGGCCCAATGGTAGGGGACTGAGGCTTCTAGCCCACATCCTGGGAGGAACTGAGGCCTCCTGATAGCCAGTGAATGACCTTGGAAGAGGATCTTCTGAGTCAAATTTCAAGATGACTACAGCCTCAGGAGAAACTCTGAGCCAGAGGACCAGTTGAGCAGTTTCTTAACTACAGAAGCTATGATACAGTAGAAGTTTGTTGTTTTAAGCTGCTCAGGGTGGGGGTAAGTTGGTATGCAGCAATAGATAACTGATACAAACATTATGAGAAAAAAAGAGACTATGCCCACAACATGGCTAGAGGCATTTGGAAACATCATGATTTCAATTACTGTTTTTAGTAGAGAGCTCCTCCTATTTCGAGAGTTAATCAGTTTGGTGGGAAAGGAAGGTCCATGCAGCAAGAGGAAACGATGGCGGAAAAATTAAGAAATACTAAGCTACCGTTCTGCAAGACAACACATCTATTAACTGATAATTAAATCAATAAGCATTTATAAGACACCTACAATTTGTGCAGCAGTGTTTTAGATGACTGAATGAAAACAGCATAATTAAAAGATAGCCCCTTCCATTTATTGAATCGGAGTCTATCGATGCATAAACTACTCACTGAGATTACGCGAGGCAGGTTTTGAAGCCGTTTCCATACTTCCAGGCCATCTGGATACCTCACGTGGAAACTCCAAATGGACAGCACAGCTTCTAAGATTTGGTTAGCTTAATCCTAGAAATTAGTTTGTGTAAGAGGGGGAGCTGCAATTAAGCACCCACTCCTGGCAGTGTCTGCGAAAAATGGTGGCCTAATCGAAGATGCAGGGCCATCTATTTTCAAACTTCTCTTTAGAATAACCACAAAAATGCACCAATAGGAGAACATGTGCAGCAATCATCAATTAAATATTTACTGAGTCCCCACTGTGTGCTAGGGACTGTTATATGCAGCACGACAGAGGTGAATAAACTAGATGTGGACATTGGCCTCACTAAGCTTATCCCATCATGGAAGATGCATGAATAAATTCTAACTATGATTATGCTGCATAGGAGGAGGGAAAAGTACAGTGAGGGGAGGACACTTCACTGAGGAAGTTTAATCCAAGCTGTGACCTGAAGGATGATGAGAAATGAGAATATATTTAGTGGAGGCCACAGCATCCCCAAAGGCCTTGGTATATAAAACAACTTGGCCCCGAAAGTGCAGAAAGGCTAGTGTGGGTGGAGCCAAGGGAGTATGAAGACAGAAGGTAGCTGGAGAGGAGGGTGGACAGAGTCCCGCTGCTAGGAGAGAATATTGTACTTTATCTGAAATGCAATAGAAAGCCTCTGAAGGGATTTTAAGAGGGAGTGACCTGGTCTGGGTTAGATGGTTAGTAGGTCAGTCTAGTGACTGTTGGGGGAGAGGGGAGTTCAAGAGAAGCCACAGTGGAGGCAGGGCTGACCTCTGGATTATGTGTACAACTGTCTCTTGGGTCTGTACCATATATATCCTGTCTTACTCCCATTATGTTCCGCTCCTTATTCTTTTCCTCCACATTCTGAAAGAATTTACTGAACTCCTCTTCAAAGGAGCTAATTCAATTTTCCAAAGTACCCAATTCTCTGTCTGGGTTACAGTTTACAATTTTGCAATTGTTCTTTTCATCTTAACATAGATTCTTCAAGTCTCAAAATTGCATTTTCTTCATGTCTGTGTTTATACAGTTCCACGTTCCACCTTCATCTTTCACAAACAATTTTGTTGGGTTTTGTTTTGTTACTTACAAAATGCAAGACATCTTCACATTAGGAAAAACTAGAAAGAACAGATCAGCAAAATGAAGAAAATGAAAATATAGTTTTAATCGCATACTTCAGAGATAATCAGTGCATGCCTATGGGATCATAAGTTTTGTGCCCTTTTATTGTCTGTTTTCTTTAACTCAAAACACATCACAAAAATCTTTCCACATGAAATGTGATCTCCAACGTATTTTAAAGCTGAATAAGATTTGTATGTATATGCTGTCATTGCAAGCTGTATCTCATTTTCCTACCTACCTCTGAAATGCTGTGGTTTCCTATGGGTCTCTTTTCAGCCCCTCCTTCTTTGTGCTGTATGTAATGTCCTTGAGGGAGTTCATCTATTCTCATGGCTTTAAGGATCATTTAAATTAAATGATGCAATCACAAAACTATACCTTTAGCCCAAACCATTTTCTACTTCAGATTCATACTTAGCTATCTGCCCAGTAGATCCACCCAGATGCCCTATAGCACTCTTTCTCAAATGTTAGCGTATGTTGGAATTACCTGAAGCTTGTGCAAACACAGATTGCTGGGCCCTGCCCCAAGGATGTTTGGCTCAGTATATCTCATATGGAGCTCAAAGGTACGCTCTCCTAGCAAGTTCCTTAGGTGATGTTGTCATTCCTTTGGGGACCACACTTTGGGAAAACCACTGTCCTGTGGACACCTCGAATTCAGAATATGCTAAACAGAAATCATTCTCTTCACCCCTAATGATTCTCAGCCTTGCCTTTAACATTTTTGCTGTAGTCTGAAGTTCGTATAGAAACATGTCCATATCATACGTGTACTGTTCAATGTATTTTTACATAAAATGAATACTTGTGTGTAGCCAGCCCTTAGATCAAGGAACAGAGCATTGTCAGCACCCTCAGAAGCTACTTCATGGCCCATTACCATTGCTATAACCCCATCTACCAAACTGATTTCAGAGACCGTAGATTGGTTTTGCCTAGCGCTATACTAATATAAACAGTGAATACTTCTTTGGTTTTGTCTGTTTTTTATTATTTTTGTTTTGAGAGAGAAAGAAAGCATGTACGAGCACACAAGTGGAGAAATGGAGGAGGGGCAGTGGGAGAGAGAGAGAGAGAGAGAGAGACAGGGAGGGAGGGAGAGGGAGAGGGAGAGGGAGAGGGAGAGGGAGAGGGAGAGGGAGAGGGTCTCAAGCAGGCTCCATGCCTAGCTCAAGAGCCCAGTGTGGGGCTCTGTCTCACAACTGTGAGATCATGACCTGAGTGAAATCAGGAGTCCAACACTTACCCAACTGAGCCCCCCAGGTGCCCACGTGAGTGCTTCTTTGTATCTGACTTCCTTCTCCCAGCTTCATTATTACATGTGGGGTTGATTTTATCCTTGTGTGTGTCTGTCAGGCACAAAACAAGAAAACTTAGGCATATTCTAGTCTCCTCTTTCTCCCTACTCTCACACCCATCTATGAGCAGGCTATCAATCTACCTCATAATTGTGTTTTCAACTCATCCTTAGAAAGTCCCAAAAGGGGCTCTAATCACCTCTCATGGGAACTATTAAGATATTCTGTTAACTGGTTTCTCTGCCTCCTTTCTCTTGGTCCCTACACTTCTGTGCCAGTTTGGTCATTTAAAATGAACAATTCTCTCCTTGTCACTCCCTTTGACTAAAAAGTGAAGCCTCAGGAACCAATTTTTCAAATATCACTATCTCTTTTCCTTTCCTCCTGTAATTTCATTCTTTCTCACTGAAAATAGGGATGGCAGAAAGCAGTTAGTTATAAGCCAAGAACTTTACAGTTCTCTTCTACTTAGGAGAACTAACATTCTCCTTAGCTCCAGTTAAAAAGAAAAATCCTGGAAGGAATGGAAAGATGTTGATTGGTCCGACCTAGGTCAGCTGACCAATTGTGAATACCCAGAGCAGATCTGGGCCAGAAAGCGGAGACGTGGCCATGGGAAACTCACATTAGGGATGGCATCTCCAAGCACACATTGGAACCCATACAGTTCATGTATTTGGAGTTCCAGAGGGTTCAATCTAAGTGGGTAGAGGGGAAACAAAGTCCAAAAATAAAAAGTAAGATGTCAAAAGACTTGAGTCATGAGATCTAAAAGGTCCTAGGCAGGAATACTGAAACCACACTTCAGTCATATCATAATGGCATTTCCAAATGCCATGGATAAATGACAAGTGAACCAGAAGAGCTTTGGACTAAATACTAGAAGATGGAGAAATGTTCATGAGTTATAAGCAAACAGGAATTTTTGCTTAGAATTCTGATTTGAATAGACTTATTTAGACAAGAGGGGGAAAGTATGACATTTGTGGACCAAGACTAAAAATATACCACCTATGTCTGTTTTCTGGGAAAGAAGAAACACTTTTAAGTCCCATGGAAAATCATTTCATCGATCACTTCAGTAACAATAAAAACAAAAAAGACTCTGAATACAGAGCTCAAGAGACGGAAAGTAAAGATATAATGATGAGCAAATAACCATTAAAATGTGTAACTAATCCTAAACAATGGTAGTTAGTGGAGTTGTGAGGTTTAATGCTACTATTTAGACAAAAGTCTTAAAGTAAAAGGTGCTAAGTCAAACGTTTATTGAAACTAAAATTCTGGGTTATTAAAACAATTAGGAGGAGGACAGGTAGAAGGTATATAAAAGTATATTAATGTTCTTTTATTTATGAAGGGAAGGACAGTATTATAAATACCATTAAATTCTGGTTGTTCAAAGACAGAGTTAAATTTTAACACATTTGCTAGAAAACTAAAATCAAACCAGCAAACTACAGCCTAAAGACTAGCTGACTATTTTTATGAATGAAGTTTTATCGGAAGCAGGGCTGGGGCTGGGGGAGGCCAGTGAGAGGCAAGGTGTGAGTGCGGGATTAGACTCCAGTTTATTTAAAATTCTGATACAGGGTTCATAGCAGAATTTTTTGCATTAATTTTGATTTTTTCCTTATAGTATGAACATACATTTTAGTCATGATTATTGAGCCTTTGGCATTCTCTTAAATTTTCCATTCAGTGTCTTTCACTCACCTCATTCTGGTCCTGGCCATGCATCAAAACTATTTGAGGGAGGGGCACCTTGGTGGTGCAGTCAGTTAAGCATCCAACTTCAGCTCAGGTCAATGGTTCGTGGATTTGAGCCCCATGTCGAGCTCTGTGCTGACAGCCCCGACCCTGGAGCCTGTTTCAGATTCTCTGTCTCCCTCTCTTTCTGCCCCTCCCCTGCTCATACTCTGTCTCTCTCTCAAAAATAAATAGACATTTAAAAAAAACTATTTGAGGGAATAAATGAAACAGAGCAATGTGGTAAGTCGTTTAAAATCTCTGAAGAAAACAAGGAAGTAATAACAACAACACACACATATACACTGGGGGGGAATTGATAAGAAACATCTACCGTATAAAAGCTGATGACAAAGCAGAGGAAATAGTAACCTCAGGAAAAGAGAAAACAGATCAAAAAAGGAATATTTGATAACATGTACTTTTTTACTTGACAAACAAAATTATTGATACTTCCATTAAACCCTTATTCTGTATCAAATACACAGAGATATCATGTACCAATCAACATTGCACTGAAATTTATACATCGTGTCAGCTGAAAGACAAGGAAACTTATATAAAACTTTCAAGGATTTTCCATTTTTCTTAAGGTGAAATTAGTTCTCTATGCCTCTCCTAGGCTCCTAAATAAATTCATTTTGGGAGCCCATCTTCCATGCTAACCATAAGCCTTCTCTACATTAAATGTACCAGACTGACCACATGGCCTGGTGCCCCCACAGAGCTGTGTGTTCTTGCCACTCCAATCCTTAACCTGGCTTAACTTCAGTGATCCTTCAAGACTCAGTCAAAATATTATAGTCCCAGGGAGGCTTCTCTTGGATCCCACACTAGGATCCATCCCTCTGTTCTCTGTCTCATAGCACTTTTGATTCTTTGTCCATGACATTGCTCATACTTTGTAAATATTCAGTCTAAAATGAGGGCAGTGACTGTATATTATGTATACTGTTCACAGCTTTGAACCAGCAACTTAGCATAGCAACTGGTACCTAACATGTGCCTAATAAATTATTTGTTGCTGAATGGTTACAATTAGATATTTACTATTATGTTTCACAATTTATTTACAATTCCTATCCCAGTACCATAGAATTTTTATTACAATATTTTAAGCATTTATTTATAGCTGATGGAGTAAATGCCTCGCACTAGTTCTTTTTTAAAATTCTCTTGACAACTGGCAAATATTTAGAACCAGTTTGTCCAGGTCCAGAGGCCAGCAAACAGAAAAGATAGTTGAGATTCTGGTTGTAATTGTATTACATATCTATATTCAGCTGAGAAAGATCATCATTTGCATTACATTGTTTCTTGTCTAGTCAGGCTGCACTTTCCCTGACAAGAGTACCTTCCAGGGTATATGTGTAACACTCGATTGGTTGACAAATTCTAGGGGCTTTGGTTTTCCCAATGGGAGAGGACAGAAGAAGTCAGTTGACAGCCCTTTCCCAATATAGGAATACCCCACAAAAGTGGGTAGAGTGGTCTAGCATTGTTTCAGGAGAGCTTTTTAAAATAATTTTTTAATGTTTATTTATTTTGAGAGGTGGGGGGAGGGGCAGAGAGAGAGAGGGAAAGCAGGCTTCAGGCTCTGAGCTGTCAGCACAGAGCCAAATGCGAGGCACGAACACATAAAGTGGGGGACATAACCTGAGCTGAAGTCAGACACTTAACAACTGAGCCACCCAGATGGCCCTGCTCAGGAGAGCTTTAACTTGCCTCCCACTTCATCCTAAGAGTCCCCTAATTTTATCCAGTTCTTAGGAGCTCTTACACCTACATATTTTCCCATCACTTACATATCAAACCACTCCAGTGTTTCCAGCATCTTGGAACCCAGACTTAGCCTCTGCTATTCTAAATGCACCTCCTAGTTAGAGGAAGTCAAGCATGTTTCACCTTCACCACCTGAAGCCTTATTCACACTGTAATGTAATGGTTTATAAGTCTGGAGGTAGACATGTTTTCTAGATAATGGGGATGCTCTAACTCAATTAGCCAGGATGAAGGCAATAAAGGAAGGGCAGAGGTATGGCCGTCGTAAGCATTCTGCCTTAGAATGTCTCTAGAAATTAGTAGGTGAGGGAGCATAGTTTGACAGTTTTCTGCTTCTTTTGACTCTTCTGCATATTTTATTTTGATATTAGAAAACCAAGTTTTTAAAAATATTATAACCCCAAGTTCCATTTATCCTGGAACTTTATGTCCAGGTCTTGCTTTATGTTCTTCAGAAAACTCACATACCACAGTAGAGATTCATCTTATACAAGGACTGATTTCTAAAACCAGCATCAAGGTGATAATTGCTTGTGGTCAAAATTATTCTTGAAAATCCTCTGAATTTCCCCTGAAGAACAATATACAGTTGTAAAAGCATACAATAAATCCAACACAGTCAGCTTTTCCTCCAGGATTGAAACAGATTGCTGTTTCTCAAGTTGAACACCCAGAGAAGGACTTGGCCTGTGTTTGGGAGTTGTATTGCATAAAATATACATATCTCAAAAAAGAAGCATGTGTGGCATAGAGTACGTTTAATTTAATTTGTATATTATAAACAGGCATATGATATGACTCCACTATATTTCTCGTTATGTAGATTTTTATTAAACATATTCCCAAGTACTTTATAGTTTCTGTAGTCATTATGAATGAGATCCTATTTTTTCATTTCAATTTTTGCCAGATAGAGCTAGCAAATGGGAAAGCCATTGATTCTGTGTGTGTTTCCTATGCTCCTGCAATTTAATGAATTCTTTTAGCTTTATTAATAGTTTTATAACTAATGCTCTTATCTCTTGTAGGTATACAATCATTCAATCCTATCAACAGTTAATAACAATTCCTCCTGTATTCCAATATTTATCCTGCTCATTTTGTTTTCTTATATTTGTGACATTTGTCACATATAAGAAACATTCTTGAATGTTTAAAAAATGTTTAAAAAATAATGATGACAATGAGCATCATAAATATTATTTGAGTATTTATAACTGCATTCTTTGTATAAAAGATTTGTTAGCTCCTTTCTTGCTGTCTCAGCCCCTTAGCAGTAAAAGATAAAGCCAACCATCAAGATAGCAAGCTGTCAACATTTCTAGATCCCCAACCTAATCCTTAAAATCTACCACACCAGGAGAATGAGACCTACCATCTCCCAGTCCTGGTATTTGCTTCTAATCAGTGATGGCCGCCAAAGGAACTGAGGAGGAGATCTGAATTCATGACAACACTGACTGTCATACCCACAGGAGAGACAAACATTTGGAGAAACAAATCACTGTGGAACCAATAAGTTTTCATACTTGCCTGTCCAGTAAAACCTCTTTTATTTGGGACCAAAGACCATCTTCATGCTTTTGTCTTCCACCACCCAACTGACTCTCTACCGCTAATGACTATTTAATTCATTTGTACATGGCTTCTATTCACTTTAATGTCGTTGCCATGAGTCAGTGTGCTAGAATTAAGACATAGGGAGTGGTGCCTACAGAATCCAGTGTTAGCCACATCTGCTCCATTGCTCCAGACTTCATCTGTGTTCTGGCCTTTTACAGTTTGAAAAATGCAGGCTCCTTAGCTAACCTACTCTTCTCAATGTCTTCAAGGAATTCATGACTCACCACATCCTATTTCTGCCAAAAACCCTAATATATTTCCCTCTTCCAATAAAATGGATATTTCACTGAATCAAAACTACTCAACTACTCAAAAAATTCATATTCATGAAAATATGTAGATTTTTTAGTGTTCACTTTTACTTATAATATATATTCTCTCTCTCTCTCAATATCTGTGTGTGTGTGTGTGCACGCATGTGTGTGTGTGTGTATGTGTAGGTCTAGCTGGCAATACTGCCTTTATCTTATAATTAGTAGTATTATCAGTATATTTAGGATCTTATTCACCCATAATTCTTCTCACTATTACTGCATGCCTACTGAGTGCTATGTATTTTGCTTGGCAAAAGGTTGGTGTAATTTACCCTCTTTTCTCCAAACGGACCCACACTCAGTAAATCTCAGGCACCAGGAACCTGAAGAAAACTACATCAAGTAACATCATACTCAAATTCCTTAAAACCAAATTCCTTAAAACCAAGGAAAAAGAGAAATATAAAGACCAGCCAGAGAAAAACTCACAGAATATAGAGTAAAATAGATAAGAATGACGGCAAACTTCTTGTTGGAAACAATGCAAACCAGAAGTCAGTAGAACAACATTTTTAACATTCTGTAAGAAAAAAAATTGTCAATCTGGAATTCTATACCCAGCAAAACTTCTGTCCATATTGAAGGGAAAAATATGGACATTTGAAGACATACAAAAACTGAAAAAAAATCATCATCTGCATATCTGCACTACCAGAAATGTGAAAGGAAGTCCTCAGGTAGAAGGAAAATGATCAAATGATACAATCTGGAACTACACAAAGGAATAAAGAGCATCAGACATAGTAAAGATGTGCCTAAATATAAAATATTTATTGTTACTTATAAAGTATCTTTTAAAAAGACCTGATCGTTTAAAACAAAAAATAAAGTAAATGTATTGTCACATTTATAACATTGACACAAGAAAGGCATACAACAAATACAGCACACAAGAGAGGAGTGAGGGATGAATAGATACAGCTGTGATGTTCTTATTCTACATATAAAGTAATATAAGATTACTTGAAGGTAGACTGTAGTAAGTTAAAGATGTATACTATAAATACTAAAGCAACCACTAAAACAAACAGAATTATAGTAAATGAGCCAATAAAAGAGATAAAATGGAATCATAAAAAATCATTAATCAAAAGAAGGCAGAAAAGGTGGAAACATGGAACAAAGAACAGATGGGAGAAATACATCCTATTCTGAGGGAATAATCTGAAATAAACAAAAGTTAGAAACAAAGGTGTTTATCATGGCACTGTCTACCATACAAGACATGGAAAACAACCTACACAATAATGGGGAAATGGTTAGTAAATGACAGGATGGAATATCACGCAGACACTAAAACCGTTGTTTACGAAGAGCTTATAATAACATGAGAAAATGCTGATGTTATAAAGTAAATTGAATTAAGGCAGAATATAAAATTTTATAGTGAGCATTACCTCAACTACAAAAACTATGATAGAAAAAGGACCTGAAAAAACCAGATAGTGTGACAGTGGTGATTTTCCCCCCAGTTTTTTCCCTATTTTCTATAATAAGCTTATAGTCCTTTCATAATCTGAAAAAAAAAAGCCCAGTAATTAAACTCTTAAATTTTGTCAGGTCCTGGGTTAGACCTATTCACATGATCATCTCATGGCTCCCACAACAGCCTTGTGAAGAGAGAGAGAGAGAGAGAGAGAGAGAGAGAGGGAGGGAGGGAGAGAGATTGTGTTCTTATGTTTTTGGATAAGGAAATGAAATTGAATCTCAGAGAGTTTGCTTTGGTTCATGCAGCAAGTAAGTGTCAGATTGTTGGCATTTACCCTGTCTTCTGAATATGATTCATTGTTTTACTTGGGTATCAGAAAAATTGGTATGTATTTGTTGTAAAACTAATAATAAGAAATGACATTTAATTCTCTTTGTGTACATTTGCTTTCAGTTTGGGGGATTTTATACATATATATATATATATATGACACAAGTCTTTTGTCTGATGTAGTTTAAGACATATAAAAAGATTTTGTTCATAGAACAATAAAAACAAATATCAACCTGCTGTTTGGAAAGTCTATGCTCGGTAATGTCATAAAATACCAATCATTAGCACACTGTGGATTGTGGTACACACTGGCACTCACGTTTACTAAATACATGTACTGTCGATTGTTATCCTTAATCACAGAATAATTTGTTATTTGCACCCACATAATTAAAACTGATGCTAACTACTTTTACTATTCATCAAGCAGAAAAATCTGGTTTTAAAATATCTCAGGTATGAAACTTGAATGATCTGTTCCAAGATCAAAAAACCTAAAGAAACCTGCACACCGTTATTTACGGTCTGCAAGCACAGAATATTTACAGCGTTTACACTTGATTTTTCTTCATGTGTTGGATCCTCTAGCTAAAGAAGCCTGATCTGATGCAAAGAGAAAACAAAATTTTGGTTTTGGTTTTGGTTTTGAATGCTGGTTGCCTGGACAGCAGACACAATGCTTCTACTCCACTGAAAAATCTGAAGCTAGGAAGATGATTTTCAGAATTAAGGGCAACTCACAGCTGAAAATTATACCTTTGGGCAAAGGGCCAACTCGGGATGCAGTTCACTCAGATTTGGAGCCGTGCCAGAATCCCTGAGTCCCATTTGTTCGCTTTTATAGCTAACAAACAAAAAGGAAATACTGAGAGTGTAGCTGAAATGTAGCTGTTCGGAAGTCAGTATTTAAGGTCTTGCTAAGATGCGTGTTAACATGTAGAGCTGCATGGTGACAACAAGAATCACTGGGCATTCTCGAACAACCCAGCAGAACATGCCTCCGGAAGGATGGCTGCTTGTTAGCGGAGCGGTTGCACGTCCCCTGTGCACCAGCCAGCGGGCATTGCAAAAGGAGCGTGGGAGGCGCCGGGAAACCCCGCGGAGGCAGGACCACATTCTGACGTTAGCGAACACCGGGATTTGTTCTAATAGCCTCGCAAGTCCGCAAGACCCGTTTCTAAAATAAGCGCAGAGTGTAATTTCACCTGATTACCATAATAAAATCATTGTTTATTTTCACCTTACACTTGGATAACGGCTAAAAGATCAAGCCGATTGAACTTGACAGTTTTCCTTAAAATAACTTTATTAATACTACTAGCTTTTTAGGCTGCAAGTTAAAAAAAAACCGGCTTAATTTTTCATAACGAACCTAAATTGGGGAACAAATCTAGGTTCCCGTGTTTGTCAGCTTAACAAGAGCTGAGGTTTGGCGGAGGGGGGGGAGGGGATGTTAGAACTTTTAAAAGAACTGGAGAAAATAAAGACAAACAAAAGAATAAAAATTATTCTGAGTTAGCCACTGTTAACATTTTAGGATATTAATATCCTGCCATATAGATAGACATAGATATTTTATATATATAAACATCCTACCATATACATTTATGGGTATTAATATCCTGCCGTAAAAATATATAAAAGGACATAAAATGATATTTTTGTACAAAAGTGGATCATTCTGCCTTGCAATGTGTGTTTTGTTTTGTTTTGTTTTTTTCACTTAACCATGTATGCTGAACAGCTTTCCATAGACTACTATTTTAAGTGTAGGTAAAGAAAGACTTTGAGTATCCCTTTTTTGAATAGGCTTTAAATGGAATATGAGTAACACCATTTAGTTTTCTTCCTCGAATAGGCTCTAGACATGATTTGCAATACAAGAAATTCGAAAGGCTGTTGCACTTGCAATATATGACATGGATATTAAAAAAATCTGAAGTTTCTGGGGCACCTGGGTGGCTCAGTCAGTTGAGAGTCTGTCTGACTCTTGATTTCCACTCAGGTCACCCTCGCAGGGTCATGGGATTGAGCCCCAGGTTCCGCCCTGTGCTCAGCATGGAGCCTGCTTAGGATTCTCTCTCTTCACCCTCCCTTTCCCCCGTTTGTGTGTGCGCTCTCTCTCACTCTCTTTAAAAACAAACAAACAAACAAATAAAAAATAACTGTTTCTGGGGTAAGGCTTTCAGACCTGTGTTGGAGTACCAATTCCTCCCAGCTGTGTGACCCTTGGAAAATTAATTAACTTCTCTGAGTCTAAGTTTAGACTTAAAATTTCATGAGGATTAGTGAGATATTGGATAGTACTGCTTACCACCAAAATACTATTGATAATTAGCCCTTACTTATTCTTCTATGCTATTTTAAAAATCATTTTATTGATCATACCTGCCTTTCACTTTCAGAAATCTCACAGATTTTCATTTGAAGTTGTGGTGAACATATACCTTAATTTGAGCGAGATTTTCCATCTTGTAATATTCAGACTTCCCTACTTGCTTCAAGAAGTCCTTCATGTACCTCAGAGAAGTAGACCTAATTCAGGTGGCTTTTTCCCAGATATAGCTACTAAACATTTCTTGTTAGTGCTTTGCCTAGGTGCTTTTTACTTCCACTATTTTAAACACAACCATTTTTCAATATATTTTCTACTAATGACTGATAGCATAGAGAAAAGTTATCATGCCATTGTATTAACATGTTAATACAAGTTAATTTTGTAGCCTCTTATATTATTAAATATATGAGTTCAGAATGGCCTCATTAATGCTCTCGGTAGAAGTTCACATCATCTCTAAATAATGATTGTTCTATATCCTCCCTTATAACAATTTTATTTACTTCTGTTTCATATCTATTGCATTGGCTAGACTTCAAAAAATGTTCAATAATACAAGAAATAATAGGAATTTTTGCTTAATCTCAATTTTAATGGAAATGCCTCCATGTATTTTGAGCTACTGTTTTGAATAAACATTCTTTAAAATGTAAAAGAAGTCTCCTACTATTTCTAGTTTTCTTGAACTTTTTAAAGTCAGCTGTTAGATGTTAAAGATTTTTAAATGCTTATATAGAGCATCTATTGTGATCATTTTATCTTGTTTCCTTTGATCTATTGATTTAATGAATCAATAGAAACTGAACACTAAGGTATTCTTTCTAGAATAAAGCCTATCTAACTATGATGTATTATTATTTTAATAGACTGCTCTATTAGGTTTGGAAATAATTTATTTATAATTGCTTATATTGATTGATATTAATAAGTGTACTCATTCTCTAGTTTTCATGTTAGGTCTATCTTTATCAGGTTTTGATATTTCTTTTACATGAATTTCTGAAAATAGTTTAGGAAGTTTTCCATCCCTTCATCTGACCTGGAATATTTAAGTGATTTAGGAACAGTATGTTCTTGAAAAGCTAGATCACTATTGAGTGGTGGCATTTATAATGGTGGATGTTCACCTATTTAACTTTCTGATGGTTTTATGATTATTTGCTCGAGTCTTCTCCTCTTCATCTTCCTGTTTCTTCTTCTTCTTCTGATTTAAAATGTGTCATATATTTACTTTCCTTTTATTGATAGTTTAAAACTTTTTGTTTTATTTCTCTTTTCCACTAGTCCTTATTTAGTATTTTATTATATTCAGCTTTTATCTTTATTAATGCCCATCTTTCAACTTTTTGTGTGTGTTTTAAAAACTGCTTAAGTTCTATACTTACTTTGTTTTCAGTCTTTCCTTTCCTTCAGATCATTGCTTACTACATCCTAATACCCAATACCTTATTGCATCCCAATAGCTTCTTGCTGAAGTATAAAACTTCGGTAATTCTTTAAAGGGGGGTCTACGCATACTGCATGCACTTGGTCGAAGTGACTGAATTCAAAGGTCATATTTTCACTTTCACTTTGTGGGACAACAGTTTAGATAAACAGAATTCTAGGTCAACGGCTATTTCCTCATAGCACAATGAGGACGTTATTCTATTGTCTTAACCATCTATTGTTGCTGATGAGAAGTCTGCAATAATTCTGATGACCACTTCCTTATAAACTGCCTTTTCTCTCTGGTAGCTTGTAAACTTTTCTTATTTCCCTAGGCATTCTGCAGCTTCACTGTGGTGCGAATCAGAGAGAATTTGTTTTTACTTCTCCTTTTTAGGGGTCTATGTTCCTTTACTCTGAGAGCTCATGCGTTTCTTCAATTATGAAAAATTATCAGCCATAACTTATTTCAACGTGGCTCTGCCTTATATCCTGGAGTCCTGCCATGTGGACCACTATTATATAAATCAAACTCTTTCATTTCTCCATGGCGCTTACCTTCTCTTTCATATTTAAATCTCTTGTTTCCTTTCTGAGCTATATTTGATTTATTTCTCAGATCCATATTTCATTTCACTAACTCCGCATTCAACTGTATGTAAGCTCCTTTTGAATCTAGCTATTGAATATTTTAATTTTTTTCCAATGACTATATTTTTATCTCTAGAATTTTCATCTGTTTCTTATTCAAACTTGCCTGTTCTTTGTTTCATATAATCTAAATTTTGCCTTGTGCATCCCATGATCTCCTTAACTATTTTTTAATACCTATTTAAAATCTCTTTCTAACTGACATGCTATACTTTCTTTAGCTCCTGCAATGTAATTTCTTCTCTTTTACATACCAGCTAATCATCGAACGTGGATTGTTTATGGCATTGAAATTAAGAAATCCTTGTGAGTGCCCTCAAAAACAGAAGTATTGAATTGGTGTAGGGGTCCTTCATTTTTTCCATGTCAGGCCTGTTAAAGAATAGCTTAACCTCCTGGAACTATAGTTCTCAACCCATGGGCCCTAGAATCCATAGGGAGTCTATGAGTCTGTAACCATTGAGCACTGATGTAAGCTGAATAAATAAGTTTATTTCCACATTTATCTGTTTAATTTCTGCCCCTCCTAAGTGACAATAAGAGATGACCCAAATCTTGTTTATTGTATGATTCATTGTCTTGTTTGCACTCAATAAATATCACTAAATGAGTAAGCCAGTATACAGGTTGCTTATTTAAGTAAATTTAAAAATAATATCACTTAATAATAACAGCATTAATTAACATAAATGTCAGCTGAGAACATTCAAGAGTTACATAAAATTGGCAGTTTATGGCCAGGCCACCTTAAGCCCTCTTCAAGACTTCTGCAAATTTCTGAGTGGCTTACATTCTGAGCAGTTGGGAATCATTTGGAAAGATTATGAAACACTTTCCTGCTACCTTACTGTCTAAGCTGCTTACCGCTTCAACCCAACATGAAACTTACCTCCTTCTTTAGTGTTCGCATCCAAACTTTACTCACGGTATGCATTTCTGAGCTCAGTAAGCTATTGAACTTTGTGGATGGGTGGGGGAGGGTCAACGGAAGGCTCATTCCAGAGACTAAATAATTCTTCCTGTTTGCTAGTCTCTCCTCTCTCTGCTTTCCCACACTGCCTCCCAAACTTCAGACTTCTTTCTCTGTATTATGGAGATCAGCACCCTCCTCACCAGTCAACCCTCCTGTCCTCCACATTCCCACCACTGTCCCTACATAATCATCAGGCTATCTTCCCAAAGAGAACTCCCTAGAAATAATGCTGGTGCTAACTCTTATCTTTTCCAAGCCTAACTCTTGAGACAAAAATGTCTCAATCTTACTATATTTACTTAGATATTAATATGATTAGTGAGATACAAATTAATTTTAAAGTATTACTCAAATTCGTACAACTTTTTATCACTATGCATTTGCTCAAGCAACAAATGCTAAAAAAGCATTGACAACTGTATTGCACAGGTACATCTGTGGTAGTCATTAGTGCCATTTGCCCAATATTTCTGGTTCTTTTCTCCTTCTGAGTCCATGCAAAGGCTGCATGTCTTGCCCCCTCATGGTTGGAAAGCATCATATGACTAGTCCTGGTGAATGAGTTGTGAATGAAAGTGATGACTGTCGCTTCTGAGCCAGGCATTAACTGTCAATGGAGACTCTCTGGAGTTCTGCTGTTCCCTCTGCTTCTGTGATCAGAGGTAATGGCCACTCCATCCGCCTGGCTGCCAGAGTAACTATAATGATCAGAGGCCCCCATTGGCTCAGGGTGGACGGTAGTGTGATCCAGAAAGAAAGCTGGTGATTTGATGTAAATGACATTTTGAAGTTGTCTTTTGTTACCACACAGCATAGCCTATCCCGGGTGATACCGTCTACAGCATCTTTTGACATTTAAAAGAGCTTCTCTTTGTGAAACACTTTCTGAGTAGCTGACAGCTATCGTGAGCTCTGTAGTCCTAGGACAGGGGATGATGCAGAGCATATGCATATCCATATCCTGCTTGGGTCCAACCTAGTCCCATTCAACAAATGTAACAATACACTCTTCAAGAGCACAGGATGTCTTACTCCTATTTTGCTTATATTCTCCATACCTTGTTTAGTTAATAGCACAGTGACCAGCATATAATCATACCCTAAAATTTTAATTGGCTTATTTATAACTTGTTTCTTCCTATAAAAGCCTCTGAGTATAATATAACTCATATATATATGCACACGTGTTTCCTTTCTTTTTTTTTAATGAAGCTGGTTCAGTTACAAACTTTAGGTAACAGCTCTATTCTTTGGAACAACATAGAAGCTAGAAACACTATAAGAAATGAATATGAAGGAGAAAAACATTGAAATATTTTTTAAAAAATTTATTTATTTTTGGAAGAGCACAAGCAGGGGAGGGACAGAGAGAGGCAGACAGAGGATCCAAAGTGGGCTCCGTGGTGACAGGCTGACAGCAGGAGACTGACATGGGGCTCTAACTCAGGAATGGGGAGATCATGACCTGAGCCGAAGTCAGATGCTCAGATGCTCAATTGACAGAACCACCCAGGTGCCCCCAAAATTGAAATCTTTTTTAAAGAAATGAGCAAAATATATCAAATGGAATAATATTAACCTATCAAATAGAGAGAAATATTAAATAAAAAACACAGACATTAACCCCTCACCATTCATTTATTCAACAAGTATTTGTGGAAGGTTTACTTCATGCCAGGCACAGTTCTAGGCTCCGGGAATGGGACAGTGGACAAAAGGGACAGAAATCCCTGTCCTCCTAGAATTTACATTCTGGGAAGTGGAAGGGACACAGGCAATAAATAAATCATAAAATATATTAGAAAGCCAGAAGTACCATGAAGGAAACAAAAGTAGGCAAAGGGGATAGGGAATGTGAAGCGTGATTTGTCCCTACCATGCTGACTAGTCCTTAAAACATGGGAAGGTGTCTGAAAAGGCAGTAGTTGAGAGTTGTGTGGGCCTTAGTCACAAGCATGTGGTTAGCATCTGAGTCTTTAAAAGCTTACTCTGTCCTGGTTGTTTTGGTTAGAACCTTTGGGGTACAAACAAAGCATAAAGTAGGTAAGAATCCTAACTTGGAATAAGGTTTTGATTTATTTCTATAGTTTTCAGGAAGAAAGGATGTAACAGAAGTTAAAAAGTGATTGAGTAGAAAAGAACTTGTTTTTGTTTGTTCCTTTCTCTCTCTCTTTTTTTCAATCATAGGGAGTGCAGTGCGCTCTCACTTTTGCCTTCTTGGCACCATTTACCCATCTTCTAGAATCAGTACCCTGAATTTTCTTTGAGGAACTGCCCTTCTCCTACCTTGGTCCCTGTGGCCTGATTGGACACACCTCACTCCATACTCCAAAAGGGAACAAGTGACAGGGCCTGGCCAATTACTATATTTTAGCTCCTTGGTCAGAGTATTTGGTTCAGGGGAATTGCTCAGTAAAACCCAGGAGAGCCCTGAAATCTTACCTGTGCTACTGGGGAAAAGGCATGTCCTTTTCTCTGGATTTTTTAACTTAGCATGATGAAAGCCTAGGGTGCTGGGGCCACAATGAAGAAAAAGTCTGCTGGAGAAGAAACCAATAGGGAGGAGAGCAGAGCTGAGGGGCAGAGACAGTCCTGATGTATGAGGGCATGATCTACCTGTACGAAACAAGACTTCATTTCAGTGAGCTGATTAATTCTCTTTATTTCTGAAATGATTTTATCTTTGGTTTATTTGTTAGCTTGTTCATTCAGGCGTACATAAGTAACAAACCTATGTGCAAGGCACTATTTTAAACGGTGATATAGCAGTGAGCAAGACAAAGTCTTGCCCTCATGAAATTGATCATTGGTCAATGGATAATAAACATATCAACAAACATTTAACATAGTGCCAAACATCAAGACCCAGAAAGAAAAACCAGGCAGGGTAATGGAATAGTAAGTATTTGGGGATAGCTTAGAAAGAAGCATTAAGGAAGGCCTCTGTTCACAGAGGCCTAAATAAATGAGGGATAAAAACTTCTCTAAGTGTTTGGGGAAGACTAAGAAGGAAAAATGCTTTGTGTATCTGAGGAAGAACAAGGAGGCCAATGGTTAGTGCCTAACGCAGGGGCTGATAATCTTTCAGTGACTGTCTGATTGCCATGTATTCAACTTTCACTATATGCAAAAACAAGTAGTGCTATTAAAAATATAGATACAAGTTATGCAGAGACATGACAAAACTGAGACATCTGTGAAACACATAAAACACTCTTTGACTTCAGGTTCATGATTCCATCCTGCAGGAAGTACCTTTCATCTGGTTTTGCCCAAAAGGCCAGAAAGTTCTGATGATGCCAGCTTGAGCCCAGCCATTCTGACACTACTGTTTGATTATCTAACCACTGCCAGTTTCTGCTGCTTGCTTATCTTACTGCTGCCAATTTTACAACTCTGATTTTTCAGCCAATTTGTTTATTCATCATTTCATTTCCTGGCCTTTGTCAGAGGTACCTGTAATGTGTAAGGGGAGGTAACGCATTCAGATGAGGAACAGAGTCTTGGCAGTCTCACTTGGGATTTTTTTGAGAGAAAGCATGCATGTGGAGATGGGGCGCTTGGTGAAAATTAATGAGGAGTGATTGGAGTGAAGAAGATAAAATCAAGAATTTTTTGGCAAGAGGAAACAACACCCAATGTTTTCATATCAACCTCACACCTTTCTCCCTAAAAGGCAAATTATAAAACTTTCAGCTGTTAGCTGTTCCTGCTGAGTTCCTACAACCACCAACAATACAACACCACAGAGCACCAAGTCATGTGTGTGACGGTCCTCCCTATACTAACAATGCCACATACAACTCACTCTTTGCATTTTAATTAGGAGTCACATCCTGCTTAGTTGCTTGAGAAAAGTACGTTTTTTGTTTTGTTTTGTGAAATGAGCTGAAGTATACAAAGAAGTTGATTAGGCAGATAGAATGGCTTCCTCAAAATGGTGGACTCAAAATGCTGGAATAAAAAAATGAAATCTAAATGCCATGTGTTTCTCTGAGCACCATGATTTTTATTCTGATTGTCAGACATTGTAGACATTCAGGTCTTAACCTATCAGTGAAAGTGTTTCCCAATATGAATAGCTTATTCTTCAGTCAAATGAATTTGGAAGATCTTGGGTTAAAACAAAGTTAAGTGGACCCTACTCAATGGTAAAAGACTGAAATCTCTCCCCCTCAGATCAGGAACAAGGCAAGAATGCCTGCTTTCACTGCTGCTATTCAACATTGCACTGGAAGTTCCAACCAGAGCTATTAGAAGAATAAAAGAAACAAAGGCATCTAAATTGAAAAGGAAGAAGTAATACTATCTCTATTCATGGGTGAGATAATCATATATATAAGAAATACCAAAGAAGTCATGTGAAAGCTAGCTACTATAGATAATATGCAAATTGGAGAAAGTTTCAGGGTAAAAGAACACAAAAGTCAGTTGTGGTACCGTAGAAGAGCAATGAACAAAATACCAGAAAGGAAAGTAGGAAATCAATACCATTTATAATAGCATCAAAAATAATTAAATACTTAGGAATGAATCTAACCATGAAAGTGAAAAATTTCTATACTGAAAACTACAAAACATTGCTAAAAGAAAATAAAGAAGACTTAAGTAAATGGAGAAAGACATCCCATGTTCATGGATAGGAAGACTTAACATTGTTAAAAGTTCAATAATACCCAAAATGATTTACAGATTCAGTGCAATCACTATCAAAATTTGAACAGCCTTTTTTTTTTAATTACAGAAATGGAAAAGCTGATCCTCAAATTCATGTGGAATGGCAAGAGGCCCCAAATAGCCAGAACAATATGAGAGAAGAGTAAAATTGGAGGATTCACACTCTTAGATTCAAAACCTACTCCAAAACTCTAGTACTTAAAACAGTATAGGGTACTAGCATACAACAGATATATAGACCAATGGAATAAAATAGAGAACCCAGAAATAAACTCCCACATAAATGGTCAGTTGATTTTCAACAAGGGTGCCAAGACCACTCAATGCTTAAAGGGCAGTCTTTTCAACAAGTGGTGCTGGGAAGACTGGCTATCCATATGCAAAATGTGGATCCACATGTGCATCTACCATATATAAAAATTAACTCAATATATATCAAAGACCTTAACCAAATAGCCAAAACTATAACACTATTAGAAGAAAACACTGGGGAAAATCTTTGTAACATTGAATTTGGTAACAACTTCTTTGATTTGACAACAAAAACATTGGTAATAAAGAATATATAGATAAACTGGACTTCATCAAAATTAGAAACTTTCATGCATCCAAAAATACTATTAAGAGAGTGAAAAGATAGCTTACTAAATGGGAGAAAATATTTATAAATCATGTATCTAATACGGGATTAATATCCAGAATATGTTTTTAAGAAGCCCTACATCTCAACAACAACAAAATAACCCAATTAAAAAAATGGGTGAAGGAATTGAATAGATATTTCTCTAAAGAAGGTATACAGAGGTCCAATAAGCACATGAAAAAATGTTTAACATCCCTAATTGCTGTGGCCTAAATATTTCTGTCCCCCTAAAACTCATATTGTGAAATCCCGATGGCCAATATGATGATATAAGGTGGTGGAGTAGTTCAAAGTTTCTTAGGTCATGAGGCTGGAGCTTTCATGAATGAAATTAATGCTTTCATTGAAAACATCCTGCAGGGCTCCCTAGTTCCTTCTGCCATGGGAGTCTGCAACCTGGAAGAGGCCCCTCACCCAACCATGCTGGCCTGATCTTAGACTTCCAGCCTCCAGAGCTGTGAGAAATAAATTTCCATTGTTTATAAGCCACCTAGTCTATGACATTTTGTTGTAGCAGCCTGAATGGACAAAGCCACTAATCATTAGAGGAACATAAGTCAAAACCACAACAAGATAGCACTTCACATCTGATTGTAGGATGGCTAAAATCAAAAAAGAAAAATGACAAGTGTTGGTGAGGACTTGGAGAGATTCAAACCCTCATACACTGCTGGTGGGGATGGAAAACAGTTTGGCAGTTTCTTGACAGGTTAAACATAGAACTACCATATGACCCACCAATTCCATTCCTAGGTATACATCCAAAAGAATTGAAAGCAAAGATGTGAATAAATTTGTACACTGATGTTTGTAGCACTATGCACAATAGCCAAAAGGTAAGGACAACTCAAGTGTCCATCAGTAAAGTGGGTAAACAATATAATAAAATCTAGAATATTATTCAGCCATAAAAAGAATGAAATTTTGTATATGCAACAACACAGACGGACCTTGAAAACATTATCTTGGTGAAATAAACCAGATACTGAAGGATAAATTTTATATGATTTCACTTATATGAGGTACTTTAAATAGAAGCATTCATAGAGACAGGAAGCAGAATAGAGGTTACCAGGGGCTGAGAAGAGGTGGGAAAGAGGGAGGTATTGTTTAATGGGGACAGAGTTTTTGTTGGAAATGATAAAAATATTTTAGGTATAGATAGTGGAAATGGTTACACAACATAGTAAATGGATTTAATGCCACTGAATAGTACACTTACCATCGGTTAAAATAAGTAATATTTTATATTTATTTACCACAATAAAAAAAAGTTAAATGGGTTGATTTTATCAGAGGATGTTACAATGAATTATGAATTGCCAAAAGGGGGAGATATAAGAGCATTTTTTTTGTTTTTATTTTTTGTTTTTGTTTTGTTTTTGAATTTAGTGGAATATACTCTGGGAAATGTTGATCATTACAAATCTATAGAGCAATTTGTTAACTTGGGACTTTAATCATGTGAAAAGATGTTCAATCTCTCCCACAATAAGAGTAATGCAAATTAAAACTATAATGAGATACTATTATTTTCATGAGATATCATTATTTTTAGCTACTGGATTGGTGAAGACCAAAATTAAGATAATGCACCATGTTGTTAAGCTGTGAGAAAATAGGCATGCTCATAACATGTTTGGAATATAAATTAGTATAAGTTCTATGGAGGATAATATGGCAATGCATATCAAAATACAAATGCACATTCCCTTTGACCAAGCAATTCTACTCAAGCAATTTTTATAACATATATTTGCACATGTGTGAGGTAATATACAAAGAAAGTTACTCACTGCTTTATGGTTTGCAATAAAAAATACAGGAAACAAGCTAAGTATCCATAAGTAGGGCCATATAAAGAAATTTTCTTTTCTTTTCTTTTCAAATTTATTTATTTATTTTTGAGAGAGACAGAGAGAGTGCATGCACAAGCAGGGGAGAGAAGGAGACAGAGAATCCCAAGCAGGCTCCCTGCTGTCAGCACAGAGCTGGACACAGGGCTTAAATTCATGAATCATGAGATCATGACCTGAGCCAAAATCAGGAGTCAGGTGCTTAACTGACTGAGCCACTCAGGCACCCCAAGGGACTACATAAAGAAATTTTAAACTCTCCATACAATGCTGTACTATGTAGCTAGACAGGAAAAGAAAAAGGCATTCATTCCACTTTTAGTAATTGGGGATTGATTTACATCAGGCCAAATTTTCCACTAAGAACAATTAGAATAGCTGAAAGATCTAAATGTGACAATAAACCATCAAAATCCTAGAGGAGAACACAGGCAGCAACCTCTTTGACCTCGGCCGTTGCAACTTCTCATTGGATTTAAAAAAAATTGAAGGCAACAGAGAGTAGCCAAGGTGGCCTGCAGGTGAAAGGCCAACACCTTGGAGAGAAGGGAGACAGAGATGCTGTGAGTCATCTGCCATTCTGCACAAGGCGCAGGAAAAGGAGCTCAGAAAAATGAGCAAAAAGAGGCCACTGAGACATGAGAGGCAGAGGGGAGCTTTCGGCAACCTCAAGATCTGGTGAGAATAAAAGTGCAATTAAGGCTGCTCAGATGCCCTGAGGCTGAGGGACTAGGAGGAGGGAAGCAGAGACAAGTGAGGCTGACAGTGTGCCGCTTTCCTCCTGAGGCATTCACTGATCCTGGTTTGCTTGGGCCAAGAGAAGCCTTGCACAAAGTGGCAGCCATTCAGAGTCTTTCAAGAAAGAAGAACAATAATAAACACCCCAACTTTTCATTAGGGATCCCTGAGGACCACATACTAGGAATTAGATGAAAGCAGAAATAGACCGGAGTTACAAATAAATGGATGGAAAAATAGGCCAAAATCTTGAAAAGGGGCTTCACCAAAGAGGATATCCAAATGGCTAATCAACAGGTGAAAAGAAACCCTGCATCATTATTCGTCAAGGAAATGCAAACTAAATGATGAACCATAAGTACACACCTTTTAGGATGGCTCAAATTAAAAATGCTGATAATAAGTGATAACCAAATTTAGGCAAGTATGGCCAAATGGACACGTCTATATGTGTTCACCAAAACACATAGACAAAAATGTTATATGGATACTATTCACAATAGCCAAAATAGGCAAGTAAACCAAATGCCCACCAATAGTAATGGATAAACTATAGTCCGTTCTTTAAAAGTACTACATAGCAATTATAAAAAGGGACAAATTAATTCTATACACAACACAGTGGCATAATGTTGAATGAAAATAACAGACCCTCAAAAAAGTAGTACATAATGTACAGCTTCATTTATACAAAATGCAAAAACCAACTAATGGGAATTGCAGTCGATTATCAAAATGACCACAGGGGCACCTGGGTGGTTCAGTCGTTTAAGTGCCTGACTCTTGATTTCGGTTCAGGTCATAATCTCACCATTAGATTCATGAGATCCAGCCTTGCATCTGGCTCCATGCTGGGCATGGAGCCTGCTTAAGATTTTCTCTCTCCCTCTCCTTCTGCCCCTCCCCTTCTTGCATGCCTGTACACGCGCACTCTCTCAAAAAAAAAAAAAAATGTCGTAGCCATTTTTAAGGCCTTGCATTCAAGGGGTGGAGTCTCACCCCTTGAAACTAGGCTGGCCTTGTGACTTGCTTTGACAAATACCATGTGATCAATTGATATATCAGTTGAACCTAGGCCTTAAGAGGGCTTTCAATTTCTATAGTTGCTGCTGTTGCAATTCTGCCCTGGAAGAACATGCCTGGAGAGTTGGCTCCTAGGAGGGATTACATGGAGCCGAACATGGCGTCCCTGTCAGAAGTCAGCCAGCCCGCAGGCAACCTAGCAGATGCCTGCTGTTACAGCGGCAAGCTGTCACCCCCAGATTAACTGAGCCTCAAGATCAACAGAAATTCCCAGTTTGGCTGAGCCAAAAGTAAGCCAGCTCACAGAACTGTAAGTGACTACTGTTTTAAGCCACTAAATTTTGGAGTGGTTGGTTACACAGCAGATCTAACTGATACAGAGTGGTTGAGGAAGTAGCAGTTGTGATGGGTGATCTGCTAATAGGGGCTTCCAGAGTGTTTATAATATTCTATTTCCTGATCCAAGTGTTTATGGCACACATGCATACACACTGTTAAGATTCATTGAGCTATATAATTATGATATCTGGGATATATAATTATTATTAGATTGATTATATAATTATAAATGTTAACATTAATATTAATAATATATAATGTATGTTATGCCACATATAGATTCTTAATATTATTAAGAACATATGAAAATACTTAATTTAAAAAGCAAAAGTAAAATAAAATCTTTATGTACAGTGGACAGATATACTGTTAAAAAACTGGAATCCATGAGGTCAGATCTAAACTCACTTATTGTGAATGATCAACTTCAATTTTTGAAGCAAATGGTGCTTTGTGTCAGTGCTCACTGTGAGATTTTTTTCTCTAACTCAAAAATTCATGGTTTTTCATTTCAGGGGGAAATGAAACTGGTTTTTAAATTTTAGAGGGGAAAATAAGTGATGCTAGGATTAGCGCTTACTTGTTATTTTTTTTTAATGAAGAAGTTAGTTTTGATGTACACAGCCTAGTGGGTCAACAACAACAAAAATATTGCCATGTCTAGAACAGATGTTTTTATAATTGTGATACATTAGTTGGAGGTTTTGCGATGCACACTGATTCTCAAATCCATGCTTCTTTCTGAAACAAACAGAAAGCTTTATTTATTTATTAAGGTCTGCTGGAGTCGCTGATCTGTGAAGATTCCACAACCAAAGTTCGTCAAAGACCTAAGTGATTTGCAAAGGCTCTGCCGAGAACCGGGATAGGAACGCCATTCAGACATTCTCATCCCTGCTTTGTCTGGTGTCCAGAAATAGAGATGGCCATTCAGACTGTCAAGAACCCACTCAAAGCCCTTCTTTCCTGCTCCCATCTCTTGTCCAACTGTCCCTCAAGACTTAGCTGAAGATTTCTCCTCTGTGAAGTTTACTTTGACTCTCCAAGAAACAGTTTTACCTATGCTATTGTCCATACTCCCATTACAGCAATAATGGTCTCCCTGATAGATTGTAGATAAGTTCATGGGGACGGAAGCCAGGATTTAATCTGTTTAAGCCTCGGAGCATTTAAACATCAGGTCCTGACATGAGATGTTTGTTTAATGAGTGAATATGTCCAGGTTCCAGGTTGAAATGAGAAAATGTATTACCTTTGGAAAAATGATTCCATACTGAAATAACCCAAGTGTCCTTTCTTTCCTAAGAATACAAACCAATTTAAGACATAATATATGGTAAAATAATCTCTATTATATAAGCCACACAGTATTTGAATCAGGCAATCTGATCTTCCAGTAGTGGGCAGAAGACATACAGTTTCTCTTTCTCTCAAGGTTTCACATGCACTGTTAGGAGAAGCTGGGAGGACTGAGTGCAAGCCGGAGCTGACGAGGAAGCTAGCAGTGTGATGGTTTCCTGAAAATCAGCAAAGCATTTCCGCAGGTAGAATCTAAAATGGTAGGAGGACGGCTTCTCCATCTCACTACCACCATCAATGAGTTGTAAAGAAGATCTGAAATGTGGGAAAGGGACCTAGACCCAAAGCTCACCTGTAAGAGAGATCTGATGGTCTGCCTGGAGGAAAGGCCGCCCCCCAGTCCCAGTCCCCCATGGACTGGAACCAGATGGTCTTCTGGGCTTGCCATTGTACCCGCGGCCTACTGCAGAACCCCAGCTGTGGCCCATTATTGGGAAGCTGCAAACCTCACCTTAGGAAGACGGCCAGGAGACACCTGAGGCTTTCATCAGTTGCAGGCCCCTAGGGTCTGGCAGTGCTTTCTAAAGCCCCTCTGATCTACCCTGCAGCCTCTCCTTGATCACCAGGAAAGGGGACACCCATCCAAGAGCCATGATTAAATATCAGGATTTATCATACCCCTCCTCTGTTGTTATTACTGCATTTCTAGGCTCACCCTGCTACTTCCAGAGAATTCCACTGGCAAAGCAGAGACCTTGCTGCTCTTTCACTGATACATGGATTATACAAGGGAACACTAGGCTCCAGATTCATTCATATGAAGAACAGGCAACCTAAACTTGCAAAGCACTTGCGCCTCCGAACAGCACAGGCAATGGTCAATGGCCGTAGCTAATGAGAGACAATCCGGACACTCCCCACAAGCTCTGATGTGGGATGACATCAGTGGCTGTTCAATGCTGTTTCCTCTGCATCTCCACTCTTAATTCCCCAGCTTCCCTTGCCAACTGCTCTAATATATTTATTAGTTAACCTTTGTATCTACATTCAATATATCTGTGCAGACACCATGGAATGTAGAAAACATAGAGGAGTTGTTTTGTCCGTATGTTTTAAATTATATTCATCACATTATGCTATTAATAAATTTCCATTTTTATGTCATCTCATATTTTAAAACCTATCCATGTTTCTACATGTGAACCCAGTCCATGATTGTTCATGGTTTATGCCACTTTTTATGTACACGTTTCCCAGTGATCTTCAACTCCTTCAAACAGTGCTCCTAGAAACATGAGCTGAGTTGGCTTCCTAACTTTGAAGTCAACCTTGGCACAGAATCATATTCAGGGAAGCCCTGTTTTAACAGACTGAAATAATTGAAAGGCTATTTAAGTACTTTAAAAATATTATTTTCCCTGTTTAAATCTCTTGTAAACTCTCACCCAAACCTGCCTTTTGAAATTTGGGTCTTTTTCACTGCTACCCTCTTCCTTTTCTGGGTCATTGTTTCCTCCCTCAATCAGTTTATCTTCTGTCTCCAAAACAATATAATCTTAGTTTCAGCCTCTTTCCCTGTCTACCCTGTCTACTCTCATCACTACTAACACCACCTTCACCAGGAGCCAGGTAGGGAAAGGAGCAAAAGGGGAAAGGCTGATAGTAATATTTTCCCCAGGTTTTTTTTTAGACTCTCCATTAGCTTTCTCTGTGATAAATGACAGTACTGACGGGGGAGCTTTGCTATTTCCTATTACTGTGCTCTCTTTTGGCCAATTGAAAAGATATTTTAGAATGACATATGACCATTGATAATATGCATGAATTTAGTCTTGGTGATTTTAAATGAACTGGATGCATGCCCACCTGACAAAACAGATAATGCAGCCTTCCACGAGGAGCCTTGACACAAATCACTACCTACTTCTCCAATTAATAGCTCACCCCCGTGGCATTCCCAAAGCCCCGACTCTGCTCTCAAACAACAGCATAACAATTTTTACTTTCTAACATACTCTGTAATATATGAATTTATCAAGTTTGGTTTACCATCTGCCACCACTTTGCTCCTTATGAGCAAGTATCTGTGTCCACCATATTCTCTGATGTAGCCTAAGCATCAAGAACAGTGCATACCTAGCATGTAGTACAGATCTTTGAGAATGAGTGAATGAATGATATCCAGAGATATCCACTGGTGCTCCCTGGCCATTATGTGGTTCTTTCTCTGGAGCGCTTTCACAAATCCTGCAGAAAGTTATTCTCTGCCTCTACCTCCCTCAATTGTCCTCCAGGTGGTAACTCATAGCAACCTCCTCAGCACCAGCAACTGGTGGGGTTCTTTCTGCCAGTGTCTTCATCTGGAAAGAAGCCCTCCTTAATGGAGTCCAATTTTTTAAAAAAAAGTTTTAATCTTTATTTATTTTTGAGAGAGAAAAAGAGTGCAAGCTGGGGAGCAACAGAGAGAGAGAGACAGAGACAGAGAGACAGAGAGAGAGAGAGACAGAATCTGAAGCAGGCTCCAGGCTCTGAGCTGTCAGCACAGAGGCTGACGTGGGGCTAGAACTCACGAATCGCGACTTCATGACCTGAGCCAAAGTTGGATGCTTAACTGACTGAGACACCCAGGCGCCCCTGGAGTTCATTTTTAAATGACCTGCAGGCCCAGTCCCTGCCACTGGACCTGTGATTAATCTGTGGGTAATATGCCTCTGAAGAGACACAGCTTGCTTTCAAGGGCACCCTATTCCTTTGCTCGCAGCTAGGCAGATGGCTCCTGCTGTCTTTCACTTGAGTCTTTCAGACTCATGGCATCAGCAGCTCCCTCTGTCTCCAGGCTTCAAGCTCCTCGGGCCCTTCTCAGGAGGTGTTTGCAGAAGGCAGCACACCCTCCTCTCCCCTGTGGGGGTAGGGGACAGTGGGAATGATACCAAACTCTAGCAAATGTCTCCAAAATCCTATCACCTGACATCCTCAGCTTCTCTTATATATTTAAGACGCCACTTAAAATGTTCAGACACCACCTTTTGCAAGTCCTATATATTTGGGACATACTCAGACTAAAAACTTAGGTTTTGCTTCTCTGAAATTCAAATTCAACTGGGCATGCTCCATTTTACTTGGCAAAATTATATACAACTGGTATAGTCCTTGTGTTGAAATAAAGACTACTTAACACTGACTATTTTTCCTTGGCCTTTCGGCCTCAAACAAAGAAAGAGTGATAATACCCAATAAGTCCATCCACAGAACAACATGCTAAACCATATGACACTCATCATGTATAATTTTTCTCATTTATGTCATTTTTTGCTTCCGTCTCTCTATATATTCATATAATCAGACTGTTCTATTCATTTTTGTATTTTTGTCTACTAGAATGGATTCATCAGATACAGTTTGATGCATATTTACTTAAAGTTCCTACCTTTAGAAGAAGCCATATTATAACTTTCTATATGGTGGAGATGGGCATTAATAATATCAGACTTCAGAATCACTCAGGCAAATTTTTCTCTTTCATGGAAAATTACTTGCCCAAATATTTAGAGCATTCAAGCCTGTTATTATTTGAGAACTGGCCTGGCCTGGCCTGGCCTGGCCTGTGTGTATCTTTGGAAGAACTTCCTGAGCAGAGGTTCCTGGTCCTCCAGGGTAAGAAATGAAACTGTGTCTTCTTAAATGAATGGATCAGCTCTAAGTGATACCTGGCCTTTCTCAATGTCTCATTAAAAACTTTCTGAAAACACACAAAGATGAAAATTCATAACACCAGGGAAAACTAGAACAATGAACTTGTTTCTAAAATCTAGGAGAATCTGACTTTAATGCCAGATAACTATAACTAAGCCAGACTCATAAGCACCATGTCACAATGGGGAACACCTCACACTTTATTTCTAAAGGGAAGAAAATCCTGTACAGCTGAAAGAAAGGAGAAACCTCCTTTGTTTCTCCTCCAAAGCATGATGCTTTGTTGAGAAATACATCAACCATACTTACCAGGAAACTAGCCGGCTAGTCCTTCACTGAGCTCATTTTTTTTTAGGACAGCCAGATGGTAATTTCTCATTTCAGTCACTCCTACCTCACCCTTATCTACATCCAGAGACTTCAACTCTTCAGAAAACACCTGGGCAAGACTTGGGTTGTGGGCTACCAGTATAGTAGTCTCCATAAATAAACACTATGGGCCTGGGAGAAGATAGAAATAGAAGCAGTGAAAACCAGGGCTATAGTTTTCCATGCAGTCCATCTGTTCCATGTGCTGGAGAGCCAGTGATGGACGTAGGAGTGGATCCCATTTCTGTCTGAGGGAGCAAAACTAGACAGGAAATGTGTGAGGCACTGGGCTCTCCAACCTACCTACCATCTGTGACTCCAAGAAAGAGACTCAGCCTCTACAGAAGTGGTCGGAGCACAGGGGCTGGGATCCTCTCCCACAGGCTTCCTGAGTGAGGATAGAGCAACATGAAAAGCAGAGGGATGAAGGGAAGGGCAACACCTACCAGAATACTCAGAAAAAGTATACCTCTAGATGTTTTAGCTTGAGGAAGTAAAAGAAAAATTTGTAAGTTGTTTGTATGTCAATAGATGATTAGATGCAATGGAAAAAGAAAGTCAGTGAGAAAATAGACCTGTAAGCAGTAAAATGAGAAGAAAGTAGGGTTTACTGAAAGTAGAAAATGCCATGAGGAAACCAAAAATTTCAGAAAGTAGAATTGAGCCCTTACTTAAGGCAGAAATAGCAGAATTGGCATTGACATACTGAATAAGTAATGTGGAGGACAAACTTGAGAATTCATTATAGAATAAAGAGGGAAAGACAAAAATGGAAATGGGAAGAGAGAGAAGTGATGGATACAGAAACTCAAAACAGAGATCTAACCAAAGATCCAAGTGATGTTCTACATAAAAATGTTGGTGAATCAGTTAAAAAACTGAAGGATCAAAGTTCAAGAATTTCGTCTGTAGGACAGCACAGCAAAATTAACAGGAAGGGCAGAGGTTGAGAGAAGATAGTTGAGTTGCCTACACTGACAAGAGATTATCATCTAGAACAGCAGGAATGCTACAAAATCACCAAGGACAAAGGAATGAATGAATGAATGAATGAATGAGCTAATAAAAAACAACCCAATTAGAAAGTGGGCAAAGGATGTATAAACCAAATTCATTAAAAGATGAAACCTAAATGACTAATAAGAACATGAAAAGAAGTTCAGCCTCACTGGAAATCATAGAAACAGAATTAAAACAAGACATTACTGGGGCACCTGGGTGACTCAGTCAGTTGAGCATCTATCTGACTCTTAATTTCTGTTCAGGTCATAATCCCAGGGTTGGCTGCAGGATCAAGCCCCACGGCCAGCTCCTCACTGAGCATGGAGCCTGCTTGAGATTCTTTCATGCTCATGCTCTAAATGAGATTCTGTTCATGCTCTAAAATAAAATAAAATAAAATAAAGTGAAAGTAAAAAAAACAAGACATTATTCTTCATGTATCCAAACTGCAAAAATAGGAAAGTTTAATTATATTAAAAAGAAGTGCTAGCAAGGATGAGGAGAAAAGGTGGGATTGTAGATGACTTTCTGGGGAGCCATATGGCCGTGACTTACATAAGTGGATGCCCTTTGACTCATGAACATCAGTAGAAAGCAAGAGATGGTGGAGAATGAGAAGGAAGCTGGGACAGTGGAACAAAGGGAGGAACAAAGAAAAAAGAAAAGTGATCATTGATCAGGAAGAAGAAAGTCAAAAAAGGGACAAAATTAGGAGAAATAAGCCAAAGCCACTTGTGTTTTCTTTTTACTTTTCTGTAATTTTCATTTTTAATAATGTATTTTATAATACATATGTATTATATATGAATTTTATAATGTATTATATATTCACATCAAAAAGAAGTTATTTTTTAAGCATCCAAAATCCCACCACCCGAGGTTCATAACTACTGTTAACATCTGGTAGATTTCTTTTGGAACATTTTCGCGCATAAGCACTTTCCCAAATCATTAAATATTCTTCAAAAATGATTCCATCATTTTTAAAGATGGCATAGCCTTACATTAATTGAATGTGCCATAATAATTTCTCATGTGTTCCCATTACAGAAAATATATGCTATTTTCAAATTTTAAAACTACAATTAGTTTTACACAAACTTTGTTAGCATTCCTGATCACTTTTGTACCCACGCCTTTATAGATGTGGAATGACAGACTGTTTAAACATTGTTAAGGCTCCTTATTCCATATCACCCCACTGCCTTCAAGAACAATTATAGAAGGTAATACTTTCTCCTACCATGTGAAATCTCCATGAATCATCCCCAAACTTACATTTTTAAAATTAAGTTTATGCTAATTAATTTTTTAAATGTTTACTTATTTTTGAGAGAGAGAAAGAGAGAGAGAGAAAGTGGGGGGAGGTGGAGCAGAGACAGAGGGAGACATAGAATCCGAAGCAGGCTCCAGGCTCTGAGCTGTCAGCACAGAGTCCGACACGGGTCTCACACTCACAAACCGCGAGGTATGACCTGAGCTGAAGTCGGATGCTTAATGGACTGAGCCACCCAGGCGCCCCAGTTTATGCTAATTTAATTAGTGGGATATTATAACATTGTTTGAATTTGCCTTTTTTATTGGTAGTAAATTTAAAAATTTTACTTACATGCCATCTGTTTGTTCTCCACAAAACCTGGGTGAAAACATCACCTTCTCGTGCGGCAGGGGCCGGCCTATCCAGAATGACCATCTGCAGCCTAACCTCACTGGCTCCCACACCCCCCTACTCCCTGTGCCCAGCTCTGCCTTTTACTTCGCCACAGCAATTCCCACCTTCTTGTATATTTTAAAGTTTATTTGTTGCTTTTATTCTTCATTTTCAGTGTGTCTGTCTCCTCCTACTTTTAGGTCATCTCCTCAAGAGCAAAGATTATTGTATGTTTTGCTCATTGATACACCCCAGGATTCTAGAAGGGGGCTTGGCCCATGGTAGGCGCTCAATAAATGTTTTCTTTTGTTTAACGAATATTACCAAACATTCTAAAATGTATTTAGTCCTCCGACAGTTGAGCAGGTAAATAACTATGGTACATCCATACAATGGAATACTATTCTGTGATACAAAAAGATGAGCTATTAAATCATGAAAGGACAGGGGAGAATTTTAAATGCACGTTGCTAGGTGAGAGAAACCAGTGTGTAAAGGAAGCATATTGGAACATTCCCACTGTATGACACTCTGGAAAAGGCAAAACATACAGGTAGCCAAAAGATTAATGGTTTCTAAGGGCTCAGGGGAGAGGCAGGAGGGAGGGATGGGTGGAGCACAGGAGGCATTTTGTGGAACAACCTTTATTGGTGGACACATGACCTTACCCATCTGTCAAAACCCTAATACCTACCCAACACAAAGAGGGAAGCCTAATATAAACTATGGACTTGAGTTAATAATAATGTATCAGTGCTGGTTCATCAAGATGACAAATGCGCCACACCAATGCAAGAGGTGTTAATAAACAGGAGGATGTGTGAGGGGCAGGATGACAGGGGTGTAGGAGAACCCTGCACTTTCTTCTGTGACCCAAACCCCTAAAAACTCTAAAAAAGAACTCTTAATTTTAAAGCAAACACGGTATCTACATTTCTCCTAGTTCTCCTAGGTTTTGCTTCTTTTACATGTAAATCTTTGCTCCGCCTGGAAATTGTTTGTAGCATGAAATGAGAAACTACATTTAACTGAGAAATTATCAACCAATTTCTGCAGCAGCAACACCCGTTCTTACATTTATGTGTGATTCTACCTTTATTTCACATTAAGTCTTTAGGTGTAAAAAGGCTTGTAATATTCTAGTCTCTCTTGGATTATTCTTGCAAGGTATCATAAGGTTTTAAGATGTATAGCTTTTAATATATTTAAAAATTTGGGACTCCTGGGTGGCTTAGTTGGTTGAATGTCAGACTTTGGCTCAGGTCATGATCTCAAGGTCTGTGAGTTCAAGCACCACATGGGGCTCTGACAGCATGTGCTGACAGTGCAGAGCCTGCTTTGGATTCTGTGTCTCCCTCTCTCTCTTCCCTCTCCAGCTCATGCTTTCTCTCTCTCTCTCTCTCAAAAATAAACATATATATATATATATATATATATATATATATATATATAACTGGTTTCCCATAATCCCATAATTGCTTTTCTCTATTACTGTTTTTCTTTGCTACTTTTACCCATTTATCTTCCAGCTGAACTTCAGAAACTCTGTATCAAGTTCCAGACTGGAGTTTTAAATAGCATTGTGTTTAATCGATACCTTGATATGTTTTACAATATTGAATGACCTCATTCAGAAATATAGCAGATCTCTGAATTTATGGAACTTCTGCACATTCATTTCTTTTCTTTTGGTTATTTAATTGAAATATATTTTTGGGGAAGTTTATTTCTAAATTGTTATATTTTGTGAGTCTATTAAGGGAGGGGGGGACTCTTTCCCCATAATATTTTCCAAAATTGATCATCACTATTCATGTAGTATAGTCATTTTCAATAGATTTCTTTTTAGCCTCACTTATGTTTCTTGTTAGTTTAATAGGTTTTCCCTGTTGATGTTCTTGTATTTTCAGAGCTGACTCCTATAATCTGCAAAATCTTCATTTTGTCTTTTCATTTTCGCGCTGCTGCATCTTTTACTTTTCTTTTTTTCCTTTTTGGTCTTACTGCACTGGCTCATGCTTTGTCGAACAATGTAAATAATCATGAAGACAAATGCATCCTTCTTTCATTTCCCAATTTCAAGTACAAGCCTATGTACAACTGGCGGTGTTGCACGGAATTAGTTCCAAAAGGTAGGACAGCACACACACGCGTGCGGGCGCACACACACACACAATATGAAAAACATATAGCACATAAGCTTATTAATAGAAAAACATACCAGAGCCATTAATAATCTAATGAAAATAGAGAGAGAGAGAGAATATACAGCATTTTCCATTTTCTTAACCATAACTGTCTTTAGTCTAGGAACTTACTAACATTTCTCAGAAGCAGTGTTTCACGAAACACACTGGGAAAATGTCTATTGGTTATTAACATGACATTGATTATTGGTTGGAAAGCCAGCTCCTACCAAGTCTTTCATTCATTTATTTATCAGATATGTGTGAAGTCCCTATTATGTGCCAGGACTCTGCTATTGCTAAAGGCTCACTGAAGCTCTGAGGGTGGGAGATACAGACAGTGAACACACAACAACAATACTGTGGAGTAGAGGGTCTAAGGAACACTGAGGAAGGGAAACGAATTCAGGTAAGGAGGCTGGAGTTGTCAAGGTAGTTTTTCTGGCACTAGCAATGGACTTCTAGATGGCAAGTGCTAACTTGGCAATCTGGGGAGGGGCCGTGGGAAATGGTGGTTCACAGCAGACAAAGAAGAATGTGCAAAAGGGAAAATACATGGCATGTTCGAGAAACTGAAAGAATTCAGGGGAGAACTGTAGAAAGAGCTTGAAGCCGGGGAGTGACGCAATGAAAGTTGTGTTTTCGAAATCACTGGCTGCAGTATAGAGAAAGGACTCAAGGTGGGCAAGCTTGGCGTCAAGGAAGCCAGTGAGCGAGCTGATGCCGGATCCAGGCACACAAGGCCAGCTCATGTTTGAAAAGGATTAGAGAATAAACCAAGCAATTTCTCTAGTTCCTTTATGTGCTCTTGCTGCGTTTATTCATTTTATTAAAAAAAATAGATGCGTTGGCTACCTTCTCTCAGCTCTCTATAGAAAAGCCTTCCAGAAACCTTCAACACAACCATATATTCATAGCTTTTAATTTGCAGTCAGTGTAGGAAATAGGAGACAGAGGGCCTTTGTCTACTACAAAATTTCTACTGTGTTTCCATGTCTCTTATAGACAGAACCATGTAATAATTCATGTTAGAAGTAAACCAAAAACATATTTTCTTACCTTCTAAAATTTTACCTTTTATTTTATTTTATTAGAGTAAGATGTGACTATTATATTTTGCTTTTCTTTCTTTCCAAGAAGCTCACTGCTAATGGTTTAGCTCAGTTAACAATGGACTTTCTTAAGTTCTCTCCTTTCTTTTTTACCAAGCTTTTGTTCTTTTTTTAAAAATTTTTGGGGTAATGTTTATTTATTTTTGAGAAAGAGAGAGACACAGCGTGAGTGGGGAAGGGGCAGAGAGAGAGGGAGACACAGAATCTGAAGCAGACTCCAGCCTCTGAGCTGTCAGCACCGAGCTCAATGCGGGGAGATCATGACCTGAGCCGAAGTCTGCCACCTAACTGACTGAGCCACCTGGGTACCCCAAGTTTTTGGTTCTTAGTCTTTCATTTTCTTTTTCTTTTCAAATTGTATTTTTATAATATGACAAACTTTAATCTTTTATAGATATATATTTGAGGTGCAAGGATGAGTGGAGAAAAAAAGTTTCACCTATTATTTTTTGTGTAGTAATGATAATGATAATAATAATGATAAATTATTGTTAATAATAAATATTATCCTCATTTTAGAGTCAGAGAAATTAAGTAACCTGCCCATGAGCCCAGCTATAGTGAATTTTTATGCCTTCTGTCCCCAGTCTCACCCAATTCTACTCTTCTATGCCTATTAGGTAGGAGAACTTGAAGAGGGTGAATTAAATCTATGAGGCTAACAAATAGAACATGTATCATTATTCAGAGGCATCCAAGTCATCTGCCTTCAGCATGTACACCCACACTCTTAATTTCTCCCATAACCAGCACATCCCTTTTCCCCATTATCAAACGAGCATCCATCTCTGAGCCTGGGTCCCCACAGGGAAGAGTTAGCTGGTCAGTGCTGTGGAATGCATTGACCTGGATAGCAATGCATACCCACTGTCAGTGCCCCCTTTCCCAGCACTGTCAGTGGCCTCCCCAAAGACTTTTGGCCCTTACCATTTTAGGGTACAATGACACAGCTTCCTCCTACCTGCATCTCTTTGCCAGAGAACTTTCCCTGACTGCTGAGGTCCACTCTGCCCACAGGCTCAGCTAAACCAAATTAGCAACCTCATTCCACACTCCTAGGAACAGACGTCAACTAACGACTGTGTTTATCCCAACCCTTCTTGCCATATGCATTCTACACCATCTCCCAGTTTAATCTAGTAAGATTGCCCACAGTGGCAACTTGCTTTCCTGCTCATTTCTCCTCTCTCCTACCACTATTTCCCAGGATCACTTCCCAATAAACTACTTGCACATGGAATCTTTGACTCAGGGCCTTCTTCCAGGGGAATCCAAACCAAGACACCAAATGTTACCTATCCCCTTGTATTCTACTCAGTGATGGAGATGTTCATTTGTTACTTACTAATTATACAGTTGGTTTCTGGCACTGGGAGTGACCAATCCTGGTCCTATTTGCATACGACTTACAGGGTTACAAGGACTTAGGACTTCCAGCGTTAAAACCAAAAACGTTCTGGGCAAACTGGGATGAGATGATCACCCTACCTGCATATCGCCTGCCAGTGCTGGTGAATATATGCAGCAGTTTTCTTCTCATGGGCTCTACCTTCATCACCAAAAGCTTCTGAACAGACAGGAGGCAGACAGCTGGAGGTTGCTCTGAATTAACCAAGGACGGAACAGTATCATTAGCATGTGGGTTAATTAACTGGAAAAGAAGCAGAATTCTTCACCCATTGTGCACAATAGGCATGCTGAGGAAGGAGAATAAAGGGCTCGAGAGCCTGAGTGGACCATATGACTAGCCATCATTGCCTTGAGATAGGGACGAGTGGTTATCATCTAACAGTTATTCATAGCTCCTCGCTGTGCCTAGCACAAGGATCTCACATTTTGCCAAAAGTCCTGCAACATTCCATGGAATGTGAAAAAAATTAAGATGTTCATTAAACCAAGGGTCACTAAGTGTAATGTTCAACTCCTAAATATACCAAGGTATGTTAAGGTGCCTTGTGGCATTAACTAGCTGATTTTCTTGCTAGGTTCTGCAATGGGCTCTCAAGCACATCCTTTCTAATGAAAAAATACAACCACAAAAATCACTTTCATGACATATTAAGACTCGATGACCAGGAATATCAGTCCAATTCTGAATGTTAGCTTATACCTGGCATGTCCCAATGCTTCCATAAGGATACTTGGGTTGTAATGATGTATGAAAACATTTCGTAAATCATAAAGCATCATGTAAGTTGATTAACCCATAATTCATTCATCACACATCATTGTAACAATTAAAACTATAAAATTTTATATTAATGTGCTGGAATCATTTTAATTTGGACTGTGAACATGGAATATTTTTTTCTTTTTTATCACTCAGTTCCAGCTCTGGAAACATGAATGGCACGGATCAGGTAATCAACAAATGTTTGCCTGTGGATACATAACCAAATAGTGCTGCTGGTGGACTGAGATCTGTGCATCAGGGCTTAGTGGCCCTGTGACTCAATGCCTTGGTAGGAACCTTTCCTTCATTCTAGGTTTAAAGAGTGTATTTCATTACAGTTCTTGAATTGTACTACAATCCACCTCATTACAATGGCCTTAAACTGTTCCTTCTTTCTTTCAAAGGTCATCTATATTAAATTACTTTTAGAGCTTGTGTCTTAGTGACTGCTTTTTCTTCCTGAGGACCTAATATGTTTCCTCCTTTCTGATAAAGAAAGATTATGGAATTTTCCATATTTCTCTTTTTGCTTTGGCTTCTAGGAAGCCCAGAAATCAATTTCATACAAATTTAACTTCCTTTTTTTAAAATCTCCTTGAATCTTAATTTTAAAGAATTACTTTTCCTTTAAGACATTCCATAAGTTTCTGGGAGACAAAATATAAATATACATCTATTTGGTGCCACAAATTTCATGAATTTAAAAGTAGGTGTCTAATTTACCAAGGCATTGTTCTAGACTTGTTATAGTATCATTCTTACTTTTACTCTGAAAACTTTTAAAAGTCATCTACATAATGTCTACAGAACATGATAACTTCACTTTAAGGTTCATGCAATCAACCAAACTTGCATGGCTCAACTAAATTAAAAAAAGAAGAAGAAAAACACTAGTATGGACTTATTTAGGCAATGGGAACACTGTTTGAAATATGTTATTACAGGACAGACAAAATCTGTATTGTGGAGGTTGGAGACCTAGCTCACTCTACTACCTAATTGTCTGAATTAGTTTTTTTCTACTGGATGAAGAGCTGAAGCCTCAAACCCCACATGGCCAATAAAGCAGCCAAATCTGCAGTCTGGGTCCCTATGTGTTTGTGACCAGTATTTGGCCTCTTAAATAATAATTTCAATATAGACAATGGAGCAAAGTGATTAAAAACATAGAGTTTGGGGGCAGCTGGATGGCTGGGTCAGCTAAGCATCCAACTTCGGCTCAGGTCGTGATCTCAACTGTTAATGAGTTTGAGCTCTCTTAGGATCCTCTGCCCCACTCTTTCTTCACCCCTCCCCTGCTCGTGCATGCAAGTGCACACTGTCTCTCTAAAAACAAATAAACATTAAAAAAACTTTTTAAAAAAGAACATAGAGTTTGGCTTTTGAAAAATCTAGACTCTGCCACTTAGTGTCACTTGAGCTTACTAACTCACATGCAAGAAATTGGATCCATTTGAGCCCTGCAGGGACCTTGGCCTTTTTCTTAAGTGTTAGCCTCTCCAAGGCCAAACCCAAGAATAAACCAAACTGCTCCGGTGAAGGTGGGACTAGCTTCTGATGGGTATTGCAAGTACACTATCCCCAGGGGTGGGGCTGTCTCTATATCCATCTTTCCAATAAGCCCTTCAGAGACCAGGAAAAAAAGAGATTTACACAATTCTGAGAAGTGTCAACCCTGCTGGGCACAGCTGACAGGTATCATCCATCAGGGCTGAGAAACCCAATGCCCGGCCACTCATTTGTTGGGACATATTTGTCTGCCCTGGGATTTCTCTTCCTGACTAGGGTCTGTGGCCACCAACTGGGTCATGCAGCCAAGTCCCCCAACACTACTCCAATACCAATACTGGGGCTGCTGCCACTGCTACTGCTAGAGTTGTCGCTCTCCAGCACTTCTCAGAGCAGACCTGGGGCCTGCTGCACACAGACTCTCACTGGACATGGCTCTGAGCTCCAGCCACAGCCACCAGCCTGCTGGTGACCAGATGAACCAAAGGTCTGTGTGGTAGGTGTCTGCCGAATCCCGCCTTCCTCAGAGGCTGGAGATTAGGGGAGCAGGATGCTCTGACACAATGATCAGATACAGTTTTTCACCAAGTATATGACTGGTGGAACAGAATCAACAGGATAGGGGGATAACGTGGGGCCTACACCTTTGCTCTGATGAAGGGCTCCTTTTCATTAACTCCTCCAAGAGGCAGTCACCTCCCTGGGCCTCCTGGGTGACTGATTCCCAGGCTGACCTAAGAGTCAGTCTTCTGTGGCCCCTGGATCAATATACCTACCCCATTATATAATACATATTTAATTACATGCATTATATAGTTCTAATTTTATTAATGGTTTTAATATATTTATAATTTAATATTATAACTATACATATATGTCCTTGTCTCCCATCTTAGACTATAAGTTTCTTGAGTACAGATGATTTATCCCCATCCCTCCATTGGTTAGCACAGTGCCTGATGGACAGGAAGCAGACAAAAAGTGTGGGTTGCACTGTTCTGATTTCAAAGGAAAGAACAGGATTATAAATTTTCAAGGATTGTTTGTTCATTGTTAAGGCCTAGACTAATGTGTCATATTGGAAGTGTACTTTTAATAGAATAGTAAAATCATCTAATTGTTATATTTCAAATTAGGTCCCCCAGACATTTCCCTCCCCCAAAAAAATACCTTGGTAAAATTATTTTATAATTAAAATCATCAAAAGAAAACTTATATTTCCTTATATAATGTTATGCTATTGAGGAAGGCACATGAAAAACCCATATCACCTTTGATAGGAAGCCAGTAGATAACCCTCTGCGATTCTAATCCACATCCCTTTTATCTTCAATTAAAAAAAAAAGGAGGTGAAAAGTTAAAGTAGAATAATAGTGCTGTGTACACAGTTTTTTTTTTCCTTCCCAGTGTTTTTTTCCTCAACGCGCGCAATTGGTAATTAAATATATTTCTGCTGGTCTTGTGGCCATATGCCTACAATATGTAAAAATACATTTGCGCTTTTTTTCCTCCATTCCTTTTGTTCCCAGTGCTGACTGCTGTCAGAGCGAACGGTCCAGATTCCCGTGTGCTGGTATCCATGGGCTCTGTCTTGCCAAGCTGCCAGTCTGAAGCGTCACACCTTACTGCCTTTAAAGATTGCCCTGCAGAGATAGAGGGAAATGGCAATTTTTACATGATGCAGTCTGGCGACCCAGGAGATTTGAAGTCAGAACTGGTGCCAAGATTTACCCAGGAGAGCAAGCAGAGGCAAAAACAGAGAACCTGGGCCAAAAGGAAAAAAATAAAAGAAGAAAGAAGAGGAAGGCTGGGGGATGGGGAAACCACCATCAACTCTCTCTGGGGGTTCTCTCCAAAGGCCGGAACTTAAGGCCACTGAGTGGGTGATGGCTGTGTTATTAGGAGTGTGTGGGTCCTAAAGAAAGTCAAAGGGAAGAGGTCGGCTTTTTTTGCATGCCCTAAATTGTAGTAGATTGCAGAATGTAAATGAGACAATTATTACACCAACGCTCATCAAGCTGGGCTGGAAAGACTTCAATAGCCTGATGAATATGCATGCAAATTTGTTAATTAAGTTAATTATTCTGCTGAAAATTCATTTGTCTTCCAAGGACATTTTCCCAATGATTTTAACATGCTAGCGCCATTAGTCATGCTCCATGCTATTTAACATTACTTTTTGTCCACTTTCTTTTCCCCCCACTTCTTTTTTTAATATTTTAAAGTTTTAAAAATAGTTGATTGGTTCTTTTAATTGACCCCTGCAACGTTGGAAGACGCCTAGGGCCAGCTCTGTAGGCATTCTCGGAAGTACGTTCCAGTTAAATATTTTCTTGATATATAAAATGTCGGCAAAGTGTCACACTGGTGGGGAGGAGAAGGGCTCTATCTGGGATCATTAAAGCCAGAATTTGAATCGTTCTCCGTGGTGACTGTAAGAGGTAATCTGTCCCTGCTGTGGGCGATTTCCCCAGCTCTGAGAGTTACGGGATACATGGGTTTACCTTGCTGTGGGAGTGCCGTGATTCCAGCCACCCCCCCTCCTCCCGCGGCAAGGCGAGACCACGCGAACATGTGTGTTCAAACAGGAACTAGAACTGTGATACTTTTCTGTCACCCATGAGGGCCCAAACCTGTAACCATGGCAACCAGGGGGAATAGTGTGTTTAAAATCACATCTAAATGGCAAATTGAGATATTTGAAAGAAACAGTTGAGTTTAATTTTGTTAGCCAACGGTAGCCAAAAATTGTAGTGGGGTGATTTTCAAAACTGCATGTTATTTTGCTGGGTACGGCAGGTTTCTTTAATTGAGACCTTCCCTGTGGGCCTCAAAATTAGAATCTTTGCAGGTCAGAATGAGCTTTATTCAACCAGATTCTTGATCTTAAGGCATGTAGACACGCATGAAGCAGCCTATAGAAATCTTCCAAAAATCTACGTTACAGCGATTATTACTTCACATCTCAACTCAAAAATCTGAGCATGTGGTCTGATAAATGCAAGCGTTCTTAGTGACACAGTAAAATAGAACATTTGAAATCAAGACTTCCAGAAAGTCAGAGGAATATGGTTGCCTGCATACGTGAGATGATCACGTTAAAATAAGAGAGATTAATCTATGCATCACTCAGGGCACTTTCATATGCATGTTTAAAGTCTCTCTGAAGGTCATTTATTTTCTTCAGAAAGAAGGTAAATTCAGATTCTCCCCCCCTCCCCATTAATTATCCTAAAAGAACTCACCAATAGTTTCAGGTTAGAAACTATATATATATTCAGGTATCTTCACTTAGGGTTGACCAGACCAGCTTGGAGCTGAACTAATGGAAAGGGGATTAAATAAGGAAGACAACATGATTTAATCGAGAGTTAAGGAAAAATTAATTGGTATGCTACCTCTCTCGAGCCATCCGTATATATTTTGTACAGTATGAATGGCACTATGTGTCACATAGATCTTAAACCAATTAAAATGATATTTTAAACCCTGTGATTTCTATAATTCCATCTGTTTTAGAAGGTTTAATTAGTGAAGTTACAAAAGCCAAATATATTTGAATATTTTGAAAGCAGACCGAATAGCAAAAACTGAGTTCCCATAAACATTTAACCACACGACCATGTACATTTTATGAGAGTATACTTCAGTTAAAATAATGTGTGGATTTTTCAAATTTTACCAACAATAAGTAACATCCCCCCAAAATTATGATCATATGTTAGGCTATGTAAATTAATTCAGTTTTTTTTCTGTTTTTCGTCAAACTTCCAGAGATTTCTTCTGATGGAACTCCCATACCTGTCATTTAAACTCAATTGTGGTCCCAAAGGAGTTACAGCTACATAAAACTAACACTATTGAACTTTCCCTGAAATATTATTTCTATAGGCTTACAGAAGAGGCTTGCCATTTTGCAAACAGAAGGGAAGATTTTCCAGCTATATCCAAAAACATTTTTCAGCCTACTGGTAACCTATTTTTGAGAAATAAGAGTATAAGTAAGAGATGACACGTTGTGTCACCTTTACAATTTGAACACAAAATCCAAAGCTGCACAATAAAGAATTCAACCCATTTCTCCACTATAAAAGGAGGATATTATTTTGAATTTTTAAAATAATGGGTCAAACCCAAGATCTTGCTATGTTCTTTGGTTTGGATGCTGTGCTGAGCAGCTGTGCATGATTCGGGGCCTCATATGGCCGCAGTCACTAATGACTGACAGAATAGTGGTGACAATGTGACGTATAATATTCTCTCTTATCAAAATGCTTGCCATACCATGATTGTGACTCAGTGGGTGTCCAGCTCTGTCTTTCCTTTCTACTGGATTTCTGACATATAACAAGATGTAATTAATTTTTTTACACGCTTGTCTTTTTCATTACCAGAAATACAGTGAGCATAATTTATCATGAATTCTGCTCCTATTCCATACTACCTGAACAAACTACCTTTGTTTCCATTTGTACTTGTATTGTACACTCTGAAGTGGGGCAGGTGGGGGGGTGGTGAATGGCTAATAAAGGCAACAGGGAATCAAACCTGACTGTGCTAAGTATATACATTGTGCTGGAAAACTGACATTTATTGAGGATCTACTATATGATTGTGTTTCAGGGGCATCGTCTCCTTAATCTTTGCATCAATCACCCAAGAAAGGTATAATTCTGCTCATTTGACAGGTGAACAAAGCAAAACCCAAAGAATTTAAATCCCTTGCTCAATAAAAAAGAACATTTCCAATAAGCGAGCAGCAGAAGCAAGATTTGGAGCCAGAAAACATATCCAGATTGCTATGTTTTACCCCAAAGCTTTCAAGCATTCTGATGCACCTGGCTACCACTACTACTCTTCAAAAACTCATCTTTGGAAGGCCAGACTAGATCCAATACTTAATATCCTTATTCTATTGCAACATCTACTTTAGTCACAAAATACCACCTAGACTCCCCATGTTTATTTCATTGTATTGTATTCATTATGGGCTTCCTATCTTTTAAAGGGATTATCTTTTCTACTTTGATGTATTTTGAGTTTTAAAAAATGGTGACTATTCCCAAGAAGGAGGTTAAATAGATTTTGTTTGTAAATAGTTGAGCAGTTGCAGGAGGCATCTGTTACTCTTGTGCTTCACCTGCGCTTCTCTTTCTTTGGATCTGCACTTCCTCCCCACCTGCTACGTGACTGTCATCCGGAGAGGCTCCAGTCTCACCCTCCTGCCCTCTTCGTGGGGTGGGGCTGCCCAGAGTCCTGAAGAGAGTGGCTAAGTATGTCAGAGGAAAGAGGTTCTTTCTCCTTTTAAAATGATGAATAGTGAGGGTGGATCTTTGCTGCTATGAGGTGTGAGATCTCTCCTGATAAAAACCAGCATAGAGGGACGCAGAGAAGAAAGAGCAAGACAGATAAGGAGAGGAAGAGGAAGAGAGAATCAGGAAGTTGATGACAAGTCAGCTTGTCTAGGACCTCTCAGTGACAGGAGACTAAAATTTCTGTGTGTGTGTGTGTGTGTGTGTGTGTGTGTGTCACTACTTAGACTTGGATAATTGTCCTAATATAGACATCTGCAAAATTTGGATGAAATATTATGCACAATTTTATATCTCTTAATTCTGTAGAGATTTTACCCAAATTTTACAAGGGCAAAGTGGATCAATATCTCAAAAGATCTATATATGTTGGTCTTAACAGTGTATTCCACTAGCCCATCTTTAATTATCTGTGTCATTTTAGTCACTGATCTGTGTTTATCAAATATTTCAGTAGTCACGAGGAATCTTCCATCCACCATAGCAATGTATCAATTTGTAATTATATGCCAGAGTTGAGTTTCCATACTAGAAAGATTGGCCATGAGACAAAAGTGAGTCTTTTTATAGTCTGTGCCTGTTCGGTAACATTTTGAGTCTGACATTTGGCAATGATCATTGTGAAATGTTAGCCAGAGAATTGAGACCAAAGAATCTACTCTGAGGCCTGCATTGCTTAATGTGCTTGTCTATCCTAATGAATTTAACGTTAAAAAAAAAATGTTGTATCCACATTTCCAAAGTCCTAAGAAGGACCTGGAACTCCACTGTGCCCTTGGGAGTTAGCGTTTCTCTGTCAGAGATGTTTGAACCATATTTTGTAATGATTTAGGAAAACTTAGAATTTATCATAAGAAGACGAAGTTGACAAGCAGTAGAAATAGTACAGGAGCTCAAAACCTGGAGTCAGATTACAGATTTCCATAGGTTCAAAGCCTGGCACTGTCACTTAATGGCATTGATGTGACCTTGGGCACATTACTTCACCTCTTTATTCCTCAGTTTCATCATGTTCAAAATTGGGTTAATAGTAGTTTCTACCTCACAGAGTTGTCGGGATTATTAAAGGAGTTAATCATTGAAAACTGCTCTCAACAGTCTCTGGCATGTAAGCAGGGCTCAGGAAATGCGGAATCTTCTTATTGAGTTTTTAATTTACTAATGGAATAGCTTCTTTTAGGAAACTCCTTCCTGCTCCATTAGCAGAATACCCAGCAGCTAGTTAGTTAGTTAGTTAGTTAGTGTAATTAATGATAACAATGTGCAAAATCCTGGCTAAAATTCTTCATAATTTCTTAGTAGCTGTATTTGCAAGGATTATCCAAACAATTGACACCTATCCAAATCTATTTGTCTGAATGTAGTCCTTATTATTCACATGTCAGATGTACCTTGAAAAAAATTCTAATTTTTTTATCATCTTATAAAAGGTATTACATATCTCCAATGCACAAGGTACTATATTGAGTGTTTATGGGGTACATGAGAATATGTCATACAGCGTTTTCAACAATGTGCTGTGACAATGGCAGGCAGTAAGGTGTATTTCCAGTGGGGCATACCCCTTTGGGTATTACATGTGGGTTGTCTTCCAGCGTCAGAGTATCCTTTATCACAGCATAGGGCCCCTGGGCCCCTTCACTCAGTACTTGGTGGATCACCATTATTACACCCTTCTGCACAACGAGTATTGGCTTGCCTAGCTGATTCACATGAGACAGTCCTTGAATGCCATGGTTTTGCATAAGTCTAAAGGCATCATGAATGCTTGGGCTTAACTACTCTTATTCCTACAAACTTTCCTCTTTGGGATAGCATCTCTCTCCATCTTCATTGCTCATGACCAAAACATCAAAAACAAGCTTAAAGAAAAGCTTTTTCTACATGTTTGACATTCAACTCCATGGGTTGGGAGCAGGGGGTAGTGCTGGGTTTACTTGACCTTTCTACTTTCCAGAAATTTAAGACCCTCTAGTTATTCATTATTCTTTCATATGCTCTAGTTGAGCTTGACTAGATAATAGGAAAGGATTTAACTTCCTAATTCTTCAGACTAACCTTTTTGGCAGAGGGCTTCCAGCTACATTCTTGAGGTCCTTGGCAATGTTGGTGCTCTTTCTACCATCTGGTTTAAGCTGTGAACTAAAATTGCTTGTTGGTATAACTTTGCTCCCACCTTCTGACTAAAACATCTTACCCTAACCACCCCATCTTAGCTCGCCTTTCCGCCAATTTTTTCCACCTTTCTGAACCAAGACAGAGTGACACTTCCACAAGACATCAATTCCACACACACTAGGCACCAGTGAGACAGGACATAATCCTCTCAAACTTCCATTTCTCACCAAGAAAGAGAAGGAAGATAAGCAAGTGTCTGGAATGGGCAAGGCTGAGTTGTAACATGGAGGTGCAAACGACACGCTGAGTACCGAGAGGAGAGGATTGGGAAACTCCTTCCCTGCTTCTGGCAGCCAGAAGCCATCCTCCCCTCCATGGGCCCTTGGACACAGCACTCTGTGGAGTGCAGGGGTCTGAAGGTCACTACTAGATTTCTCCTTCCGGTCAGCATCACATCTTAGACAACTTTATTTTTTTGTTGTTGCAGCACCTGTCCCATTGCCTTGTCCACAGGTGTTCTGGCAGTGTTTTCTGAACAAAAGATGGAAACTCTGACTTAACCTTCCACTTGTTCGGTATCATTCCAATATGAAAACTGTAGAATTCACTCAGTGTATTCTCTTCTCAAAGCAAAGCAGAGGACTGCCCTTGACTGGTAGTGCCACCTCGTTATGGGTCCCCTGGTAGGAAAACTGTATCTTTTTCACACCTGATTTCACTTAGCCACTTTCTCCAGATTCTGTGTCATCACCCTCCAGCTCCAGCTTATCTCAACACAGACATTCCTGAGCTAGAGATTCTAGCTGGAAGCTAGTGACCACCTCTCACATTCACCTGATTAGACCCTTTTACTGCTGACTGGCCAGGGCAGGAGGGCCAGTGACTGTCCCCAGACCTTGGCAGAATGACTCTGTCACCAAGGAGCCATAAGGGTTCCTTTCCTGAAGGACCACCATCCTATTTTCTAGGGGCTAGACCTTATTTTCCTTCTATGATGTGGTAGGGCATATTATCTGTTTTAAGCAAACATTTATGAGACACAGTCCCCTCTCCCAAAAGAGGCCCTAAGTAAGAGTCCAACCCTGAAAGATTACGAACTATGAATTGTTTCTGGTGAACAATTTCTACAACTAGATCTGTCATTTCCGTTTCTCTTATGATTAAGAGGTTGCCTTTTGGTAAGGAAAAAAGGGTTGTAATTATAGAGTTAAACATCATTGAAATCCAAGCCAGATTTTTTTAAAAGCATGGTCTTCCCTAAAAAGAAATAGTAACAACAATAATATTAATGGTGGCAGCAACAATATGGCAAAATATTGAATGAAATGGATTAACTTTAATAAAATTCTGTGAATTGTCTTCTGCCTTCAAAAAACAAAAGATCACAGAGAAAATGTGGACCCTGCCACCTCATATTAAAAATAAGTGAAGAAGTTTATGATGCACACACACAAAAAGGCTAGAATGCAATGTCTAAAGTGAGACATGCTGCAAAGAGGTGTGGTAGGGGCTGACCTATGTCCCAAAATTCATATGTTGAAGCCCCAACGCCCAGGACCTGAGAATGTGACTGGATTTAGATGTAGGCTTTTTGCAGAGGTAATTAAGCTAAAATGAGGTCATTAGGGTGGGCCTTAATCCAATGTGACTGGTGTCCTTTTAAGAAGACCTTAATGGGGCATCTGGATGACTCAGTTGGTTAAGCGTTTGACGTCAGCTCAGGTCATGATCTCATGACTCGTGAGTTCGAGGCCCGCAACAGGCTCTGTGCTGACAGCTCGGAGCCTGGAGCCTGCATTGGATTCTGTGTCTCCCTCTCTCTCTGCTCTTCCCCTCCTCATGCTCTGTCTCTCTTTCTCTCAAAAATAAATAAACATTAAAAATTTTTTTAAAGAAAAGAAGAAGAGGATATTAAGAAGGGACACAGACACACAGAGGGAAGACCATGTGAAGACAGGGAAGAGACGGCCACCAGCAGGCCCAGGTGAGATGCCTCAGAGGAAATCAGTCCTGTGGACACCTCATTCTGGTCCTTTTGCCTCCAGGACCGTGAGGAAATAACTTTGACCTGTCTTGTCTTTGGCACTTTGTTAAGGCAAGCTCTGGTAAATTAATACAATAGGTAAAAGAAAAAAGCATGTTACCTCAATCAAAGCACTGGAAGTGTCCTTCCAGCTGGGAGTCTTGGAGAAAGCTCTATCTATGTGGTTTGTGTAATAGCCTTTGGAGTGGAAGATGGGCACATGTAGCTGAAAGAGTTGATGTTTTTCACATGTCAAGTACACGGCTGCAGAAAGGAGAGGTGCCAGCTGGGCAGAGGGAAGAAAGACTGAGAGTAGGTCAGGGCCAACATAACAAGCTTGCATTTGAGGCTAAATGCAAACGAAAGCTATTGAAGTATCTTAGTGGCACTATAACAAAATCACAGTTGTGCTTGAAAAAGGGTAATCTGGAAGTGATGTGATGATCAGGTGGAAGAGGGAAGCATTTTGAATCAAGGCAGAAGGGCTGACAATTCAATGCAATCGAGGAGAGTAGAGAGGGTAAAGAAGGTCAAGAAAAGACAGACACAGAAGGAGTGAACTCATCAGGACCTAGCAGATGGCTTTGCCATGGGAGACAGGGAAAGGAAGAAGAACTTAAGAACTGAGAGACAGATGACTGAAAGGTTCTGATTATGTGGTCTGGAAGGATGGGAAGATGGAATTAATTCTGGAAATAGAAAGAGAGTAGAAAAACAGGTCTAGGAAAGATGATGACCAATGCAGTTTTAGAGCTACAGAAGACTGGTGATTTTAAATGGCTTTGGAAATACACAATCAATTGACATATATACACGTGTGTATTATATACACACAGTGTTTGGAAATATATTATACATTCCCTTTTGGAAAAGTTTGCTCATATATATGCTCGAGATTTTTACAGTCTTAGAAGTAAAGGTGAAGTTACAGATTTTGGATCATCATTGAAGCAATGAGAGGAGATTAAATTGCCAAGAGAAATAACAGAAAAACAGAAGAGAAGTTTGAACCAAGCACATGGGGCATTTAGGAAAGAAGATTCAAGAGAGAAGCAAGTGGTGCAATCTCTGGAGGGATAGGAGGAGGGCTTCAGAAAACCTCTACTTAGCTACTATAGTCATTCTAGAACCTTGAAAAAATCCTCTTCAAGTATCTTCATTTTTAAATGATTAAAATTTTCAGTGGAACAGATAAAAGGATTTCTTCTGTTGTAGATAATAAATAGGAAAATAAAAATGGATGTCCATTTTTACTTGCATTATCAGAAGAGAAAATAAGAATCTCAATTTCTTCTTAACTGTGGTAAATCTAAATACAAGTATCAAAAATCAAGCAATTTAGTGACTAGCAGCTATTTCTTGTCTCACAACTTCTTTTAATGGAAATAAATGTGTTTTCACAAAATTTGAGTTAAAAAATATTCAGATATAGCCGCATAGAATATTGTCTTAGGAGCAATCCAATCTAACCTCTTTCTCCCCAAGTGGAAGGATTTAAATCAAAGAACTCAGTGGAGGTTATATTGCTAAACATTGGTTTTTCTTATGTTCGTTCCACCAATGATAGAACATTGAAATAAATATCAAAGTTTGTAAAATTCCTCTCTCTGGTACATTGTCTGGTCTCTTCTCTCTGATTCTTTCTGAATAAGGCTTCCCCAGGGCACTTACGTTTAGATATCCCTCGTTATAACCACAGGCAAGGATGGTACAGTGTCCATCTGATCTGCTGTGGGCAGAGGGGCAGAATCTGCCCCACTCCAACAACATGGCTGCCAGGGGCTCACAGTGTGACCCCACAGAAGGCAATGCTCATTGAAAAGATGTTCTGAGAAGGGCCCCCAAAAGATAGTTTTCTCATTGATCATAGAACTGTCTTTAAATTTTTCCTTGTCATTCTCCAAACCCCTGGGCTTGAAAAAGATAATGATATTTTATATGAGTGGATTTATGAGCACTCATAAGCTTTATAGCATACTGAGCCTTCTGCGCATTTTTGGCTATTATAGAATAAAGCCATTCACACTTAATATCAATTAGTTTAAAATTAACTAATCTGGGAGAGTTCAACTTTTTATTTTGAAGATCATCGTAATGACGTCTATTTTACTTTCTAATGAATGTTAAATTTTAACATGAAACTGGTCTAAGTAAACAATCAAATAATAGCCTTAGAAACAATCCTTAAAAGTCAAAGTTTCAGATAGGATTATATCTAAATAAACTCAAACAGATGGATTTCTATCAAACTGAAAGCTATTCCACAAAGAGTCTCTGTAACATACTCCCTGAGTGTTTGTTTATATGATATCCAGAAATAATTAGCTAACAAATAGAATATCAATTTAATAAATTGAATTTACTATTCCTATTGTAACATCTTTGCTACCAGTATCTATCAATCATTTGCCAACAACTACTTAATTGGCATTTTGAATAAACCTTTAAAGCAGTTATAAAATATGGATTCATAGGAAACACAGATTATATAATGCAGTTGAAGAAAATATATCATTATTTCTATTCTGCAAATGGACAATCAATGGCTAGTAAAAAATATTAAAGGCTTTGTTTGTTTGGTCAATTCAATTCACAATCAAAGACCTGTGTATGTCTATATATCTACTTCCAAATCAGATATGAAATCTACAATCAACAGTGTAAATGCAGTAAGTTTATTACAGAAATAGAAAATCAGAGCCATGACTAGGAAAACAAGGAAAACATGGAATGGAGATAAATCTCGACAGCTAAAACAAAAAGAAAGCTAGCTGGTCTATATTTCAATTAAACCAAACTGATGGGGTTCAGGACACACGACTCCAAAATCGGGCACCCCGAGTATTTTAAGCTGAAGGAATTTGAGAAAATAGCAGAAGCAGAAGAGTCCCTTTGCCCTTCCCCCTCACCCTTCTCTGCTGAAACAGGTCATAAAACCCTCATGTAAGAGGAGCCCTCCCTACACTGGAGGAAAAAAGCATCCTTATTGTTGAAAACAAAGGAACACCATCCTAACAAATAGGCCTTGCTAAGGTTCCCCAGTTTACTACACTCACCTCGTACTCCTTAACTTACATTTCTACATGGCAGCCCACTCTTCATCAAACCTAGCATTAGAATCCTCTGGTCAAACTGTTTCCTCTGGCTCTTCGCTTCCTTATGAAGCCTCCTGTGTCACTTAAAACTTGTATTTAATAAATCTGTGTGCTTTTCCCCTGTTAATCTGTCTCTGTCAATTTCATTTTCAGACCCAGCCAGGGACTCTAAGAGGGTTGAGGAGAAAATTTTCTCCCCTTCAAAACCATCAAGCCAAGAGAAGCAAGCCTCAAAATACATTTGCTTAGCGTTCAATTATGTAACCATACTGACCATCTCCAGGATGTGGTTGCAGGAGTTTGAAAGGATTTTCTCTCCACCCGCCACATAGGGGATAACACTGGTGCTCCTGGGGCTGACAGCAGCCTTCTTCTCGATGAAAGTGCAAATTACTAGACTGAACATCATAATCATCATAACATGATCTGCACCAACGTTTCTTCCTGGATGAAGCCTTTCTGAATGTTTTATATCAATGAAGAATTGTTATTTTTGGCAATGATATATTCTAAATGGAAGTTGTGTGAAACCATACTATCTTTTTCAACTATGTACAGCTGTGTAGTGTTTCTATTTCAATTTCTCTCTTTAAAAAATGGCAGCTTTGAACTTGAGGATGTGTCTACCAGCATTGGTGACTCAAAGACAGAGGTGTTTAATTAGACAGTACAAGAAATTAATATGCATCTGTTCTACAAAGACTAATTTTAGTTAAATCTTTATTATAAGTGCATTGACGATGCAAAAATAAAATGGTGAAAGGGTTTGCTGGAGATGCTTTTTGCACTTGGGGTGGGAGGTGGGTAATTGGGTCAGTCGAGTTCACATATTAAAGAATTGTCTGCCGGCTACTGTGTTGGCTGTCACAGTCTGTCTAAATCAAGCATAACTACAGATCTCCAGAAAGCTGTTATTGATCAAAATAAAAATCCACATTTTATTTAGGTTCAAACAAAGAGCCAAGGCTAATATCAACTATATTTGATCACCAAGTGTGTGCTGGTTGAATATTCAGTTTTACTGTACCACAGCTTGTTAAAATAAAAAGTCTTGGTGTCTTTTGAAATACAGATAGGTTAGATAATTCCTCTTAGTTTGAGAACAAAAAGTGAGGTTGGAAGGAATGAATGTTTCTTTGTTGATGTTGCATCTCCAGATAAAAAGAAGAAAATAAAAACAAACAACAAATTTATAAAACCAGTTGAACCTCATCACAAAAATTTCTGACTTGCATAATCAATCAACATTTCCTAAAGACACACATGTTTTTCTTCATCATATATTTAAATGACTCAAAAATGGTATCACAATGGACAGACTCCCTTGTGAGAGGAAACAATTACTTGGTAGTATAGGTTATTTTAATGGACATTTCCCTTTAAACAAAGCCATCACATCTGTTCCGCCTTCTAATTACAAATGCAAAAGGAATACAATTCACCAATGCATCATAAAAAAAGTAAAACATAAGTGATTTAAATGCATATGTATGTTCCCTAGTCAATGCAGCATGCAATCTGCTATGTTTTTTACATGTTCTGGGCACAAATCAGATGGAAAACCTGTTCTCTGATGAAATGTGATTTCTTCTCCCTGGGTAAGTTTGGTGCTAAATTGAAGTGATAGTTTGCACAAATGGTTTGCAGTGCACACTACAGATCTAGCAAGGGTCCCAACCTAAACTCTTCCTGGGGATTGATATTCTATGATCAATATGATGGGTCACACTACTCTGATTTCAGATTGAGTACTAAAATGTATTAATCCAATGTATAGAAGAGATTGTCACTATACGTTAAGAAATCATTTCTTTCTCTTTCTAAATAAAGGAGGGAAACAGCAGAAGTATTTTCACAGTGTTACCTAATGGTCCTTGCTCATGGGGGTGACTAAGTGGCATTTACTGCTCCCCAATGATTGTTTAAAGAATAATGTGTAATTCTCATATTAAATGGTACACTACTCATTGGTAAATAATATTATGTTCTTCTCAAAGAAAGGTAACTTTCTAGTAAAAAAAAAAGTCCCATTTAAAGATAACGTTTGAAGAGGGTTCATTTTCTGGACCTCTGAGTGGGGCAGGAAAGTAGGAATTTGATTAGAGTTTGGGAGAGGCAAAATCCTGTCCTTAATAGGACAATGCAGCATACTCAGAGTGCCATGACATCAACCAAAACTCAATTAACAATTCAATCCTAAATGTTATGAAAATATTAGTTATTATATCTCTTGTCAGTCAAGATTGGATTCATTCAGATTCTCTCATTCACTTTTCACTAGGACTGAGAGTGTGGGTCACATGTAGATGGGCCTCAGCTCTCTCCCTGCTAAGAAGGAGGCATATGAAAAGCCAAGGCTGTATTATCTATGGGTGTGTCCCATTACTGAGAATAGACCCATTACAGAGAAGAGAACTTCATAAAGATTAGCTGGCAGTATTTTTTGAATGAATGAATGAACGAATGAACCTGAAAGTCTGGATGGGTAATTGACCGGTCCTGACAAAATTCTGCTTTCAAAGTGTCATTTTATGTGAAAATATTAAAATAAGTGTCAATGCAGTCTTTCATCTGAGGGCAATTTTCCCACCTTGTTGCTAAATTGCTAAGTCACAGAAGACCATATTGGTATCTCTCTCCTAGAATGTGTTGTGAAGATAAGATGAGAAAATATATGTAGAGCACTTACAACAGTGTCTGGCCAAAGTAAGTGCTTGGTTAATATCAACAATAATTATTTTGTTCACTCTTATCTATGACTCAAATATTTCAGGCTGAGCCTGGTCAATCTCTCATCCAATAGAAAATTAATTATACTAATTATTAACTTTTTAAAACCTGAGTTTGATGGCAGCATTAGATAGCCAAAGTTTTAAACACACTGACACAGAGCGCACAAGCATACATAATTAAAAGGCAGTAGTTAATCATGAAGGTAAATGTTATCAAGGTATGATAGAGAATAGAATTGACTGAGAGTATGGCCTTTAGAGATGGCTGGTCCTGCTTTAGAGAACAAACTTTGTCTCTTCCTCTCTGTATGAACTTACTTTTACCTCAGCTAAGTCTCTGTTTCCTCATCTGAGACATCGGGATGATAAAGAATACCATCTCATAGGTTTCTTATCAGTGATCTATAAGGCAACAAGGCAGAGTGTATTGCCTAGATCACTTTAATACTCAATAAATATTAGCTTTTATTATCATTGCTACCACCTCTGGCATCGGATTTCATCCCATGCTGTCAAAGCTTTTACATTGAATTCTGTCATTTTCATGAGCAAGAAGAAAATCCTGATGGAGTTTGACAAATAAGGAGTCCAAAGTAAATTATGTCTCCTTCACATACACAACTGACTTCCTTTGATATTAATATGAGCTCTCCATGTGCATAGAAATGAGGATAGACCAAATGCTCTTCACATCTATTTGGTTTTCTAACTTCAAAAGCAGAACTCTGAGGCAATCTGCTACAGCGGGCAGTCCTCACAGCCTCCTGACTGGGTTCACTAATACAGCATCAGATGGAAGCTTTCCTATGCACACAGCAACTCTGTATCACCTGATTGGAATATATGACATGTATACACTAAATATTTTCTTTCCAAGCATCTTCCCCATCTTCTCCATTCCCACTGCAACACTTGAATGTCATGAACATTCTAACTGTTGGACTCCTAGTAGATCTCCCTTCTCTAAACTACCCACAATTCAATTTGCATGCTACCATTATCCTAAAACACAGTCCAATAATATTATGTCTCAACTCAAAAAAGTTGCCATGCAGTACACTTTTTGACATTGGCCACGGCGACTTCTTACTAGATATGTCTCCTGAGGCAAGGGAAACAAAAGCAAAAATCAACTATTGGGACTTCTTCAAAATAAAAACTTCTGCACAGCAAAGGAAACAATCAACAAAACTAAAAGGCAACCTTTGAAATTAATGGTAGACAATATTTGCAAATGACATATCTGATAAAGGGTTAGTATCCAAAATATATAAAGGACTTATAAAACGCAACACCCAAAAACAAATGATCCAGTTAAAAAATGGGCAGAAGACATGAATAGACATTTTCCAAAGAAGACATCCAGATGGCCGACAGACACATGAAAAGATGCTCCACATCACTCATCGTCAGGGAAATATAAATCAAAACCACAATGAGCTATCACCTCACACCTGTCAGAATGGCTAAAATTAACAACACAGGAAACAACAGGTGTTGGTGAGGATGTGGAGAAAGGAGAACTCTCTTATGCTCTTGGTGGGAATGCAAACTAGTGGAACCACTGTGGAACACTATATGGAGGTTCCTCAAAAAGTTAAAAATAGGGGTGCCTGGGTGGCTCGGTTAAGTGTCTGACTCTTGATTTTGGCTCAGGTCATGATCTCAGGGTTGTGAGATCAGGCCTTGCATTGGGCTTGGTGCTGAACATGGAGCCTGCATAAAATTATCTCTCTCCCTCTCTCTCTGCCCCTCCCTTTCTCTCTCTCTATCTCTCAATCTCTCAAAAAAATATAAGTTAAAAATAGAACTACCCTATGATCCAGCAATTGCACTACTATATATTTACCCAAGGGATAAAAAAATATTGATCCAAAGGGATGCATGCATCCCACTTTTTATAGCAGCATTATCAAGAATAGCCAAACTATGGAAAGAACCGAAATGTCCATTGACTGATGTATCAATAAGGAAGTCACATATATTTACGGTGGAATATTACTCAGCCATAAAAAGAATGAAATCTTGCCATTTGCAATGACATGGATGGAGTTAGAGTGTATTATGCTAAGCAAAAAAGTCAGTAGAGAAAGACAAACACCATATGATTTCACTCATATGTGGAATTTAAGTAACAAAACAAATGAATATGGTGGGGAGTGGGAAAGGAGTGAGGAAAACCAAGAAACAGACTCTTAACCAAATAGAACAAACTGATGGTTATCAGAGGGGAAATTGGTGGGGGAATGGGTGAAATAGGTGATGGGATTAAGGAGGGCACTTGTGATGTTGCATTGTTGCATGTAAGGGTTGAATCACTAAATTCTACACCTGAAATGAATATTACACTGTATGTTAACTAACTGGAATTTAAACAAAAACCTGGAGAAAAAAAAGTTGCCATGAACTCTCAGTGACTCCAGAATGCAGAATCCTAGCCTAAGTTCTGGGTCTTCTACATTTGCCCCCCTAGATCCACTCTCCACATGCTCTGTCCAGCAGGCCCACCTCCCCAGAGGCACACTAGGAGCTATTACTCTCTGGCTTCCAGTTGGGTTTAACCAAAGGGAAATCCCAAAAGCTCTTGGTGAGAACCTTGACTGGAATGTGAGGGGAGAGAGAGCCAACTGGAATATAGTTTTGGCAGTGGTGGCATTTCTCAGCTTAAGGCCACAGTTCCTGCTGTGCCCCCTTTTTGCACAGATGTAGCTCTTTCCAGCTTTTCACAGTTCTTTCTCTTGCCTCTTCAGGCCTAAAGGTGAGGATTGCTTCCCTTATTAAACTCTTCAATGTTATCCCATTTAAGTGTGCCATCTGTTTCTTGCCAGGATCTGGACTAATACGGAGTAGTTCTAGGGAAAAAATTCTCAAAATGGGATTCTGGGAATGAGTTGCCCACATATTTCATGAAAGCATAAACTCCTTGCCAAAGAAAAATGAGACACTGGTAATTCATGGCATGTGCTGTCATCATGAACACTCAAATTATCATCATCCCCTAACCACTCCATAAGAAGATCTGGGCGATGCTTTATCAAGGCATTGGCAAGAGAAGCACCAGCATCTTTGAAAGTCCCAGAGGTGGTGTTATACAGGAGTCCAAGGTAGAAGCTGGCATTGAACTTCCTGATTTCAATGAAAATAATGGAATCTCAGGGTGGTAGAAACCAGATGGCAGTGTTTAATCATCATATGTAATTGCCCCCAATAAGCCAGGAAAGAGATCAGAAAAGATAAGGAGAAACAGGTTGCCTTCAAATGGAAGGGACAACTCTATACTTTATAAGGGTTCTTTCTACTCTTTTGCCCTCCGTCATAAAATAGTTCAGAGGGATCTTGATTGCCTTGATATTTCACAGACTATCACACTGGGACAAATCATCATTGACATTATGCTAATTGGATCTGGAGAACAGGGAGTAGCTGAAACCCCATATGTCCTAGAAAGGCATGTGCATGCCAGAATATGGGAGAAAATCTCCACAATATTTCAGGAGTCTGCCACATTGGTGAAGATTCCAAGGATACAGTAGTCTGGGAGCATGGCAGAGTATCTCTTCTGAAGTATGAGACATGTTTTAACTGACTAACTGTCCACAAAGAGGCATAAGGTTTGGTGGGCCCTTTGGGTTCTAGAAACAACATAATTATGTTACTAGGACCCTAGTTCTGGATCCCATTTGAAGCTGTCAGTTCTGATTAAAACTAGGCTGCCATTCAAACTACTTAACCACTTGGACTTTGTGACCAATCATATCCAACTGGACTGGGAGTGTCTGTGACAGATAGGGATGCTCAGTGGGATCTCTGGAAAGCCCCACTATGAGAAGTGAAGAACACTTCCCTTGGGGTTTGGAGTACAGCCATGCCAACCTCTAACAGCAAGTCTCCATTAGAAAGGCAGATATAGACTTGCTACAGAGCCTCGTAGAGACCAAACACCTGACCATGGAACATCAAGTGTTTGCTTGTCACAAACTGGGTGTTACCTGATTGACCAGCAGCATCCCTTTGTCAAATGGAAATGGTTTGCATAAGAGTAGGCCCAAGCAAGTCTGAAAAGAACAGTGAGGAGCACTGACAGGTGGCTCAGACTCCCACAGCACTTGCTCTTCATACTGTGGAGAACTTACCATAAATCTAAACAGATCCACTTTACAAGACATCCTTTATTCTGTGATTAGGGCCTTTCTGCTTTTTGATATGAAAATATTTTTTATTTGATTACTTTTGATATTTTGATTATTTTGCTTATTTATTTGATAATGATGATAGGAAACACTAGGGTTTGTTTCCTTTATTATTTGTTTGTTGCTCAGTGTTTATACTTGACAAAATAAGATACCTTATGTTAGTTTCCGGGAATTTTATTAGTTTGTGAAAGACTTAGGTTAGAAACCACTGGTGTATTGGTTATGAGCACTGTAGGCCCTAGAGATAGTTACAAACCCAACTCCACCACTGGTATCTGGAGGAAATTTATTTACCCTTCCTGGACCTCAGTTTCCTCATTGATTTCATAGGGTTTGGGAGCAAATTAAATGAGGTATTGCATAGAAAGTGTTTCTTTCTCCCAGGATCTGGAATTGAATAAGAGCTCAATAAACTTTTGTTATTATTGGTTTATTATTGTTATTGCTATTATTACTATTAATACATTGGTCCAAATCAGGCCAGAAAAGAACCTATTAAAACATTCTGCACCACTTTGAGCGGGTATCTCAGAATATGACATCACCTACTCTGAGGACACAGCGTGAGTTCCTGGATTAGACACTGATATAAGAATCAAGCAGCTTAGGGGAGCCTGGCTGGCCCAGTTGGTTAAGTGTCTGACTTCAGCTCAGGTCATGATCTCTTAGTTCATGGGTTCAAGCCCCCTGTCAGGCTCTAGGCTGACAGCTCAGAGCCTGGAGCCTGCTTTGGATTCTAGGTCTCCCTCTTCTCTCCACCCCTCCCTCATTCACACTCTGTTACTCTCTCTCTTTCTCAAAACATAAATAAATACACATTTAAAAATTTTAAAAAAACAATAAAGCAGCTTAGATACTAACTTGGCCCTCTTCCTAACTTCCAGTGAAACCACTGTATCACTTCTCATCTGCAAAAATCAAGGGTGGGAAGAAACCTACTTTGGCTATAAGAACCATCTCCAAAATAGTCCTAAGCTATCTGTACCTCTTCAGGAAAAGGGAATGAGTGGGAACAGCATGATTCAAACATGTTTGCTTCCTAGCCACTTTCTTGGGGGTGAAATTTACATCACATTAAATTAGCCATTTTAAAGCATACAATTCAGTAGGATTTAATACATTCATAATGTTATGCAACCACCACCTCTATCTAGTTCCAAAACATTTCCATCATCCTAAAAGAAAACCTCATGCTCATTACGTAGTCAATCCCCATTGTCCCTCCCACTATCCCTGGCACCTGTCTCTATGGACTTACCTATGGTGGATATTTCACATAAATGGAATCTTACACTATGTAACCTTTTGGGTCTAGTTTCTTTCAGTTAGTATGCTTTGGAGGTTCACCTATGTTGTAGCAGGTATCAGTACTGAATTCTCTTTATGGCTAGGTAATATTCCATTGTATGCATGTACTGCAATTTGTCATTCCTTTCATCCATTATGGCCATCTGGGTTGTCATAGCCACTTCTTATCACTCATTATCATTAATGATTTTCACTGTGGTTATCCCATTTTGTTTTTAACTTGCCTCTCTTATTTTGCAATAATATACATCTCAGACTATTCAGTGAGTGCATCAGTTGACGTTAAAAGACCCACATTCCCATATGGCCATATTTCAAAAGATAGTTTTGGGCTCAACAGCATCCTCCCTAACTCCAATCGTCCTCTTTTCTCCAAGAGTGGTGCCATTTAAGATGTGTGCTCTAAAAACAGCCCAGGTGTGCAAGAGAATACACTGACTTCATAATCTGGGTGACCAATATATATAAACAAACAAGCAAATATGTTCCAGAAGGGAAAAAGAAACCCAGAGTGGCTCCGGGGGAACTTTGGAAGGCAGATGATGTGGTCTGTCATATCAAGAGAGAACATTTGTCCAGTCAAAAAGAGGGCAGAAGTGGTCCATCTTTATGGCCCTAAGCTCCTATCTGGAGTGAGCTATCCTGAAAGAGTTCTACCCTGGGTGTCAAAGGGCCTTCTATTCTATTTTATTTCTGTCCACTTAGTCCTCTCATCACAGACCAATAGCATAAGGACATTTTTCCTAATTGGAGACATATCTCTCAGGAAGATTATGAAGAACATGGTCCCACACCAGAGATCATGAGACCACCTGAGTTGATTGTGTGATTTGGAAGTAAACTAAGCCCATGACCTCTCATATGGGTTATCCAAATGCTAAGAATATCCTTATCACTTGCTTCATGGTGCTTTTTCCTTCCCATTTAGATTCTGCTGCTTCACATGATGAATCCTGTCTCTAAAACAGCCTCACCCAAAAAGTTGTGTCTACACCCCACTAAGGCAAATGGAGATCTGGCAATGATCCAGTTCATTTGATCAACATAGCTGGCGGAACCAGATAATTTAAGCTCCAAATTTCCCCATTAATCAAAATAGTCTGATGACGGATACATCTGCTTTTACTTTGGGTTGTATAGACACAGTCTAATTGTGCATTTCCTAAAAACAGAATTGTATCATCTGTAACATTCATAGAGCTCTTCCTGCCCACATTTCTTTCCCAGTCTGTTTGACTGAACAGATAACTCAGTAATTAAAATTCATAATCGACACATGTTGAGTATTTTTCCTCTTTCTTCTGTTTTTACAATCCTTTTCCCTGACTTCTGAGTGGTTTGCTAACTGTTCCACTTTTCAGAAGTAAATACTAGAGGTTATCTTCCTCTGGGGCCGCCACATTGGCCATCTTTCTTATATGTTTCCTCTTCCCTCTTGCCTCAGCCCTAACCCCCAACACTATTAGAGGCAGGAACTTCAGAAACACTGACAGCTTTGACTAGTCCTTGAAGGCCATTTGGGAAACTAAAGTAGCAAGTAGTAAGAAAAATAAAGAATGGCAACAACAGAGAGTTTGGTTTGAAGCCAGATATACCACTGTGTTTACAGCCATGGTCTTCCATTTCAGCAGGTCTGTAAGTCCTAGACAAGCTTATTAGCCTTGTGCCATTGGAATGGAATCTGGCCAAGCCAACCTTGTGCAAAACAAGTAGAAGGACAGCTGGTGGGCTGGTGGGCAGCAAAGTTTGCGGTCTTTGGTAAAATGTTTTCCTGGGGGCACAAAATGAATGCGTTCTGAAAAGGAAGACCAAGTTCTTGAAGCTGACTTAGGTTCTTTGGAGTTGACTATGCAAGAGCCATGTTCAGCTTTAGAGCAGAGCCCACATGGTTTCTAAAATAAACCTGAACCAAGATCATCACCAACTTCTTTAACTGGGAATAGACCCCCAGATTCACATCTTCTTCTGGGGTTCTTGCATCCCTCCCTTCAACATGCTAGTAGCTTCTTTTCTTCTCAGCACCTAGGAAAGCCTTCCCATAATGGATTTCTCTGCTTCCCCACAGCAGCCCTGTTATTCTGACAGAGGAAGTCACCACCAAAATTACACCATGACTGAGCTGCCAGCCCCTCCCCTTTTTGATGCCCTGAAGCCCTGCTCCTGGCCACAATTTTGGGCTCAGAGAAGTTTCTGATTCTTTGAAACTTAAAGCATTGAGATTCTAAAGCTGCTCTTGCATAATCCAATTAGAGAACCACTTTTAACTGGCTTGTACATTTCTCCCAGACTTACCTTCATCAGAGTACATAAATGAGGATGGCTCCTCACAGTTCCAGAAATCTGTGAAGTCAAGATGGTATTTTTAACGCACCCATTTTAAACAATGTCTGTGCCGGACCACTTTTGTTTTTGCTGTTGGCACAGGTGAAGAGCTCCTAACAGCTGAGCTCCGGATTCGACATGTGTAGCCCAGGGAGGGCCTTGGATTTTTCAAAGGGTAATGTTCTCACACGTGGAAAAACACTCAAGTGTTTTCACTAGTCATGGCTCAGTATAGCTCCTTCATGTGTATTTCATAGACAAACAAGAGGCATCTAACAATGGAAATTCTATCACCTTATCTGTTTTACTCTTCCTCCCATCTGGAAAACACACACACGCACACACACACACACACACACACATGCACACACACCTGGGAAGTTCACTTTCTTCTTGGATTCCAAAAACTTTTATGAGTGTACATAGAATTTTCTCTTGAGTACTCAGAAGGGCTTTGCATATTCCCCAAATTGTGAAGAATATGAGACCTGGATTACTTTATTTCAGCCAGAACCTGGCCTAGAAGCTATAAAATCTCCTGAAGTTCCTAGATGAATAGGGCACTGACTTCCTAGCAAGTGGAAGGTCATGTGCCATACTCCATGGGCTATGTAGAAATGGTGTGCGGTGCCCTTCGGCTGTAATGAAGAATAGCCTAAAACTGGTCAGAACAGCACACCCTTGAAGCAAGCCACTTGATCATTTCTCTGTGCAAAAGGAAAATAGGAAATTTTGGTCTCTTTGTGGTCCCTCATCGACCATACTATCTTTCATGGTGGAGGGGTCCAAAACATGCCACTGCATCATAAAAATTATTTTGAGTAGAAGGTGTTGAGCTCCTCAAGTACCTTATCTGCCTAAAACAGAGCCCCTTGAAAGAGCTCAAAAGAACTCTGTGGTCATAAATCCTCTACCCAGGAATTTCTTGCAACCAGGGAGAATTCTTTTATCAATGGAGAGAAAGACATTGTCAAAAAACTGTCAGGTCTTCTATCTTTTCTCCCAAGGGCCCATTTATTTTTCCAAAAATCATTTGTTTTCCCACAAATGTATAGAAGCCCCAGATTCTAACTGCCACAGTCTTCGAATGTGATTAAATCTGTCTTTTCTCTTGCATATCTGCCTTTTGTCAGTTTAATTTCACAGGTGCCCACATTCCGAAGCTAACAGGGTGGAGGAAAAGATTTTCCTCCTCTAGAATAGGGTCAGCATGTGCTGGCTATCTTCCATCAGGCCCTTCAGATCTTGGCTCTACCATTCTGCCTTTCGCTCTGCCCTAGGAGACTGCTGCATGGACTACTCAATAGCCTCCCTTGCCCTCTGGTCTCCACTAGGGTTTGGCTAATGGTGACCATCAGAAAGAACACAGAGAAAGAAGAATGAAGTCATGGTCCTTCTATTCTTCCATATCTCCCTACCGCTGTGGGATCACCATGGGCTATGTCCCTCAACTCAAAGTCCTAGCTCCTGTAAATGAATCTGTTCCACACCACTTCTCCAGCTTCTGGTTCTGATCATTTTTCCCTCCTCTTACCATTTGTGGCCTAGATAGAGTCTTAACTAACCCCTGAACATTGCAAACACCTCTTGCAATTTTCCTTTACCCTTGAATTTTCCTTTACCCTACGAACACCTCTTGAATTTTCCTTTACCCTACTCCATCTCTGTACATGGTCGGTCGCATATAAATTCCTTCAAAGTACCCAATTTGGATGTGCTTTCTCACCAGAACCCTCAGGGAAGACAGAAAGCAATCATGGATTTCAAGGCAATACCATTTAGGGATTGGGGGAGTCACTGAACACCTACTACTCCAAGCCCTCTCTCCTGATGTGGCAGCAAGGTCCAGCTGACTTTTTCTTGCTCCTCTGGAGCTGTGAAAGCCCCATCACTGCTCCTACCACTTAGGCCACTGTCCTTGTGTTTATTACCAAGACGAAGGTAATGGCAGGACACCACCACCAGCATTTCAGCACTCGTGAGAAAGACCAATCTGACCTATGTCCCTCTTTCAGCAGAGATTTTATTAAGTCTCCTCAGGATTGGGTAAGAGGATAGTTAAGACATAACACCCACTGTGTGCTCAAAAGTGCCTTCCATGGTGACTTGACCTTGGAGTGGCAGGACAAAGCTATATGTTTTTCCCTCTCTCCCCACAGCAAGGCAATGTCCCCACCTAACAGGACACTCTTCTTAGAGAGAAAGGCTCTATCTTCTCTTTTCATTCAATTCTAATATCCTTCTTAGCCAAAGCCCTCCCTGCTTCCTCTCTGCAGTAGATCTCCCAGGAATGGGATGACCCACCTAATAAACTGCACATTAGATCTGAACATAAGAAGGTGACCACCTGCTTCTCATTAGGTGTCATAAACAAAAGAGGGAGAAGTGGGTAACCTGGCATCCCCATAAGCTACACTCCTGATCATAAGGCACTTACACTGGTTTCCTGTCATCTAAAAGACTCCATCTGAGTCTTTGTCCTAGAATTCCAAGTCCATCAGAATCTGGCCTCAGTCTATCCTTCCAATAATGGCCAACAGTCCTGATCAACTGTTGGGTTAAGTGATCAAGGACCTTATAGGCCAAGTCAGAGGGTCTTCATCTGCTTTGTAGGTGATGTGCCCCGGTGGTGAGGGAGGGAAGATGCATACAATGAAAGATCACACAGACAGCAGTGTGGCAGAAGACCAGAGTGAAGGTAGCCTGAGGTTGGTGGGGAGGTGGGGAGGAGGAAGTTCCATGGCTACCTTGGAATGTGGGCTTCCATGGGTCAGGAGGGCTTGTGAACAATGCCACCCCTTTGCAGAGGAGCATGTGGTATGGAACAAGCTGCTGCAAGCTCCCTGGGGAGTCAAGGGGTCAGGGTCTCCACTGCTCCTGCAGCCCTGCTACTGCCCACCCCACCCTCTCCCCAGAGTAGAAAAGGGAGGGGAAGGGAGAGTTTGGGGGCGGGGGGAAGGAAGGGGAAAGAGAGGCATATTTTTTAAAGTAAAAACTTCTGGGTTCTCAGAGTATTCTGAGCTGAGCCCTGATCACACTTTCTCTAACCTTCCTTGCTATTTCAGAAAACTGATCTCTCCCTGGGGCTCTGGGAGTAAACTGAGTGGGACATTTAGGGACCCAGGCTGGGAGGCAGGGATCCCAGGTGGTGCCGCGCTACTGGCACCCCCCGCCGTCCTGCCAGCCTGTATACTGAGATGCTGTCCGGGGCATCTGCGGATAGTACCGAAGCCCCAAGGTGAGCGGAGGCACTGAGGGTCTTTGTGTTTTGACTTAGGGAGAGACACCACCTCCATAAAGATTTCTCCCATTAAAGACCAAAAAAGATAATCTACAAAAGAAGAAATAAAGATTCAATAGCACCTGTAATGTTGGACGACCTCCCTATCTAGCAAAAAAAAAATGCAAATTAAGGCAGGATATCGTTTTTCACTTGTCAAACCACCAAACACTGAAAAAAAGAGAACACCCATTGCCAGGGAGAGTTTCAAGAAACACAGTCTTTTATAAATCACTGGTTGTTATATAAAGCAGACCTGCTTTCCTGGTACTTTTTAGTAAGTATCCAAACCTTGAAAAGTCACACACCTGTCACCCAGCCATCTCATTGAGTGGAATTTATCCCAGATCACTAATTAAGGATGTAACCAAGCTACTAACTCTTACTGGATGATTGCCTGTTGTCCAATTCTCAGTCTTCCACGTTGGATGACTGGAGATGGTGTCTACCCCCCTTACCAAACAATCCGTTTGGTTACCAGCCAAGTGAAAAAAGTGTTGATTTTTAATAAGCATTTATCATTATATTTAATAAGCACATTATCTTAGTGGCCATATAAACAAAAGTCCCAAATTTGTTACCTTTCTATGCTAGGCTTTCGTTTTTGGCTTTGTTTCCATGGTCTGTGCCAGAAATAGTTCAACTCTTCACACTTTTTATTTTAATTGGAAATTCTTATATAATGCATATGACAAATAATTTAACATAGATTTGACCCATAATGAGTCAGGGAAGATTAAAATACAGCAAGAAAAAATCCCCCAACTTTGTGTGGTTTAACCAGCACAAAGTGTTATTTTTGGCCCATGCTTCTTATCTCATATGGGTCAGCTAGAGGGTCTGCTTAGTGTTTCCTCACCCAGGGACCTTATCTGCTGGGCCTCCGTCTCTGCAACATTCCTGGCTGCCCAGGCCTCGGAATAGCACCCAGGAGGAACAGTACTAGTAGCTAAATTCTCTAGCCTGGGAGAGACACCATCATCTCTACTCACGAATCTTGGAACAGAGTCACATGGCCATACAAATAACTTCGGGTGTGTGGGGAAGTGTGATTCTATCACGCCTAGAAGGAAGAATATCGGAATGTAAGTGAACCATCCTCATGAAGGCCAAGGAGTTTGCCCCTAAGGTATCAGACTTAGGTATCAGACTGCATAATTCATTCTTGAAATTTTCTGAGTACATTGTGAGGAAAGAGGAAATGGAACCAATCTCATTAATTGATGGTCCATTCAGTGATTAGCTATTGAGTTCTGCATTATGCTAGGAATTACAAAAAAACAAAGAAGTATTATCACAATGTTTCCAGGTGCTTAAATCTACCTGAAGGTGTAATACTTGGCATATAAATTGAATATAAAATGTGGGGAATCATGGAGTGCCTGGCTCAGTTGGTTCAGCCTCTCACTCTTGATTTTGGCTCTGGTCATGATCTCACAGTTGAGAAGACTGAGCCCGCATGGGGCTCTGCACTGACAGTATGGAGCCTGCTTGGGATTCTCTCCCCTGCCCCCACTCTCTGTCCCTCACCCATTTGTGCACTCTCTTTCTCAAAATAAATAACAAATAAACATTTTTTAATGTAGGGAGTGAGAAATAGTGCCTAACAACAATATAAGACTGATTTCTTAACCTGCTTCCAATTTCAGAATCTCTCAAGTAGCTATTTCAAATGATACAAAATCAAGCTCCAGCACCAGAAATATTGAATCAGAAAATATTCAGTGAGATGAAGGCCAAGCAGATGAACGCTGATAAAATTCCCTGGGTGACTGTGGGCTTACCCTCCAGTTAAGAACCCTTGAAATGTAAGAATCCAACAGTCGTGCTCTTAAGGGAAAAAAGAGTGCTACAGACACTAAATACATGTGAGATTTAGAGGCGAAAGAACCTGTAGGCTGCAGCCTTGTGGTCAGGGAGGTTTTCAAGGGGAAGGTGGCCCCTGGTCCATTGAAGGATGTGTAGGGTTTGACTATGTAGTTACAAGAGGTAAGGAGAGTTCAGGGCTCAGGGGTAGGCATAGCTACATATAAATTCTACTAGAAGGATGAAGAATAATGAAATCACTGGGGACTTAAGTTACAATGATGCTTAGAATCTGAGTTTTCTGAAAAGTGAGTATTTAGTTTAGGGACTCTGCAGAAAGCCTTTGGATCCGCATAGTTCCTCAGCACTTTGGACAGTGCCAGGCAAATAATAAGTACTTCATTAATATTTGTTGAATTAATTAAATTATTAATTAATAAAACTGAATTGGGTAACCAAGAATCAAACTTCAAAAGTCAAAGAAGGTAATTAATGGCTGTTTATGAATAATTTATAACCAACTTCTCCTTTGGTTCTACTTCTCCCAGAGATTAAAACAAGAAGTTATATGGCCCTTTCATTTTTATATATAATATAAACACTACTCCTGCTTCCATAAAGCATCCTCAGAGCTCACTAAATAAGCTGAAGAGGTCACTGAGATCTCCTCAAAGACAGAAGCATGTCGTGGAGAGGCTGATAAAACACAATGGTTAAAGGCATAACTGTTGGAGTCGAACAGATCTTGCTTTGTCCTTTATTTGCTGCCTGACCTTGGACAAATTATTTACCCTATTTAGAAAGCTGGGAAAATTATATCTAACCCAAAGGCTGTTTTGAAGATTAAATAATATCAAGACTATAGAAACAATTTAGAAAAATATAAGACAATGGCATGGTCAGGACCAGTAGATCTTAACAATTTCCTGGAACTATATTACCTGTGACAGATGAGGATATCAAGACATGCATTCAACTGAAGCATCAAAAACCCTACATTCTAAAACTCAACAGATCAAACCACACAAAGGCAAATGGCCACAACTCAGTCAGTACTGGATTTTAGATTTATGAATTTATACAACTGCATTCAACATGCAAAACCCTTTTCCATATGCTAAACTACCCTGCTGCTAGATGGAGAAAACTCCCTGCATTTCATTTTCACAAATCACTGAGACAAAAATGATTTAGCCAACAAACTTTCTTTGCATTGGCCTGACCTGTATTTACAAGGTTCTCTGTTGGCCATACTACCTCGTTCTCTTCCCAACCCTGTGCCACCAGCTTAAACAAACACATGCATCTGCTCATAAGGAACACACTCAGGTCTTTGTCTCTTCCAGGCAAAGAAATAAAACAAACATGTAAACAAAAAAGGTTGATATGATAAAACTTGAGCCAACCATGGTTTTTGGCTATAGAACACCAAACTGGCTAAACTAATTTCAAAAATCAAAACAGACTTGATTGAATGAATGCACAATTTATTGGATACTAATCCAATTGAGTAGGTTCATAGCTGTCCAAGCAAAAGTAATAATATGAAAGAGTAGTTCGCATTTTAAAGCATATACTATGTGCCAGAAATTATGCTAAATGCTTTGTGTGGAGTATTGTGCTATCCATACAATAACCTAATAATGTAGTACTAGCTTATCCATATTTCTTAAAGCAGTAGTACCACTGAAAGGGTGAAGAGTTTGCCTAAGAAAGCAGCAAATCCCTAAAACTCAAGTTGTGATAACCTGACCTTATTTCCTATGCTTGGTTATTACATTTGATTATCAGGAATGCGTGGGTATAATTCATCTTGATTTTTTAAAAATTTTCAAATGTTGGTTTATTCATGAGAGAGAGAGAGAGAGAGGAGAGGCGAGAGGCGAGAAGTGAGAGGCAAGAGACAGAGAGAGAGAGAAGAGAGGCAGAGAGAGGGAGACAGAATCTGAAGCAGGCTCCAGGCTCTGAGTGGTCAGCACACAGCTCGACATGGGGCTCCAACTATGGACAGCAAGATCATAACCTGAGCGGAAGTCAGACGCTTATCTGACTGAGTCACCCAGGTGCCCCTTATCTTGATTTTAACATGGCCTTCAACAAAGCTTCCTGAAATCGTTGTGCTCAAGATCTAAAAATTTAAGCTAGGTATTACCAAAATGAAATAAATGTATGATACCTTGATCAACCTTGGTGAAGCACAGTTGATTATTATCATTATTATTCTTATTAAATTTTATAAAGGATGGTCTCTAGTTAGGTCCTCTATAGCCGGATCTTAATCAAAATATTACTGATTTGGGATGAAAACACAGAAGAACATTTAATATGTTTATATTAATATGTCACGTGTATGATATTTACATGTTACAAATCACATGGTAAATAATTACAAATAAGAAACAAGATTCAAAGACTCTCAAGAAGCTCATTCTTTTTCTCCACAAACATTTGTTAAACACCTATGAAATGCCAGGCACTGTGCTGGGCACTAGGAACATGTTGATTGTTGAGAGACACAGTCTTTGACCTCAAAGAATTCATGGTCTGGCCAAACACACTAATAGCCTGAAAAATCAGTAAGCTGGTATTGATGAGACAAATACAGAATCCAATTTTGGGACTCGTACAATCAGCCTAAAAAGTAAAGAGTGGGGAGTGATGTGGCTCCCTGGTCACTGACGTGTAAAAGACTTTGGAGTATATTTTGCCACATGCTCCAAGATTCAAGAACAAACTGTTGCTCTCAGAGATACTAATGTATTTTGGGGATGTGCTACTGACATGATAGTGCTCAGAATAAAGAAGATGATAAACTAGCACTCTGGAAAGATCCAATCCTATACATAGCTCTGGATTCACTTCTCGGTATCCAATATCTAAGAGGTGATGAGAGATATTTACACACTGGCAAGGATCTAGAAGCAATGGCTTCTAGATAACAGGATAACAATGAACCAGGATAATGATAAGTCATGCTCACCATGAATCATGAGAGATGTCTGGAGACCTAAAAAGACAAGGAGTCAGGAGCCTTGATTGCTGTCCTCAAATATCTCCAGACTTTCCAGGTGAAAGGAGAATTAGATGCCAGCTCTCTCAGAGAGCAGACTAAGTACTAATGGGAGGAAAGTGTTCATGGCAAGATCTTCAAACAACACAAATGCAGCAAAGTCAAAGGAAAGAAAACAGAAAGGCCTAAAGGCACTGGTCTATTGTTGGGACTGCCTTTCCTGACACTTATCTTGTACCCCGCCTACAGAGAAAGAATGGTACCCAAGATAGTCCACAGGGAGGAGTAAGCATCCATACCACATGAAGCCAAGGTGGGGTGGAGTCACTGTCCTCTAGGAGGATGCAATTGGATGACCTGAGCTTGAACAACACACAACCAAACTGAATCATAGAGCAAAAAATAAAACATCCAAAGTCCCCACAACGCCCTGTTCTTTTGCAATTTGAACTTGGGGAAGGCACTAAATCCTGGGAATTCATTCTTGAAAATGTCTCCTGGAGCAGATTCTTCTTCTCTAAGACCTGCCATGCTAACAGTTATTACCCCACCCCAGACTCTTTCACCAGATTCCCAAGGGACATTCACTCCATTTGCTTTTTGTATTGGGATAGAGGAAGCGACCCACAAAACGTGTTTAAGTATCACTCTTAGAGTCATGCGAGGGACAAACTGGAAGGAGTAAAATTGGGGTCCCCAAAATGAAATACGGGGTTTCCCCCACCCCAACTTCAAAAATTTCCTTTGTTATGCTTCTAATTGTAATAATTAATGCCAGCCAACATTCACGGAGTATTTACCAAATTAGTCTGCAGGAATTTTTTTTAATGGAAGTTCTTAATTTATGTTCATTTTACAGAGCAAAACTGAGTCAAAGAAAGGTTAAGGACGGAGGAACTCACATATAGTGGTAACCATTGCTTCCCCATCCCACCGGCCATTTGTAGCGGATTATCTGCCTCTGAAGCCCACCCGCTTAACCACTGCACTAGTTTGCCGGCTTACCACCTTACAACTAATTTTTCTATCAGTAGACGGCCTTTAAAACTAATAATCATTCAAGATTTTTTAAAATAATGAATAAAGTTATGGAGAGTAGAAATAACCCTCATTTGAGACTTCAAGTGTGATATCCAGGTTGTCTGCTTGTTTTTCCTCTCTGGGCTTGTTTCTTTGTGAGATGAACAGTTATTAGGGAAGGTATGGGCTCTCTCACATCTCTACCATTTTATGGCTCCGGATGCAATAGATTGAATGTAGCACCAGCAAAAATGGGAGTTTGTCAGAAAATCACTAAGTCATCTATACCCATCTTTTTTTCTTCTTTATTTGATTTTCTTTTTACCCTGAAGTGAGGCTAAACCCAATCATTTACGATGTTAAAGAACAATTCGACCTCTTCTGACCCTGGCCAAACAATCGTGTTCAGAGAGAGGAGAACTAGAGGGCGGGAGAAGGTGGCAGGTGCGAGCAGGGCAGCGAGAGGGCAGCGGGGGGGGGGGGGGGTGGCCTGGTCCAGCGCTCGGCGCCCCCAGGCGTCCTGCCCGCCGCGCGTTCCCGGAAGCGTCCAGAGCACCGCGCATCCGGACAATCCCTGCACCACACTGACCCCTAGGGGCGGCGCGGCGCTCCGCAGCCAGGGCTCCCGCGCACACAAAAGGAGCCGCCGGAGTTTCCAGCTGGAGCCGGCCAAAAAATCTGCGGCGAGTGCTCTCAGATGCAGACACCACAAAGCCAAAACATTAACATTTTGCTTGCTATTTATTCAGCTTCTCCGTCTTTAATTCCCCCTCGCCAAGTAGCCTCCAAATGTGTCTCTCCGAGTATCAAAGTGATCACTTTGGATTAAAGTATTCCTTCTCAAAAGATACCTTAATTAAAATGTGTGTGTTGGGGGGAAGGAGGGAGGGGAAACCTCCGTACCTCTCATTCTTCAATGGGAAAGAAAAGGAATGACTAGTTAGAGGAAAAGGGAGAGGGCCTTTTCACAACACAAGATACAAAATGAGTTGTCTATAAGCTTTTTATTTGTTTTTCTGGTAGTTGTTCAAACACTTTGGATCATAGCGACAACAGCAACAGTAGCAGGTAACATTCACTGAGTACTTACTGTTCCCAGTACTTCCATTTAGCATATGCATTTTATTATGAGGCAACTAAGGCACGGAGAGGTTATGAGGCAACTAAGGCACAGAGAGGTTTAGTGACTTGACCAGGGTCACACAGCTTGCAGGTTGCAGTGTTAGGATTCCACTCCACAGCCTCCTCCAATTACTATTCTGCAGCCCCTTCTAAGCTGCAGCTCTCAAGGCATTTCAAACCTGAATTTACACTTCCAAAGACTTCATCTGTTATTAGCAAAATTCTGCTAACAGGTAACCCAGCACCCCAACTTCACAAGGAAAAGTCCAGGGTTTCTCACGAAGGAGGAAAAGGAGCAGGTTATCTACAAGGCTGAGTCACTGCCGGAGGCGAGGACTCAACACTGGAGACCATCCCGGTTATTTGCAGCATCACTTAAAAGTTCCTTAGGAGAAGGTGCTGAAACTCTCTCCCTCAGTTTCTTCATCTCCAGAATAGGAATACTAAAATACTTTGTCATAAGGCTCTTGTGAAGTCATGTGAGATGAGTCATATGAAGGGCATAGCACATTGCCTGGTACAAGCTAAACACTCAAGAAAAGTAGCTGATTGTTTAGTGTGGCTATTGCTTTTTACTAAAACCTGGCTATACAGGGTCAGGGTGGTAGAGAGATAGATGTTCGTGAAGTTGATTTCCACATGCAGGGTTCCCTTGAGAACCCACTACAGAGAAAGGAAAAGGAATTTCATACTTAAAAAGCCCTAATACCAGGCAAAAATTTATTTACAAAAAGATATCAGTGAGGGGGACCGTGGAGAAGAACATGCAACCTGATGGGAAGAACGTGCCTCACTCCCTGGATACCCAGAACTGTGCTCGGGGCTCAGTGGCTATGAAATGGTTCCTGACACTGTCCATGAAATATTCTTCCCCCAGATTTCAAACCTGAGTCTGACCAAGCCTGTAGACCCAACTAGCAATGGTAATAAGGAGACAGAAGAATGTGTTAAATCATGCTGTAGGAATGCAATTGGCAAAAAGCAGAATGTGGTAAACTCTACAGGACAAATAATCCAGTTTCTTTAACAAATAAATTACATGATACCAACCAAATTCAATGGGCAGGCTTTGAATTTTGATTTGAATGACCAACTATTAAAAAAATTAACACTTGTGAGACAATTGGGGAAATGTGAACATTAACTAGATACTTGATATTAAAGAAAGACTGTTCATTTTTTAGATGTGATCATGCTATTGTGGTTATGGGCTTAAAAAAGAGCCCTTATTTTTTAGAGATACTCACAGAAGGAAGTACCTATGGATGAAACGTTATGATGTGTGGCATTTGCTTTCAAATAAGCCATTCAGGGGACACCTGGGTGGCTCGGTCGGTTAAGTGTCCAACTTTGGCTCAGGTCATGATCTCATGGTTCGTGAGTTTGAGCCCCACATCAGGCTCCATGCTTACAGCTCAGAGCCTGGAGCCTGCTTCAGATTCTGTGTCTCCCTCTCTGCCCCTCCCCCACTCATGTTCTTCTCCCTCTCTCTGTCAAAAGATAAGTAAACATTAAAAAAAATGTTTAAATAAATAAAATAAAATAACCCATTCAGGGGTAAAGTTGAAACAAGATGTGTTGCTCATTGTTGAAGCTGGGTAATGGGCACAGGAGGGTTCATTTCATGATTCTATTTTAGTGTGTACAGATGAAATTTTCCAGAATATTTGTTATGAATGACTGATCTAACCATCAGGTGAAAGAATGTACACATGTTCAGGTGCAGAGGTGGGAATACCCAGGTATTCTGCAAGAAACAAGGAGCAGTGCAGACTCACACAGGTTGTATAAAACAAGGTAGAGACATACACGTTTGGGCAGAAATGGTAAGCTTTGATTATGAAGAGCCACGCATCCCAGCAATAAAAAGAGCAGCTAACAATTTTTTGACAATTACAGTGTGCCAAACCTATAGTTTCTCCCCACGCTCTTCGGTGCTAGATCAATCATTAATTCCACTTGCCAGAAGAAGAAAGTGACGCTTACAGAAGGTATGCCATCTATGCAAGCTGAGGAGCCGAAATCCAAACCAGAGACTACACAGACCCCAGTCTTCGCCACCGCTGACAGGTCATGTGTGGGCAGCACGGGGGCTGGGCCAGGCTCCGCCTGATCTGAGCTCTGGCAGGAGCTCAGGAGAAGGTCTGGAAAGAAGACTGCAGGTGGGGGGAAACCAAAAGATACTGTAGTTGTCGAAATGAGAGCTGGGGAGGCTTGAACAAAGGAATGAGAGAGAAAATAGAGAGACCGAGAGCAGAAAGGAAGACAGGAAGAACACATAAGGGTCAAACAGCAGACTGGATTTAAGTGACCAGAAAAAGGAAACTGTCAAAGAAAGCACTGAACTTGGGAGGGTATCTAGAGAGAATTCTTTTAAACCATCGTTACAGGCGGGGAGAAGGGCAGATACGCGGTTGTATTCGATGTAGCTAGGTTTGGGTGCACTTTTTTTTGCTGTGGGGTATATTCAGATGACATTTTACAAAACGATGCTTTGCCTCATGATTTATGTACCATGATCTATTTAATTTCAGCTACAAAGTTGAAAATAGACACATCTTTTCAAGGAAAAAAGAAAGAAAGCAGACTTTGCTGGACTTTCGTGCCTCGCAATTGCCTGTAAAAATGGAGCTCTCTGGAGCACAGGGCCTTCTGGACAGATCTGGACAAGACAGCCAGACCACCTGGAGCTTGTTTGTTGAGGGAGAGATTAAAAAGGCCCTGAGGGAGAGGGAGAACCTTCCTGTGCCAGCAGAAAATTGAATCTCTGATGCTCCAGTAATCTCCCCATGCTTGATTTACTAGAGATGGAAGGAATTCTCATCTCCTGTGAAATGAGGGTGAAGCCCAAAAGACAGAGGCGACTGGTCTGAAGTCAACAGCTAGATGTTGGCAGAGGCGGGCCTGGAAGTCAGGGCACTTTATATTCCACCGGGCCTTGAGGTTTCTAGAACACAGCTCCCCTGGAGCAATAAAAATGTTCTTAATAAATTTCTCCAGTGAGCTACTAGTTTCTCTTATTTTTCAGAGTAAAAAACCGAAAATCAAAAGCCAGTTAGCAGTGAAGGTACCAGTCTGCTGACTTGCTGGGTAAATGATGGGACTTCATGGTTGTACCAGGAATGAACATGATTATTTGTTCTAGGGAAAGTGCCTTACTTAGCCTTTGATCCCAGGCACGGCGCCACTTAACACTGGGATGTATTCTATACCGCCTTGGTGAGCACATAATGCGGGGTTCTGAAAGAAGGAACTTGACCTAATTATATCTCCACTCCATGACAAGATGATCTTCGCCAGGTTTCGTTCATTTACTTTAAAGGCTTGTTGATAAATTAACAAGGGCAGATTTACTAGGCCCTAGGCAGACATCTAAGAACTCAGACAGTGTTGGAAGAGTCCCTGTACTCAGGCAGGCAGGGGAGCTGCTCCAGCATCGTGGCCTGGCATCCTGATGGAGGTACTCGGGGAGGGATGGCAGTGTCTTCAGATGCCAAGCCTGCCAGAGGCACTCAAAGACATCTGGTCACTCTTTTGAGAAGGCAGAGCCTCAGAACAGCAGGGCAAATTAATTTAAAGGAGCTAGGATGAGCAGCTCCATGCTGCTGATGGTTGATCTCAGCAGAATGTTTGTGGTATCAAAGACAGGCAGAGCGCACCAAGAAGTGGGTCCAAGCTTCCTGTCGAACCATGATTCTGCATCTGGAGCAGACTGAAGAGGAAGCCTTTGGGATCTGCTGGGAAGTCACCAAAATGGGAAGGAAGCTCACGGCGGTGGACCTAGTAGCAATGATCAATCATACCAGTAGGAGCCAGGGTGGCCTTTGCCACCTTGGCTGCTCCATGCAGTCCTATCCCATAGATCTGCAGAGGAGGACTCCTGCGGCCATGACCTCCTCCAGGTGCAGAGGACTCCTGTGGCCATGACCTCCTCCTGGTGCAGAGGACTCCTGCGGCCATGACCTCCTCCAGGGGCAGAGGAGGACTCCTGCGGCCATGACCTCCTTTAGGTGCAGAGGAGGACTCCTGCGGCCATGACCTCCTCCAGGTGCAGAGGAAGACTCCTGCAGCCATGACCTCCTCCAGGTGCAGAGGAGGACTCCTGCAGCCATGACCTCCTCCAGGTGCAGAGGAGGACTCCTGCGGCCATGACCTCCTCCAGGGCAGAGGAGGACTCCTGCAGCCATGACCTCCTCCAGGTGCAGAGGAGGACTCCTGCGGCCATGACCTCCTCCAGGGCAGAGGAGGACTCTTGCGGCCATGACCTCCTCCAGGTGCAGTGGGGCATCATCAGACTGGGGTTAGCACACTGTGCCATGGGAGAATTTGGTCCTCGAATTGGAGCAATGGCTGATTGATATACATTATATGACTGACCGCACTCACTTGCTCACTTTCTGGGCCAGCCACTGTGCTAAAAACACTGGAGACACAGGAATAAAGAGGACTTGGCTCCCTACCCTTGATGACTTGATGATCCAATGAAGGGTACAAACAGATAAACACTTCTTTACAGTATGTGGCATGTCTACAATAGAAGCAGGAAAGAAAGTGCTCTGGGAACTTGGAGGAGAAAGCAACAAACTCTATCTGGAGGGAAACAGTGGTCAAGAAGGCTATCCAGTGCAAGTGACATCTAAGCAGACCCCACATGAGATCAGGTCATCAGGTTGGGAGAAGTGTCATTCCCAGGAGGAACAGCATGTGCAAAGGCACACCAAGTTTGAAAACGGAAGGAAGTGTCTTCAGCCTCTTGCTCTGGCTTCACAACTTTCCACATCAGGTGACTTATAGCTCTGATTGTTGTCCCTCCCAAATGTATGACTTGGGTCACTCATAAGATTTATTGCTTGTGCTGTCTTATAACTGCTCATTTATGGGTCAGTGATGGAATGAGCAAGATGGTAGAAAAATAAGGCCTCCCTTGAACTTCCAAAGGTACAAGGAAATAAACTTTCAAGATATGGAGCTGCCCTTCTCCTGCCTGGTCTCAAAAAATAAATAATAAGAAATTTTACCAAAGCCCCTTCCACTCAGCACTTAGACACATGAGAACTTAGAAAGTATTTGTAGCCAAGAACATGGTTTGCTGACTGTCTCTCTCAGTATTGCAAGACCAAGGAGGTTATCGATAGCTAGGATTTTCTAGTTTCTTATAAATTTCCAGTCACCTTGGACAACCACCTTGGATTGTTCTGTCATGTCATTTCTCAGAAAAGGCTCATTGCTTGCTTATCCCTTCTTGAAATGAAAGGTGTTATGCTCCCTGAAAAATTCTATTTTTATTTTAAATGCTCAGTTGGGAACTTTAAACTTTGTTTTGCTAACTCATTTTTAACTGAAGCTGAACAACGGTGTACGATCCGAATTCCATAAATTTCTCTCTTAGCTTCAAAGACTTCCACTCCCAAGAGCTTGAACCCTGGCACTTTATACAGCCACGTGGTTTGAACGTGTTGGAGGGCTGAGGGTAGAACTTGCCATCAGGATCGCATTTGGGGCTAAAAAAATCCCACAGTCACGACTGGGGCAACCCTGCCCTTCTGTCAGCACTTTCGCTGCCCTCACCAGCCATTCTGGCTCCCACGATAACTCCAGTAAACCAGGAGCTAACCACAGAAGTAGAGAATAGGAGAGGCCCTCTGTAATATAAAAATACAGTGGGAGCTCCCTTATGGTGTCCGTGCATAAAGAATGCAAAATAATAGCATCTATTAACCATATCCAGTGTGCCAAGTGCTAGGCATACCACGACAAAAAGACAAAGTCTGGGCTTCATGGAACATGCATTCCTGGGGGGAAGAAAACATATACCAGCATGCCAGGCAGTTTTATGAAGAAATGTGATGTAAAACTGGCTACACGGGCAGAGATGATGGTGTAGGAGAGGACTGTTCTTGCTCAGATGATCAGAGAAGGCTTCTTTTAAGAGATAAAACTTGAGCAGAGATCTGTCTTAAAGGAGGGAGAGTCCAGAAGAATACCCAAGGGAAGTTGCTGGACCATTTTCCAGAAGGAAGTGTCTGAGGGCATCGCCCCAGAGCAGGAGGGCAAAAGCGGCTCCAGTTCCCATTAGCGATCCATCCAGGCACCGCAAGCAAGTGTGGTGTGCCAGGTTGGCCTCCTTACTGAGAGAACTCCCTGTCTACACCCCAGAAGTGCTTTGACTGTGATAGTAGTTAAGATAAATGGGTTTCAGGAGCGCTCAAATCACCAAAGGGAGAGGACCAAATCTGAGATCCTAATACCGATATTCTAGGCAGTGAGAGAAGAATCCATTCTAATTCAAAATAACCACATGAAGAATTTCTTTACACACAGACTGATTTGTATTCATCTATTTCTATCAATATGTATATAATAAAATCTATTTACAGAACCATCTTATGGAAGGTATATTCGTCAAATACTGTACTTCCCAGGATGAGTACCTTTGTTTATCTTTTCTCTCTTTTTGTTTTTTATTTTCATGTTAGGGGAAATTTCTCCAACTTTATCTTTTAATTCTTCTTTTGAAATTTTAGTTTTGGGAAATAAATGCTTAATTTCCAAGAGCTCTTTCTTATTCTATGATTGTTCCTTTTTTCATAGCCAACTGTACTTATTTTATGGACACAGAACCTTCTTGAACCTCTCTGAGGATATTAAGTAGAGGATTTTTTTTTTTACTTTCTTATGTTCCCTGGTTTAACCATTTTCTTCTAGGAGAATTATCCTATTGGATCTATCATGGTATTTGTTTTCATGTTGCTGGTTTTCTTTATACCCAGCAATCTTAGAGCTGGGTGATACATTTTTTTGCTGCTGTATGTGTACATCTCCTTGTCCATCACCCCATCACTAGGTTTCTTCCAAGAATAGAAAAATCTGACTATTTCTATGCATAGGGCTGGGGCTTGTTGCTGGCAGAATTCTACTACCACGAGTTGGTAACAAGCTGGCACTAGCATACACATTGCAGCCTTAATTCTCCTCAGAGATTTTTACCCAATTTCTTCAGAGAGACATCTGACATGTAGCTGAGGGACAGAGGGAGGCAAAATTTAGACTACTTGTCCTCTGTGCAGAAGGAAAAAGGGGGCGTGGGACCAGTACAACATTCCTTCCAGTGATTCTTAAATGGAGTCAGTACCCCCTTTTCATTTAGAAACAAGTAGGGCCATTTTTCATTGTCATAATAACTGGGGAATCATCGGTACTAGCATTAAATGGGCAGGGCCAGGGATGCCATAATACACAGGAGTGTCCCATTGAATAAAATTTGATCAGCAGGGTGCCTGGATGGCTCAGTCTGTTAAGCATCTGACTCTTGGATTCAGCTCAGGTCATGATCTCACAGTTTATGAGTTCAAGCCCTTCATCAGGCTTTGCGCTGATAGCTGTGGAGCCTGCTTGGGATTTTCTGTCTTTCTCTTTCTCTCTCTCTCTCTCTCTCTCTCTCTCTCTGCCCCTTCCCAGCTCATGCTCTCTCTCTCAAAAATAAATAAATAAACATTTAAAAAGAAATAAAACAAAATTTGATCAGCACAAAATGCCAATAAGGCCTCCACGGAGAAAGTATTGGATAGACTTCAGGTTAGATGTCCTCTCTCCGCGGCACCATCCGCAACTTTCCTCCTCACTCACATCAACTCTTCTACTTGTTCCTCAACATCTGCTCCCGCAAGCCCTCCAGTCTCTGGCCTGCAGACTGATGCTGTGTGGTGTTAAGGGCCCCCTCTGGATATTCGGAGCTATAGCTTCCCTGCTCTATTTAACTATCAAAGGGCTTCCACACCTTCGTTATCCACAAATTTACTGAAAGCACTGTTTGCTGCCAATCTCTTTTTTTTTTCCTCTTTGCTAATATGGGATTATTCCTATATGCCCATCTCATTGAGGTCTCAAGAAAGGGAGAGAGAATAACTAGGCTTCCGTGCAACATCATGGCTCTATTTTTTATTCTATCAACATGACTCAGTATCTTCATTCCCTTCTAAACACAAAGAGGGTATCAGCACACTTCCCATTCTTTCTAACACTCTCCCCTTCCAGCTTTTACCCTATAACTTGCGCTTGACTGTCGCCACTTTCATTACCATTTACATTTACATTAATTTCTGCAACTGCAAACATCATCCATTCTTTGTCCATAAACTGACTCTAAAAGTTGAAAATCGATAACTTTTATTTACATTTCAATATTATTTATAGCTGCCCTGCATATAATGTTTAATTATATTTCCTAAAGTCTCGATGTCCTAACTTTTGGACATTCAACAGAGAGTGTTTCTAGAAAAGAATTAAGTTAATGGATTGCCCCCACCCATTCTCTCCTTCTGATAGAATGTTTATGGTTTTTTTGTTTATGTTTTGTTGTTTTTTTAAAATATTTATTTATTTTTGAGAGACAGAGCATGAGCAGGGGAGGGGAAGGGGGGGAGAAGATCTGAAGAGAGCTCTGCACTAACAGCACCAAGCCTGATGTGGGGCTTGAACTCATGAACCATGAGATCATGTCCTGAGCCGAAGTCAGACACGCAACCAAATGAGCCACCCAGGTAACCCTCTTGATAGTTAATTTTATTTGTCAGTGTGACTGGGCCATGGGGGGCCTAGATAGCTGGTTAAAAGAAAATATTCTGCGTATGTCTGTGAGGGTATTTCTAGGTAAGCTTAATATTTAAATCTAAATAAAGTAGATTGCCCTTCCCAGTGTGGATGGGCCTCATCTAATCCATTGGAGGCCTGAATAGAACAAAAGGCAGGGTAAGGGAAAATTCACAGATAGATTTAAAAATCAATATTGGGTGAACATAAAGTAAGGAAAAAGGAAAGTTATTCTAAGGTAAAAACAGTAATATTTACAGCATGAAATGACTATTATAGAAATTTTTCAATGGATGGTGACATAGGTGAAGGGGAGTGGGAGGTACAGGCTTAAAGTTATGGAACGAATAAACTATAGGAATAAAAGATACAGCTGAATCACTGACATTGTAACAGTGTCGTAGAGTGACAGATGGTAGCTATACTTGTGGTGAGCACAGCATAACCTATAGAGAATCTGAGTTACTATGTTGTACACCCGAAACTGATATAACAGTTGTGGGTCAACTATACTCAAAAAAATTAATAAAAATTTTTAAACAAAATAACAAACTCAAACCAACACTAATCACTAAAAAAATAAGGAGTATTGGGAAAGTAGATTGAAAGGGCACAGAGTGGGTGCGGTCAGGACAAGGAGGAGGAGACTGGGGAGAAGGATGAATGGGTGGAAAAAACAAGACAAAACCAAGCAAAAGAGTGGACCAGTGACATTCATGATCATGACTGAGGAGAATGAGTAGGTCCATTCTGTTCACCCAAGGTCCTTACCTCACATCCCTGCAGTGAGAAGTAACAAAGCTGAGACAAAGGGCAGAGAGGGCGGGCAGTTGTGGCAAACTCTTTCCCTCTGGGCCTCACCAGCCCCACCTACCACCTCCCTCCAGTTCACTTCCTCTTCAGAACCAAATTCATCTTTCTAAAAGCACTTCTGGTCAACCACCCTTTCCTGATGTGTCCTTCCACCACTGAGCACTTAGGACCTCCTGAAATGCCCCAGGGGGAGGCATTCATGCTTGCCCTGAGCCCTCCAGAGCACACTCTGTGGGACTAGGGCATTATCGGTCTTCCTTACAGCGTGTGTGACTGTCTGTGGAGTCCTCCCCTGGCCTGGGGTGGGGCTGCCTGTGGGGTTCAGATCCCACTTGGGAATTTCGCAGTGATTCTTCTAACCTTTCTCCATGGGCTGGGAACTGCACAAACTGCTTCCTTCAGCTTTCTGCCCAAAGCCTGGCACATCTATAGCCATAACTGAATTTTGGGTTCTCAGAGTGTGTGATGCAAAATACAGACCTCAGATGGACAGATTAGTAGCACTGAAAAAAATGATAGCATATCTTCCTTTTAAAACTTTGATATTGCTATGTTTAATAACTTTTGAAAAGGGATTTCTGAGGGGAAAGAGACAAATTTCCTACACAGAAAAATTCAAGTCGTTTATACAGAGACTCTGCCCTGAAGGAGGGGGAACATAATTCCCTATTTCTTAGGTGTGGGCTGCACATAGTGCATTTGAGGACAAGTAACTTTACAGTAGTGAAATCTGACAGACACTACATCACCCAGGTGATCAAGGTCAACATCAGTGGTCAGAAATCATGTTGATAGTATGTGCCTTTGAAATGGTGTAATGAAGGTGGCACTTTACTTCTCTGACTTTCCTCCCCAAATCCCCATAACACCCATCTAATCATAAGAAAAACATCAGATAAATTCCAATAGCGGGCATCTGTGAAACACCTGACAACTACTCTTCAAAACTGTCAAGTCATAGAAAACGAGGAAAGTCTGAGAAATTGTCACAGAGAAGAGGAGCCTAAAGAGGCATGATAACTAAATGTAATATGGTAGCCTGAGTGGGATCCCAGAATATAAAAAGGACACTAGGTAAAACTGAAGGAAATCTGAATAGGGACTTTAGTTAATAATAACGTGCCACTTCTGGTTCACTAACGATAACAAATATACTGTCGTAAGCCGTTAGTAATAGGGGAAACCAGGTATGGGGTGTATGGGAACTCTGTACTACACTGGCTACTTTTTAATAAATCTAAAACTGGTCTAAAACATAACGTCTATTAAAAATAAATCCGATTTGTAAAGAAAAGTAGTTGCCAATACTGTAAGAGCAGTGGCTTATGTGCTTTCCGTTATTATTAGCATTGTTGACCTATGGAGCAAACCACAGGCTACTCCCTCCCTCCCCCTGCAAACTAGCTAAGCCCACATATAATGAATATGGCCACTCACTCCTCTGTAAAACTGACACACAACCTGATAAAAGAGTCAAGAGGAGACAAGCTGACCCTCTGGCTCATAGCAAGTGGAGCAGGATCCAGACTTGGAATTCTCTCCATCACCAGTGAGTATGTGGGGTGACTCTTCTCAGGGGAGAAGAGGTCCTGACTACTGCACAGGAGCAAGGGAGACACAGTCTCAAAGAGAGAGAGAGAGAGAGACAGATGATAGAGATAGACACAGACACAGACATAAGGTATTAGTCAGGGTTCTCCAGAGAACATCACCTAACGCAATATTTTGCTGGCAATATAAGATTTTTTTCCCCAAGAAAACATGTCATTAAAATTAGAAGATATCTGCATACGAAAGCAGTCTATAAACTGTGATAACTGTTCATATAGCAATTATATCATTCTATCTTATTGGCACCTTGATGTAATCAATGGAACCAATATATACTGATCTATAGGCTCAACTGGCCCACAAATCCAGAACTATTGCTGCTAACAACTAGGAAACCTTAATCTGCAAAAACTATACTGGGCAGCTCAAAGCAGGTACATATAAAGGGAGATCTCAGCAAGTTCATGTAGAGTGGTGATGGACACTTAGGCAAAGGGGCCAATCTTCCAAAGCAGATGTGAGAATTAAGCAAGGAAAAAAAAAAAAACTAAGTCAAAACAGAAGTGATCTTTTTCATTAGTTCAAAGTATTTGATTTTATTTCTTTTTGGGGGGGGTCAATTCCTGCAGGAGAATGGACTGTTAATAAAAAGACAAATGGTATTTTGATACTTTATGTAGCGTTAATAGAAATAGGGGAATATCATCATTAAATGCTTAATATAAGACTAGTTAATAGACTCAAACCCCCTCTTCTCCCAATAGCTTTCGCAAAAGTTTTCTATCGAAGAATAATCTCCCCAGATAGCACGGACGAGCACGTAGTTATTATGCAAGGAGAGTTTTATCCTGCTGTCAGGAGCATTCAGCAAGAGTGCCGAGAGCATCTTGGGATGCTCAGAATCAGAGATGAATTTTCGACTTGGAAATCTGACTGCCTGTGATCTCTCTGGTTTCCATTTTGTTGCCTTTGTTTTCATTGCTGTGCGATGCTTGATGGTATCAGGCAAGGAGCGGAGGTGGGAGACATGAAGTTTCGTGGAAACAAAATAATCATTCAGAGACTCTCCTGTTGAATATTGCAAAACCCTAGGGGGAGCTGAAGAAAAGCCAGGGAGCAATCTCGTTTCCCCAGCTGAGTTAGTTCCTGTATTCTTCCTGCGCTCCCACCTTCCTTTAGGGAAAAAGACGCATCCATTAAATGCCTCCTCACAGAGTCTGAAAGACCTAGTAAAGCGAATCCCAAAAGGTTAAATCTAGATGGTTCCTACAACAGAACAAATTGGTTTAATAACCTCATTTGCTGGGATTTTGTTTTGTTTTGTTTTTATTTTAAGTTAGCTGATTCCTGTTTGTGAATAAAAGTTCCTATCTGGACAGGCTCTCTCTTCTCTCCACAGAAGTCCTGAAAGGCCTTAAATAATTATTTCTTAAACTTCTGTGAGTTACAGGTCATCCCTTCAAGAATGTAATTAAAGTTGGGGGCACCTGGGTGGCTGTTGGTTAGGCATCCGACGTCGGCTCAGGTCATGATCTCACAGTCCGTGGGCTCGAACCCTGCGTCGGGCTCTGTGCTGACAGCTCAGAGCCTGGAGCCTACTTCAGATTCTGTGTCTCCCTCTCTCTCTGTCTCTGTCTCTCAAAATAAAATAATAAAGACATAAAAAAAAAAGTAAAAAATTTAAAAAAAAGAATGTAATTAAAGCTCAGGGTACCTGGGTGGCTCAGTCGGTGAAGCGACCAATTCATGATTTTGGCTTAGGTCATGATCTCACAATTTGTGAGTTTGAGCCCCATGTCAGTCTCTGTGCTGACAGAGAGGAGTCTGCGTGGGATTCTGTCTCTCTCCCTCTCTGTCCCTCTCTCTCTGTCCCTTTCCCATTTGCACGCATGTTCTCTCTCTCTCTCACTCTCTCTCAAAATAAATAAAAGAAACATTTTTTTAAAAAGAATGTAATTAAAGCCACTGACACGTGAAAACACACACACACACATACACACACACAATCAGGTAAGAATCCTTGTTCTAAATAATTTTCCTCATTTCCTCACATTCCCACAGTTTCATACATTTGGTGTGCATTCACATGAGCGTATGCAAGCTGTAGCAAAATTAAATGCATTCTTCAGAATCCTTGCAGGTATCATTCTCAGGAGGCACAAAGTACGGGTCTGACTTGAGAAATGATGCAAGGTGTGAGTAAGCAAGGCAGTGCCGCTCAGAGGCCACAGCATGCACCTTCGTTCCATGCTGGTGAACTGCTGTGGCTCTCGGGGCACAGTACTTCGGCTCTTTCCTCAGCTGGGAAAAGAGGGTAAAGTAGTACTGCCTCATAGGCTAGGTGCTGCCCAACACTGCCAAGGACTTGGCAAACTCTCAACAGAAGTTAGCTGTTATTACTTAGGCTTTAAGGAACTCAAACTATGCTCCCTTTTTTACTTGGCTACACTATCGTCTTCCCTCTCCCAAATCTTATGATTCAAAAACACACATGGGGTGCCTGGATGGCTCAGTCGATTGATGTCTGACTCTTGGTTTTGGCTCAGGTCATGGTCTCACAGTTTCTGCACTGTCAGCTCAGAGCCTGCTTGGGAGTTTCTCTGTGTGTGTGTGTGTGTGTGTGTGTGTCTGTCTGTCTGTCTCTCTCTCTGTATCTCTCTTTCTCAAAATAAATAAATCAATAAGCTTAAAAAAAAAAACACACAGAGAATTCATGAGAGGTGGAAGGGATAGAGAATCCAGTCCAAGGATTGCCCAACAGGTGGCCATCCTGTCTCTACAGGAGTCCAGAGAACATCTGCAATTCCTTGTCATCTAAACTACTGTGAACCACCACAGTAGGAAGCCTTGCTGTCTCTTGAGCATAACTCCTTCCAACTTGGGACAGGTCTGTTTATAAAGATCCTTTTCCTTTTATGAAACTGAAATTTTGTCTTAAAGCTGCCACTATTATTCCTAGCTAGCTGTTTAGAAGCATGCAGAACGAGTCTCCTTTTCCTTCCCACAAGAGAAGTGTCCAGAAAGCAGGACATATTCATATTTATCTTCTGCCCATCTTGGATTCCATGCACAGTGCCTGGGCCCGAGTTGCTGCTCAGTTCTCAATTTAATTCATCGAGACTCTAAATATGTGGAAGATATGAGGTACCTCTGCAGCCTTAAATGTCCCCTCTTGAAAGCTAGCTTTCCCATTCCTTTGAAATTTCTCATATAAACACGGTTCTCATGCTGTCACCATCTCAATGGTCCTTCAGTTTGAGCGCAATATTCCACGTGCAGTCTGACCAGGTCAGAAAAGGAACATCATCTTCCTTGTTCCACTCCCTAATTCATTCATTCATTCATTCATTCATTCACTTATTCACTCATTCAACAAACAATGCCTTTGATTCTTGTTCCTAGAAAATTCTTGGAGATTTAAAAATGGGAATGGTTTCTAATACACATCTCAAAACACTTGACTGTTGATGGATAGATTACTGTATTTCCTTCTAGGGAAAAGCCATGCTAGTGCTTTCTAAACCTGTTGTGGCATTTAATTTCAGCTCAGATGGACCACTGCTGCTCCTTTCTCTGGACACCGAGCTTTTTTTTAATGTTCCTGATTGACCTCATCTTTCTCCAAAATTAACTTTTAAGTTTTCTTCCTCTCACAGTTGTTTCTTATTCCTTCTGGCATGGCTTCCAGCGACTGTTAATCTTTTTGGGGTTTTTTTCTACTCAGTGGCCAACGTGCATCTCTCCCTCCCTTTTGACCTGTGTCATGGCAGAACAACGTGTCAGCCATTCCCAGAGTAACTGGGCCTTCAGCTACTAATCACCAGCAACTGCAGTGGCAGGGGAATATAAGAAGAAATATTTTGCCAAGTAGAGATTCAAAAACACAAAAGAAAAACTGCTTCCATACTTTTGTAGGCAAGTCAGCTACACAATTGTCTGCAACTTTGTGATTCTCCCAAGAAACAGCCGACAGGTTTAATTTTAGCACAATTTTTGAAAGAGCCCAGGGAGCCCAGGATAACTGGTTGTACTGTAAATCCATGATATGACAGGACAGGAGGGGTGTGTGTCCCCTAATAAATATTGATACTGGCTCTCAGATTTTCATGGGATGACTGTTTTCAAAGGAAGAGTCTTTTATCTAAAGGATCAGATTGACAGGTAATGATTTGGGAGGCTCTTTCATCAACAGAATGGGTGGAGAAACACTGGCATAATTAACTTTTTTAGATGCTGATTTTTTTTTTTTTTTTGGAGACCTGTATTCTACAACTCTCAATTCACTATTCTCTTTCTGAAGTGAGTTCCAATTCCCAGGAGGTCGAGGAAGGTCTACCAACTTCTAAAAGGTCAAACTGCAAACCACCAGGGACAGATCTGAAGTCAGGCTGCCCTGGTGATCACTGTTGAGTACGAAAGGAGCAAAGGGTGTGGTGAGTCTAAGGGGGGCAGAAGGCAGAAGAAGCGGTCTGTGGGAACACCCCAAAGAAATGAAAATGTCCTCTGACAGCATGTACATAGCCACCTCTGAAGGAAAAGCTACCAAATTTCTTTGAACCCATGGCTTGTTCCCACTTACACAATTTCACAGAAAATAAATACAAAGCCAGGAGAAACATGTGGTAAAAAGCTAGGGTACTCGAGTAGAAAAGAAAGGAGAGTTCAGCTGGTGTTTCATCTCTTCTTCCCTAGAAAGTTTTGGCTCTGGAAGAGAAAGGAGACTTGGGGACGTGGCCAACTGGACTGGATTCTTAACGTACATTTTACAATGTCAAGATGACTACTGGCATGAGGCAGAGGGCATCCAATGCAAACTGAGTAGAACTTTTGGGCAAGATACTTTTTTTTAAGTTTATTTATTTAGAGAGAGAGTGTGTGTGCATGGGTGACTAGGAGAGTGGCAGAGAGAGTGGGGAGAGAGAGAGAATCACAAATTGGCTGCCTCCATCAGCACGAAGCTCAACTCAGGGCTCAAACCCACGAACTGTAAAAGCATGACCTGAGCTGAAATCAAGAGTGGGATGCTTAACCTACTAGCCGTGCAGGTGCCCCAAGATACTTCTGAATGGAGCAAGAGAGCTTTAAACGGGGCAAGAAAGTGCCCACATGCAATGATAAAAATAGAGAATGAGGGAAGACAAATCAACATTACTGTGTGTGTGTGTGTGTGTGTGTGTGTGTGTGTTTAACATTTGGCTTCTTTAGACAGCACATAAAACATCCTAGACTCTTAATATTATTACTCTTATTAAATTTTTATGTAAGCAATTAAGAGTCTGAAATTCAGGACTTACATTGAGCAGTGGAATAGTACACATTGTACCTTTAAAACAGAGTTTATTTTACTCTAATAGGACCAAGTGAGATAATGCATAAAAGAGCCTGTTGGTTAAAACTCTGTTCATTCATTTATTGATTCTATGAAGATTTACGGCTTAGGAACTCCATATGCTGTAGGCACTCCTGTGCTATAGGCACCATAGCTATGTCACTAAACATAACTACTTCTTGCTCTTAAAAAGCTTATTAGCTAGTGAGTTCCCCATAGTACATGTCATCAGAAAAAAAGATATAATTGAAGTCAAAGACAGAGGTGAAAATATTCTAATAAAGATCATGTGGAGGAAAGACCACAACAGAACCAAAGTGTAAAAGCTTACAAGCCAGCCAAGCAAGAATTAAATTCAGTTCAGTGGAATGATTAGTAAAATGGTTTTTGTTACCTGGTAGACCTTCTGGAAAGATAATTTAATCTGGGTGTCTCATTTTCATTCTCTGCAAAATAAGAATATTAATGCTTGTTCATAGAGTTGCTGCAAGACATGAGTGAGGGTATGTATATATAAAGTATATGGGACATGATAAATACCCAACCAATAGTGACTTTTTTTAATGAAAGGAACTTTCCTTGTTGTGTCATATATTTCTATATTGGCATTTTTATACTAAATATTTATTATGATAATAATCAGAAAAGGACAAAAAAGGGAGGTGCCAAAATACAAGTAGGCAAATTAATACTCAATAAAGTTGCTTTTTCTAAAAATAAATAAATAAATAAATAAATAAATAAATAAGGAAGTATGTAGGTGAAATGCTGATCCTGTAAACAAGGACAGAATTATCCAAAGCCATATTCTTTCTCCTGAATGTCACACTATGGATTCAAGCTCCCACCCAATCAGGACCATTACTTGAAGTAGAGACCAATGTGTGCTGGAACCTGGCACCCGGCATGGGTGCCTGCCACACAGGGTCTGCCAGTGTCACATACTGAGAAGGAAAACCCCAGGCCTACGTCAGAAGGGGCAAATCATGAGCTCTCTTGAAAGTCAAGTTGCATGAAGACTTTTCACACAGGGACCTCCTTGGGTAAGGAACATGCTCTTTTCTGTTACCCAGAGAAGTGGGTGGGCATTAGGGGATGCTGGTGCCACATAAAGAGGAATGAGCTTCTGAAAGCAGCTCAACCTTGATCTCAACCAGTACAGACTCGCCCATGTGAGTCATTCAGACCATTAGACATTTTGCCCAGGTTGTGCATTTGAGTTTTCCCAATATTCTGTGTTCTGTAGCGGAAAGAGCTGGTCTTGGGTTCAGACAGACCTGACTCACTAGTCTCTTTCTATCACTTATTAAAATGTGGTGACCTGTAGTTTACTTAACTATCTGCTTCTGTGTGTTTCACTGTAAAAACAGGGAGAATACTAGTTGCCTTGCAAACATCTTGTAATAAATAAATGATCTCTCAGTCTGTGAAGTCTCCTAATCTAATGTCATTTCAATATTTAATGCTTAATAAATGGTGGCTATAAATGACTGGCTTTCTGGGTTATTATTACTTGATAAGCCAAGGAAATTGAAAATTTGCCCAATCTTTACTTGAGTTTACGTGGATTAAGAGGATCATTATGTATTATGAACATCATTATGTATCATTTGTATTATGAACAAAATATTAAGCATGAGTATTTCATGACCCCAAAATAATAAGCACTGACAATTAAGAATTGCTGGCCTAACTTGCTCAGACCTCTTTACACAGGCCTTATTTATTTTTCTTTTTTCTTTTTTTTTTAATGTTTATTTATTTTGAGAGAGACAGACAGACAGACGGACAGAGCACAAGCAGCGGAGGTGCAGAGAGGGAGACACAGAATCCGAGGCAGGTTCCAGGCTTTGAGCTGTCAGCACAGAGCCCAATGCGGGGCTCAAACTCACAAACAGTGAGATCATGACTTGAGCCAAAGTCAGATGCTTAACCAACTGAGCCACCCAGGAGGTGCCCGCATTTTTTTCCCACAAGTGCAAATGATTAAATAAGTAATAGCTTCTAAACAGTTTTTATGTATTTTATATTCTCAAAAGTTTGAGCATAAATAAATAATACACATACACTTATAGACAGATATAGCATAAATGTAGTGAAATGTTGACAATTGGTAAATATAGATAAGGTGTATATAGATGTTCACATTGATATTCTTTCAATTTTTCTGGACACTTAAAAAACTTTTAGCGGTGCCTGGGTGGCTCAGTTGGTTAAGTGTCTTACTTCAGCTCAGGTCATGATCTTGCAGTCTGTGAGTTCAAGCCCTGCATCAGGTTCTGTGCTGACAGCTCAGAGCCTGGAGCCTGCTTCAGATTCTGTGTCTCCCTCTCTGTGCCCCTCCCCTGCTTGGGTCTCTCTCGCTCTCTCTCTCTCTCTCTCTTTCTCTCAAAAGTAAATAAACATAAAATTTTTTTTTAATATTTTAAAATAAGAAGTTGGGGAAAACTTTATTGAAACATTAAATTAAAATTAATTTAACTTAAAAATGTAAAATTCCATATTGAAAAGACATACTAAAAATTTGCCCAGAATGGCCAAAGCAAGACATAAGCTAGTAGTTTCATCAAACTTTTAACAAAAATAAAGCATCTTTTGGATATTCAAACAAAGAGACTAAGTCCCTGATAGGAGAAAGGAAATCATATCATCATTTTATTTTTGACAGTCATGTGACACACCAGAAAATGATAGAGTAGCAGGTTTACATGCTTAAGAAAATAAAATATGAGCCAATGATTTTATATCTGGTCAAACTGACTTCAAGAATAGAACACAGGGCCCCTGGCTGGTTCAGTCAGTAGAGCATGCAACTCTTCATCTCAGGGTTGTGAATTCAAGCCCTACGTAGAGCTCACTTTAAAAAAAGAAAAAGGAACAGAGGACACAGAAATTTTACCTTTTTATTTTGAAATAATTTTTACAGTAACAGAACAGATGTAAAACAAATAGTACAAATAGTTCCCGTATACCCTTCACCCAGGTTGCTCTAATCCAATGTGACTGATCCTTAGAAGAAGAGACACCAGAGATGCACACAGCAGAGGAAAAGGCCATGTGAGGCAAGAGGCAGTCATCTGTGAGCCTATGAGAGGGGTCTCAGGAGAAACCAATCCTGCCAGTACCTTAATCTTGAACTCCCAGCCTCCAGATCTCTGAGAAAATTAGGTCCTGTTGTTTGAGCCATCCCATCTAGTATTTTGTTGCGTCAGTCCTAGGAAATGAATACAAGGAGCGATCCGATCGGACTTCCATGTTTTCTGCAGCTAGTCCTTTCTGTCCAGCCTCTCTCCTTCAACTTAGGGTATTTTACTATATATTTGCCAGAATGTTCATCTCTGATATCCAAGGCTCTTGGGTTCCTTGTAATGTTCCACACAGGAACTATCTTTGTTATCTTCTTTCAATCTGGTATTTAAATCTCGTATAAAATTCCTATGTGTTTCTGGCATGAAGAGGCATCTTCTTCAATTTCCAATTCTGTTGTGTTTTTGCCCTATTTTATTTTCAAATAGCCATTGCACTGAGAATCTGAAAATATGATATTATTATACTTCTTCAGCTCTCCAGGAAGTCCGACGAACAGTCTTCTTAAATGAATATTGGTTAGAGTAACAGATTTGTTAAAGATTTCTTGATGTAGCAAGGTTATGCATTTAATAGTCTTTCTAGTTTATAAAAATCTTCTAACCTACCTGGTAATGAAGCAGCAGACAAACAACATCTGGGCAGATATTTATCTTGTTAAGTTAAACATGCACCTGGCCCCTTAATTATCAACTATAATTGACAACTTCATCATTGCAGAGCACTTTTCTGTCCATGCCACAGTGGTGCAAGTAATTAGGTAATAATTAATGATTCTTTAAGTGCATTATTTCCTAAGAGTTCAATTCTCACTGTATGTATATTTAAAGAGCAATAATTCTGTTTGTTTTGTCCATATAGACAATGCTAGAATAAATGAAAATGTCACGCTTATCATGGGTAACTCAAAGTACCATTTATAAGCACTTCTAGCCTTTTTCTATCCCATAGAGGGTTTATTTTATTTTCATTCAGCCTTACCAAATAACCATAAAGTTTTAGAGCTAATTACGGAAACCAAATGAATACACATTCACAAAGATACTCATCACCATGTTACACATAATAAGGAAACATGTAAATATACAAACGACCAACACTGGGGAAAGGATAAGTAAATTAAGGTACATGCACTAAAAAAAATATTATGCTAAATTTTAAAATAGCAATTTTGAACACTATAAAAATATGAAAAAGTTATATAAAAATAACAAAATCATCTGATTATGATTACATAAAATATATTAATAGAAAAATAATGGAAGGTAGTAGGTAGTATAGTAATGCCCACAAGTGAAGATTATTTCATTAGAGTACAATAAATTTCTTCTAAAAAAATATTTTATTTCCATTATTGAATAGGTAACACATACCCACAGTACATTCAAAAGATACAGAAGGTTATGCATTAAAAAGTTAATGTCCATCTGACACCTGTCTCCCAGTGACCTTGTTCCAGTCCCTAGAAGTTATTTTTCTAGAAAGCAGTAATTTTTAATAGTTCTTATATAGTATTCCAAAGACAAGTTATTTATTATAAAAAATACATATACATTTTTTGACACAAATAGTAGCAGTAACAGCACACACATTATTCCACACCTTGCTTTTCTCACTTAATTCCTCTTGGAATAGTTCCATGTCATTACATAGAAAGCTACCTAATTATTTTTAATGGTTATACTTTATTATATGAATTTATCACAATTTATTTAACCATCTTGTATTCATGTACATTTAGGTTCATGCCAATCTTTTGCTATTTGAAATAATATTCCAGACAATAGCCATAGTGATACATTTAAAATGAAAATGAGATTAGACTTCCAATTTGAAGACAGCATTATAAAGTTAGAACTTTCTCTTTCATTTCCAAGAAGGCTTTGTAAAGTGAAGAGAAGAATGAGAAACATAAACACAAAAATGATAAACATTTTCTCTGTAGCAGTGAGGAAAAAGAAAAATCCCATATATGTTTCTCCCGTTCATAGAAAGGAAATAAAAGTGAACTTATATACCAAACCTTGCATCGTAAGAAAATTTTCACCTGGCTTCACACAGAGCCCTTACTATTCCTCTATCTCTTATAAAAAGTTCTTCTGGGAAAACCATATCTTCAGTTAAGACAAATAATCAGAGATTTATTCTTCTGGTAATGACAGAGTAGCTGGTTTTAGACCAACTCTCCCACTAAAATCAACTAGAAATGCTTGGGAATGTGTTTCTAAATATGTATTTGAAGATGTTGGAGAACTACAAAGGCAGTGAGGACTTGAGGAAACAAGATTCTGGGGAGAAGGAATTTATAAAAAGGTGAGCTAGGCATTAATTTCAAACTGCTTTTCTGATCAAGGAATTTGATGATTCACAAGTGGTGGCTAAGAGACAAAGAGGTTGAGCAAAGATTTGCTGCATTCCTACAAGTCTTAGGGGAAATAATTGGAGGAGGAGCCCTTGTAAACACTCCAGGATTTCTTTGGAGAGCCTGCAACAACCTATACTGCAGGAATAGGGATGAATCAGAAATAAAACATCCCTTACAAAGATGAAGCCCAGCTTCAAATTAACTCAACATCTGATTGGACTAAAATGATTGTATTCTGCACTAACTTTCTACCAGAGGCGAAACAAACTCTAGGCATAGATACAACCATCCAGAGGATCTGCAAAGTGTTTTTATGCTCAATGAAGGTATTAAAATGAAAAATGATTGTTACATCAGGAAATAAAACTAGATGGCTTAAATCTTGGGGAAAAAAACAACCCCAATAACACACCCAGAGCCACAGGTGATTCAATATTGGCTTCATCAGATACAGTCTTTTTTTTTTTTTTTTTTTTTAATTTGAGAGAGAGAGAGCGTGTGCATAGGGGAGAGGGGCAGAGGGAGAGAGAATCTTAAGCAGGCTCCACGCTCATTGTGGAGCCCCCTCATCACCCTAAGATATGGTCTTTAAAATAAGTGATTACTGTTCTTCAAGAAATTAGATGACAAGATGGTGAATTTCATTATAGAATATAAGCTGTACAATAGAAAAATTGAATTTAAGGGGTGCCTGGGTGGCCAAGTTGGTTAAGCTTCTGACTCTTGATTTTGGCTCAGGTCATGATCTCATGGTTGTGAGACTGAGCCCTGCATCAAGCTCTGCCCTGGGTGTGGAGCTTGCTTAAGATTCTCTCTTTCCGTTTCTCTCAGCCCCCACCTCAAAAAAAAAAAAAAAGAAAATAGAATTTAAAATGCTAAAATTAAAATTGAAAACTTAACTGATGTGTCTAACAGCAATATATGCATATATATTATGTATATGTGTATATATAGATCTATATCTAATAATAGATAAATGGAGATACAGATGAGGAAGGGAGGGAAATTAGTTAACTGGCAATAAACAAGAAGGAAATATCAAAAGTGAAGCTTGAAAAAGAAGGAAGAATGGAGTAAGAGACATGAAAGACATGGGGAAAAAAAGTCTAATATGTAGAATTGTAGTTTAGGAGAGAATGTAGAAAACAAATGGGACTGAAGCAATATTTGAAATAATACCATACAGAAAGTCTCTAAAACTGATGAAAGACATCAAGCCACAGGTTTGAGAAATATGAAACCCCAAGCAGGAAAATACAGAGACAAAACACAGTAAATTTATCACAGTAAAACTGCTGAAAAAATATAAATAAACAATAAAATGTGTTGAAGGTAACAGAGGAAAAAGAAGATATTTCCTTCAAAGAAGCAAAATAAGAATTACAGCGTACTTCTCCATTAAATAATAGAATACAGAAGATGATGGAAAAACACCTTTAAGCACTGAAAGAAAATAGCTGTTAAACTTGAATTCTTCCCCAGAAAAAAGATTTAAAAACAAAAGACAATGAAAAACAGAAAATTCATTATCAGTAAACCTACAATAAATGAAATGCCAAAGACATATGGAAAACCACCCCAGATTTATCACAGTAATGCAGGAAAAATAAAGAGCAAAAGAAAGGTTCATATGAAAGTAAATCTAAGTAAGTGCTGATTGTATAAAACTAATAACTGTTTATAGAGATTAATAGGTATGTAAAATTAAGATATATAATTCTACAGTTTTTGCACTAACAGAAGAGTGGTAAAAGTACTAATTTATGTTGCCTTTTAATAAGTCAAGATTTGCAGATAACATAACTATGTGCAGAAAATTTTTTTTAAATACAGATAATTTATAATGCTTAATAAATACATTTAACAAGGTTATTTATGCAAAAATTAACTGTATTTCTTTAAACAATAAAAAATAGAAAATAAAAATTTTAAATATTATCGAAAACTATCCAAAAGTTAAATGCCAGAAATAATTTTTTAAAAAAATATTATCTCTTCACAGAAAACTATAAACCATTACTTAAAAATATCACAGTTCATGAGTTCAAGTCCCACATGGGCCTCTGCACTGATGGTGCAGAGCCTGTTTGGAATTTTCTCTCCCTCTCTCTCTGCTCCTCCCCTGCTCATGCTTGATTGTGCTCTCTCTTTCTCTCTCTCTCTCTCGTTCTCGCTCTCTCTCAAAATAAATAAACTTTAAAAAATGGATGAATATCACCATGTTCATTGACTGGAAGACTTGATATTGTTGAAAATGTCAGTTACCACACACATGGGTTTATAGATACAAATGAATTTCAATCAGCTTTGACAGGCTGATTCTAGAATTTATAAAGAAAAGCAAAGGGGAAAGAAGTCAAGACAGTCCTGAAAAAATAAAAAGAATTACCAAAAGACTTACACTACTAGATATCAAGACATATAATAAAATCACTAAAAAAAAATCACAGTGATATGATAATAGCACAAAGAGAGACAAACAGATCAATGGAATGAAATAGAAAGTCCAGACACATATATATGGACACTGGATTTATGATGGCTAGTTAAGTGTAGTAGGCTAAAAATGGCCCCTAAAGGTATCAAGTCTTAGTCCCTAGAACCTTTGAACATTACTTGACACGGTAAAGTTCTTGCAGATGTGATTATTAACACTGAAATGAGGAGATTATCCTGGATCATCCAAATGGGCCCTAAAAGCCATCCCAAGTGTCCTTATAAAGAGACAGGCAAAGGGAGATTACACACACAGAGAAGGTCACATGAAGATGGAGGCAAAGACTGCAGTAATGTCCCCACAAACAGTAATGCTGGCAGCCACCAGAAGCTAGAAAAGGCAAGGAACAGATTCTCCCTTAGAGCCTCTGGAGAGAGTATGGCCCTGCCAGCACCTTGCTTTCAGCCCAGTGATATTGATTTTGAACTTCAGGCCTCCAGAGCTGTGAAGGAATAAATTTCTCTCTTGGTGCCTTCACTCATCAACTTTGTGGGAATTTGTTACAGTAGCCATAGGAAACTAATACAGGGGTACCATGGAACCCTGGGGAAAGGATGGTCTTGTCAATAAATGGTGCCAAGTCAACTGAATAGCCATATGGAGAAAAAATGAATATAGGCCTTGACTTCCCATTATACACAAGTATAATCTTGACATACATCAAAAGCCACAAAACTTAAATGTAAATTATTTTTAAAAGAACATCAAGAAGATAACATAGGGAAACATATTCATGAACTTGAGGCAGACTAAGACTTCTTAACTAGAACCTCAGTAGCACTAACTATACGAGAAAAGCCTGGTTAAGTTGGACTACGTTAACATTAAGGACCCCTATTCATAAGACTATATCACAAGAATGAAATTGGAAGTCATGTAATAGAAGATATTATGAAATATAATAACTCTCAAGAGATTTGTATCCAGAAAATATTTTTAAGACACTTCCAAATCAATACAAAAAAGACTGTCAACTCAATAGATAAAACAGAAAGAGCTTTGAACAGGACCTTGACAAAAGAGAACATCCAAATGTCCAAGTAAGCATATAAGATGCTCAATGTCATTATTTAACAGAAGAATATTAAAACCATAATGAAATATAGTTATATATCCATGAGAATAACTTCAAATTTAAAAGATTGATAGTACCAACTATTGGTGAGGAAATAAAGCAATTTTCAATTTCATACTTTCCTGGGGGAAGTGTAAAGTTGTCCACACAGCATCTTTGGAAAAAGTATTTGGTAGTATGTCCTAAAGCTTAATATATGCCTACCTTTTGACCCACTGTCTGCACACTGCTCCAGCCAAATTGACACATAAAATTAATCATCACACTTCCTAACTGTGAAACATTCTAACATTTGTAGAATAAACATGCATTAGTTGTGGAATATTATTTGCGTTAATCTGCTACTGGATTCTGTTTACTATTTTGTACATCAATATTCAAAATAAAGATTGGTATATAATATTCTATTTAGCTCTCATCTTTGACAGGGTTGATATTAAAGCTTTTCATACCATAAAATAGATGTGGAAGATTTTCTTTTTTCTTAATCTATACTCAAGGAGTTTAAACAACACTGGGGTTACAAGATCATCAAAAATACCATATTTCCATGAAACCATCTGGGTCTGAAGCCTTTTGTGGGACTGACAGCAGCTCTGTGGCAAATTTTTCTATTTCTTCTATTTTACTGGTCTATTATTTTCTAACCCTTCTAGGATTGGTTGTGTTACTTCATGTTTTCCCAGAATATCAACCAATTTCATATAACTGCTCAAGTGTATTTCCATAATATTGAGCAAAGATGGTGTTTTTTCTGATTCTTTGAATTTCCTCTGGTTTAGTAATGAGTTCTACCTTATCTTTTCTTCCAATATGTGATTTTGTGTTTCCCTGTTTAAAAATTAGATTGTGCAATAGTTTATCTACTTCCCTCATTTTTCAAATAACAAATGCAGGGGTTTATTTAGAATTTCCAAATATGTTGTATTCCAATCTATTGATTTCTGCTTTTCATTTCTTTTTTTTTCCTGCTTTTCTTGGGTCTATTTTATTGCATCCTAACTTTTGAAACAATGCTTAATTCATTTGTTTTCATCATTTATTTTTTATGACCATAAGTGTTTGGAGTGTGTGGATTTTTTTCCAATTCTTTCAAAATATTATTGTATTGTACTATTTAAGAATAAATACACATATGGCAAAATTTTCCAAGAAAGAGCATGAAATCCATGTTCTGTTTTCAAGGCTAATGGAAATATACAAAAGGTGAATGATTACTGACTTCCCATTACTCTTTGGAAATATGCCAAAATAGTATAATGACAGTCTAGCTTATGGTTAAGAGCCTGAGCTGTGTCGTGCCGCTCAGGGTTAAAATCTTGACCTTACTACCTACCTGCAATGTGATATTTGGGAGATGACTTGTCCTCTCACAGCTTCTGTGTCCTTAACTGAAAAAAAGAGCAAAGATTTAAAACAAAATTAGGGGTACCTGGGTGTCTCAGTCAGTTGCTTAATCAACTCGTGATCTGGGCTCAGGTCATGATCCCAGGAGCCCCACCTTGGCTCAGCACTGACCACGGAGCCTGCTTAAGATTCTCTCTCCCTCTCCCTTGGCCTCTCTCCCCAGCTCACATTCCCTCCCTCCCTCCCTCCCTCTCTCTCTCTCAAATAAAATTTAAAAAGAAAAAAAAAAATAAAAACAAAAATTTAAAGATCCTATTATAGAAGCGTGTTGGGGGGATAAAAGGTGAACAATTTTTATGAACAGCTTAGAAAAGTGCTTTAATATAGAATTTCAATTAATCTGTTTATTTGTTTAGTGAAAAAAATGAATATGATTGCTTCTGGTTTATTTCAGAAGGATCATGGCATACCAACATTTCTTCTACAGAGGTCTGGACAAGGATGCCTGGTTGACACCAGGGACTGAAATTGTGCCTTTTTATCACTATTTCCAAGGCCCCATTGGCTCTCAATGACCTTTAGAATAAAGTGTCCAATGGCCCCAGTGGCTACAAATACTCTGTTGGCCTGAGGACAGAGTCTAAACTCCTGGGTGCAACTCCACACCCTCAAGTCTCCAGCCACATCTCCCCACCACGCCTTCCCACCATAACAAAACTCACCTCACCCCGTGCTGCTTCCTCTGTCACAAGGTTTCTCAACCCCAGCACAATTGTTTTTAATTTTTTTTAATGTTTATTATTTTTTTGAGAGAGAGACAGAGCATGAGTGGGAGAAAGGCAGAGAGAGAGACAGACAGACAGACAGACAGAATCCAAGCAGGCCCCAGGCTCTGAGCTGTCAGCACAGAACCCCACGTGGAGCTCGAACTCACAAACCGTGAGATCATGACCTAAGCCCAAGTCGGACCTTAACCAACTGAGCCACCCAGGTGCCCCTCAACCCCAGCACTATTGACATTTCGGAGCTGAATAATTCTTTGTGGTGGGGGCTGTCCTGTTGTTGTTGGATGTTTATCAGCATCCCTGGCCTCTGCCCACTGGATGCCAGTACCACTTACTGCTGCTTGTAACAACCAAAAAAATGTCACAGACATTGCAAAATCTAGGGGTGCCTACTTAGCAACCGCTGCTTTATGGAGAAGGCCTTTACCCCCATTTACCTGGCTAACTTCAACTCATCCTTACAGCCCCACTGTTGGCACCACTGCTATATTCGAACACATAAGTGATGAAGCAGACAGCAGCAGCGGTCAGCACACCGGGACAAGAATAGGAGGACTGAACAGGCGGAAGGCAAGCGGGGCCACATTAGTTGGTAGCAGGTTGGGTGGGAGGGTGAGATTTATATAGGAAACTGGACTGCTTGTAACTGAAATGATTGGGTAATAAGGTTGTGATGGATGAGGAGGGAGCTACAAAAAGAATAGATTGGGGTGCAACAGGATGGAAAGAAGGAAGGAACGGGTTCAGATTTTGAAATGGTAGGCTCAGGTGCCTATGGGACAGCCCCGTGGGGACGCTTGAGAAAGGAGAACGGGAAGCTGTTGTACCTTCTTCTTCTTCTTCTTTTTTTTTATAATTTCTTTAAAAAAATTTTTAATGCTTATTTATTTTTGAGAGAGAGCATTAGCAGGGGAGGGGCAGGCAGAGAGTGAGATACAGAATCCCAAGTAGGCTCAAGGCTCTGAGCCATCGGTCAGTAGAGCCGGACTTGGGTCTCGAGCCCACGAATCATGAAATCGACCTGAGCCGAGAGGAAGTCGGAGGCCCAACCCACGCAGCCACCCAGGCGCCCCTGTTGTACCTTCTTTCTTGCCCGGAGTTAAATCTGTGCCTTTAGAGAGGCCAGCCAAAGTTCTGGTGGTACCTGCAGATTCCCTCTCCAGGCTCACCGCCTTCCCGTACCACGCACGCACGCACGCACGCACGCACGCCCTTGATTCCTCTGCTTCAAAATCACGCGTGCAAAGCGGCTGCTGGAAGAAGGCGCATTTTTAAACGGGGTAAGGATAGGGTGAGAAGATGGAGAGAGAAGTGGGAGACTGAGATGGAGGGTGGCAGAGCGGAGAAGCCACCTTCAGACCCTGCCTTCTCAGCCAGGACCGGTGGAGCTCCCTAAGGGAAGCATTGTAATCCGAACAGCGGGCGCCATCTAGTGGCTGTTTCTTATAACGAGTGGAACTGGGGTCGGCTGTGGGCACCAAAGCCGGTAAAGGCGGCCAGGCGGGATGAGTAAGGGAATTAGGGAAGCAGGGAAGGCGAGAGGTAATGATTGAAAAGGCACGTCTAAGCTGTTCTGCTGGCACCCAGGATTCACACATCCAGCTTGGAACAGGGCACCTGAACTACATTCAGGCTATCCATTGTCTGTCCTCCATCTTCAGCAGCCCCTCTCCTGGGAGGCTGGCGTCTCAGAGCCACATCATTGCCCTACAGTTGTCTCCAGATCCCTGGTCCCTTTTCTTCGCCTGACCAGAAGATCCCTCACGTCTGGTTGATGTCGTCCCTTGCTGACGTTTTTCTCTTAATTATTAGCAGTCTTTATTACTAGTGCCTAGATATAGTATTTCTTATTTGGAAATCAACAAGCTTTTAATTAGAGAAGCAACAGGAAGATATTAAGCTGTATTAATGCATCTGAAAACCCAGCACAGTTAAGAGAAAGACAATCTCACAGATAACAGCGCTGTTGAAAATTACAGGAACAGCTTCCAGTAAATAACTAAATGGAAAATCCCAGAGAGGGTCAACTGTGTTAGTTAATATTTGTAGCAAAGCACAGCACTTAATAATGCGGCTGTTTCTTATCCTTATGGGAGGCAAATAACCAGAGTTGGAATTTCCACTTTAGATGGTAATTCTGGCTCACTTTGAAGGACCCTAGATTTTGCAATAATAAATCTAATGAAAGTTTGTCTTAGAAATAATCCCTCCACCTCAACTCTCAGAAGAAGGGTCTCTAAAAATGCCTTTCTTGGGGCGCCTGGGTGGCTCAGTTGGTTAAGCTTCTGACTTCAGCTCAGATCATGATCTCACGGTCCGTGGGTTCGAGCCCCGCATCAGGCTCTTGCTGACAGCTCAGAGCCTGGAGCCTGCTTCAGATTCTGTGTCTCCCTCTCTCTGACCCTCCCCTTCTCGCGCTCTGTCTCTCAAAAATAAATAAAAACCATAAAAAATTTAAAATAAATAAAAATAAATTAAAAAAATGCTTTTCTTTCCAAAAAAATTCACAAAATGACCTTAGAGCATGTCGTAAGATAGACCCTGAAATAGATTGTTTGCAATAATGGCCACAATTACTCCCCTCTATGTATTTAGTCCTTGAATCTGGGATAGATTTGGTTTGTTTTGTCTAATAAAATGCAGTGGAAAACACTTACCAATTCTGAGCCTGGAACTCAAGAGCCGTTATATACTTCAGCCCAATCTCTTGGAACCCTGACCACTGCCAAGTAAACAACCCCAAACCAGCCTCGTGGAACATGCAAGAACATAGGGAGCAGAAACAAGCCATTGTAGCAAGGTGCTGAGACACGGGGGAGAGCCCAACCGAGATGAGCGAAGCCATCCACAGATGCATGTGAGGACCCAGAAGAAACGGCAAGAACCACCCAGCTGATCCCAGCCCAACTTGCTGGTCTTCAGAATCATCCTGAGTAAAACAAAATCTAGGTTGAGAGGTGGTTTGTGGTACAAGCATTACGGCTAAATTGCATATAGAAAATGTATATTTCCTGACTGCATAGGAAATCAGGATACAAAAAAGGGGTGGGGGAGCACATTTGAGGGATAAGCCATATGGAAATCAGGATGTTGGCTGTTCTCATGTTGCCAGTCAGAGGACTCCTGATTTTCTTCTGGACTCTCTAATCCCAGCTGAAGCTCACTCTATTCCTCATTAGTACATTCTAGTCAAGCAGACATGAAATTTTAATAAACTGCTGTTCCTATTGTTACCACATTTACCTAAATCCTCATTTATTTCACACCTAACTTATGGTAGCAGCTGATTTTTCTTACACTAAATTTATTTCTATTCGAATTTAGATCGTTGTCTACAATCAGACCAAGTGTTTTTGAATATCTTTTTCTATATGTGGCTCCCCTCCTCAAAATGCTTTAAAATCTATTTCATATTGCATAAACAGGTCTCCTTTAATTTTTTTTTAAATTGATACATTGGACTTCATAAAAATTTTAGAAGTCTATTCTCCCAAAGATGCTGTTAAGAAAATGAAGACAAGCCACAGACTAGGAGAAAATGTTTGTAAAACACATCTCCGATGAAGAACGTGTATGAAGATTTTTTTCAAGAAACGCTCACAACTCAATAACAAGGAAACAGATATCCCAATTGTTTTGAAAAATGGATTATGTGAGCAACATTTAACCAAGGGGGTGATATGAGTTGCAAATAAACACATGAAACAAATTCATCAGTATAATTCATTAAGAAAATACAGATTAAAACTGCAAGGGATATCACCACACGTCTATTAGAAAGGCTTTTTTAAAAAACTACCAATATCAGGTACTGGTGAGGATTCAGAGCAACTGGAACTCTCATACATTGCTGGCAGAGATGCAAAATGGCACAACTCCTTTGGAAAACAGTCGTACAATTTCTACAGATGGTAGGGAGAAATTATGGCCTAACTTGCAGCATATTTACACCTTAAAATTGTATACAGCCTTTTAAAATAGCTAATCGCAAAAGCTAAGTGAAACATAAAAAAGTACTGAAGGCTGATGAAGTATAAAAAAGAGAATCTATGCTAGTATTCATTTACATAAAACAAGCACAGTTTAAGATGGCTAAAGATAAGAAAAACTCAACCTCTACTATTTATTATTATTATTATCATTATTATCATTATTAGGTAAGCCTGAATTTATAGATCTTCCCAAGTATGTCTGACCAATGTGTTCAAAGCTACTTACAGTGATGTTTTGCTTTTCTAGTAGTAGTATTTCATTTTTTAACTTTTAAACAGTTTTATTGAGATATAATGCATGCATATTCCAAGTAATTCACCTATTTAAAGTGTACAATTCAATAATTTTTAGTGTATTCATAGATATTTGCAATCATCACCACAATTTTAAAACATTTTCATCATTAAAAAAAAAAAAAAAAAAACCTTTTCTCTATCATCCCTCTGTATTCACAGTCCTGCCCTAGCCCAAAGCACAAATCTACCTCCTTGTCTCCATAGATTTCTCTCTTCTGGACATTTCTCATGAATGGAACCATGTAATCTGTGGCCTTTTGTGACTGGCTTCTTTCACTTGGCATAATATTTTCAAGGTCCATCCATGTTGTAGCCTGTGTCAGCACTTCATGCCTTTAGAAAGCCAAATAACATTCTGTTGTATGCCTGTACCACATTTTTTTTTATCTATTCATCAATTGATGGACATTTGGGTGGTGTTTACCTTTTGGTTATTATGAATAATGCTGCAAGAAACATTCTTGTATAAAGGTTTCTTTAATCTTTATTCATTCTCACTCTAGAAATTGATAGCTATAAATTCTCCTCTAAGCTCTGCTTTGGCTGCATAATATAAGTTTTTGCTATGTTGTATCTTCATTTTCACTCATTTCAAAGTAGTTTCTGACTTCTTTTGATTTTTTCTTCAACCCATAGGTTATTCAGGAGGATGTTGCTGAATTTCCACAAGTTTGTGAGTTTCCCAATTGTTTTCCTGCTATTGATTTCTGATTCCATTCCATTGTAACTGGAGAGCATGCTTTGTATTATTTCTATCCTATTAAATTATTGAGGTTTACTTTATGGCTTAGCATATGGTCTGTCTTGGAGAATGTTCCATATACATTTGGGAAGAATGTATATTTTCTTGTGGGGAAGAGGGTTCTACACATGTTAGGTCTTTGGTTTATAGTGTTATTCAAAGCTATGAATATTTTCAAGACTATGGCTATTGAACTGAATTTCCCTCTGCATTTCTGTCAGTTTTACTTCATGTACTCTAGTGCTCTATTATTAGATGCATATACATATATAATTATTATATCTTCCTGACTGATGGACCCCTTTGTCATTATACAGTCTTTATGTCTATGTTGTCTGATATCAGCATAGCCCCTCCAGATTTCCTGGGGTTGCTGTTCACATGATATATCTTTGCTCATCCTTTTACTTCCCATCTTCTTGTTGCTTAGAATCTAAAGTGTGTCTCCTGTAGGCAGAATATAGCTGGATCATGTTTTTTAATGCAATCTGATAATCTCTACCTTTTGATGGAATTGTTTAATCTAACTTTCTACTGTAAGATAGAGATAAAGAAATGATACAAAAATGTATAGTTTTAATAAGTTATTAGGTAAAACCCCTCATAGCCAGCACCCAGAACTTTCATTAGCTACTTCAGAAGCTCCTCCGTATGGCATTCCAATCAAAGTCCTGTCCCTGCCCCCCAAATTAATGACCATCCTGACTTTCATAGTAATCATTTCCTTGACTTCTTTGAAGTTTTATTACACCAGTATATATCCATAGATACTATAGTTTAGCCTCTCCTGGTTCTTTCTATCTAGTAAGTTTCTTCTTGAAAGCTATACAGTCTGGTTCAAGCTGGCCTATCTAAAATGAAAATAGAAACACGATTCAGCCTTGTTAAGAAGGTCTAGGAAGTCAAAGGGGCACCTGGGTGGCTCAGTCAGTTAAATGTGGGACTCTTGATTTCAGCTCAGGTCATGCCCCGCTTGGGCTCCTCACTGAGAGCTCAGAATCTGCTTGGGATTCTGTCTCTCCCCTCGCCCTCCCCCGATCACATGCATGCTTTCTCTTCTCTCTCTCTCTCTCTCTCTCACTCTCAAAATAAATGAACAACAACAACAAAATAAAAAGATCTAGGTGGTCAAGAATCAGAGAACATCACATCTTGCAGAACTGCAAAAGCTAAAGGTCTACCACATGTAGACTAAAGCCTGGCTGAACAGAGGCAGAAAGTGGGAATGTGGCTGGACATAAGATTCAGGCTAGAGAAGAACCAAAGAAATGGGAGACATGAGATCCTCAGCCCCCTCCTGCCCCCTGCTGTCTGCCTGAGATAATGTCTGTTGCCATCAAGGAGTACCAGCTGGAAACGGGGTCTGGAGGCAGGAACGGATGGGTTCTACCCTCCCCCACAAAACACAAATGTATTGCTTAATCTTCAGAGGCAGGGGTCAAGAAAGTAGCCACCAGACTGAGATGGAAGATAGAGTGAGAGCCTGTGTCAGGAGACAAGAACTGTAAAGGCAGGATGCCAAGTTCAGGGCCACCATACAACATGATTTATGACATTGGACAGCAGAGCACAGAGTTCCCAAGAATCAGATTGTCAACCAGCATTTTAGAGAATCCCCAAAACTGGTAAATGGTCAGGTCAGGGATTACTAATCCCCAAGGCCATCTCCTGGTTCCCAAAACAATGCCCACACTTAGTGAGCTGCTGGAGCAAAACAGCACCTAGTGGGGCAGAATCCTCCTGAATCTTGCTCTCCAGTGTAGCCATGGAATGCAAGGCAGGAGGGAAGTCCCTCCAGGGGGAAGCTGAGGTCAGCTGCGTATGGTGAATTGTGGGTTGGGAGAGGAGGACACGGAGAACCACAGGAATCTGGGAACACCATCCTTTTCAGAAGCAGCTAAGAACATGTGCTGCCTGCAGTGTGCTCCCATTCCCCATGGACTATTTTCAGCTGAGTCAGCCCAGCCCAAGTACCACTACACCCTGAACCAGGTCTGAGCCATCTATCCCTGGGAATACTGGGAAGGCACTGGGATGGGGTGGAAATCCCAGAGATCCTCCTTGGAGGTGGGGAAAGAACTTGTATGATGAGCTCTAACAACCAAATGAGGAAGAGTTCAGGATGTTCCAGAAACATCCCTGGCATCTAACGGTGCTGGCCAGCAGGGTATGGCATAGCCAGCCCTCTACACACCACTGTACTGGCCTATATCCCAGTCCTCGTGCCACCACCAGAGATAGAGTCCTAGAGGACCTGGCCATAGGAGCCAATAAGAAAAACTCAGCTTAACAGAATCAGCTTTCGAAAATCAGTCCAACAGAGTCAGGAAGCTACTCTTAACACATCTCAGTGCTGGGTGGTATGAGGTAACCTGAAGAAGTACAGAGCAACATCCTTCTTCAGGAAGACTCTAGAGCTTTCAAGGAAGGAAAAACCCAGTCTCTAAGTTTACTTTGGAACATTTGGGGGGGTGTTTTGGATAATCACAACAATGAGAGCTGGAGTACAACTGGTGTCGACTGGACGGAGGCCAAGAACAGTGAACATCCCGTAATACGCAGGGCAGGTCCGCACTCTGAAGAATTGTCCGACATCCTGTACGGCTTTCCAACATCCTAAAAGACCTTCGTGTAGGCAGAAACATGCAGGTTTTTAACTTAAAACCTGGGCCAGTATAGGTTTACATTCAAACCTGGACCGAGAATACAATTCCTGTTTATATTTGAAGACAAAGTATTAGGGCCATAGTTTTAAAATGTATTGCATTTCCCAGGAAAGCAATTGCTTTGTTAATCAGGGGAGGATCAAACTCTTGTCCAAAACTCTACCGAGATGTGTTCCTAATTTCAGATAATCATGTCACTGACAATAGTTCTGCTGGTGGCATTTGGGTCACTGGCACACCTCTAAGAGCCTGTCTTTGCAGCAGCTGTATTTATGGTGATAAGATGTACATGGATGAGCATCTGTTATAGCGTTGTCAGCTGAGGACTGACATTTACATATTGTATATATATCATTACAGTTTAATGCCCCCATTCTTTCTCCTTTATATTGCAGTTAGACCATTATATTGCTTTGTAAAAATTTAAGTAAATATATATGCCTATACATATAGACACATACACACACATGTATACTATGAATTTCATTTTAGAAAAGTATAATGGATGCATCAATCATAATGAGTAATTATGCTGTAGAAATTAACAACTTTGTGTAAACTCTGTGATTTAAAACAGCCAAAGCTTATTTCTGGCATGAATGGCATGTCCACATTGACCTTTGCTCCAGCAGAGGGAACAGGAACCTGAAAAATCCCACATGGTTCTCGAATGCTTTGATAGCAAAGTGGTCCAGCTCACTTCTGTTCATGGTTCATTGGCTGCTACATGTCACATGGCCACACCTGACTTCAAGGACCAGGGTAAATGCCATCCAATTTTGTTCCCATAAAGAGAAGGATCAAAATATCTAGAAAAGTCCTAATAGCTAAACAAAGCGTTATGAGAAAAGAATGTTGGATTTCATAGGATTGACGATTGATGCATTAGGAAGATCCTATCCTACACAAATTATAGAAAAGGAAAGGAAAGGAAAGGAAAGGAAAGGAAAGGAAAGGAAAGGAAAGGAAAGGAAAAACAAACATTGTCTCTAAGGTCAGTCTGCCATCCCAGTGATCATGACAGCCTTTGTGGAAGAGGTGAGACTTGAAAGGTGAGTGCTTTTGGTTATTGGGAAGAGGAGAATATTTCAAAAGTGAACTGGGTGGAAGGTGGGATCTGGAGAATGAAATATGTTGAGTACCTACTCTGTACAGGCAGGAGTGGGAGACTATATGCAAGATTTCTATGTAGAAGCCATTTGCCCTAGGTCACATACGTTGAGATTCCAGTGCAGGCTAGCTATCTCGAAAGCCCAGGGGTTTCTTTAAATTCCCCGGATAGCCACTGAGAAGGAGAATGGGCTGAGCAAAGGCACCATGTTGGCAAGGGCATGAGTCTTGTCAAATGGAGAGAGGACTGTAGCCTGGTGTTTGGGGAGCATGAGTAAGGCAAACAAGTAGGGACTAAAAAGTGTCCTGGCAGTCACTTACTTCCACAAACATCACTGGTTAACTCCCTGTGCAATAAAATTTCTTTTGTGCCCTACTGGGCATGGAAAGATGAGTAAAACACACCCTTACTGGGAAAGCTTACAGGCCAGTGAGAAGTTTTAGGTCTTAAGGCCACAGGTCTCTGGAAGGCTTATTAGATCAAAGGACAGCATATTCTCAGGACATTGGCATGGAGAATGGAACTGATAGCCATGCAGGATGAGGAGAACCTGGGTTCCCAAAAGGACTCAAGGTCCACTAGGTCCCAAGGCCCACTTGCCTTTGTCCCCAGGGCCATTCATCAGGTGACCAGATGCATTCACTACCAACAGTGGCAGAGACTTTTCTCTTACGGGTTTACACCATCCCTGGTCCTCTAGAGGGACTCTTGGTTCTGAGTCCAGAGACTAAATGAAATACTTCAATGCCTTAAATGTGGAAAGCCTAGAGAATTTTCCAAGATCCCAAACACAGTGTTTGTTTGAAAGTGTGTGGAAAACGCTCGGTGGTCAATGCCATGGTTTAAACTAGCCATCCATAGCAGGAATTCTGGGAGTTGACACTGACTGAGACCTCAACCACTGGATGTAAAGAATTAGCACATCTGTCCCCATGGGTAAGTTTTTGGAAAATTGTAGGAAAGTAAGTTGGTGACCTTAACTAGTTGGCATGTTTTATTTTCACTATAGAACTTACTTCAATTTAACTAATTGTCCATCACGTTTTCTTGTTTCTTTCCCTTCCTACTAGAACGTAAATGCCAGTGATAACAAGACTTTACCATATTTGCTGCTGTGTCCCCAAGGCCTGGACGTGTGCCCAGTTCATAGAAGGCACTCTGTCAATATGTGTTTGTGGAATGAACAATCGTATCTAACATGCTCAAATCTAACCGAACCTTCCAGGCATGTTTTCCTGATCCTAAAACTAGATATGGTCTTTCCTGAGCCTCTTCAATGGCACATGTTTTTATCTGGATTCTGTAGAAGCAGAGCCTGAAATGGAGAATTTCAGAATCTTGAGCAAGTAACTTATCGAGGAGGGTGCCCTCGGGAGAAACAGCAGGAGAATGAGGAAAACAGGGAGGGCCAGAGGAAGGGACTAGGCAGAGATGTCATTTAAGCAGAATCAGCCCCTCCTGCCCCTGCACAGTGCACCACAGAGGTTGTGCCACACAGAGGCAAGGGGCTAGGCTGTCATAACCCTCTATCTGTCGGTCCCTGGATACGGGCTTTGCCAGATGGGAAATGTGGAGGGAGAGTGGTATCATCCCTTGGGCATCCCTCAGTGACCATCTGGAGAAGGGAGCAGGTGGATACCATGAGCAGCCCACACCTGCAGCATCTGGACCTGGATGGGCACCAACCATCTTCTACGGCACATCTCCCAGTTTGCCTTCTTGTTTATTAACTTCCTTACAAACAGCAAGGTCCTAGAGATCAGAGTCCTTACCTCTTTCACCTTCGCAACTCCCACAGCATGGGAGGGAGGATATAGCAAACATCTCAGTGGAAATCTGAGGAACGAATGAATGGATAAGTGAGTATATTTGTGTTTATAATTGAGAGTGAAAATTCTTAGGCACATATTTACTTCCCAAATGACACCGAACATATGTTTCTTATATTTTTGTGGTCTTCAGAAATCAACTTTCTGTATGATCAGGAAAAAAAAATATGACTGTATTCTTCCCAACCAAAAATGCAGAGGGTTAAACCCACTGCAAAATCCTCTCTAGGCTACATTCTCTCTGCAGGCAATTTAAGATATAAGTTTTTCATCCCGATGTTAATTATAGTAAATATTTTAACTTGCTCTTGCCCTTCATTATCTCATTTATGAGTCATTGTGTGGAAACAAGCCGGGTTGGCAGAGAAATCTCTGCTGGGAAGGGCTCCTGCGATTTCCAGAAGGGAGCGTGGCGGTGCCTTGTTGATAACTGAGTGACCAGCAGGGGGCAGTGCAGACCCACGCACTAATTTTCCTCCCGAAGAACTCAAAATCAGGAAACTTTCCTCTAGATGTATTGGCTGGGGGAAAGTTGGTTCTCAGTTCCTGGGCTTTTTATATTTGCTCTTGCCTTACTTGCTCATTCAGCTTAAATGACAGGTTGGGTCATGACATCTTTTAAGTATTTCTCTGCTCTTGATGCCGATGAATCAGGAGGCAGGGCCATTTGCAGAGTCCAGGACACCTGTCTTCTGCACTCTCTGTGTTTCCACGTTGCCTGCTTTGTGGGCCAAGACCCAGCCTCATGTTGCTGGGGGGTTCAGTGCAGGCTGAGTCTCACTCCTTCAGCCTGTCTAACTGTTCTCTGAGCCTCTAATTCCCCCTGTTAAAACTCCTCATACTTGGAATACCCAAAATGTTTTTTTTTTTTTTTTTTCTGACTAACTCCTGACTGATAAAGTCAGTGACATTAAAAGTTGACTCAGGATGCCTGGGTGGCTCAGTCGGTTAAGCATCAGACTTCAACTCAGTCATGATCTCACAGTTCGTGGGTTCCAGGTCCATGTTGGGCTCTGTGCTGACAGCTCAGAGCCTGGAGCCTGCTTTGGATTCTGTGTTTTCCTCTCTCTGCCCCTCCCCGGTTCACACTCTGTCTCTCAAATATAAATGAACGTTAAAAAAAAAATTGGCCCTTCTGTAACAGAACTCTTTGAGTTTCCCCCACACTCTGCCCTCCTCCTCTTCATCTCCACTAATGGCACCCCCATCCCAGCCATGGTTCAAGGCAAGAATCATCATCTTTCCCTTACCATGCCCAACCCAAGAGCAACTCCCATTGGTTTGAGCTCCAAATGCCCCTGATCCAGTAGTTTCTCATCATGTCCACTGCTACAGCTTGACCCCAAGCTAAGAGATTATCTTTCTTATCTGGAAAATGGTAGCTGCCTCTGGATCAGCCTAGAGTCCATTCTCTACAAGGCTGCCAGAGTGATTTGAACACATAAACTTCATGACTTCACTTTCTAGCTTAAAACTCTTCCAAGACTTTCAACTGCACTTGAGAAAGTCCAGATTTCTTATCGTGGTCTACAAGGCACTACATGACCTGGTCACTGCCTGCTTCTCAAACATTATGACATGACCTTCCCCATGACTTGCTGCACTCATTGCTTATTTCCACTCTCCTTATGTCCAGCCCCTGGAGATTTCCCTTTCTTGCACTAGTTCTGCTATATTTCTAAACATATACACATGTATACATATCATTCTTCACCCATAATTTCCATGTATTTGAAACTAAAGTTTAAGCCTTGTTAATCAGACATTCTAGCCACACTGGTCATTTTTCTGTTTCTAGAAACACCACTAAGTCTGTACCTACCTCAGGATATTTGAACTTTTCAGATCTTCACTCTTTTGATCTTTGAATGGCCGTATCCTTGTCTTTTAGGACTCAACTCAAATGTCACCTTCTTGAGAAGTCTGTCCAGAGCACCCTATTAAAATCTGCTCTCTTCCATTACCCAATTTTGTAGCACTACATATAGCACTACCTAAAATTATGTTATTATTTGTTTACCTACATTCCTTCTGCTTTCCTGATTAGAATGTATTCCCTACAAGAAAAAAAAAATCTTATCCTTAACTCATGGTTCTATCCCAGGCATCTAAAACACATAGAACTTAACAGACTTGCCATTAATATTTCTTGCATGAATGCTCAGACTCAGTGGGACTTCCATACCGAATTCTCTGAGAAAACATCAAAGAGGCATTCAGCCAGATTTGGGATCATGGAAAGGTTTTCAGAAGAAAGTCAAGAAGTCTTTGCTAATACTACTTTTACTGCTTCTAGTGGTATTCCGTTCCTCTCTTCTTATCCATTTGTTCATTAATACTCAGGCTCAAGGCAAATTCTCCTGGAAAAGTTGACTTAGCAACCCCCTTCCCCAACTATCATCAGGCGTCCCTAACAGTCAAAATACTATATGTTTCAAGAGACTGAAAATCCAATACCATCTCACATGTTGGGCAGTGTTAGAGATACATTCAGTTTGGGTTACAATTAAGTAGTGTACTGTTGCTTCATTATATAGTTAGATTGTTACTAAGCCTCCCAAGAATACTCTTATATTTCATTCAGCATTATGCATAAAAACAGAGAGCTAGAGATCATATCATAATGTGAAAGTGCCCTACAGTGTCTGGCATTGTGACTAGCTGTGGAGACACAAAGTTTGGCATATATGGAGCCAGGCACTAGTCTGTGAAAATAATCTTCCAGTCACCAGATATGTAACATTTTAAGTGAAGGATTCTGTTCTTATTGGTGCTGAGTCCAAATTATCAATAATAAACCACATATTTTTATTAATCATGTGACTAAATTAGATTTCAATGATCTGTGTAGAGAATGATTTGAAAATTATTATACAAAAAAGATATAATCAACGAGTGTATAGCTCAAAAAGTAGACAAAAGTGTCATAGAGTAATTAATATAAATATTATACAATTTTTTGGGATTTTGAAATATTTGTTATAGTTCTCAACGTTTCTCATTTTAAAAAAGAACACCTCATTTTTATAACTAAATTTGAATCCAAATTTTGTATTTTTTTATTAAAGAGGACGCCTTCCCCCAATTATATGTATTTCAGGCTCTATAAATCCTAGATTTGCCTTTGTGCAAGTTGGATAAATTAGCCACAAAAAGATTTGACTCTCAAGCGCTTATAGTATGTTGGAACTGTCTGTGGTGCTGGAGCTGAAGTTCACTCAGCTCTCTCCATGGTACTTTTTGCACAAACCCCTGCCTTTGCCAATAGATTGTGCCTGGAGATGAAGAGTTAGGATTATCACTGAGGTCATGGTTAATTAATAAGAGTGAAAACTTTTGCCCATGGAGGGAGTGTCTAAGAAGAGAGTTGAGAAGAAAATCACAGATGACTTTCAAATGTCAGGAAACTCAAAACACAGGGACACCAAAAGTGTATCATCTCAAGGAAAACCTTGACCACCAAGCCATGCCTGAATCTAGATCAAAGGCAGAGAAGAGGGACCCAGGGTGAGGGAAAGTAAGTAAAGAGAATATAATAGAGCGGGGGCAGGGACTGTCTTGAAGGGGAAACGAGAGAAAATGGCTGAGAGGGGTGGCCTGAGAGTAAGCCCTGATGGCCAAAACCAAGACCATTCCCATTGACTTGGTGGGACTTCACACCTAAATCTCCATGTGAAAGTCCGTATGGGTTGGAATGTATGTAAATGATGGTTTTGTACAAGTCTTCTGGCATCCATGAGTATGTGTAGCTGACTATTAGAGTATTTTTTTCTGTTTGCTTTTGCTTCTGCTTTGGAATGGGCACTCAACTTCTTCGAAAGCTGGGGTTATTTGGACAGTGACACAAGGTCAGTGTCTAGCCTTCCTGAATGAATTTCATCCAGCTTCACCTGCTGAGACTGGGCCCCCTAAGCGTTGTGATGCTGCTGTGGGAGTTGTGATCTGGAAGACAACGTAATCAGGGGAGCCAGTCAATTTCCATGGGAAACATGAGAAATTTTCAGCAAAGGACCAGACCAGGACTGGGTGGGCTAGGGCTGATGCATGTTTTTTTTACTCAAATGCATTAGTGGTGCTGAGGGGTGACTGTGGGTAAGAGGAAGCTATAACACCCACCTTTTCCCCATATTTCCATCATCAACCCCCACCTCTGCCAAATAACCAAAGTCAAAACAGTGCATCAGCTTAACCAGTGACGCTTCAAACTTTCTTGCCCTCTGTTGTGCATTGAATCATGTTCCCTCAAAGATACGTTGAAGTCCTAATTCCAGATACCTGTCAATGTGCCCTTATGTGAAAACAGGGTCTCTGCAGTTGTAATTAGTTAATATGAGGTCATATTAGATTAGGGTAGGTCCTAAACCCAATATGACTGGTATCCCTGTAAGAAGAGTGGAAGACACAGATACAGACATATAGGGAGAAAGCCATGTGATAACTGAGGAAAAGTCTGGAGTGATGCCTCTCCAGGCCAAGGAATGCAAGAACTGCCAGCAAGACAGGAAGCTAAGGGAAAGGCATGGAACAGATTCTCCTGTAGAGCCTTCAGGGCCTTTAGAGCATTTGGGTACCCTGCTGACACCTTAATTTCAGACTTCTGGCCTCCAGAACTGTGAAGGAATTAATTTCTATTGTTCTAAGTGACTCAGTTTATGATAATTTGTTACAACAGCCCTAGGAAAGTAGATGCCCTTCCTTGAACATGCATTTCATACTTTGGTGCATTTTCTCTTGCTGGTTCCTCTACATGGAATGCTTTTCCCTTTGGTGTTTGCAGAGATCCACAGGGGATAGGTTAATGAGTCTGAGAGGGGCAGAATGTTCAGGTACTTAATGTCTGCATCCTAAATAGGTCTCCCCTGGCTGCCCACTCCCAGTACTCTCTAGTCACCAATAGCTGTTTTCTTTATAACACTTTTCCTCTATCTGAAATCACCTCACCTCTCTCCTTCCTATTTAGAATGTAAGATCTTGGAGAGCAGGGCCCTTGTCTGTGATGAAGGCCGGTGACAGAACACTTCCTCGTACACAGTAAGCACTGAAGTAATATTTGCTAAATGAGGAGTTAGATACTCAACAAGTATTTGTTGAATAAATAAATGAAGGGCACATGTCCTGTTGCCATCATCCTTCTTAAAAGGCTGATACCCATAAGCCTCTCCTTTATAGAAATTTAGGAAACAACTATTTCAGAGGCCAAGGAAAACTATCATTACATGAGCATTTACAAGATAATATTCTAAAAATTAGAAGAGCTCTTGGTTACTGAGTTTCACACATCAAACTTATAATCTTGCACCCAGAACAGGGGGAATAAGTCATCTGCACACTCAGACCAGAAGAACAGCATCAATGGGCGTCACCAGAGTGTAGTCTAACAAAGTTGGGAAGCTCAGAAATACTTCACTTGAGTTCACTTGAGAGCAACTTACAGATATTAAAGGACAAAAAAAAGTGAACTCTATAACTACATCACTACTCTGATGATCCCTCAAATTAAAAAGAGATTACATAATGTAGACTCCATGGCAGAGCAGGATCCACTCAGGAAATGCAGTCATGAGAAGACAAGAAGGGTGGAGAAAGCCAGAAACGATGCAGACATGCCCTCACACCTCACACCAGAGCTTCCTATGTGTGGGCATGAAAAGTTCCCTGAGGTCTGACTGGCACCCTCCAGAGTCCTTCTATGGACAAGGTTGGAGACTGCATCCCCCAGTTTATTCCCACTGTTGTAAAGTGGGACATCAGCAGGATCATTCAGCCTCTGGGTTGTCACAGGTGTGGATGAATTCAGTCACCACCACCTATGGGAGTTTGAGACTATGGCACAAATTACTGTTTGCCAAGCAGCATCTATTCTCTCCTTCCAATTTCCTTAGGGGTGCATAATACTGCCTGCCTTGCAGTAAAGTATGGCCATGTGATTAACTGTTGGCCAAAGAGATATAAGCAGACATGAGGCTTCTTAAAAAAAAAAAAGACTGAACTAGGAAGAGGGGTATCTTGCCTACTCTTACTGCCCCTGGGTCTGGTGATGTCCAGACTTCCAGGAGCCATCTTGGATCATGTGACCTTGAGACTGGAAGTCACATGCTAAGGATGGAGGAGCAGAAGAAAGAGGGAGGCTTGAGTCCTCAGAGAGACCGTAACACCACCACACCAATTTTGGAGTGTTTGCCACTGGACTTCTTTAATGTGAGAAAAATTCTATCTTCGTTAAACCACATACTATTTTATTTTTATGTTTTTATTTTATAGCCCACTGAATGCCATCCTAGTTGATTCAGACATGATCTTACACTTTGAGACTAAAGGGACATCTATGGGTTGATTTCTGCTTGGACCTTCTGCCTCCTATGCCTAAGACAGTGGCCTGGGAAGGAAAGTTGATTAAAGCTTATGCTGCTGACATCTGCATTTGTCTTCCCCCTCTTGGGAAATTAATCATTGTCTAGACCCAAGGTTCATGATAAAGGGACTGTGATGTCCAGCCAGTGCCCTTGGTAGAGTGTCTAGAATAGTGGTTCCTAAAGTATCGTCTCCAGACCAAAGCAGAACCTGCACCTGGGAACTTTTTAGAAATGCAGATTATGAAGTAGGCCCTACCTCAGATCTGCTGGATCAGAAATTCAGGTCTAGCAATCTGTGTTTTAACAACACTTCAGGTGATTCTGATATATGCTAATGCTTGAGAACAACTGGGTACCCAAGAGGAATTGCTCACACTACCGTAGCAAAGAATATTATCAGGAATAACCAGAGTTGAAGGCATTCTTTTAAGGGGCTTGAGAGAAAAAAGGGCTGGAACAATTGATAGATTTGGTGGAATGGATAGGACAGGATTTAGGAGTTTGATGATTTTCACAGTTGCCAAGAAATTCAAGTCTAATATGGAATTCAAGGTTTCCGTTACTTTTGGCTCATTATCTTTGCTTCTGGAATGTGATCTCCAAGAATGAAACATATGGAACCTCATTTTATCATGGTCACACTAGTGACACTAGACACTAGACTTCTAGAGTGGTCAGCAGTGTCTGACATGCAGAGATTGATTTTCACCCATTGAGGGTAGGTTCCATTTTGAAAGGAGCTCAGGATATCTGCTAATTGGGTTATATGACAGAGCCTGGTAATATTTTTTAGGGTTCAAGAAGAGGTAGACCTGGAGAGGAAAAAGCAGGGGCAATCCTAGGAAGCAGAAATAGCTGGGGAACACTCCCACTAGATACCTGGTGCATTTGGCAAGAGGCCTATCTGGCTGTAGGGCTCACATGTTATCTGGTTGGGATTTATCTTGTCATTGACTGACTTCTTCAGAGTGTCCCACCTGATCACAAAAGGGTGCTAGAGCTCTCTGCAATAGCTGTAGACCTCAGCCCTGCTGTAATGGGCATTTGTTATTTCAGGGCTTTTCAACACTATTGTTATGTTTAGAAAATTTCTAGACTGAGGAGCCTGACTTCCCCAAGGTAGAATCCAGAAAAGTCAAATTTCCAGCCTCCTTTGCAGCTGGAACACAGCCAATCTAATGGACTCGTGTGAGGCTTTAATTCAGAAGTGAGCGACTAAAGAGGCTTCTTTTGGAATCTGATTTGCTGGTGAGGATGGCAGCAAAGCTCCCTGCTCTCAGAACTGGCAACTACGAGGAGGGGTCCCTGGCACAGAAGAGACCTCTGGGCTGGCAGCAGCAGCAACAGTCACCGGCTTTGTCACCAGTTTCGTGGCATGCTCCAGCTTGAAACACCTTTGCTGTTTTTCTCCAGACTCAAGAGAGTTCTAGGAGATGCCCAACAACTTTCTCCTAAACCCCTTTTCTGATTTATCAGTCAAAATTATCTTCTGTTGCCAGCAACTGTAAATTCTGACTCATATAAAAATGGGCACTGGAGGTTGTGACAATCAGTAGAAACTCAAGGAAATAGAGGTTACCTGGAATTCATTTACTGGTCTGGCCTGGGATGATGGCTCTGAACATCCAGATTAGGGGGAGGGACTCTGGCAGCCAATGATGAACCTTTGCTTACCTGGAATGAAATGCTCACTGTAGGCAAGTTTTGAGGTGTCTGGTAGCCATGCTGATAAAACAATATGAAGGCCATGAGGCATCAGAAACTGAGGGGTGAGTTACTTCCATTTCTAGGAACCCAAACCATCCAAGAGATCTTTATTCCATTCAGTTTGCATGATCCTAGGACCTGACTCTTCCAAGCCCATTCTAAGCTCATTTATGCTTGCTCTCACACCTCTCCCTTGGAATCCAGAAGGCCACAGGACTGTGTAAACTGAATTACTCTGGGTGATCAGATTTCCTCCCCTTCTTACCTCCTCTCCTCCCTGCCCCTCCGCTTCTACCAAGTTACAGCCACCAGGAAAAATGATAAGACATTTATTGAGTTATCTACAGAAGGTTGACATCCTTAAAATCCCGGACAAGGTTGTGAGCACAGCATTAATGGCGGCAGTGGTAGCAGTGAGGTCTGCAGGGCTTATCTTTAATGTGGGAGATGAAACGCAGGTGAGCCTAGTTCCACAAACAAGCCTGGGGCCACGTCTGGGATGCTGGGGACTGCCCCACTTCAGCCCTCACAAGGGCAAACTACAGAACACAGACATAAGACAAGACACAAGTGGCCAAGCACAGACGCATCCCAGGACCTCACATTTAGGGAAAGAAGAAAGGGGCACATAGCCCACTTGGCAGATATCCCAGATCCTGGAAGGATTCCCATGGAAGTGACATGGAAATCACCACCCACATGAAATTCTCCCATCCTAACCCCAAGAACTGAATCTGTTGGCAGAGATAACCCTGGAATTCTGTGTCCATCAGAGCCCACTGGCCTCCCCCTTACCCCCAGTGCTGGTGGTTTTACAAATGGGGCAAAGATTAACCCAGGAGGGCTCAAAGCAGTTGACAAACAGCATGGGGTCCCTTTCAGGGATCTTCACCCCAGTAACCAGCCCATACCTGTGTAGTTTCCAAAGTCCTTTTACACACAAGAAATATTTCACTTCAACCTTATCCCTGGCCTGAGGAACAGACTGAAATTTGTGTCCTCCCATTTCTCATATTAGGAAGCAGAGGCTCAAAGAGGCTAAGCCTTGGAGCACAGAGCAGGTGGTAAGGCCTGAGCTAGAACAAAGGTCTCCCCATGCCATTGCTCCTCCTGCAATATGGAGTCCTAACAACTTCTGTAGCCAGAGCCCCTCCCCTGCACAAGGCTGAATGTTTTCTGTACGGACACTTTATTCTGGCTCACGTGCAGGGCTGGGCACACGCTGGTGGGCCCATTTCCTCATTCGGGTTTGTAAAGGATATTGGATCCCAACACAATACAGGCATTGTGCTAGACCTGCCTGTAGGTGATTTCTTATCAGCCCAATGGGGAGGTTTGACCTGCAGATCTCCATTTTTCTTCGTAGCTCTAGCGCTCTGTGAGTCTCCCTAAAGATATATAGAGACTGGGTCAAGGCCAGGTCAGTGGCAAATCTGGGAGAAGCCTGGGTTCCCTGCTCTCTGCTCAGAGCTCTTCTGGCAGGGTTCCATGGTCACTGGGCTCAAGCAGGGATTTATGATGACAAAGCACTCACTGCTTTCACTTTGGAGTGGCCTTGAGGGGGTCAAGGGTACTCACAGCATCACAAAGAAAGCCTCTTCTAGCTTTCCTTCCAGAAAGGGAAGGGGTCAGATGAAGGAGGTGAGTGCGCACACTTGGTGAGTGATGATGTTATACTTCAAGCCTTGGGCCCAGCTCCCGCTGCCTGGCCCTGTTGCCTAGAGAAGCTGGTTTGGGGAGGGGTAAGGGTCAGAGAAGGAATCACTGTAGACCACTGGATATGTCGAGGATATGTCACAGAGCTACCCACTGAGACAGAAAAAGTAGCCCAGCCTCAGGTATAGTAGGGGGTTAAGAAGCCCACAGGGCTGGGTACCACCAAAAAGCCACTGAACCCCTCCCCTCCCCACCCCCAAATCGCACACTCTCCCCTCTCTGAAAGCCTCAGCATCCCTGACTTGAAGTCCCATTCACCCCAGGGCTGGAGACTCTCTCCTAACATGGCCTTTCCCATGGTGGGACATTCATGAAAGAGGTTGAAAAAATCACTTCATTCCAAGGAGAATTCAGCCTCCCCTGGGTGACGGTGCCCTTTAGGATTGCATAAAACAAACAAACAAAAACCCTTCTTGGTAACGATCTTCTAGAGTCAAGGAGTTGGATACCTCTCTGCTCTCCAGCCTAACCATTCCCAAGGCCCTCAAATCCCTCCTGGCTCCACACCATTTCTTATCCTTTCCAGTCAGGCAAACACCACAACCCTTGCCTGGGGCCCATTCCTGGTAATGAGATGGCTGGTGTTCAGACAGAGAATTCCAGAGATGCAACGGGCTATACAAATCATCTAGTCTGCTCTGCCCGTTTTACAGATTTGAAAACAAAGATTCAGAGAGGGAAGGGTTTTACCCAGATCTTATGCTTCTCCCCCACTGCCTGTGGCCCTAAAGGCCAGCTGCCTAACCTCCCGGAACATTCAAAATACATTGGGTACATCTGTTCACAAGACTAGCAACAACTCATTCAGACAGAAACACAAACCAACAGACCAACGGGGAAGCTGGAACCTCTAGAAGGATGCAACCCAGGGCTCAGGTGGCAACACAGAACATGGAATTTAGGGCCGATGATGTTTTTGCTGTTTTGTGATGAGACATATATGTATATATATATAATCAAAGTCTCTTTTTCCACAGTGAAGCAGATCTGCTGGTGGGGACAGGGATGAAGAAATGGGGTCTAGTCAAGGGACTGCTCCTAGGATCTGGGGGTGGCTACTGTCCAAGCAGTCGTGGCACCTTCCCCTGGCTAGACACGTGGCTGGGTCTGCACATCACGCCCAAGGCATCTGTCCAATTGTCCCTGGCATGGTCTTCCCTCCAGCCCACCAGCTTACACTGTGGAAGAGACAGATGTTTCCTTTCTAAGAAAGAGAAAATAAACAGCATCCTCCCCTCCCTCCACATATAAAAAACACATACACTTCAAAACCTCAGATGGTACACATAACAATGACACATGCCCTTTTATCTGCTTGGTTTTGAATTGGAGAATTACTGAAGTACAGAGCCTAGAGAACCTTTAGAAGTCCCTGCATCTCACAAATGGAGAAACTGAGGCCCAGAACAGGGAGCTGTCCACAGTCTCAGTAGTCTGAGCCAGACTAGGGCAGATTCTAGGTTTGCCAAAGACCCAGGGGCCCACAGTGCTTCACTGGCCATAGACACAGGGCTTGTCTCTAAACAAATCAACTAAGTCCTTCTCCAATCACCTTGAAGATCTCTCCAAAAACAGACCCCCAAGTCTCCCAGGCCTCTTCCTCTTTACAAAAGCAAGCTAAGCAGTATTCCCTCTCCACCCAAATTCCCCAAGCATTCCAGAACATGATCATAAGACAAGTCTACAAACACACTTGGACAGGAACACCACCACCATGGAATGAAATGGGCCCCCCAACATGGGCCATGGCACTCTAGCACTTCTGTCCATCTTCCCCCAACCTGGTTCTGCCCATCTTGAATTCCTAGACTGTGGCCAAGCAACTTGCATCTGGAGAACCATGACAGGGATTGGGGAGTTGCCATCACTCCCATTTGCGGCTCCTGCTAACAGGCACGGTGGGTGTGGCTTCCCCTTCCAACACTCTAGGACACTCCAGCATCCATGGTGATTCAATGTCAAGAATACACAGAGGGAAGTCTTTGCAAAGGTCTCAGAGATATTTCAGTAGCTGAGCCCAAGCCCAAAGAGCTGGTGGCTGGGGCCCCTCATCGTCCATGGGTGTGGGATGAGGGGGAAACCTAGGCCCTGAAGTCGGGCACATGGAGGTGTAAGGTGCTTCAGGATTCACTGACATCACAGGAAGGTGGCTGGTTCATCCTAACCATGGCTTTGACTTGAGAAATGAGGAGGGGGAAGGCTTAGGCATAGGTGGGGAACAGTCTCTCTGAGGCATCAGTCTCTCACTGTCCATAGCTGATGCCTGGGGATAGGAGGGGCAGAAGGGAGGCCAACAGATGAACCCCCTCTCACCTTGAGTTGGGGGTAAAATAATGGAGCCAGTGAAGGTCTTCTTCCATGGGATCCCCAAACTCTTTCCATCTCCTTTCCAATCATATCCACATTTCTGGCTCTTGGCAATTTTTCTTCTACCAAATGAAGAGCACCAGAACATTCTGGGACCCTTAACCCCACACTCACAATGAAGTCTCTAAATGGAAGAACCCTCAAGCTATCCCATTGCCCTTGTACCCAGAAGCTGGGCACCTGGACACCAAGATGCTGGGTGAGGAGTATCAGGGAGTCTTGGTTCAGGTCTCGCCTACACTAAAGGATGCTCTGGGAGCCCAAGCTGGACCTCTGGCAGGCCTCAGACACTGGGCCAGGCCTGAGAAGGGCCTCAGGTGGCAAGAAGACTCAAGGAGTCCACGCTGAAAGTCAGACACTGGGGATGGGAGCAGGGAGGCTGTTGGATAGGCACATGCCAACCCCCCAAAGCAAGGTCGTCAGCCTCAGTTCACAAGGCCTCACTGACAGGGTCAAGGAGATCACTGAGGCTGGTGGAAACAGGGCAGGGTAAAGCTGGGGACTTGCTTGAGGTGAGCAGGGACAGTGGGCGAAAGGGTAGGGAATGAGACAACTTTTCAAAATTTGTGGAGTATTTACATGTCTGGATCAGGGCCCAGGGGCCCGTGGTGGGTGGGGCCAGCGCCAAACGGGGAGAGGAAATAACCCATCTGCGCCCTGCATCCTTCTCCCACCTCAGGGAGCCCAGCCTCCAACCTCAGGCCTGCCCGAAGTGAGAGAAGAAGCACAACATGCGTGGGCTGGCGCCTGCCCACAGCCCCAGCCTGCGTGTGGAGGAGAAGTGGAGGAGGGAGCACGGGCTCAGGTGGCCAGGTTGTCAGCTGGGAGGCCGGACATGCGGATCTGGGAGCTGCTCTTGCTCAGGATGGAGAGCTGGGTGCCCCCGTTCACCCCGCTGCTGGCCAGGGATGGATGCCGGTGTTTGAAGTCCACGGCAAAGTAGCGGTTCACCTTCCAGCTCCGCCACTTGCGCTTGATCTCCGCCTGCACCTGCAGGGAGCAACTAGGATGGTCACTTCCAGACAGACACCTTCTCCAGACTCATCCACCCGACTACTCTGCCCAGGAACCCCCTCCCGCCCCCCGCCAGGCTGGCCCCTCCACCTCCTGCTTGTAGCTGTCAAGGCCACCAATGGGAAAGAATGCCTCTGAGGCGCTGACCCCAGGCCCTTTCCCAAGTCACTGCCTGAGCAAGAACCTCTACTGACTTCTTGTTCTCTATGGGCCTCTGCTCCTGGGCCTTGGTGTTCCACAGTCAGAGACCAGCTCACAGGGTCTTTCAGGGAATCTTTAAAAAGCAGGCCCTTGGGTCAGACAGATCAGGGCAAGGAGCCCCACCCTCTCAGACCATTACCAGTGGGCCGCACATTAGAATTGCCTGGAGAGCTTTAAAAGTCCAGATGCCCAGATCATATCCCAGAACAATTACATCAAAATCTCTGGAGTAAGGCATCCATAGGTTGCAAAGCTTCCCAGCGGATTCCAATATGCAGTTAGGGTTGAGGAGCACTAATAATGGCTCTCTGGCTGAATACCCCCGCCCTCATGTTGCTCTTAGCATGGTAAGGACAGGGCACGGCCAGCTTCAGCCTCTGTAAGCCCCCTCAGTCCAGCATGTTTGTTTAGCGCACGAACTGCACGACTGGGAATGTTACCAGCTCCCAGCCCTCCAGTTCCACCCCCCACATCCCCCACAGGCTCTTGGCAAGCTCCCATTCCTGTCTCCCCCAAGCCACTCCCTGCAGGGCTCTGTCTCCTTATTTATCCTCATCTGCCCTTCAGGTAGGATGTCCTGGCAATCACTGAACCCTAACTTCCGGTTTCTCAGATGCATAAAGGAGACGAGCCTGCTGCGGTCATGCAGCCAAGACTCCAGCCCAGGTGGAAGTCCTGCCCCCTCTCCAAACCCAGCCCCCACCCCTGTCCCAGCACCTCTGTTATGGGCTCTATTCTAAAGCATCACCCTAACAGACTAGAGCAGGGGGCCCTAAGACCGTAGCTCTGGAAATGGAACACTACAAGAAGGTTCTAGGCCTCTCCTGGGGTCTCTCCCAAGTCCCCAGAGTCCCTTTTCAGCAACCTTGCTCATCAAAGCCTCATAAACTATAGGTCCCGTTGTCTGCGCCTCACCCTTCCTCACTAATTCCATTTTTCTCTGACCATGCCAGGCAATGCCTTTACAGGTACAGCTGATGCCTTGCACAGCAGGCAAAGTGGGAGGGATTCTGGTACGGGGCAGAGGCTGTCAGGAGACCCTAGCCCCACTGCCTTCCCCCTCCTCCAGGCTCTGGGAGTCTAGCATTGCCCTGGTTTAGGGAATCAGCTCTGGTAGGCAGCAGGCTATGACCCTACCTGTCTGCTCTCCAGAAATCCCCACCTCCATTGTTAAGAAGCCAGAGGGCCAGAGTCTTACCTCCCCATTCAGAAAACAGTAGAGAACAGCCACCACAAAGCCCTAAGGAAAGAGAGCAAAAATGACCTGAGAATGCTAGCAAGGGACCTTGTGCACAGGGAGTGTAGGACGCAGAGGAAATGGGGAATGACACCAGGAAGCAAAAAGACCCATGGCCTGGATGGGAGACCACCTGCCCAGGAATCTACGGTAAAATGGGTAAAGTTCTGCTGCACCAAGATGGCTGTCCCCATGAGGCCAAGTGGCTGCACCCCGGCATTGGATCTCACATTCCCTAGGACAAATCTTTCCCATTCCCAAGGGCCAGCTCTATCCTATTTTCTACAGAAAGCTTTTCATGGATGTCTCCACGATGTTCTCTGGGCTCCCTAACCAGTTTGCAGGACCCTGAGGGCAGCCCCCATCCAGGATAGAACAGACTTGTGTCTTTATCCCCGCTGCCTCCCCATTCCACCCTTCCTTGGCCAGATCCTCTTGTACACAGCACACACAAAACACATGAGTAAATGTCTGGCACAGAGCAGGCAGCTATATTCTTTGCATTTAGAATTTCCTGGGTTAAGATGGAAGCCCTGGGCTCTGACTCCCAGGCCGGGGCTATGTCTGTACAATTCCCAGCCTCTCCAGGCTAAGAACTCTGACAGGTAAACGGCCTTGAGTTAATATGGGGGCGGGGTGGGGGAAGAGGTTAAGTCAGATACACAGAGTAACCTTCTGACCATCAAGAAGCTGGGTTAAACAGCTGGGTTAGGGAGAGGTGCTCTATCTTGGGGACTCAAGGCTGCCACTGCTACTTTCACTGACCACCTGGGCTGCCATCTGTTAATGTAGTCACTGAGCATCCTCACACCAACTCGCTCACTCCTTCACTCACATGTTGACAACCCCACCTACCTATGCCTTCATGCATGGATTCATGGTTCCCCACTTGCTAGTCCCTGGATAATTTAGATATCCGTTTGGTCATCCACCTGTTCAGCTCACTCAGCTCTCTGTGGCCAGGTCCCATGCTGGGGACCCCAACCTGGGTAAGACTGCGTTCCAGCACTCAGAAGAGGCACGATCTATAGAATGGAGTCAGGATGTGGACACAGAGGTCTCTGGAGAGCACCCTGTTCATGCCCCAGGCTGAAGGTGAGGGATGGGGAGCCCAAGGGAGGCCTTGCTCAGAACGCCTAGATGCAGCAATAAGAAGACATCAGTGTGTGTTCTCTCAGGAGCCCACAGGGTAGACGGCAGAAGGGGCTCCCCTGGCTCCCCTCTCTTCTGGGACTTATTTCAGAGACGGAAACACGAGGCTGAGTCTGGGCTAAAGAAGTCAGAACCGCTGGCAGAGCAGGGGCCAGGGCCCTGGCTCTCTGTGAGTTCCACCTGCCATTCCTGCCACACCTACCTGGAAGGAACCCAGCCCCAGCTCGAACACAAGCCTCTCCCTCTTGCTGACGTTCTCCGGGGAGAAGGCGAATACCGTGTAGTGGATTCCAAATAGCGGGATGAGCAGCAGGGTGGACCGGGCTAGCCGTCTGTTGGGAGAGAGCAAGACATGGTTCTGGGGAACTGCCAGGTCTTGCTGGAAACAGGGAGGGCAGAGACACTAGTCCCAGCTCCCTGTTGTCCCCCAGAGCTGGGGTTTCTGTCCACAGACCCTCTCGAGATTCTTTCCTAGAAAGAATGAGGCCTGGGAGGAGTGGTGGCCAACAGAGCAGGCCTTCCAGAACTCCCTGGGAGGTTCTTGGGGGACATCCCATCCCTCTAGGCCATGTCAGTATCCTGTAGAGCCACTAGAAATGCACATGTGAGTGTGTGATTGACAGACACCCCTCGAGGGAGGTGCAAAACCCTTGGGAAAAGTGAAATCAGTGCAAACAGAGGGATGGGATTCAGAAGGCTTGAGTGACATGATGCATCCTCAAGCAAAGCAAACCCTCTCCTGCTCTGGAAGGAAGGTCCACCTAAAAGACCACCTCCTAAGGGGCCACAGAGGCAGTGGACTTTTCTGAGTCTGGGGTTGCCAGGACACGCATGGAGAGTGATGGGGAAGCGCAGACTGGGACGGGGGGTGGGGCACAGTGGGGGACCAAAGACGGAGACACCTAGGAGGGATCCCAGGAAGGATTTACTGATACTGAGAATAAACAAGCACCAACTAATCCAGAGGAACCTGCCCCCTGGGAAACAGTCAAGGGAGAGGAGGCTGTCTGCTCGGACCTTGGGGGTTAAAGACGCAGCACCAAAGGGACCTCCCTGCCTCCTGAGACTGCATGCCATTGGCTGCTAAGCCCAGTGGGTGGGGCTCTGCTCTGAGGGGCGGGGGCACAGAGCCTTGGTATGACATCTAGAGGGTAGACATTGCATATACTTGTGGGTCCTCTTCTATAGGAAGGGGTGCTCCCAGAGAGTCTCCAAGAGTAGCACCCCACCTTTGCCCACCCCAGTGTACTGGATCTCCCGTCTGGATCTCCTGGAAGAGCCAGCCCTGCCTTGCAGGTGCAGTCTGCCCCCTAGCCCATTGGAGTTGGGGAGTAAGTGGGAGGTTCGGCTCCCTTCCCACTCAGTTCCTGTCCACGGGGGGTGGACAGCCGAGTGTGGATGGCCCTTTGAGTTGGGGCAGTTCCATATGTGCCCTGCCCTCTTCCCCATCCCAGCCTTTCTGGGAGAGAATGTTCTGTTGCCTGTGGGGGCTCCAGATTTCAGGAGAAGGTGAATCCACAGAGTCTGAGTGAGGCCCTTGGCTTCCCAGTTTCAACTGAGAGAGAAGGAAGGAGGGAGGGGGAAGGGAAAAAAGAAAAGCAGAGAAGGAGACATAAAGGAAAAGGGAGGAGTAGCTTGAGAAGACCTTCAGGTGGACCACTGCTCAGCCCTGGAAGGAAGAAGTCCCCCCACCTCCAAGAGCCAGTACCCCTGCCTTCTGCCCCTGCTCACAGGCAGCTGTTCTGCAGGACCCAGGGGCCCCCGGACCAGAGCTGGCACCAACAGGATGTGAGTAGGTACCACTCTGAGCCCAGGTGTGGTCCTCGAGTGATCTGTCCTCTCTCAGACTGTGGCTCCATGGAGGCAGACATGGTGCTTATCAGTTTTCTTCCCTGGCCCCACGTGCCAGGCTGGGGGCTCACACTCAGAGGCGCCTGCCTGCCCACGAAGGGGCAAATGAACATCCAGGCCATAGGAAAGGCTCAGCGCTCTGAAACCTGAACACGAGCCGGGGCTCGGATCCTGCTCCTCTCTGTGGATCCAGTGGCCAGCGTCAGAGGCAACAGAGAGTGATGGCTGAAGAATGAAGGTCCAAAAAAGGAGAGGCAAGTGGCCTAGAAATGCAGGCATGTGGGCACCTGGTGACCACTCTGCAACCCTGCCTAAAGGGGTTACTTTACAAGCGCAGCTTAATTGAAGGGGCTCAGGAGGGAAGGCAGCCCTGGGACACGCCTGCAGTCCCTGCCCTCCTCCCTCCCTGCCTCCTCTACACACGTGGGCCTGTTTGCAGGGACTTGACCCTGCAGTTCCAAAGTGTCTTGGAAACCAAAAGGCCAAGGTTGCCCAGCTTTCATGGTGGCAGTGGACGAATGGGTACACTGTGTGAGAAGCAGGGACCTTTCAGACATGAGCTCAGGCCCTTCCCACTCCCTGGCCATGTGGCAAATGGCAGCAAGGATAACACCTTCCCTCCTTGGTGGCCCTGCAGCTGTCCTCTGAATGGATGGGGACTTCTGCCAGGGACCCAGGGCATCCCAGGGCATCTACCTTTGGGTAGACAGGGCAGAGGGAGCAGATGAGGAGGCCACTAGGGCCCAAATACCTGGGACCTATATACTTCAGAGCTGACCAGAGTCCTTGGAATGGGGACATATGGTGTGAGCCTTGGCACCCCTTTGAGGACAGTCACAGAATCACCCTATGATCTGGCTAAGCCACAGAGACAGTGACACAGGCCTCAGCTTCTGTCCTCCTGCCTCGAAGAGGCATGAATGGGCAGAGGGGACTAAAAAATACCAAAAAATACCAAAGAAGACTTTCCAGTTTGGTCAGAGCCGCCCAAATTACAGCGGCCTCCTCCATGTCAAGCCGATTCCACGTTAAGACTGATCTTCACTTTGAGATGCCAATTATGTGAGCTCGAGTGAGTACTTCACCTCTCTGTGTTCAGTTTTCTTATCTGTGAAATGACGTTCCTACAAGAATCCATCTCACAGGGTCAGCATGGTGACTGAGCCACTTGGCACATGAAGTGTGAGTGAGGTTCCTCAGGATGAAGGTCCTGTCCCATGCAGGGGGACAGTCTCTTAGAACTCAAGCTCTAAGTGTCTTAGAAATAATCTGGTAGCTGCAAAGACGAGCTCAGGGAAGTGCGGGATTCCCGAAGACCACACATCCAGGCCTCAGCCCTGCCGCTCCATCCCCGCGACCTCCCCTCCCCCAAGGTCCTGGAGGCTGCAGAGAGCTCACGAGATGCACAGACAACAGCATGCAACAGTGCAGAAAGGGCCAGGCTGGAGGCACAGGCTTGCTCTCCGCTCGCGTCCAGCCGGTGGGATGCAAGCTCCGGGCAGCAGCGGCAGCATGCGGCCCCCTCCCCTCCGGACTCCCGGCCACAGCCACGCCACGCACACTTACAGAGTTATGGTGGACAGTTCTGACATCTTGCAAGGGTGCTGCTGAGCCCGCTGTGGCTTGCAGTAGCATTTCTGCACGCAGCTGCTGGGTGTGACAAGATCAGCACTTCTGTCAGCTGGGGGCATCGGGCAATGGCTAAACTGAGGTGGACCTGGAGCAACAAGGCTCAGGGGAGGGCGGAGGAGCCCAGGTATGAAGACAGGGCTGGGGCAGTGATGTGGAAGAGAATGAGGAAGCCGGGGGCCAAGACATGGAAATGCATGCCCATACGTGTACAGGTGTGTGCACGGACACACATGCACACAACGAGCGCTCACATTGGGTCCACAGACAGGGAAGGGGTACTGGTGGGAACGTGTGTTCTGGAGGTGGGGGCAGGGCTGGGTCTCAAACCCGGGCCCCAGAAATTGGCTGAGTAGGGTCCAGGCTCAGAGCCTGGCCTTGCCGGGGGTTACTCAGCAAGGCGGGCAGCCGGAAACATACACCACGGACTTGGTGCTGCCTCGCCTGGGCCAACCCAGCCTGAATCAGGCCGGTTCTGGGCTTGGGTGTCCACTGGTCTTTCTCCTCTACACCTCTCCCTCTTCTGCCTGTGTCTCCTCCTCTCTGAGCCCCCAGGAAGTTCAGTGTGGGCATACAGGGGAGAAGAGGTGGGATGGATGGAAGAGATTGTTAATTGGTCTAAATCTGCCCTAACCCATATGAGAGCCACACCCATTGGCAGCCACTGGAATTAAAATTAAGTCAAATTAGAAATCCACGTTCCTCAGTTTCCCTAGCCACACTGCAAGGACTCAACGGCCACGTGCAGCTAATGGCTCCCATATTGGAGAGCACAGGCTAGGGCGTTCCCGTCCCTGTGGAGAGTTCTACAGCTCAGCACTGGCCTAGACTTTCTGATAAAAGGCAAGGCAAGAAAGGGCGGAAGGTGGAGAGGGGCACCTTTTTGGGCATCACCCCACTGCCTGCAGAAACACCGAGGCACCCGCAGGTGAGCCCCAGGTTAGCTCTGCTAGCCTGGTTGAGGCACAAAGAGCATCCACCTCCTCAGAAAGGTCAGGTGGAATTTCTGTCTGTTCTAGCTGGTCACGGTCCTGCTTACGCGTGGGTTGGCACAAGCCACAGACACTTCTTTTCCTTCTCTGATAAACACGTAAGACATGGATTAAGAGCTGTGTTATCTCGTCAGACCTCAAAAGAGCAGCCTCTTTTGTGAACCCTCCTCAGGCACCATTCGGCACCAAGCTCCCGGCACCTGCAGGGGAACTGATCTCTCTGAGGGGATCTGATGCACATGAGAACAGATATACATGAAGAGACCGGACCTTGGCATTCACCGATTTGTAATCTGTGATTCCAGATCTTTGGGAGGAAATCTGAAGGTCCCTGACATGTGGAGACACGTCATTTTGCTGAGGCAAGAACGTGAATCGCACACTTCAAAGAGGAGGCAAGCCAAGGACGCTTGCCGCAGTCAGGTGTGTGGTTCCCATTTAACAGTTGGCACCTTTCCACTCACACCCCTCTATGAGGTGGGCACCACTGGCCCACTTCACAGATGTGGGATGTGAGGTACTGCGTGAGGCTCTGCTGGCCAGATCAGCGGCATCAGCACCACCTGAGAGCTTCTTAGAGATGCAGAATCTCAGGTGCCACCCCAGCCCTGCTGTCTCCGAATCTGCGTTTTAACAAGATCTCTAGGTGATCCACATACAACTCGAAGCTCGAGATGCACGGTCGTGAGGACATCACGTATTTGAAAAGTTTCTTCATGTGTCCTCAGTGAATGCCAAAGGTCTGTTTTATACACATACAAAGAGACAAATGGACACATAAGTATGATTTTCTCACAAATTAAAAGAATTTAATTGGGTATTCAGGAATGGGGACCATTCTAGTCTCCAAATTTATTCTCTATCTGGTCCAGATTGAATGGCTGGCTACTTTCTCCTACATCAAGAGGCCTGATCCCTCAACTGTGGCCTGGCTGGGAGTCTGGGGACCCAAACCTCAGATGCTGCCCGTACCCACCAGGCTTAAGTCCTCACCCTGAATTCTAAAGCTTCAACTGCTCTCTTCTGAGATTGTTCCTTCCCTGAGCTCCCAAATTGTTGTCCCTGTCCTTCCTGGGCCCTGGACGCAGTACATACAGACTCCTCTGATTTCTTCAGAGTATGCTAAAGGCCACTTAGTGGCAAGTTAGCTGGGAGATCAGGCCCCTGGTAAAGATGTGGGTCTCTGAGGGGAGGGACAAAGTGGGGGGACCTGACGCCTGGGAGGCCTCTCAGGAGAAAGATCCGGGGACCTCTGTCTGTAAGTGGCCTTCTTCCCAAATACTCTGCTTCTCCCAAACCTTCAATGGCTCCATGCAAAGAGACCCACTGAAAAGAACACAAGAGAGTGGCAGAAAAGCCAGAGACAGGTGTGAGAAAGGAAGAGATGCCGTGACCTCTAAAAAGTCACTGCAATTAGTGAAAAAGGGGAAAGGAATTTAATCAAAAGGAAGGCATAAACCCAGACTGGCTGGTGAACTCAGTTCTGATTTGGACCCAAGGGAGAATAAGACATTCAGACAAGGGTGCTGGGCGGGGAGTGAATCAGAAAGCTGGAGATCCCCACAGCAGGTGCAGGGCCCACGCCTGCATCTGGAAACCAGGGAACCCTGGCTCCCAGGCCTGTTCTGTCAAGGCTTTGCTGTGTATCTGCAGGAAGGTCAAAGCTACTTCCAGGTCTCAGCAACCCAGTCTGTAACCCAGGGAGGCCACACATGGTTTCTTCGACCCCTGGTTTGGTCACAGGCTAAACTCTATGGATGCTTTGGTTCCTTTTGTGTGCAGAACTACCGTAGCCCCAGAATGTTAGACCCCCCGCCCTGTGGTGGGGGGAGGGGGTCTTTGAGGCGGCACCCCTATCTAATTCGCCCTGTTCCTAGTGATCACTGAAGCACTGGGACACTCGGCAGGCCCACAGAAGGTCTCAGCCTGAACTGTACATTCGGCATAGGGTCCCTCATGAGCTTCCCTGACCACTCCTACCTCCTCCCCCGCCCCTGAGGACAAGCTCACCCTCTGTCCCCTTCCCCAGCCCAGGGGGTTCGGGCACCTGAGCTCAAGGCTTTGTCTAGACACTGATTGCTGGGTGGTCTCAGGTGGTGCCACTTTCCTTCTCTGGGCCTCAGTTTCTTCATCTGCAAAATAGGAGTAACGATTCACCCCCGCTGCTGATCCCTAACAGGAGTTGTGAGCACAGGGTACTCCTAGACAGAGGCGAGGTGCTTTGGAAGTGGAAAATGGAGCCCCATGTGAACTGGAAGCCTGAGGCTGTGGGCTGACGGCTTCCTGGCTGCATTTCTGCCACAACAGAGCCTGTCTTCGGCGTCGAGGTCATCCTTCAGACACTGGGTATGGCACAGCCCTGCGGACTATCTACATCATGGTATCTGCCCTTTTCTCCTTCCTTCACCCAAGGGGCTATGCAGACCTGCTCTGCAAGGTCCCTGAGGGAAACACAGATGGAGTTTCTCTCCCCCACCCCCAAACCCAAGAGGCAGCTCCCAATGCCCGTCCTGTAATGGGGAGACAGCTAGGAGTAAAGCCAGCTCCTGGATACGGTCACAGCACAGTCCGTGTCTGTGTGGGAACCTCACCCTCCATTTTATGAGCCAGCTGGCTTCTCACAAAGCCAAGGGCAGGAAAGGGCAGACTAAGCCTGACCCCAGCCTCAGGCTGAACCCTAACCCCCACCCCAGACCACATCGAGCCAGAGCACATGCCAAGCCCTGGCCCAGGCCCACACTCCACGCCTGACCAGGGCGTGGTCCTGGTGGCAGCCACTCATTCCATCAGGAGCACCAGGTGAGGGAGTGTGGGTGGCCCAGTGCTACCGCCCCCTGTGGGGGTCCAAGCCCCCAACAGGAGCACCATCTCAAACCCTTATCATCTAAGCAGCTGGAACCAACCTACAGGAAAGGGAGTGAATGCTGGTCTGAGGGCACAGGCAGGGGGTCCTCTCGGGCTTTCTTGGGGATTCCCAGGCTTAAATTTGTTCTGGAAACAGAGGAAAAAATCAGAAAGCTGTTGTGGGCAGATCTGAAGGGGATCTCAGCCCTACACATAACTCTGGTGGGCCAAGGGGACTCAGGGACAGCCCTGAAATCTCCTTTCCCACCAGGTCCTGCCCCTTCCCATCCCCCCATAGTCTCCCCTCCCCCACAGCAGACACCTCCCAGCCCAAAGCACTCTAGGTGGGGCAGCTCTCTACAAGACTGGATCCCACTGGAGGCACTTCTTCCAGGAAGCCTTGATTATATGCTTACTTAACACCACCTCTCATCTGTCATTTCCTCAAGGACAGGAAAGATGGTGCGGTCGCGCTTAGAGCCAAGGGCTGGCTGCACACAGCTATGGCCTCACTCGTTCCTACTGGATTCATTTCACTTCACTGACAACTAGTTCCCTCAGCTGTGAAACGGGATGACACTGAGCACTTGATTGCTCAGCCCACCAGATCGGCTGGGTGTTCATGAGCACTAAATGCACGCGGACGGAGTTGCAAGTGTTGGTAAAAAGTCTTTGGTCCTCAGCAGCCCCTTCTCCTTGATTATCCCTCACTTTCCACCAACAGGGTCCGCTTGACCCTGGAAACACTCAAATATGTTGCTAAGTGTAATGGGATCAAAGAGGTCCCTCATCCCATGTTAGCCCTCCTACTTGGCTTGCCGACCACACCTGAGTTTTTTGTCTTTGGGGTTTGAGACTAAGCACCAAAGAGGATTGCAAGGGGATATTTTCCCACAGCAGAAGCAAATCAACCAGCTGGTTCTTTAAACGTGTACTTAAATGTATAAATCACTCTTAAAAATGGTTATCTCTGCATTAGGAAGGCTGGACAGGATTCTACAGCTCCCAGTCTGGGAATAATTCAGAAACCCTGACCCCACACTTCTCTCCCACCAGACCCGGGGAGCTTCTGAATGCCAGGACAAAGTGTTTAAGCCGGTGAAGTGTGTGTTGGGCTCAGTAGAGTGCCCTTAGTTAGGCTGCAGTTGGGCCCCTGTGTGTGTCCCTGCACAGGCAAGGGGAGGGGAGGAGGGGGGAGCCTCCCAGAGAAGAGATCCCAGGAACCTCAGAAAAAGAAACCCTTACCAACAGCAAGCAGAGAGTGGGGGGACTGAGGCTGGAGCTCAAAGGAGAGAAGAGGCCGACTTAGCTACCACTAGCTTCTGACGTCAGAAATAACTGTGTGGGGGGCATTCGGCCCTAGCACAGTCCACCTTGTGGCCAGACACAAGGACATGAGTGTGACGGCAGACAGGGAGGTGAAGAGAGCAGCAGGACACTGTTTTGTGGGTCCTGGTGACTAAGGCAGGAATGATCCCTCTAGTGCAGTCAGTCTCAGGGAGCCAGCCCCACTGGTCCCCCAGTGCAAGGCCTTAGAGACTTTATGACTTATATGCATGACAAATTTTCGACTACATAACACATACAGATAAGCAGAAGTTGGTTAAAAAAAAAAAACTTGCAAAAACATGAAGAAAAAAAAAGACAGTAAATGGATAGCCAAGAAAGAAAAGGTAGGGGGTCTTTTCCAGTGAGATGTAAACATCCTAAATACAGGGAAAACAAGGCTGACCAAGCCCTATGCAGATCCCCTACCCCTACGGGAAAGACTTCCACAAGGGCAGGTGCCCAAGCTGCACATGCAGGCCCAGGGCAAGTTCCGCATCCCTGGGGAAGCCCCAAGGATCTGGGACTGGTCTCTGGGTAGTTCCTGCCACACCCTCTATCCAGGAAGATGGCCAGTGGGGAGAACCCTTTGCTGGGGTCTCTCTGCTGCTCCACTTGTCCACTGGCAGCTATCAAGGTTCTGAGCCCTGGGTTGGGGTCTCCAATGAAGGCAGGACCAAGCCCCCACTGATGCCATGAGAATACCTCAGCTCCTTCTAATCCGCTCTTTTCTTTAAAAACTGAGGAGGCAACATGGATGGCTTTCACCTTGCCCATGGAGAGACCCCAGGGACTGACCTCAGACTTTCTGTGCCCATCTGGCCCCACAAGCCAACCACAGGGGATCGAACTTCCTCCCCAGCAGCAGCAGTGTCCCCATACCCCATACACCCAGATGGACACTCTCTTGATCATGAGGCAAGAAGGGTGAAATGAAAGGTGCCCAGTCTCATTCAGAATAAGTAGAAGGCTGGGAGAAGAGTGACAGAGCAAGTGGGACAAGCTGTTAGGGATATGACTGCAAAAACATTTGTAGGAAGCAAAGCCAAATGGCCATGGAAGTGGAGAAAACCCTACACTCAATGGTAAGGGTTGCCTGGGGAACAAACAAATCAGTTGTCCCTCTGGTCAGGGAGGAGGGAGTTACAGGAGGAAGACCAGACCCAGAGATAGAGCTTCCCTGAAGGAAGGTGGAGAAGAGAAAGAATTCCCCCATCTCCAACACCCAGACCAGCAAGAATGTCCACCTAGTTGGCTAGTCGGGGCTGAGCAACTTGCTCACCCACACTGGGCTGGGGTGGGGACATCAGGCAACAGCATACCCTGTGGCATTCATGAACTTCCCACAGAACCAAGATCCCCAAAGGAAACCCAACTGCTAAACAACTAAGACCCTAACTACCCTAAGTAATCTGGTGTTTTTCATCTCGGTTTTCCTAGTGTGACACAGGATCTGACCATCTCTTCCTCTCTCTCTCTCTCTTCCCTTCCATGTAACTGCCATGCAGATTAGCTCCTGGCTGGCTGAAGGATAGGCAAGGCAATCACATTTTAAAGGCACTTTACTCAGAAAGAAGTCTTGCAAATGCCGCCGCTAGTTTACCCTGTCGGCAAACCCTAGGCCTTCTCCGATGAGCTCAGTGCAGGGCCCACACAACTGCTGGAAGTGACTATGGCATTCACACAATGGTACTTACAAGTAGATGCTGGACTCATTGCCGCCCATGTCTGGAGACTGAAGTTTCTGCACGAGGATGACGATGATGCCAATGAAGAGCACAAAGTTAACCTGAAGAGCAAAGAAAAAGCTGATAGAAATGATTCTAGGCAAAGACTTACCACAGCCCTGCCTCTGCACGGACTGTTACTGCCCCAGGAGGACCCTCTCTCATCAGTCAAAACCCCATCTAGACTTATATCCAAGATGGCGGCATGAGAACACTCGTTTACCTCCCATTTACTATTGCTAAAACGCCAGAAGAGATAGAAGAAAACGAGTTTCATAAGAGTACTGAGAAAAACTGAGCATTTCTGGCTCCTGACAGAGCCAGAAAAGTAGGCAATTTCTAGAAGAGAAAGCAAATAGGATCAGGGGGATGGAAAACAATGCCAAAGAGACAGAGAAGAGGTTCCTGCCGAGGTGAGAGCTGTCCTCTGGAGAGACTCCAAGCTCAGAGTAACTGAACATGGGGAACCAGAAAGGACAACCATAAGCAATATTAATTAAAAGACTGCCTGGGAATGGCAATGACAGCATTTACCTTCAGATAAAGACCAGGGACAAAACCTCCCTAAACAGAAAGGGGGAGGACAGGGAGCAAATAAATAGAAACAAAGTGCAGTGAAAGGACCATACGGTGACATCATCTGAATGGAGCCAAAACAGTGCCTGGAGAAAAAAAAATGTAGAACTTGACACTAACTTATTAAAGAATAGTAAATATTGACAATAATATAATGAAACATTCAAATCAAAAACTAGGGGGAAAGTGCCACAATTTTAACTTACACAAGAAGGAAATTAAGAAAGGTAAAAATTCATTATAAAGAAATAGGAAAAAAGTAGACTTGATCAATAAAAGCTTTATTTGGGGGCTTTGTCTTGTGTGTTTGTTTCCACAGATCAGTTGGAATGATAAAGCACGCTCCATGAAGGCAGGGTTCTCTCAGCGATCTCCACTACAAGCCCAGCATCTACACAGTACCTAGAATTCAGCACAGTACACTGCTCACTGCAAATGTTAGTTGATCTAAAAGGAGAAAATATGACTAAACAAATTTAGGGATCAGAAGGAGGACAAGACAACAGATGTACAGAATATTTTAAATCAGAAGAGAAAAATCAAACAAAATGGGTGTCTGAGTGGCTCAGCCAGTTGAGCGGCTGATTCTTAGTTTCTGCTCAGGTCATGATCTCACGGTTGGTGAGTTTGAGCCCCATATGGGGCTCTGCACTGACAGTGTGGAGCCGGCTTGGGATTCTCTCTCTCCCTGTCTCTCTGCCTCTCCCCTGCTTGCTCTCTCTCTCTCTCTCTCTCTCAATAGATAAATAATCTTTAAAAAAAAAAAAGTAAAGAAGCTGTGGAAAATCTGAGTCGAGCAATGTCCTTAGGAGAAATTTAAATAAACTAATCAAAGATGTATGCATTAAAAGGCTCCACGCCCAGATAACTTTACAGACCAGTTAGTTTCTTGATACCTTCAGGGAAGATGTAATTTACAAACTACCTCACTGTTTAAAAGCAAATAAAAAGAAAACCGCACAAATTACTTATTAGGCTAACAAAACTCTACTACAAATCCCAGATAATGAAGAAAGCATACAAATAGACACACACACACACACACACACACACACACACATACATATCTAGAACAAAGATGTGTTCTACAAAGAACAAAGCAAAAATTACAAACAAAGCATTAACAAATAGAATTTAGCAGTGTGTTAAAAGAACAAACATCATGTCCATAAAGGTTTTATATCAGAAATTCAGGGGGAAGAAACAGAAAAAAAAAACAAATCTACTAATAGTTGTTACATCAACAGATTAAAAGAATAAGCTACCCTTCTTCCCCCATAATATTGGTGACTAGTTCAGTAATCAAAACATCAACAAACACGTGAGAAATTAGCCCTCTTGTAGTCTGTTCATTTGCTACCTATGAAAATATCAAGCATACATACCCTTTGTCTCAGAAATTCCACTCCTAGAGATTTATTCTAAAAGATACATTCACACATATTCAAAGATACACACAAATATATCCATTGTAGCATTGTTCATTAGGAAGAAAAATTGAAGTATTATATATGTCCATCATGAAGGGAAGGGATCACTCCAGTAAACGTTTCCAAAACATACTGGATTTCCTGATTTTAAAAAAATACACACTAAAGCAAGCCAGGAATAGGAACTTTCCTAATTCAATGAAGCATAACTGCCTAAAACTATATAGCAAACACCATCCTCATCAAAACCAAGGAATAATGATATAAATACTGGAAGAGTAAAATTATTTTCATTTACAGATTATGTAATTTTCTACCTAGAAAACCCATGAAAACCAACTGAAAAGGGGCAGGAACTAATAAGAGAGTTTAGAAAGGTAACCAAGAAAAGAAAAATTCACAAAAACTAACAGCTTTCCTATAAGCCAGCAATAACCCACTAGAACATACAATGACAGAATGAGCATCAGACACAATACAAGCACAGAATGGAAAACACCTTGCAGGTAAATTGAACAAGATAACTAAACAGCTATACAAATGACTCTATGAGAAAGGCAGAATAAATGGAGAATCATGCCACGTTCTTGGAGAGGAAGATTCTGTATTTTTAAGAAAATCACTTCTCCAAATTAATTTATAAATTCAATGCAATTTCTCTAAAAATCTCGGGGTGTCTGGGTGGCTCAGTTGGTTAAGCATCCGACTTCAGCTCAGGTCATGATCACACAGTTTGGGAGTTCGAGCCCCGTGTTGGGCTCTGTGCTAAGAGCTCAGAGCCTGGAGCCTGCTTCGGATTCTGTGTCTCCTTCTCTCTGCTCCTCCCCAGCTCATGCTCTGTCTGTCCTCTCAAAATTGAATAAATAAATGTTTTTTTAAAAAATTTCAACCAGACTCTTTTTTTTTTTTTTTGCAACTTGACAAGGATATTTGAAAGTTCACCTGAACAAGTAAATGTGCAAGAAAATTTTGAAGGAGAAAAGAATAAAGAAAGGGATATGAACATACCAGATCTCAAAACCTGCTACCAGGTTATAATAACAAACACAAGGGGGAATTCACCACGGAAATAGCCAAATAGATTAGTAACATAGCATAGAAAGTCTGGAATTAATAAAAGAAGAACGTATTGAATGTTCATGATAAAGTAACATTTCAACATAATGGAGAAATGATGGTCTATTTAATAAAAAGAACTAAGAGGGTGGAATGTCTATCCAACTGGGGAAAAAAAAACTAAGGAAGATTAGATATAATTTCAGATTAGAAAAAGAAATAAAAATGTAGCTTGATTAGGGTGCCTCAGTGGCTTAGTCGGTTGAGTGTCCGGCTCCTGATCTCAGCCCAGATCATGACCTCACAGTTTCATGGGTTCGAGCCCCACGTCGAGCTCTGTGCTGACAGTGTGAAGCCTGCTTGGATTCTCTCTCTGTCCCTCCCCCACTTGCTTGCTCTTTCTCTCTCTCTCTCTCTCTCTCTCTCTCTCTCTCTCTCTCAAAATAAATAAACTTTAAAAAATCAACTAGATTAAGGACATATGTATATAATAATCGAACCTATAAAATTATAATAAAACAATTAAGAATACTTTTATATACTAGGATGGGAAAAGACTTCCACAAACAAGAAATAAGTTTCAGAATTCATGAAGGTAAAACCTGACAGTTTGACTATAATAAAATTACACAATCTTGGAAACACACTTACAACATGTTTAACAGATAAAGTGTTACTGTGTTTCAGTTAGAAAGACAAGTGAGCAAAGCAAGCAAAAGAAAAATGAGCAAAAGAAATAAACAGGTAATGACCAGAATAAAAACAAATTGTCAATAAGTGCTTGGAAAAAAAAGTACTTCACTGCACTAGCAATATGGAGAAATTCACATTAAAATGATGAGCTACCATTATCAGAAGACTGTGCAAAAATGTAAATGTTTGATATTTTAAGTGCAGACAATGATAAGAGGTACTCTTTCTGGCCCAGCAATTCCATTTCTAGAGATTTATTCTAAAGAAATTCTCATGCTCAAAATTATGCAGACAACTGCTCCAAGCAGCATATTCTGTTATGAAGAAAAATGAGATAATATAAATGTCCAACACTAGTGGAATAGCTAAATAACTTGCGTATCCGTGTTACAGAATATAACGCAGCCATGAAAAGGAAAGAGGCTGGTTTGTACAGCAACCTCTGTATTTCTCCTCTTCTCCTGTTTTCTGCCCAGGCCCCATCTCTTCCCCCTCCTTGTCTCAAAGATACTCACCATTATGGAACCAACCACAGGGCCTTTGATCACCCACCACAGAGCTGTGTTGTCATTCATATCCCAGCAGCTGAAAGACAGAAAGAAGAAAGATTAAGCTCAGGGCTGGGATGCCCACAGGACAATGCCCCTGCCCCCACTGTGGCACTTTTGCCCTACAGCTCTCTGAGGAGGGGCTGCCTGGAAAGAGAGTGCTCGGGCATGCTGCAGACCCTAGCCCATTTCTGGTTCTTCTAGTGCCTTGGTCCTTCCCTCTGCTTCTCATCAAGGCAGGAAGTGGAACACAAGAGTTGAAGTCACCAATGGGCTCCTGGGCAAGGGCCATGTTCCCCCTTCAGGCCCAGGGCTTGTGGAGGTGTGACGTCACCCCCCCCAACGCTCTTCCTCCTCTCCCTAAAAGGAAAACAGACACTCAGAGCTGGGCCCAGAAGTAGAGAGGGACTCTGAAACCCTACACATTCTTGCTAGCTTCTGGCTGAGATATGGTCAGGGTGGGGGTGGGGGTACAGTCTGGGCAGTTAATGTGAGGTCAGGGCAGCCACTGAGACCTGGCGGTAAGAACCTAGTTGGGGCTCTTGCCCTGGCCCTTGGGTATGTACTCACCCTGTGTTATCGAGGTAGAGCCTCAGCACGGCCCACACAGACACACACACAGTTGGGGTCCCTGGGAGAGCAAGAAAAGAAGCTTGGTGATAACAGGAAAATCCACAGGCGCTGGGTTCCCCTTCAGATTTGGGGATCCCAGAAGCCACTGTCCCCGCTCAGACAGGGTGTTCTGACCCATGGAGTCTTAGGGACCCTAAGTGTCCCTTTTACCCGGGCCTCCTGGGAGTTCAGGTACCCCCAAGACCCCGAGTCTCAGGACTCCTGAGCATATCACCTCTTCCTGATGGCGGGCTTTGGGCAGGAAGAGCAAGACAGGGTCCAAGAACCAGAAGCATACCATCAGCTGCAGGGCAAGACAGTGCCTCCCTCCTCTGACCTAACACGCCCTGACAGCAGGACCAAGGACATGCCTGGCCATGAGGCCTGAGCCTGTCCAGACCACAGCCTGTGACCTACCCCAGCCTATGATGGTGTACCAGTAGAAGTATCTCCTCTCAGGGAAGAAGGTCTCCACTAGCAGGGTGAAGAGGTATAGGCCCTCAATGAACAGCCAGAAGTAGTTGGACACGACACAGTAGTGGAAGAAAACCATTATGGCCTTGCATTCCACCTGCAAAGAGGGTGGGGAGGGTGAGGGAGGCATGAAGACCCCACTGCTGGCTCCTACCCAGCCCTGGAAATCCAGCCCAACCGGACCAGGTAGAATCCTGAAGGCCCTTTAGCTCTGACATGCTTGGACTCAAACATCCCACGGGTCTGAAAGACTCAACATTCCTGGATTCGAAGAGTTAAAAATGGCAGCATCCTATGATTCTGAGTCGCAGCTGCTGGAGGCAACTCTACACGTGCCAAAAAAGGTTGGGCTGGGGCGAGCACAGGGCCCTCTCCCCTCCCCAGGCTCACTCTCCCCTCCTTCCCTCCTCCTTCTCCAGCCCCTCCAGGTAAGATAGAGACAGAGGACCCTTCAGAAGGCTCCTTGGTAAAATAAAGGTTTGGGACATGAAGGGGGAATACTCTTGGTCCCCAGAAATCTCAGAGAGACCCCCCCCTCCAAGTATGCCCTCCTGGGTCAAGACCCTGTGCTCTGGGCTGTTCTTTCCATTATATTCCATCAAAGCCTATATTTTCTGCTTACCTCCCAAAGGTATGAGAATTGGGGAGGCAGTCTGGAGAAAACCCAAGCCAAGTAGCCCCTTGGCTCTGTCACGGGTTAGCTAAATGTCCAGGGGCCAGGCCAGCCCTCTCTCTGAACCTAGTTTCCTTCTTGGGCAGGTGGGACTTGGCATTTCCACTCCCCCTTCCACATCTGCTCTGCCAACTACGTGTACAGAGAGAGGGACAGGAAATGACCTCATATGGGGATGTCACTGGCTTCTAGCAACCTCAAGGTCATTCCTGGACTTCCGCATTCACCGGGGACAATGCCTTAACCTGCAGGAAAATAGCTGGATGACAGGGTGTCACAGGGAAGGGAGTCCTGGGAGGGAAGGGAGTCCTGGGAGGGCAGGGGGCCTCCTGCCAGGGCCCGGCTCACTCACGGTGGAGATGAAGCAGTGGTTGCTGTCCTGCTCCGCGTAGAGGATCCAGTCTTTGATGAAGACAGAGATGGCCCTCAGCATGAAGGACACGAACAGGTTCATGTGGATGAAATTGCGGGTGCAGTGTAGCTTCCTGTGCCAGCAAGCCAGGGGAGGAAGAGGCCTTCAAGCAAGGAACCCGTTCCACCCTTCCACTCCGAGGTCTGCTTTGGGCCAACTCCACGGCTTTGTTTCAGGGGGTCCCCACCTTCCCACCCCCTTCCCACCTCTCTAAATCCTCACTCACTGCCAGGCCTTCAGTGCCTGGCTCCACTATTCCGAGAGGCCAGACTCTCCTCTCCTGTGACCTCTCTATCTAGAACAGGAGGATAACAGTGAGGAACATAGGTCCACCCTGCTGTGTGGCCCTGGACACGTCATTTGCTTTCTCTCGGGTCAAGTTTCCCATCTGTTAGCCTAGGAGTGGGGGAAAAGTCCTTGCCCTGTAAGGGACCTCCAGGGCTGATATCCAGAGAAAGGAGTGGGGGTGGGTGGGACAGAGCAAGGGCTCTGAGCTACGGTGGGCGGCACTAGCTCGAACACTGCCGGGGGAGGGTCTTACCGGAAACGACACAGGATGACCATGGCAGTGGTGAGGGTAACAAGGGATGTGCTGTAGCCAACTGTGTACAGGGCCTTGACTGACAGGTAGTAATAATCCTGGAGGAAAGCACAAAACATTCAGGGTTCCACATGGGGCTTGCTCCAACCCCCCAGCCCCCTCGGTCCAGGGCCTACTCACCTCAGGGCCCACTACTCAGCTCCTCTTTCCTTTCTCACCTCCTCCTCTCCCTCTACTACCGCCACCCCATCCCCCATGAGTTTTTTACTCCCCTCTGCAGTGTCTGTATTCTGCTGACGCTCACTAAATGCTTGCTAAATATAGGGGCACCAACCAATCAGAACTGGTATCAGCCCTAGCCTGGAGAAGTGTCCAGGAGGCCCCCTGCTGAGCCCAGCCTCAACCTTTCAGTTGCCAGGCCACAGGAAGGGCTCGTCCTAGAAGAGCAGCCTGGGAGGTAGGGGACATGTGGTGGGGGCTGGAGGAACTTAGGCAGCAAACCAGGTGCTTCTTGGCCCAGAATGAATGAGTGAAAGTCTTGTCCTCTGTGTACCTGGGTACACAGCAGGTCTCATGCGCTGCTTAGGGACCTGAGCTTCCTGGAGTCCCAACAGAAGCCAAGGCCTTTGCTGGGAACACGTTGCCACGGGCCTCCTCAGGCACCGCCTCCAGGTGGGGACAGACACTCACCTGGTCCCCGGTCTCAGACTCGTATTCATCAAACCCACAAGCATCTACATAATGAGGGAACGGCTCCGACCATCCATCCTCAGTGCAGTTCCGGCTCACCACCCTCATGTCTGCAGTAGAACGAAAACTCAGTGAGGCATGGAAATGATTTAAAAGGACCCTGAAATTCTTACTTGAAAATTACTTCTTAAGTAGGAATTTCTGGAAACCCATATCCCCATCCGGGAACCATGGCGAAGGTTCACAAAATCCCCCACTGTCAGAGGGAAAACAGTGATGGTTGGTGACCTTAACCTCAGCCTTTATACAAAGGACACTGGGGAGGACAAGGCACTGCTGATCTCTTAACAAGGGGTGAGGGGACCGAGCCAGGCTGAGTCTAGCCTCCTTCTTTTCTGGAGTTGGCAAATACTCAGAAAAGGCCTGAGCCCCTTCCCTAGGCCCTGGGTCAGCACTTGTCAAATTGCAATGGGCAGAAAAGAATGATGAGAGATCACCATTGCAAACCCCACTGCATCCCAACCCCCAGACTCTGCTCTAGGAACCACCTCAGGTGACAGTAATGTAGGAGCTCCGGTCATACACCAGGAGCTCCGGGCCTTCCAGCAGCAATATCCCCGCACAAAGGGGACACACGGCTTGCTTAATTAACAAGGACCAGACCTGCATTAACCTAGCGCCAGATCTTATTAAGACATGTATTTAAGTTTAAAAAAAAAAAAAAACTTTTGCCTCCCCAGGTTTAGAGGTCTGTTTTCTGTCACTAATGCCCTTAATTTTCTTTTGATAGACTTTAAAGGCCATTTTGTAGGACACCAAAGCAGAGGGAGTCATTTCCTGTCTCCAGAGTGGAATCTAGATTGGGTTTTGCCCCGCCTGGGGCCTTTTAGCCTTTAATGATTGTTCAATTCATCCTCCCCTCTCCTGACTGTCTGTAAGGGTGAACCACAGATGCCTGGTGGAGGGGAGAAGGCAAACAGCCCCCTCCACCTCCATCCCTGCACTGGAGTGTGGCTCCAGGCTGACCCCTGTCCCCAGACTGGCTTTCTGGGAGTTTACCTGATATATTAGGACACACGGGATTTGTTCTTTCTTTTACAGGATTCAGAGGCCAGAAAATTGTGTACAACAGGCAACGTCTCTGGAAAAGGGGGCTCTAGAACCGATGTTTCTGGAAGGATCACCTGCTGTGGCCAAGGCCCTCTCTGGGGAGCTCAGCAAGGAGGAAAGGGCAGAGACCAAGACAAGAAGCCCCTCCACACTTCTCCAATCGCGTGTCCTTGCCAGTGGAGTCGAAAGATCTCAGGCCAATTCTTTTTTACCAAGAGAATCAGAAACATACTTCCTGGGACTCTGGGAAGCAGCGAAAGGTGGGTGACCCTGCCGTAGAAGACAGCTCTGCCCAGAGTGGGGGGATTCCTGGTCTCCACTGCTTCTCGAATTTGGAGTCCTGTGACACAGGACAAGGAGGACGTCTGCCAGGCCCAGGGAAAGAAGGAGTCACTTCTGTCCCACATTTTGATGCCAAATTCTTTTTTCTTCCAGCAAATCCACGTCAGGCTATTACTGGCTGGCAACCTCCTTCCAAGTCCCTCTGAAAGTCTGCATGTCCTGGGGGAATCAGGGCCTTGGCCAAGTCCCTTCCCATTTCTGGGCCTCATCTCCTCTCTGCTTTGCCCACATCAGGGTGGTGGGAAGAGGAAAGGGAAGCTGCTTTGAAAAGCAATTCTGTAAAAGTGTCCTAGAGGTAGAAGCCATTTCCTTTCTTTTATTTTCCTTCTTTCTCTGTTTCTTTTTATAAGACTGTGTGGGCACAGAAGCGTATAAACCATTTTGTTCAGAACTATTCCACGAATTTGCCACTCTATTGTTCTAATGGAAATCTCCAGAAGATCGAGTACTCTCCAGAATGTCAAAACCCTACTACTACTTCAACTGTGCCTACTTCACTAGGCTATTTTGCCCCAACGACTTCATAGGAGCACAGAATTTTAGGGCAGCGGTTCTCAAGGTGGGCACTCTTCCCAGACCAGCCCATCAAGCATCAACGGGGAGACTAGCTAGAAATGAACATTCTCATGCCTTACGCCAGGCCTACTAAATCAGAGACTCTGGGGGTGGGGTCCAGGAATCAGAGTTTTAATAAGCCCACTAGGTGACAGATCACAGTGAAAGTTTGAGAACCACTGTTGCACCTTGGGGAGTTCCAAACTATTAGGGGCCATCTAATCCAGGGGATCTGTACTTGGGAATCCACAGTGAGGCTTTGAGAGATCTGTGCCCCTAGAAATTGTATGCACAATGTTCTATCTGAGCACGTGAGTAAGAGTTTCCCTGGAGAAAATCCATGGCTTTTTCAAAGAAGGGAAGTGACCTGCCAAAGATCACACAGCCACAGAAAGGCACTGCCTGCCCTGGGATAGGGGCCCCCAAGCTCACGTGTCAGCAGGTGCCCTCCCTCCAGCCAGCCCATGGTTGGCCCCAGCTTACCCATAACCTCACCTGAGAGATCCAAGGAGTTACTGTCAGGGAAATCAAACTCTCCTGCAAAGCACAGAAGTGGGCATAAGTCAGCACACACAATCATCCAAGTGTCGGGGCTGTGCATGGTTTACTCTCCACCCCGGTAGCCCAAGGCCATCCCTGGTCCGGAGGACAGAGGTGGGGTCTCGGCCAAAAGGCTGCAGCACACCTAGCAGCCACACACCGCTCTGACACACCATGCCTTCTAGCATCAATCTCATTTGCTTTGTATTTCCGTGATGCTAATGATGGCCCATGACTCAGTTCTCCCCACTGGGCAACAGGAAGTGCAAATGGGATATTGTCAGGAAGGTGGGAGGGCCTCTGGACTGGGAGGGGAACGGAAAAGGATGACTGGCCCTTTTCCAGAAAAAGGCAAGGAACGGCAACATGGGTCCTGGGCTTGGGTTTCTTCTCTGGTCCGCAAGACTCCATCTCAGCCCCAAAACTATCTCATCCAAGGGAGCCCAGGACTTCATCCTCAAACATTTTCTCTCTCTCCTGACTCTTCATTCTCACTTCCATCCTTCCTTATGATGATTCCCCTGCTGGCCATGAACCCTCGTCTTTTTCCAGTTCTCAAAATCCTGTTTCCAACACGTAGCTGACAATACCACCCCCTCCAGGAAGCCTCTCTGGACCTACTCATTATCCCGCCTGCCTGCTGCATAGCTAGGTCTCCCATGCTCTCAAGGCTGCCCTACATTTCAACTTCACAGTCACATAGGAAGTCAGTATCTACGTGGGCTCACACACACATTTAGGCCTGTATGCATGCCTGTGCACAAGGGTAGGCTCATTTTTCAAGACCTCCACGGGTGTGTCTCACCCTCCCGAATCAGCCTGTGAGCACCCGACACCAAGGCGCCTCTGCCTTCCATCTGCCTGTGTCCCCCACCTGCCGGATGGCCAAGGGTGGGTGGTGTGGGGAGAACCTGGTCCCTGATAAGCCTCTCATTCTGCCCCCACCCATTCCCAGCAGTCAGAACTGGGCTCCCGCTGGATGGTCAGATGGACAGATAGACGACCAGCAGCTTGTCCTCTCCAAGGTTCCTCTTACCAATGGATTCCATCTCCCACACTGAAACAGAGAAAGAGAGACAATACAGAGGTGAACAAAGGGGCTGAATCTGATTCTGCTCTCACTGGGTCCTGCTCGTTTCCTCCCTCTCCTGCTCCCTTCTCCCAGGCTCTGCTGGGGACCCAGGGCCATGAGGACTACAGGCTGGTGGTGGGCCAGACATGGGACCCAGTTAAGGAGAAATGAGCAGAGGCATTTGAGAGAAGGAGGGAGGTCAGTGCTCCTATATCTTCAACAACCTGCAAAGCAACAACTACCACAGCCCAGGAAACCGAGAAACAAAATGAGAAATGCCATTCTCGACTTTCTAAGTGTTTAAGGCAAGTCTCACTGATTCAGCTCTGAGAACAGAGATGCTAAAAGGCCCTGCCTTAATGAGCCATTAAGAATCGGGTGTAAATAACACATTCATCGTGCAGTTGCCAGAGGGAGGGATAGGGTGCGGAGGACTTAAATCTTAAAATCTTAGTTTACTGCTGATTCATGGTGCCTTTTTTGTTATTGAAAAGAAGCAGTCTTGCCATGGAACCTGACCCAAAGTAGATTTGCAAGAAACTTCAAGTAAATGATGAATGAGAGGAGTACGTGCACGGAGGAAGTGATGAAGGTGGTTTCCATAGGAACGCATCAGGGATGCGGCTGAGTCACCTGCTGCCACGGCACCTGATGCCCCACCACACACACGGTACCCCACACCTCAGCACTTCCTGAGTTTGTCTCCTCTTTCAAATTCACTTCCTGTCCTGCTCTGGGTCACGCCGAGTACCCCAGTTGTCAGGATGGGACAGCCCAACTGCCACTCTCCCTCTGGACTGGCAGGTCTGGAGGTGGGAGGTGTGGCTGAAAGGCCCACAAGGGGGAGTGCTGGGTGGGGAGGTGGGGCGTTGTAGCTAAACCCTGCCTTCTGTGGTCTTTGCATGGGGCCTTGCACCCCAACATACTTCCGCCTCCCGCAAGCCCCTTCCCCATGGGCAGAGTCAGGGGTGTTGTAGAGTAAAAGTCCCATGAGTAAAAGAGAATGTGCCTCTGCCTCTCACAGACAGGGTGGAGGATGGAGATAGCAGGACTCCCCAGAGGACTGGAGCTTGGAACTCTCCAGTTCTAGAAGGACATTGGCCTGAGCTGTAGGCAGGTGAAGGAAGAAGCTGGGGGCCAGGTGGCAAGGTCCTGTGCATGACTGCACAAGTGACTCAGATCCCTCTAATCCCTCCATCCTCCTCTAAACGAGGCCCCAACCCAGGGCTCAGCAGTCAGTGGGCCAGTTCTCAGGATATCACCTGTCTAGAATCCAGCCCTGCCTTCTCTCCCTGCCCCCACTACCTTGGTGCCCTGCTTCCCTTGACAGCCACAAGGAGTGGGGTGAGGACCAGGGTCCGGCCCTAGGCCCCTCCCAGAGTCAGTGTGGACTGGCTGGACAGCAGCCTTTCTGAGGAGTCTACAAGGTTCCAGCTGGCCTGGAGAACTGGTGGGAACTGGCCTGGAGAGCCCAGCGGACTCACCCCCAAAGAGGAGATCTACATGAGCCCCTTTTCCTCAGACCCCTGCCCTTGGGATCCAGTCATGTAGGCCTTGTGCCTTAACACAGAGCACTGTCCCCTCTCCTCTGCCTCCTGTCCCTACATCTTTTTTTTTTTATAAGTTTATTTATTTTGAGAGAGACAGAGACAGCGTGAGCAGGGGAGGGGCAGAGAGGGAGGAGAGAGAGAATCCCAAGCAGGCTCCACATTGTCAGTGCAGAGCCCGACACGGGGCTCGAACTCACAAACTGTGAGATCATAACCTGAGCCAAAATCAAGAGTTGGACGCTTAACCGACTGACCCACCCAGGCACCCCTCCTGTCCCTACATCTTGAGTCACACACTTAGCCATTGCCCACTCCTAGGAATCTCAAATTGGTCTAGGGCCCCTGAACATCTCCATAGCATATCAATGGCCCCCCAAGACCTGAAACACAGACATGTCCCAAATGGAGCTCTTTGTGATACCGGACTCAGTATCTAAGTGGGTATGTGAGTGTGGCCATGGGCAAGTTGAGTGTCTTGTGTCCAGCTGCCTAAGGGTGTCTCATTGTGTGTCCATATCTGGGTGTCTCTCTGAGCCTCTGAGCATCCCTGTATGAGGTACATTGATAGTAACACCAGCTAATGTTATTGCCCATTAAAATGTGTCAAGGCCTGCACTGAATGACTGCCATATGCGTTCCTCCACTGATTCCCCAGTCACTATGCCACATTCCCATTTGACACACTAGGGACAAAGGGGTGCATTGCCTTGCTCGAGCCCCCAGTTGGGTCAATGATGAATCCCACATCTGAGAGCACAGCCTTGCCTCACGTATGACGGCGCATCTCCATGTCGACCCGGGGGCCCCATCTGCAGGGGCCTCTGTGGCCCTGTGTGGACCAGGGTCTGTGGCTTCACCCCCCCACCGGCATGGGAGCTCTGGAGCAGGGGATATCGGCCTGCAGGGTGTCCCAGGTAGGTCTGGGGCCCGAGTGTGGGGAGCAGAGTAGACCAATTGAGGCCTAAAGAGGTCCTAGGGGGAGACTTACCTTGGTCTGGGTTGAAGATTCGGAAGAGTTCAGGGCAACTGACGAGGACCATCTCACCCACTCGGGCAGGCTTCCAACATGTGAGGTTGTCCCACATCCCAGGGCAGCCTGTGCAGGAGAGTGCCGTGGTGAGAGGGGGCCCAGTCCCACACATGCACATGCACCACACACACATCACACTCATGCATACAGCCAGGTGCTCACATGTGCACACATACATCCTCGTGAGCCAGGCCCTTGCAGGGGGAGGGAAGAGTTTTATGGAGGGAAGGTAAGGCTTCCTGTGTGAGGCAAGGCTCAGCCTCATCCCTGAAAACCCCTCAAAGAGGAGCAGGGACATTGAGAAGTTCCTGGGGTGGGGGGCGGGGGGAAGCTCTCATCTGACTTTACATCTCCCACGGCCCCACAGGGCTGGCAGGGCTACAGGGAGGAGAGAAGGAGAGCAGCAACAGGCCAGGGCGGGATCAGTAAGCATGAGATGCTGGGGATCTTTACAGCAACCTCCCCTCATCCCGCACCAGCTCCCCCCAGTCCTCCCAGCCTCCACCATCACTACGGAGGCTTTAGCTCGGCCTCCTCGGTGGGCCCTCCCTGCCCCTAAGGGGAGGGCTAGGAACTGGTTGACCTTAGGGTGCTGTTCCTGGGCCACACCTGCCTTCCAGATGGTGAGGCTCTGACACCGGAAGGAGGAGGGACAACCAGCCAGATGGGGAAAAGGGCAGAACTGTCCAGGCAGAGGCCTGCGTGGCCGAGGCCCGGGACTGTGAAGGGACACAGAGCCCAGAGACAGGGGAGGCCAGTGCAGGGGGGGCACAGGCCCAGTGCAGGGGGGACACAGGCCCAGTTCAGGCCGGGAGAGGGAGGAGGGAGCAAGGACAGGCTGAGGGGTATCTGGGAATAATCAAGATTTGGGTCTCACTGGACATGCACTGCCAGGAACAAAAGAAAGATGATGAACTTCACGACCAGATATTATCTGGGGGCTCAGCAGACCCTCCTTGCCCCTCTGCCCACCATGCATCCTCTCTCTCTTTCCAGCCCCCGCACTCCCCATGGCCGCTTCCTCACCTCCCTTCATGCTCCACCCCTTCCTGACTCTACCCCTCTCTCCACTGAAATGTCTCTGGCCTGGGCCACCAGCTGCCCACCACCCACCTCTTCACACCTGACAGGCCCTGCCCTGCTGACCCTGACTGAATGCAGATGCTGGTGGCTGCCCTGGCCCTGGCCTCTCCCCTCTCGCCTTGGACAAGATCCCTGGTTCATGGACTTCAGGACAGAGCTACTCACAGACAATCTCCCATCTCCAGTCCTGCACTCCCTGAAAGTGGCTGGATATCCCCACCATGAAGGGCCCGAGGCAATCCAAACCCAGCAGGTCCAAGTCTCAACTCAGCATCTCCTACTAAAGCCTGATTTCCTGTCTCAGCCCCAACTAGACACCTAGACTTGATGTCGCCTTGGTTGACCCTCTGGCCAACCTAGTAGTCTTCAAACTTTAGCAAGCACCCTTAGCCCGCATAGTTAACTAAATCTCTCTTCATAAATCTGTAGATCATGCATTCTTTCCTAGAAAAGAACAGAACCCATCTGCATGTCACCAGATCCTCCTGTCCAACTTCTGTGCACCACAATGTTACCTTGCAGTTGGCCCCATTGAGGGTGCATGTAATTAAGAAATGTAACAGACCACTGCACTCCCTTAACTGATTAACTGCGCTACACCCCTTTAAAAAAATCTCTAGGGTGGGGGGTGCCTGGGTGGCTCAGTTGGTTGAATGTTTGACTTCAGCTTGGGTCATGATCTCCCAGTTCTGTGAGTTTGAGCCCTGCATCGGGCTCTCTGCTGTCAGTGCAGAACCCACTTCAGACCCTCTGTCCCTCTCTTGGCCCCTCCCCTGCTTGTTTTCTCTCTCTCAAAAAAGAATAAACATTAAAAGTAACTAATTAGTTAATTAATTAAAAAAATTAAAAAATCTCTGGGCCAGGCAGAAACCTTGGAGCTGGCCTTTGGACAAGTCTGCCTTCTCCCCAGTGGCTAGCTTCCTGAACAAAGCCCATATTCCTTTCCAATCAAAATTCATCTCTCTAGTATTAGCTTTTTGAGCAAAGGGCAGATGAACTTGGGTTTCAGTAACAAACCACCCTTGCTATGTCTCCTTCTCCTTCCTGCTCCAGGTCTAACTGGTCACCATGTCCTGCTGGCTTGAACTCTAAATATTTGTGGAATCCATGCCTTATTCTCCATCTGCCCACCCCCACCTAGTTAAGGGGTAACCTACCTTTCACTGGGTAGGGGTGGTCTCCTCCACCCCACACAGGTGTGACAGTGATCTTGTCAAAAGGAAGATCCAGCCTGGTCATACAGCCCACCCCGATCTCAAGTCCTTAACATGGCTCCCAAGGCCCAGCCCTCGCTTTCCCCTCCAGCACATGGAGTGGGAGAGGACAGGGGACCGCAGTTCACCCAGGGAAGGGGCATGAAGTGAGAAGGCATGGAGGAGGGAGCCCCAGGGAACCCCACATTTACCAGGTGGGCAGCAGAGGTACATGTGGTGATATAATTCCTAAGGGGGGCAAAGGTGGAGGAGAGAGGTAGCCGCATGGAGGGTCTGACAGCAGAATACTTCAGGAAGAGACCCACATCCTGCTGAGGGGTCTATAAATAAGGGCTTTGGAGAGGGCTTCTCTACCAGATAAGAGACAGCCAGTGAGTGACCCACAGAGTCCCACCTCTCAGAGCTGCTGTGAGGATTCACAAACTCATACATGTAAAGCTCTTAGAACTCCAGGCTCACTCAATGCACGGTCACTGTTGTTACTGTCATTAATTTCATTATTCCAATTAGGTGTCCTGAGAATAATTCCCCTGAGAGAGGCCCAGGCAGGGAGAGGCAGCAGAGCCCTGCCAGGTGAAGAGAAATGCCAGTGGAGTGTTACAAACAGGCCACAGAGGATGCCTGGGCAGGCACTAGCCAGGGCACGGGGGTCTAGGGCTGGCCTCATGTGCTCCCAGCCTCTCTGTTGGGGCCCATGACTGACATATGGGTAGCGTTTGGACAAGAAGGCACCAAAAGCTTGCAAGTGTAGAAAACCCAGTGTCTCAAAATTCAGATCTGGCTATGTTGGAATTCACACCCAGTCATGTTGGCCTACGGTCTCCTGCTCCTGGAATGTGCAAGTTTGGGAACTAGAAGCACGGTAGAGAACTCTGAGGGTAGCAAGCCAAGGAGACAAGGACACTGAGGCCAGAGGGGAGCAGGGTCCCAGGTCTCACCGGCCACCAGTAATATCAGCTATTGCCGATTCCTGTCCACCCTTCACAGCAGGACATCCAGCTGGCACGTGGCTGGTTATGACATGATGTCCTTGAAAGAGACCCAACAGCACATCTTTGGCTGCCATGGTCCATGCTGACCATGGAATGGCTGTGGAGCGTGGCTGTGTCTGGCCTATGCCCTAGAAGCCCCAGCCAACAGATGTTCCCTTAATGCAGAACATTAGGCCCTGGCACTGCCAGCTGTTATGGCCAGCTGACATTCCCAAGCTCTCAGGCCACTTTCATTTCTCTTTTTGTTGTGTTGTGTTTATTTATTTATTTTGATAGAGAGCATGTGCAGGAGGGGCGGAGAGAGAGGGAGGGAGAAAATTCCAAGCAGGCTCTGCACTGTCATCTCGAGGAGCCCAATGAAGGGCTCGAACTCATAAACCCCTGAGATTAAGACCTGAGCCAAAATCAAGAGTCGAACCCTTAACTGACAGAGCCACCCAGGCACCCCTCAGGCCACTTTCCATAGAGGGAGCATAGTCCTGAGGGCTGAGGGGCAGGGAAGGATACAGGGCTCAGGCAGAGATGCCATGAGGGGAGAAGGGGGCTCCCAGGTTAGAGGCCAGAGGTGGACAGGCACAGTGGGAAATCCATTCTCCACCTGGGGCTGCCCTCCCAGGCCCCACTGCCAGGACAAACATCTACCAAGGGGTATCTGCCAAGGCGCCCCACCCTTCCCCATGGCCTGCCACACTATCAAAGCCCTCCAGGTGCGTCCTTAGGTTCCCAGCCTGGTTCCCCTCCAGCACCTACGGGCAATTCCTACAGCACCAGGGCAGGTGGAAAGACTAGAACTAAAATCCATAACTCAAGGACCCAATCCCAGTATCTAAGCTTAGAAGACTGTAATATTATGATATAATAAGATATAATAAGAATATAAAAATTGGTCTTTGTCCCAGGTTCTGGAAGAGCTCCTAAATCCTTGGAATTTCCTGAAGAGGGTGAGGAGATTGTCTTTTGTTATTCATAAGCCCCTTTCAACCACTCCTGAGTTTATGCTAATGAGATGACTCTCGGATGCTGTGGCTGGTTGCCAGGGGAACTAAGCACAAGATTAGAGGGTGGGAACTTTCAGCCCCACCCACCAACCTCAGAGGAGGGGAGAGGAGATAATCACCAATGGCCAAGGATGTAGTGGATCATACCAACCTTACAGAACGTCCATAAAAACCCTAAACAATGGAGTCCCAAGAGTTTCTGGGTTGGTGAACACATCCACATACTAGGAGGGTGGTGCACCGCCAACTGCACAGGGACAGAACGTCCTGCCTTCCGGACCTCACTCCATGAACCCCTTCATCTGGCTCTTCATTTATATTCTTTATAGTAAACTGGTAAACATGTTTCCCTGAGTTCTGTGAGCCATTATTGCAAATTATTACCTGACAAGGAGGTCATGGGAATTCCCCAAATTGTTGTCAAGTCAGACAGAAGAGTGCATAACATGGGGACTCCTGATTTGCAAAATTGGCATCCGAAGTGGGTTAGGGGACAGTCTTGAGACTAAGACCCCTAACCAGTAGGGTCCATGCTAACTCCAGGTACTTAATATCAGAAGTGAATTAAATTGTAGGGACACCAGTTGGTGTCCACAGAAAACTGGAGAATTGCTTGGTGTGGAAAACTCACATATTCAATGTCAGAAATGCTCTGAATAGAGAAACAGTGCTCCTTTAGGGGACAATATCCCTGACCCCATCGGGAGCTCACAGCCCTCTGCACACTGGGAGCAGGAGGAGACTCTGGTGGCCACATCGAGGCTTCCCAGAATGCCCCATGCACACATCTACAGCCCCCACTCTCAGCTTGTTCCTGAGGGAGGTGGTATGGGCTCTGATGGGCCCTGCTCTGAATCCCCCCCAGAAACCCTTTCCAGGGAGATGAGGAGGATAGAATCTGGGCTCTGGAAAGAGCCTTGAGTTTCTCTAAGTAAGGACAGCAACTCGTTTTCCTTCCACCCCCACAGAATACATCCAGCTTCTCTATCCCCATCTGTTCCAGACTCCAGTCCCAACAAAGTTGAGTTTTGTTGGGACTACAGGATCCTGACACATCTTTTCTCCTTCTCCTTTCCCTCCTCGTTTTACCTTTTCTTTCCTTCTCATTCTCCCCTTACCTTCCCTTTTATTCTCTCATTTGTTCAAGAATCTCTGTGTCTATCTATTATGAGTCAGACGCTCCAGAGCAATACAGGAGTGAACAAAACAGCCCATCTCTGCCTGAACCGAGCTTATAGTCTGGGGGTCATGAGAAAGACTTTGCATTTTATGCTAAATGCTAAGAAGAAGCCTTAGATGATAAATCTTACTTTCCCACTGCTACTGCGACAAAGCAAATTCAGGGGCCTAACTGCCGCAACTTCTTATCTTATGATTCTGGAGGTCAGAAAGTCCAAAATAGGCCTCACTGGGCCACAATCGAGATGTCTGCAGGGCTGTGTTTCTTCTGGAGGCTCTAGGGTGAGTTCATCTCCTTGTCTTTTCCAGATTCAAGACATTCTTTGCCCTGTGGCCCCTTTCACCATCTCAAAGCCAGCGGCATAGCATCCTCAAATCTCTCCTTCTCTGACCCTTCTGCCTCCTTCCTTCCCTTATAAGGACCCTTATGATTATATTGGACCCATCTGAATAATCCAGGGTACTCTCCCCATCTTAAGATCCCTAACTTAATTACACTTGTCAAGTCCTCTTTGCCATGTAAGGTAATACATTCACAGGCTTTGAGGATCACGACGTGAACTTCGTTGGTGGGGGCATTGTTTTGCCTCCCACAGATGCGTTTTAAGACAAGGAGTCACATGGTCTGATTCAGCTGCGGGGGAAGGTACTACATTTCAAGAGCAGCAAATCAAACATGGAGACACGTCTGTTAGGAGATGGCAGAAGTCCAGGGGATGGCAGAGGGACTTGATTTGGAGCCAGGACAGCCAAGATGGAACGGCGTTCTGTGTATGAGCTGGGAGGCAGAACTGACGGGCTTGGTGACAGACAGGCCAGACACGGCTGGCAAGTGTGCAAACCCCTATCACATGGCTGAGTTCCCACCAAAGGTATGTGGAGGTGACAAACTGCTCTCAGAGGCTCCCCTCACATAGTCTGTGCCCTTGCTCTCTCTCCCCCTTCTCTGTAGCATCCTTGGAGGTTACATGTTAGGGTGGCAGTATCGAGATGGAATCAGAATGACTGTGTAGAGTCAAGCCCCACCTCCCACCTCTGCCAGTCACACTGGCCTCTGATGTGTGCAAGCAATAAAGACCGGTGTGCTGAGTCTCTGAAATTGTAGGGTTTTTTTTTTGTTTTTTCATTACTGCAGCAAGAAGCCTAGGCTCCCCTGACGAATGCAGTGAAAGAGAAAGAGGTACCAAGGATGGTACCTGGATTTCTGGTTTGGGGGTCTGCAGGGCTCCCCACAGTGGAGAGAACTGGATGGGAGGCAAATGGTAGAGGGTGTTAGACAGGCTGCAGCTCAGGAGTTTTGTTTGGAGTGTGTTCGGTTTGAGATGGTGCCAAGAGCCAAGTGGAGATAGATTTCAAACAGGCGGTTAGATAAAAGTCCAGAGTGCAGAGGGGAAGTCGGCACTGGACGGAGAAGACAGGGAATGGTCGGCACAGGGATGCCTGGTAGGGCCATGGACCTGGAGAATAGGTCCCGTGAGAGGGTGTGCATTAGAGAAGAAAAGAGAAGACAGTAGGGCTGGGGCCCAACAGAAGAAGGCATGCCAGGATTCTGAAGAGGGGTTGGCAAAGAAGACTGAGGAGGGGTGGCCAGGAACATGGGGGAAACCAGGAGAAGTTAGCGACACAGCAGCCAGGAAAGCGTGCTCCAAGGAGGGCACGGTCAAGTACACCACACACTGTTCCCCTTCCCTCCTCCCCGCTGCAGAAGAGGTCACAAATCAGAATGGCTCCTATTCCCTGAGAGAGTGCTCTGCTTTGACACCTCCACGCCTCCCTATTCACCTCTCCCCTGGCCCCCCAATTCTACACGAAGTCCGCCTGTGCCCTCCTGGCTCAGTCTGCACACCACCCCCCAACTCAAAGCCTCTATGCCACCGGATCAGAGGAATTCAGACACCTCAAGTTTCCTGCTTCAGGGGAGAGCACTCTGCACTCTCATGGAGCTGCTCCCACTAAGACACTGCATAAAGCGGCCAACGAGAGGCAGTGCCTTGCAACAGCAGGAGGGGAAAAGACCACTTGGGCACACTGAACAGAGAGAGAACACAGGGCCATTAGCCCCGACTGGAACAAAATAAGGAGCTAATCGCAGGTTGTCATGGTGATGATTTTGTCCAGTTCCACACAGTGCTCAAAACCCAAGAGACCAGGGGCACCAAAGGGACTCAGACAAAGACGCCATCCTCCCTTTGAGGATGTTCAGGTATTGATTGTTACAACAAGCCCCTCATTTTAGCACACACTTCAAGGGGGAAAAAATGATTCAATTTTACTGAAATTTACTTCAGAGCCAATATTTCTGATCCATAAAATGGGGAGCAGCTGTGAGCTCAGCGCAAGGGGGGTCGGGGGCTGGGGACTGAAGATGCGGTCCTCCCCTCTGGAAGTCAGTGGTTCTCGAAGTGGGGACCCCAGACCAGGAGCACCATAGGGAACTTGCCAGAGATGTAGATGTTCAAGCCCCACCCAGACCCACTGAGTCAGGAATTCTGGGCTGGGTCCAGGAATTCTGTGTTTAAATAGCCTTCCAGGAAGTTCTGATGCAGGCTCAAGTCTGAGAACTAACTACAAGACTAAACCAGTTTGGACAGGAACAGAAGGCTTTGTCAGACACAAGGCCGTGAGTCCCTGTAGACCCCACCCCGTCTCATGCTGGGGGCCCATTCAGTCTCAGAGCAGCTGGGCGGTGCAGTCAAGAAGCTGGTCTTGCTCCGTGGGTGGGGAGCCTGGGTTCAGCCCTGAAGTGCCCCCCCACCCTTCCACCAGGCCTCTCCTCTTCTGGTGAGAGTGGAGGTGGGGGCTGGGACGCACCCCGGACAGGCCTCAGGGGCTGGATCAGAATAGCAACAAGCTTTCTCTCTTCCCTCCAAACCTCCTCCCTCCTGCCCCAGCCAAGGCCACCGCAGGCCTCTTCCATCTTTTCCAGAGTAGGGGTACCCCCAAGGAGGACTATACCCAAAAAGCCCACAGAAACGCAGGGAAGGCCTCCAAGCCGATGGAATCCCACAGTCCTGCAAAGAGGAGGCATGGGCTAGACTCACCCTGCATGGGCAGGCCACTGGGCTGAGCAAGGAAGACAAAGCTGCCAGCCCAGCAGGTTGAGTCTGTGACCTGTGTGGGCCCAGGGACTCTTCAAGAGTGGAGACACCATTCCCACGCACAGGAGTCCTTTCCCCTTCTCTCCGGGCACAAGAGCGCTGCGGCACAAAGGGCACCCCCCGGCTAGGAGGGCAGACCTGGGTCCTGTCCCAGAGCTGGCTCCAGCCTTCCGTGTGACTCAGCCAGTGACTGCCACCTCTAGCCTCGACCTCTCTCTGTGTCACATGACAGAGCTGGACTCAGTGCTGTCTCAAGCCCCATTTAGCTTGCAGGGTTTGGGATGAGTTACAAAACCATTAAATATAGCTCCTTAATAACCGTCTCAATAAACATCTTTAAAACACACCAAGGACGCAATGAACAAAACCACGAAGTCAGCAGGCTTGCTTTCACTCTCCCTGGCCTGACCTGTATTTTCTATCCTCTTCAGCTTCTACTCTGAAGGCCACTCTGTGCATTACCGTGTGCTCTTTGGGGTGTCCCAGTGACGGACACAGATTTGACCAGATGCAGCCTGCTGGCACCTGGGCTGCCACAGTGCCAACCACACACACGGTAGCATGGACACACCTCACCTCCGGCAGACCAGTGTCCTCTTTCCAACGCACTTACCTCATTGGATTTAAAAGATTATGGGGAAACATACGAAATACGCATAAATATATTTTTAAAACAGATCAGCGCATTACTGGGAGTTCACAACTCACAGTGACTGGAACAAGCCGACAGATCATCTTTTTCCATTTTCAGGTGCATCGTGTGCTTAGGGACAGAAGGGGCAGAGGAGGGGCAAAGAAGGGGTGCAGCGAGAGGGCTGGCCTCTCTCAGTTCACCCAAACACAGACTGGCAGCACCATGCCAACTGCCAATTCTCAGTTACATCTGACTCTTGGCTAAGAATGAGCTCCCAGCCTGGCTTGCTGGTGCCCTGGGGTCTGTTCTCGCATCCAAGATGACATGGGAACCCAGTGGATGCTATCCTCTGCCCACACCCATGGTTCTCACACTTGGATAGCCTTTGAATCATCTGAAGGTTTTTAACACACACCTTCAATAACCCCCAACACCAACCCGCACCCAAGTGCTGATCACATGGGTCTGGGAAGGGTCTGGATATCAACCTCTTTGAGTGGCCCTGGGGTTTCTAACGCACTGCACAGAGCCCAGAGAAAAACGGCCGCCTGTATTTCACAAGCTGGCTGAATACGAAGCCCAGAAGCCTGGCTTGGCTGCAAGGACAAGGGTGCCGCAAGGACCTGAGGCCCACATGGAATGCATGGGGCAAGTGAAGGCCCTCACAAACTCTCCCCTGCCTCCTGACAGCAAGATCAATGCTCTCCCACAACTTCAAAGATGCCCAGAGGCCACCTGCTCTGAAGCCCCCTGAGGAGGGGTTCCTCCAACCTCAGCTTGTGGGGGAAAACCCCTGCTGACCACAGGCCTGCAGAGAGCCCCCCCTCCATGACCCGGCCAAGCGGGCCACTAGAAGCTGAGGCCTCATGCTATCCTGGCCCCTAGAAACACAGATGCCCTTTAGCCTTTTCGTAGCCAAGTGAAGTGCAGGCCTCCAGGGGCATGTTGAAGGCCCTCCTCTCCTACGTCTCTCTCCAGCCTCATTGCAACGTCCTCTGCCAAGTGATATTTCACTGCACAAGGGGGGAGGGGGAGGGCGCGGTTGGTGGTATCTCTCCGCACTTCTTCTGAGCCACAAAACAGTGGTTAACAGCAAGGACTCCAGAACCACCAAATGCACTCGCTGGCCCCTCCCTCCCTGGCTGCGGGACTTAGCAGGTAACAGACTAACAACCTCACTTCTGTGAGTCTGCATGGGAGGGAGAACTCTGCCCCGCCCGTGGGTGGCTGAGGTTACGTGAGCTACACTGTGCAACAATGTGCGTGGGAAGATTCAGAAGCTGCCCCTGGTGTTTGAGCCTCAGCCGGTATGGTCCCCACCCACCCTACTCACTGCTCCCTTCCTACCTTTCGCTGACCTGGAGCTCTCCCTCCCTTTCCCATGCTTCTCCATCGGCCCTCTGCAGCCTGGATCTGGTGGTTCCCAGCCCCTCCTCTGGTCTTCCAGAAAACCTTCTCAGATCGTTCCAAAATGCACTGCCCTGTTTCCCGCAGAGACCTCCACACTTCCCAGAGCTCAGATCTAGCAGAAGATGGGAGGGAGACCCTGGAGGCACTCCACACACAACTCCAAGTAAATATAATGTCTCTGGTGAGTACTTAGCAAATGCTGCATACCACCCTCAGCACTTTCCACGATTGGCACTAAATGCAATAATCTTATGTAATAGATATTATTTTCTCCTTCATTTTGCAGACCAAAAAATGAAGGTGTTCAGCGCCCTTCACAAGGTTGCTTGGCTGGCGATGGGCGCTAAGGCCTCAGTGTAGCCTGTCCCTCTTCCGAGGCAGTGTATCCAGTGGTTGAGGGCACAGAGTGCCTGGAAACAAGTTTCGCCTCTGCAGCTTATGGAACTATCTCTAAGCAAAGTATACAACTCCATTGTGCCTCAGTTTCCTCATCTATAAAATAGGGGTAATAATAGGCCCTACCCCCTAACTTGCTGCAGTGGGAGAAAAAAGCACTAGCACAGTGACCAGCACACAGTAAGTCTGTATAAGTATTGACTCTTAACACAATCCATCCCACCCACACATTTTAATAGAGAAGGTTCTAAGCCACAGAGAAGGAAAGGGCCACAGAGGTGGTGGTCCAGCTGGGCCCTCAGCCTCCTCTTCTTTTCCACAGGTTGGTTCCCTTTTGACTTTGCTTAATAAGGTTTCAGCTTTGTCCTACACAGCCCCACCCTATGATTCAAAGCAGGCAGATAGGGAGAGGTGGGAGATTCTCTCTTTAGGCAGACCATGGAGGGTCTAGACTCCTCTTTCCTCCCGGCACTCAGGGTAAGAGGACAGCTATTCTCTGGCTTCCAGGAGACTCCTACCTGCCTTTTGCATGCCCAGCCTGAATGCCCCTTCCTCCGTGAAGCCGTCCTTGATCCCACCAGCTCCCCTCACCCTTCCCAGCACGAAGTACTCTCTCCTTCCAATGAATTCCCACAGCACCGGCTCCACCTCTCCCCACTGCATGATCTCTCTACCCTGAAGCCAGGGCTATGAGAGTGCAAACCTCTCTCTCTGCAGCCCCCTACCCATGGCCTTACCCTAATCCACCGAGGTCAGACACTGGGACTCCAGCTTATCATGGGAGATAAGTGAGTGAGTGAGTGAGTGAATGAATAAATGAGAGTGACTGAAAGTGAAAAAGTCAGTGAATGAGTAAGTGAATGAGTGAGTGAATGAATGAGTGAGCAAACAAGTGAGTGAATGAGTGAGCAAATGAGTGAGTGAATGAGCGAGTGATGCCTCAATGAGGGAATGGGTGAGTGAATGAATGAGTAAATGAATGGATGAGTGAGTGAACGAATGAGTGAATGAATGAGTAAATGAATGTATGAGTAAATGAATGAATGAGCAAGTGAATGAATGAGTGCGTGGGTAGATGAGTGAATTTATTCCACAGACCTGGAGTCCCTCTCCCAAGACCAGGTTTGAGGGTGCCCTGTGAGGGGTCCTGACTCACAGGGCCCTAGGACCCTCAGCCAGACCCTCTCTCTGTAGCCCACCCCCACCCACTCCAATTCAGGGTTCCAGATACAGGGAGTTACCCATTCCCCTCCCCCACCTCTTGCTGCTGGGGTCCCCTCAGCCTAGAATGTTCTTGCCACTCATCCATCCCTTGGCTCTCACCTGCCACACCTGCCATCACCCGTCTGCTACTCCCTAAGCCTAGCTTACGGTTTCAACCTCACAAATTGCCTGAGGAGCCTTTAAAAATCATGACTGTAATGGACTGCGGTCCTGATTTAATCGGTTTGGATTGTGGCTTGCGTACATTTTTCTAAAAGCTCCTGGTGATTCTGAGGTGCAGCCAGGTTTGAGAACCAAGGAACTTGTTTAAATACCCCCTTTTCCACAAATCCTTGCCTACCTTCCCCACAGAGAACTCCTTTCTTCCTCTCCTGAGCATCACGGGGCAGGGGGGTGAGACCCCCTACCCCCACTCCCTCTTGGGAGGGAGTCCATCGCCACATCTGTCTCATTCATGCTTCTTCTTCAAGGACACCCCTGTGGGCAGGCCTTCCTGTCCTTTCCTAACCCAGGGTTCCCCAAATCGCTGTGCAATTAACCTGTACCCCACCCCACCTCCACCTCCACTTCTACTCTTCCCTTCTGGACACTTCTCATTGTTCAACCCCAAGTGTATCTGAGACCTGCCCTGGGCTGGGAGGCAGGGCACCTCAGCCTGACCCCCACTCCCATCCCTGTGTGGTCTAAAGAGTCACTGCCCCCCAGGGCTCCCCACTTCCCATCCCCTGAAGGCTAGGATCAGATATTCTCTTGGTCTCCTGCAACTGTTGTGCCCATCTGGGCCCCCTGCTTCAGCCTCCGTTGGTGGTGGGGCCTAGAATCCACTTTCGGCCTTGATTAGGGCTCAGCCAGAGCGAGGCCCGAAGGGAAAGGCCAGTATGGCCAGGAGCAGCTTCATTACCAGTTAATGCTCACTGACTGTACAGGGAGCTCAGCCCAGAGGGACCGTTACATTTAACTGGCTGCCGATTAATCAAGTATTTAAACAGATGGTACTCAGAAGAGCTCCTCATAAATGGGGAGGACCCAGAGGGAAAAGTGGAGCCCTCTAGTCCGGGCAGAGAGCCCCAGCCTCCAGCAACCGAGGCACAAGTGAGGCCGGCCAGGCCTCCGGGGACGCTGCCACCCCCAAATCCCCAAGTTCCCACACAGACCCTCTTCCTGAACCCACTGGGACTTGGGAAGCTGAGGGTGCCTGGGCCCCACAGGCCTCAGTGTCCCATCTGCAGTGGGGAGTCAGGAAGGGAGGGTTGCACAGACCCCTGGTTCTCAGTCAGGGGCCATGCCATGCCCTCGAGGCACTCGGAAAAAGTGCGAGGGATTTTGGGTTGTCACTGGGATTCGGAGTGGTACGGGCATCTAACGGGGACAGCTCTGGCTGCCGAGGGCCCCATGGTGCACGGCCACATCCAGCACAGGAGGCAGTGCTCCCCCACAATGCTAACAGCAGCCCTGGGAGAAGCTCTGCCGCCAGGAGTGGGGTTCCCCCTGCGGCCTTGTTCTCTGGCTTCGGAGAGAGTGAGCAGAGGAGAGGAAGATGACCCCCCGCTGCCTGCCCTGGGCTGCCCAGGTGCTCTCCGGCTCGGCCACTGGCGACAGCTGTGTCCCTGCTGCCAGCAGGCCTGGGCTGCTTGCTAATGAGCTCTCTCATGGCCGCTCCCCAGCTCAGACGCCAGTTCCTATGGGATGGAAGTGGCCACAGCCAGCCACCCAGAACAGCCTCCTCCAGAATGAGATGTCCAGGGCAGGCTGTCCCCGAGGAGGGAAACCCGAGGGTCACCGCCCAGAGCAGGTCCAGGACTCCTCACCCCAATGCGTTTTCAGAAGGACCCAGGTGCCTGAACCCTCCACCACGCTCTACCAAATGGCCAGGGGCTGGGACGCCGGTGTCTAAAGGCTGGCCTGGATGCGCTGGGGACACCATGCCCTCCTCACCACCCGACTCACCTGGGGAGGAGTCGTTCAAGCCCATCAGGTCATTCACCCTCTGGATCTTCTCCAGGCACATGGCTTGCTCCTTCTTGAAGATGCAGTCAGAGTGCATGGCAGTGACCTGCGGGGGACACATGGGATGGACGGTAGGAGCGAGCTGGGAGGTTCATCTACAAGCCCTGTTACCTAAGCCCTGGGGGCAGTGTGTGGGGGATGGGGGGCAGAAGCAGGAAGAGGATAGTGCCGGAGAGATTTCAGGGCCGGCAGGGGCCTGGACTCCACTTTACCACAGATAAAGGCTCTTTTCCACCAACTCAGTGCGTGGCCTTCAGCGGGTTCCAGCCTACCCTGGGTCTCAGTTTCCATGTGTTACAATACTATTAGCAAACTACATATAATACAAAATACAATACTATTAGCAAAACATATAACGCTATAGTACGTGCATGTGCTATTCTGTCATATGCGTATATAGCTCAGGAACACTACAGAGTAGGTACTATGTTTATCATTCTCCATTTGACAGGTGTGAATCTAAGCACAGAGACACTAAGGAACTTTCTCAAAGTCACACAGCTTAGTAGACTGTACAGCAAGGGTCTGAACCTAGGCAGTCCAGCTCCAGAGACCACCATGCTATTGGTATACTTTATGAAGGCAAGTAGGGGGTGGGAGAGGGAAGGGGCTAAGAAAGCTCATCCTCTCTCTCCTCTGGGGACTCAGAAAGGAGGTGCATCCCCAGGGGCAGCAGGCAAGGGAGCAGTGGTTGCATTCAGTGGGACCTACATTTAGTCCTGCCAGCATTTTACAAAAGCAGAAACCAAGACTTGGAGAAGTAAAAAGTTCCTGCCCAAGGTCACACAGCTAGTTAGTGGCAGGTACTGGATTTAAGCATAGGACCAAGGAAGCATAGGATCATGGATTACTATCATGGCAGCTGTGTTCTAATGCTGTCACTTTAACTTAAAACTCGGGCCAGGGATGGTTCTTCAAAGGGATATCTACAAGTATGGAGTCCGGCACAGGGCATCTGAGCAGCCAAGGGCAGTGTTGAGGGATCCGGTCTAGCCCTGACTATTCACAGATGTGCAGGCTTCCAGGGAAAGGGGCGAGCTTCTCCGTGGTCACACAGTGAGGCAGGACAGAGGCAGGACTGGCATCCAGGGCTCTGAAGACAGCACATCCACTGCTGGTCTAAATTCCCAGGTTGAGAGGCAGAAGCCAATGCCTAGGAACCCTCCTCCCTGACCCTTCCCTTGTTCGGGAAGAGGCATGAGCAAAGAGCAGACTTCTGAGCTCTAACCTGGCAGAGACTCGTGGGCTAGGGACTGGGATTAAAACACTTTCTGCTGCTGTGACTAGGGGCCCTGAATACAGTCGAGCAGGTTGCACACTACACGACTCTAAAGGTGGCCACACATGTCACCATCATAATAGATTTGTCAATTGTGTCACAATTTCTGGTCCAATGAGTACAAGGTCTTGAGGAAGGGGCACCCTTTGTAATTCACACAAAGGCGCTGAATGGCCCCATGGGGGTTCAGGCAGAGATACCAGCCACATGAACTGAGCCTGGCTAAGAAAAAAAGACACAAGTTCTTCTCTGGGATAAGGGTTCAGGTGAGCCTGGGGCTCCAAATGATCATAGAGGGGAGGGTCCTGGGCTCTTACCATAGGCAGCAGGAGGAAGGCAGCCAGGGAGGCCTGCAGGATGCTGGCCATGACGCTTCTCAATCCGGAAGGAGGCTCAGGCCAGCACCGCTCGCCTCCCACTCAGAGTAACGCCGGTCAGCCCCAAGGTGTCTACAGGCTAGAGAGAAAGGAAGGCATGAGTCCTGTGGGTCCAGTGGCAGAGGAGGGGCAGGGACAACCCTCCCTCCTGACACCCCCCCTTACCTGCAGCAAGGCTCTCAGTCTCCAGGGGTAAACCCCTCCCTGCCATTGCCCAGGCATTCTTTATTCTTCTATCAAACAAACACCTGCTGGGCATCTACCCAGGGCTAGGCACTGGGGATGCAGTGGGAACGCCCCAGCTCAGGCCCCCATCAGATGACCATAATGGTCTGGAAGGCTTTCCCTTCTGCAGGGGATGACTGTCTCCCCATCTCTCCCTCCACTGCGACACAGTCTTAGCTGGCACATGTGTGCCCACCTAGCAGGGACATCTCTCGGTCTCTCCTGCTCTCAGGTGCGGGCATGTGGTGAAGCTCCCACCTACGGAATACGGGTGGCAGGGCCATGTGCCACTTCCGTGCCACTTGTCCATAAGGCAGCACACACTCTCCGCTTCTGTGCCTTCCCCCTTCCCCTGTGCTGGACCCCATGAGCCCTGGAGGCCTACCTAGCTCTGGACTGCTACGTGAGAAAGAACTTCTCACCACAGAGGCCACAGGCCTGGCCCACTAGCAAACGGAATCTCCCGTTCACCCTGCCTCAGCAGACCTGACCTCCAGGAGAAAGCCTCTACCACCGCGACATACAAAACTAAGTGAGTGCTGAAGAGCATGGTCCAAGTGGGGAGGCCCTCGAGGACCGGGGCTGCTGGTGGGCACCAGACAGGGTACAGGGAGTCGAGTACGGAGGCTGTGGGAGCCCTGGCACATTCCCAGGGGAAGAGCCTGGGATCTGATTTGCTTCTCAAATCAATCGTGAATGCATATTCCCTTCAACTTAGCAATTCCGCATCTGGGTATCTATCGAGAAATATTTGCACTTGCCCAAAAAAAAAAAAAAAAGCATATGCAACAGTATTCACTGCAGCATGACTTAAAATAGCATCAACAGCAAAAAATGAAGCAACACGGCATTCATCAAGCAGGCACTGTTAATAGACCCTGGTAGCCATGCAATGGAATACTACACAGTAATCTAAAAAATCGTTTTTATTACTATTAAATTATTAATACAACCATTCCATAGGCCTGTGTCAGGGCCACCACTGACCCAGAGGTGCCTGGTTCTGAGGCCCGTGGGGGCTATATCCCAACCCATTAGTCTCTGCATACACCCCCCCACGGGTGGGCAGAGCTGCTGTTACCTCGGTTCCTTTGTGCCCCTGGCTCTCTGCCCACCCATGCCTCCTCCTTCTCTCCTGGCCTCTCCAAGCTCAATCCGGTGACAAGCAAGTACCCAAAAAGGAGAAAGAAAATGAGCTGCGGGGAAGTTCAACACAAGGCAGCCACGTCTTACCCACCTGTTGCTCGGCCCACTCAGGGCCCACTCAGAGATGTTGAGGGAGGCTTTGGGTATCTCCAAGATGGACTCTGAGAAGCCCCGGGGGCCCTGAAGGTGCTGGTGCAGGCTCTCCCTTGCGGGGCAGGAAGGACTGGGCAGGCTGGGGAGGTGTGTCCTAGGGTACTAGCTGGGCTGGACTCTCGGGCTTTAATTTCTGCACCCACTCCCACTTCTGGTGGTCACGGGCTGCTTCTGGCAATGACCTGGCACTTGGTGATCTCCAGACGGCTCGGTCACCTGCACTATCCATGGGGAGCCTACAGCCCTGTCTGCTGAGACGGGAGCTGACACCCCTGCTTGCCTTGCTGGGACAGAGGAATGCCCGGCCCCCTGCCCCTCAGCAGATGCTGCAGGCTTGTCCCCCTCTTGGCCAGTGGAGAGCTTAGAGAAGCCACCGCAAGGCAGAAAGCCTCTGAGATCTGAGCTGACTCTTTCATACCTAGGACAGCATCAGACAGGCTGGAAGGCTGGTGAGACGTGAAGTCAGGTGGGCCTCCACCCCAGACAAAGCCAGGTGGCCCCAGCACCTCCATCAGCCCTTCTGGTGGGGGGTGCTGGCACCTCACCCTCCAGCACCCAGCCATCATCTAGACCACTCGCTTCTTCGGGTCTCAACCTTCTTAGGCAAGAGGAAGGTGACTCCTCACCTCAGTTCCCTCGTGGCCAGCAGGGCCCAGACAAGAGCCAGAGAAGGGAAATGAGTATACAGCCTGTGTCATCAAGTGGCCATAGTGCTCCTTCCTCGGGGGCCACCTCTCCTATACTCTCAGCAAGGGGCCCCCCGTAAACATGAGCTAGCTGCTGCTTTCGCCTCTTGGGAGAGGCCTCTGCCCTGGGGCACAGAGCAGGGCTCCTGGAGGAAGACAGCAGGCAGGAGCACTCGGAGGTGAAAGCAGAGAGCTCCCCGTTGTCGGTGACGCCCTGAGATGTCAAAGGCACTACCGGGTTCCTTCAGGACGCGGCTCCCACAGGTGGACACTTGCTCCCCAAGCCCCGATCCTGGTCCAAAGATGTGCTCTGATCTCTTAGCTCCCACTCAGCCGGGACAGCCCATCAGAACCACTGAGGAGCATTCAAAAATACCCCTGGCCTGGGGGCACCTGGGTGGCTCAGTCTGTTGAGCATCTGAGTCTTGCTTTTGGCTCAAGTCATGATCTCACAGTTCATGGGATCGAGCCCTGTGTCGGGCTCTGTGCTGGCAGTGCAGAGCCTGTTTGGGATTCTCTCCCTTTCCCTCTCTCTCTCTCTCTCTCTCTCTCTGCCCCTCCCCCGCCCATGCTGTCTCTGTCTCTCTCAAAATAAATAAATAAACTTAAAAAAAAAAACCCGTGGCCCAACTGAGTCAGTCTCTCCGGGGCTGGGGCTCAGACATCAATGTTGTTTACAGCTCTCCAGGTAACTCTCATGTAGAGTAGGATTTTTGACCTTTATTAGAACAAAGAGAGTTGGCCTGGCTTCCACAGTTCTGCTTGCTCTAGGGGTAAATGGGTGGCAGCAGGCTAGGAGAGAGTGAGTTTTTGTTTGAGGGCAGGCTGATTTCTGATTATCTCCTCTCTCTCTCTCTCTCTCTCTCTTTCTCTCCCTCTCTCTCGCGCACACACACACACACACACACACACACAGGTCCACAGAGAAGAGCATAAACACCTATCAACCCCACAGAGACAAAGAGAGATGTTCATCCCCAGGGCACCCACTTGAGGCATCAGTACACCACCACGTGTGGAATACATGAAGGTGGACGCCCCTTCAGGGACTGCCACACAACTCTACACACATTCCTTCCCAGAAATGCAGAGGCATCTTCAGGATGGAGAACAAAGGTACGCACAGATGCAATCATACAGCAACGCAGATACTTGCGCATGTTTATCAGATCCTTGATCTGTGCAATAATACACACACTGATTCTGCAAAGGCTTTCAGACATACAGAGGCAGTTAGAGATATCTGGATTCGGGCAGGGGCACACACGCACAAACATATGCACACACTCACGTGCTCGCACGGGGATGCCAGACTTGCAGGATGCTGACGCCTGCTCTCCGCAGGCCAGCTCCTTCCTCGGCCACAGCTGCACTGAATTAAAAACAAGCTGGAGCAGAGGCCCCAGCCCAACCATCCCCCAGCTCCACTTTGTCACCAGGCTGCTTAGGCGATAATGTGAAGCAGCCCAGTGATGCAGGGTGGAGGGGCTGGGGCATTCTCAACACAGGGCCTCATCTGGGACTAGACTGGTGTTCCCGATTCCCCCTGTTGCCCTCTTTTTTTTTTAATTGAGATATATAACTGACATATAACGTTATATTCATTCCAGGTGCACAACGTAACGATCTGAGATTTGTACATATTACGAAATGATCACTATAAGTCTAGTTAACGTCATCACCACCCAGTTACAACATTTATTTTTCTTCTGATGAGAACTCCTAAGATCCATTCTCTTATTCACTCTCCCCCCGCCACTGCTGCTACAGTCCACCCTCTGCCCAACTGGACTTACCAGTGAGAGAGAGCGTGGGAGCTCCCAGGCCTTGATCTTCCCATTCCCTCACCTCAGCTGGGGACCTCAGGGATCACCTCCTCCAGCCTTTGCAAGATGACAATCTCTGCAGCCCCTCCTGGCTCTTCTGCCCTCGCCCCATCCGTGCCCTGACACCAGCCTGCACCACCCTTGCTGGACGGCACTCAGAGTTTCCAGCTGTTGGCCACCTTCCCCAAACCGGCTCCTCTTGTGGGCCACATGCATGGTTCCCCTACCCTCTGACACGCGTCCCCTGCAGCCCTGTCAGCTGCTCCTCCTCCCCCTTGTCCTGGCTGCCTCCCTCCTCTGCGCTCCCCCAACCTGCCAGTGACCTTCATGCAGGACAAGGCTAGGCCTGGCTGCTGTGGTCTGGGGTTGGGCTCTCCCCTCCCTGAGCATGGTCACGGGGGTCTTTGGGCCCAGCCACATGGCTGGCTCAGGATGACCTGGTCAGCAATATTCCCAGGCTCACTCTCTTGGGTCCGGGCTCCGCTGGGGCAACTGGCTTTTGCAACTGATCTGAGAGCAATTCAACTCTGTCCCCTGGCATTTATTGTGGTGGACTTGGGGACCATTTTGCCAGAGTTTTTAGCCTTAGGACTTCAGGCAAGCCAGTTTCGCTGTGCCTCGGTTTCACCATAAAATGGAAAGAATCGTAATGCCTATATCAGAGACATTTCTTACTGTGCAACCCCACCAAATTCATGTAAGTAAACTACAGAGTGTATAGCTTAGCCCGGTTCCCAGTAAGGGCTATACCTGCATTAACCAATATTAATTTCTTACCACCTGTGTCCAAGTTTTTGCACCTCTTGGTGTCACCTCTATCCTGTGTGACTTTCCAAATGGGAACGGCAGGACTGTTGCACCTTTATTTGCTAATGATTAACATTTATTAAATACCCAGTATGTGCCAGGCACTCTTCCAAGCAATAAATTTGCATTAACCCCTTTCACCTGCCCAAAACTCTGAAGTAGTGACTAGCATTATTCTCATTCTGTAACTGAGATGACTAAGCACAGAAAGGCTAAGTAACTTCTCCAAGGTCACACAGTAGATAGGTGTGTAGACCTGGGAAGGGAACCCAAGCAACCTGGCCCCATAGCTTATGCGCTCCATCCCCACACTCTTGCCATTCTCTGTCTTTGGCAAAAGAAAGATCAGCTCAGAACTCATTTGTATGTTATTAGTGATCTCTCTCACACCTTTGGGGACTTAGCAGAACTTCTGCTACCCCTTGCCCATATTTCTATACCTGAAACACCTTCCTTAGGAAGAGTTAATTACAGACACAGCATTTCACACCTGAAATGGGCTTTAAAGGCCACCTTCCATTACTACTACTGAGTTACCTGTAGGGAAACTGAGGCCAGAGAGAGGGAGATACTTCCCAAGGTCACAAAGCAGAGAGTACTGGAGCCCTGCCTGGCAAGAATGGATGGGTGACAGATGCCCAGTCTAGAGGGGATTCTGCTCCCCCGTCCACACTGGGGAGGCCCTCCTCAGGCCCCAGCAGCCCAATGATGGACAGGAGCGGGAACAGACAAGAGCGGCCATGTCCTCCGGTGAGCCACTGCACCAAGCACACAGGAAGACAGCGACATCAATCAGCACAGCGAAGCCAGCGGTGACTCACCAGGCTCCCGACTTTCCGTATGGAGTGGGAGTCAGAGACCCCCCCCAGCCATTCCTCCCTGCCCCACACCCTGCTGAGGACGGCCCAGCTCCCGGGACGGGGTGCTGGCCCCTTCTCCAGCGGCTGGTCCAGGGCCTTCGGGGGAAAACTCTGATGTGTTTCCACCATGTTCTTCTGGGCCAGCCTTTGCCTTGTGTATGCTCCCACAGTGGGAGGGCAGCACCTTACCCTCCACTGGGCCACACCGATCTAGGTCCTCCTGCCCTCACGGGGCTGGGGCATCTGGGCTATCTATCCCCAGTTGAACTCCTCTGGCTGCTCAGCATCCCTCCGTGTCACCAGGCCTGACACAAGACAGATGATCCACAAGAAATGGATCACTGTCCCCCCCTTGCTCACCACATACTCCCTTTATTAATGAACCTACCCCCCAATTCCTTCTCTCTCTCCCAGTGCCGGAAAATGGGGGGGGGGGAGGGAGACTGAAAGATAAACCATTACCCAACCTCCTACCCACCCCCCACCCCCCACCCCCACCAAACTCACCCCTCAAAGGGAGGGACCTACGCTTGCTTCTGGGAAGGAACAGGGAAACTCTAGAACCTATTTCCTCCTCAGTATGTAGGCTCAGAGCTGATGAAGAACAGAGCCCAATGCCTGGGTAAGGGGCAGCCTGGCGATCGCAGGATTAATCATTAATGTTGATGCTCCTCTGGGCATTGGAACCTTCCCCTTTCAGAACCTGTGCACAGTAGGTGAAGGAATGCAGGTCCCTAGAAGGGCCCCCATGGTGCCATCCACACCCTTCATTTTACATGTGAGAAACCCGGGTTCAGGGCAGGGAAGGGCTGGGCTGGAACACCCCTGCACCTTGGTAGTGTTATCCCATTTCACTTGTGAGGGTTTGGAGGCCCTAAGAACCCGGAGACTCTCCCAAGGTCATGGTGCAAAGCCTTTCCACACTGACTAGTCCAGGCACATCCCCTGTCCTGAGGTGGGGGGGTTCCTGGGAGTTCTCTCCTAGGGAGAGCCCTGCCACCCTCCACCAGGCAGCAGTGAGAGAGGAGAAGAGGGGGAAGAGGAAGCAGAAGATAGAAGAGGAGGAAAGAGTGCATGCAGCAGGAAGGGGCCTCCTGGAAGGCGGTGGGAGGTATGGAGGGAGAGGCTGGAAAGGGAGGGGAATGGAAGCCAGGAGTAGAGCCTTGGTTGTTGACAGTCTAGTTGAGCCCCTCCCAAGCATGGAGAGACTGAGAGTGCCTCACCATCTCCTGACCCTTGTCAACCAGCAGTCCCTCCTGAGGGGGTATGAGCCCCTGGAAGGCAGGGCTGGCTCTGATCTGCATGTGCCCCCGTACAGGGTGGGGACCCAGAGAACTCTGATGAGTGCCTGGTGCATTGGCTTGGGAAGGTGACCTGGGGGTGCTGAGGGGCTCAGCAAGGTGTCAGGAGGTGGGGGTGGATGAGAGAGGGTGGGAGGTTGGTGCCAGTCTGCAGGTGCTAGGGACCCTGCCGCCTTGGTCCCTGGGATAGGGTGGGAGCACAGAAGACCCCTAAGCAGGGGAGTAAAGTGAGAAGCTTCCTGGTGAGGCAATACTCCTCAGAAGGCTGGCAAGCTGAGAAGAAGGGGAGAAACCCACACTGAGGCCACTTTTCTGGATTCAGGGTAGAGGTGATGGGGGCCCGGGCAGGGAAGGGCAGCTGGAATGGAAAGAAGGGAAGAGGATCCAGAGATACAGGCAGAACAGGAAAGGAAAGCCTCCCTGGCCCACTTCAGGGGAAAATGGCAGGAAGGAAATGTCAGAAGGGTACAGGAGGGAGGAGAAGAAACCAAAGGCAAGACCTGGTTCACTACACAGCCTTAAATCAGAAGCTGGGAAATTTGAAGGAGCCTACAAAGGAGCGGATTATTTTTTTTCTCAGTCCAGCCTCGGCGGTGCCCATTTGTCAGGGGCGGAAAGGTTGAGGACAGCTAACGCACTGCATGGCCCTGAAATGAGAGCATCCAGCTACTCCTCAAGGTCAAACCCACCTCCCACCACCACCCTGGCTGTATCTGCCTGCACTCAGCCCACCCTTGTCTGAGAGCCGACGACCCTCAATAAGGAGACCCTCCCTCCTGCCCGCGCCATTTCAGGTCTCATCCTGCCCATTGTGAGTTTCCAGTCTTGTTGGAAACAGGCATGTCCAGGCGTTCCCACATCTCCCTCCTGGTGGAGGTAGGCATGGACCTGGACCCAGAGGGTGAACGGACTCAGGACCTGTCTGGTGAGCTGAAGTGACATGATGTCATTTCATTTTCATGAATGTTGCTTCCAGGTGTCCTCAGTGCAGGAGAGTTATCACATGGACACAACAGAGGCCTGTCTGGGATAGGGGTGCTGAGGGGTAGGGAGGGAGCCTCTCCTGGCACTGACCCATTAAGCAGATGGGCACTCCGGGCTCCAGCCAGAGTGGAGGGAAGCATCCAAGGCCGCCTAGGGCAGCTCGGGCTCCCAGGGCTAAACCTTTCCTTCTTCAATCTTTTAAACCACTTTTCTCCTCTAACCTTACAGCGCAGAGGTTGGCCAAGACTTCCAGAGGGTCAGAGCCAGCCTGTCACCTATTTTGGTACAGCTAGTGAGCCAGGAATGGTTTTTACATTTTTTTTAATAGTCAGAAAAAATTCAAAGACTCCTCTTTTCATGACACATAAAAAGTGTATGAAATTCAAAAAATTTCAGCATTCATAAACAAGTTAATCAGAACACAGCCTTGCCTGTTTGTTTACGTATCATCTCTGGCTCCCTTTACAGTACAATGGCCGAATTAAGTAGCTGCAACAGGGTGTGTGGCCAGCAAAGCCTAAAATGTTTACTATCTAGCCCTTTACAGAAAAAGCTTGCCAACCCTCAATCTAGTCTCATGCAAGACAGGCACTTTTCTCCCCTCCATTCCATATGCATCTGGAATTTCATTAAGGAAGGTTTTTGTGATCTCCCTCGGGCAAAAGTCTGAGTCCCCAGGTAGGCCCGGATCTGTGTGAGACGGTGTGTCCCAGTGTCCCTATGTCTTTCTGCTGGTGCATGTTCTGCCCCACCTCTCTGGCAGGTGTCTTTGGAAACCTACATGCCTCCCAGGCAGTGTGTCACTCCCTCTATGTGTGTCACTGTGGGGGTGGCTGTCACTATGTGCCTCTGACGGCATCCAGGGCTCAGTACAAATGTCGCAGCTGAGGAGTTTCCAAGCCTGCATGTTGCCAGGCAGCTGGACCACTAGGCCCAGCACGTTCAGTCCCTGCACGCAGATTGCTCTGTTCAGGAGTGGCCAACATTTCCAGGGTTTCTACCAGTGTAGACAGCCCCCAGGCAGCCCTGTTTGGGGTAGCAGACCTCTGCCCAAATACCTCCCCAGACAGTAAACCCACTGTAACCCCAGGTGTTGGCTCTGTGCTGGGTGGCTCTCAGGGAAGCGAAGCCTTCCTGGCACTGAGCTGAGCCCCCGCTCTGCGCCTGGCACACCTTGGTTCTGCCCTCTGGCAGACAGCACAAAGTGTCCTCCACTTAACTGGTGCCTGCCCTCGCTCAATGAAGTTTTCGTCCCTGCGAGGCTGGAGACCTGGGACATTAAATCTGAGGCCACATCCCCCAGGAAGAAAGCCACCTTGTGGCCTTAGCTCTTATCTTTCTTAGCCTCTTCGTTGCATACAGTGATCTGTAAATACCTGGTTTATGTGCTTGTTTATTTTGCACAAATTGAGGGAGCGTCCCAAAGTAGGAGCCTGGCAGGGAGGGGTGGCCACATGAAAAAAACAAAGTATCCCAAAGTATTTCTCCAATCAATCCCCTGGCAGCCTTGAACTTTACACAAAAGAGAACTTTAATGGACGCTCTAGCCTGATTAGTCCTCAGAATGCAGGGAAGGGTCCCTCGAGAGGCTTTCCACAGACTCCTGTCCCCATTGCACACTGGGGCAAACAGACTAGAGGTAGCTTGGCCCAGATACAGACCCACCAGTGAACCATCTGGGGAAGAAGGCTCCGCATCCTTGGCCACCCCGCACACCTGTTGATGGACTGGTTAGAAGATTTGACCAAGCCCAGCCCCCCCCCTCACCCTATGGGTTCTGTCTCTAAACTGTTATGTCCCAATTCCAGCTTGTATCCAGACTCGCACCTCTGGTTGCCCTCCCCAAGGTCAGTCAGTGGGGAGCAGGAGCCCCAGATCCACCTGCAGCCAGCACCAGACTGAGATTGGGGCCTCCTGAAAAAATCTGGGTGTTGCTACTGCCCACCCCCCAAACTCATAATTTTTCATTCCCTCCATTAGCTCACATCCACTCCAAAGCCTCTAGCCTGACCTGATGCTTGTCTGCTTCCACCCCACAGCAGTCCCAAGGCAAGTGGCCTTCCAGAGACTATGTGGGGCCCCATCCCATCCCCCAGCCACCCCACCCCCACCCCGGACACAGAGCTGTTCACTAGAAAAACTAAATGCCGTGTCTTTTCTTTTCTTTTTTTTGGAGGGGGGTGTTTTGTGGGACACTGTATGGCCTGGGTAAAGTCAGGGAGATTGGTTGCCCTAAAAGCATAGAAATGGTCTGGAGAATTCGAAGGGGTCCACCACCCCTCCCCTCCCCCAGTAGCTTCCGGAAGGGGGCCTAAAGTCCTTCCAGTGGTGAGGCTCCACTCCCCAGCTCCGTGTGAAATGCAATCAGCTTCTGGCCCGGGTTCCCTCCTGAGTGGCTAGCTTCATCCACTGGCGCCCTGGCCCTTCAAACCGCCCTTCTGGCCCTTCAAACCGCCAATGTCCCACCCAGGATGTGGCTCCCCACGTCCTGCAGCTGCAGCAGGAGCCTGTGCCTTTAAGGCGGTCGGCAGGGGTCTTGGGCTGGCCCACAGCAGCCAGGAAGGCCGGTGCGTTCCTCCCAACAGCCCCCTAAGCGCGTTTTCTGCAAGACCACTGAAGCCCGGGCATCAAGACCCCAGCCCCGCTGAGCCCGCCACGGGAAACCGAGAGAGGATGCTCTTTTGAACAATCCCGAATGTGTCACTATAGGGGGACATTCTAGGCTGGCCCTATCCCCCACCCATCCAACACACCGCCTGCCCACCCCTCAAGCCCCGTGAGGACTGCGGTAGCCAGCACCCAGAGACCCTCCAGCGTCACCTTCCCGATCCGCGTAGGCGAGTCCGTCTGCCTTGGGAATAGGGAGACAGGTCCCTCTGGGTGCCTCCGGCCGCAGTGCCTTCCCTGCCTCTGGTCCTCCCTCTGGCACCGGGAGGGGCGGGAGGTAGCCCTTTGGGGGCTGCAGGGATCGGTTGCCCCAAGTACTATTCCAGATATTGGGGGTGGGGGGGCTGTCAGACTGTCGCGCAGGAAGGGAGCAGCAGGAGGAGGGGGCTTCGTTTCGGATTCGGGAGGCTGGCCGGCGTTGGCCCTGGCCCGCTATCCGTCGGTGGAGGACGAGGCTTGCGGGGGGGATCACGGAGCTGGAAGAAGGGGTCCGCGGTCCCCGGGGGGCAAAGGTTCCCGATCGGGGGAGGGCGTGCGTGCTGTGGAGGGGCAGGGGCGCCTGGGCGGCCCTTACCTGCTCACAGCCTGGCCTCGCCGCGGGGCTGCGGGCTGCGGGTCGGCCCGGGGCAGACTCCGCGAGCAAGGCGCACAGCGGCGAGTCAGCGCCCCGCGCCGCCTGGGGATGGGGAGCGTGTGCGCCGAGAAGCGCGCGCCGAGCCCAGGTCTCCGCGTCCGTGTGTCCGCAGCCGGCGGGTGTCCGTGGTCCCTGCGCGGCGGCGTGTGCGTATGCGCACGCGGGGACCGCGCTCTCCTAGAGCCGCCGCCGCCGCCGTCAGTCACCGCCCGGGACCGGAGCGAGGCGCCCCCGCCTGCCCCTGCTCGCCCCGCGCCGCGCGCCGCCCAGCCGGCTCTGCCCGCGGGAGAGGCACCGCCTCCGCCGCGAAGCCAGGCCCGGGGTCGGAGGGAGGCTACCGACCACCGCCTCCGCCGCGCACTTCGCAGGCTTGGGGAGGGGGGTGCAGACCAATGGGCGCCTGGGGGAGGGGTTAGGCCAGGGTTGTGCAGGGGGTGGGGGTAGCGGGACCCCGCCCGCCGGATTTGCCCGGCCTCGCAGCAGACACCAGCAAGAGCTGCGGCTGGAGACCCGGGAGCCGAGTGTCCGGAGGCGATGACCCCCTCTGTCGCCAGCCTTCCGCGGCTCAGAGTCGGGCTTTCGCTGGGGCTCACTGCCCTCCTTTCTACCTTCCCCAAAATACCTAGAGCGAGAAAGCCCTTCTCCTTCTCCCTTCCACGTCCTCAGGAGTCCCTGTCCATCTGTCTGAGCCTGTGCTTCCTCCTCCTCCAGGAAGCCTTCCTTACCAGGCAAGTCCCAGACCCTGTTCTGATTACTCTTTGCCCCCTACAGCCCGGGCCTGGGAAGGTCAGCTAGCTTTGGCCTGCCTGAATGTCCTCAAATGTGACCCCCTGGGGAACAGCTCTAAGGCTAGAGAGAGGTTGGGAGGGGGGGTGGACAGGGGATTAAAATGACACTGCTCTGGAGTCAGACTCCTGTGCTCCAGTCCCTACTGTGCTAGGGTGAGCTGTGCAAGCTTGGGCTGCTGACTTGACCTCTCTGAGCCTCAGCTTCTTCACCTGTACATGGGAATCAATACCTATCCTGGCCCCTGCCCCCCATCTTGACAGCAGCATTAAATAAGAATGGAACATGTACCCCATAGTAGGTTCTCACTGGTTTTATTGACTCACTAACGAATAAATTACTATTGCTACTGTTATTGTAGGCCTGCTCAGCCTCCTCCTAGTACAGGTGGATAAATTGAGGTTCAATGAAGGGAACTAAACTGGTCAAGGTCATATAGCCAGTCGGGAGTGGAGCCACAGCCTAACTGAAAACAGTCGCCCACTCCCAGGCAAAGTACTTCCCCCTACCCACCCCCACCCCCACCCCCTGCTCCTGCCTGCCCCTGCTCTTGGTTTCTGGTCACGCCCCAGGCTTGAGCATCCCAAAGCTCCCTCCATACCCCCACCCACAGTTCTGCAAGCAGCCTGTCCTTCCCCGTTCAAGTAAGTTATTGTCCAGCCTCCGTGGGCCAAGCCTTGGGTGTGGCCACCTCATTAAGGAGCCTCAAGAAGGAGGAGGGAGGAGAAGGACACGAGGCTTTCCTCGGGGATTTGGTTCCAAATGAGAAGAGGAATCCATAACGGAGCTTAAAGGAGGTATCTGAGGCCCCAGAATGATGCAAGGAGTTCCTAGGATCACACAGCAACTTGGTGCTTTCTCTTCACTGCACAGTGAACATTAGCCCCTGCTGGTACTCCACACTGTGGGTCTGCATGAAACACATTCCTCTCAGTCCAGGAAAACTTCCTGGAGGAAGAGAATGCCAGTCCTTCTCTGTGTCAATAAAGAGTGACATCTCTCTGGAGAGAAGAGGGCCAGGTGCTGTGCTATAGTCAGACACACAGAGAGGACCTCCCTCTGGACCTGGCTACACCCCTTCCTAGCTCATCGCCCTAACCCCGGGGAGCCTGCTTACTTCCTCTACTGTGAAGATCAAATGAGATGCTGTGTATGAAGGTGCTCTGTAAACTGTGAAGTGTCTTGAGAGAGAAGGAAAGCCTGCCAGGAGTCTGGAGGAAAGCAGGGAATTTGGGACAGCAGGGGGCCCGGGAGTGTGAGAAAGGGTGGAAATCAAGGGTCACCTATCGCAGGCCAGCTCAAGCTGAAAATGTCAATAGCCAGGGCCCCAGAAGAGGTCTCTTTGGCTCTGAGGTTCTGCATTCTGTTCCAGGTTTACTCCCTCTTTTTATACTTAGTGCTCCGGGTCCCACTCGGGTTCTGGATCCCTGCTATCTGTTCTGTGTCCCCACATGTATGTCCTGGTATGGGCAGTGAGCACTTTTTTTTAATTGGTCCTGGAGGGGGCACCTCACTAATTCTCTCCGAAGTGCTATATGGGCCAGCTGGCCTTGTAGATGGACTCTATTCCCAGCCCTGTCTCGTAGCATCAGCCTGGGTGAGGCATGGTGGTGAACATCAGAGCTGGGATCCAGGAGGCTTGTCTACTCACCCCCCCCCCCCCATGAATGAAATGCCTGAGCCCAGAGGGACCACGGGACTAAACAGAGGACACACAGGCAACTTTCTCATCAGACTGGGGACTAAAGCCTGTGTCCTGGTGCTCAGCTTTGTGGTGTTCTATCTGGTGGGCAGCCCCCGTCATGCCAGAGGTCCAGGCTGGGCTTTCACACCTGCACTCTTCTCTGCGCCTCCAGGCAGAGGCTCTGGTCTCTCCACATAAGCTCGGTTCTCCTTGAGCAGCAGCTACACCAATTCTGTTTCCCAGACTGGGCCTCCCCAAGGACAGGGCCAGAGTCCCCCGCTTCTTCTGAGCCAGCTGGCCCATTCTCACCCTACCTGCCTGGCTTTGGGAAGACCGGAGGCTGAGGTCCCACCCTTGGGAATGGTCCCCTCCCAGAGGACCGCTTGAGTTGCCCTGTCTCTCCTAGGGAGGGAGGCTGGGGGTCTTCTCAACAGCTATTCCTTACCCTGAGGTGCTCCCTGCCTCAGCTCCCTTCCACAAGCCAGCCAGCCAGGCGGGCAACAGCTGAAAAATATGGGTTTTAATTCAATTTACTGAGACATGTCTGAGGGAGATGGATGCCGGGCTGCCCTACCCAGCATTCATCTCTCCTGAACAGCAGTGCCCTCCATGGCTCCTGGCCCCCTACCCCAGCCCAGCACAGCCCTTACGCAGCTCGGTCAGGGAGACCACACTTTGGAGGACAGGGAGGCATTTTCATTGTAGGTAGCTGACATTTGCTGAACCTCACCTTGCCTCGGGCCAGTGCTTCTCAACTCTCCTGGTGCTATGGAGTCCCTGGGGAGCTTTACAAACAAACCTATGCCTGGGCCGCACCTGAAATCATTAGACAGTTGGTCTGTGGTGAGACCTGGGCAAAAGTTTACCTTAAAGCTCATTCTAATGCACAGCTAAGGCTCAGAACCACTGTCACAGGCCCTCTGCTAACTGCTTTACAGGTGAGCATCCCAAGGTGGCATACTTGCGTGTCCAGAACTGATGATAGGTGTACTGTGATACTGTCCCTCTGCCTTCTAGGCGGGGAAAGTTTGGTTCCCAAGGCCATCTGATCACCTCCTGCATCTGTGCTGGACTCAGACAGCCGGGGAGGCTCTGAGAAGCCCCAAGTGGATGGGGGAATGCACACTGGAAGGCCTAGAAGCACCACAGGGCAAGCAGCAGGGAGGCTTTGGAATGCTCAGCCCCATGCAGGTGGGTAAATGATGCCCATTGCCACCATCAAGGTCCCCTCTCCCACAGATACACAGGCTGCAGGGACACTGCAGGTGTCAGGGTCCTGGCTCCCCGGGGTAGTTTCCATTCCAGAAACAAGCCCCCCAGGTCAGGTACTCTCTGATCCCCTGCCCGCTCATCTGAGGTCAGCATCCTCATCCAATGAACCAATGCCATCATCAAACACCTCTTCAGTTACCCTGTGATCACTGGTCCTCAGGACCCTCCGGATTCTCTGAGAAACCAAGGCAAAGAACATCAGGCTGCCTATATCCCTGGTTTTCACTGGGCTCCAGGAGCTCTGGAAATCCTTGAAGCTGCCTCACCGGAAGCCTGGAGTACAGGAGGAAAGGACTCATCTTCACAGCTAAGGAGTCCTGAGTCCTCTCTGTCCTGCTCCCCTCAGTGCATGGCAGTGGATAAGGATGAGCCTGTCTGGTGTAGGGGGAGGCAGGACCAGGGGACCAGGGATTTGGGACCCTAAATTCTAAGTGCAGATGTGACTGGTTAGCACCCCATTTTACAGATGAAGCAAATGAGGCTCAAGGAACAGAAATGACTGGCTCAAAGTTACGAGGTTAACTAGTGGCAGAGCTGGGCCACATACAGTGTCTCCAGACTGTTCCCTGTTCCATGATAATGCTTAGAAGGAGAGTTGGAAAACATGGGTGTATTGGGAGTCTGGTGGCCAAAGAAGTAATCGCTTCAAGCCCAGAGTAAAGGTGAGAGATATGGTCTTCTTCCCTCATGTTCACAAGTACTCAAATGCAGCCTCATGCTCATATATGCAGACTCCTGAATATACATGCTTGTGACACATGCTTGTACTCTGCACACATACACGTGTGCATTTCCATCCAATATCTATGTCCAGATGGACATTTACAGAGGGTCCAAGCACGTGCATGCGCGCGCGTGCGCACACACACACACAAGAGCACCATCCACAGATCTGCAGTATGAAAGGACATCTTCTCTACCAAGATGGAGAGAGATGTTTTCTCTCCCACAGAATTGCATGTAGGCAGTGGGCCTCTCTGTGGGGGCCTAGCTTCTTCACTGTCAGACAGTGACATTTCTCACTCACCTTCCATAGTCCCCTCCCCGGGGACTCAGCTGTCTACCCGTGGGAGCTGACTACCCTGCAGGGGACCCTGGTTGAAGGAGCATGCACTATCTATTCTCATCGCCAACTCCTCTCTATCCACAGGGCTTCCTTTGCTTATCCCTGCCCCCATCCCCTCCTCCATCTCTGGCACACTCTGGAGTTGGTGTATAGTATTCTTCTGCTGCAGAAAGAACCCCTCCTGGGCATCCTACAAATGGGCCATATTGTGTGTGCTCGAGAGCCATATTGTGCACGCCATGCCCTCTGATCACTAGGGGCTTGGTCGCTGCCCTCGGTCTGGCTCCAGCTCCCACTGGGATGCATACCCGCTCCCCTCTGCCTGCCCTCCCCATCCGCTTGCAGATCCCACAGTCAAAGCCAAGTCCCACTTGCTCTTGCTCCAGTTTCCTCAGAGCCTGACTTGGCTGCCTCAAAAATAACAGTGCACCCAGCCCGCCACCAGTCCTGGCTTTAACACAGGGCCTCGGCAAGCACGGAGGTGTGGAAATTACAGATAATTTGTGTGGGAGGCGGCAGCAAGCATGAGGCATGGATACAGCCGTTCCCAGAAAAACAGCTCAGGATAATAGGGGCCTGTGACAGGCTGAGCCCTGAGTCGGTGTCGTGCGAACGATGCTGATAATTATATTAAAAGTAGGGCAAATAGAACGTTCTTTGACGACCAACTTTGGGAGCAGGTTGGCAGCTGATGAAACAACCCTTTGCATGGCAGATGGGAGCATTGTCTGCAAGGAATTCACTGGGGCACTGGGGGCTCTAGCCCTGAGTGGGGGCAGGAAACTAGTTGCAGCCAGCAGGATGGAGTTGACCCAAGGCCTTGCATACTTTCAAGGGCAGGGTTTGTACATCAGGTTTCCATCGCTGTGTAATAAGTTACCACAAATTTAGGGGCTTAAAACAAATTACACTGATCATCTCCGTTTCCTTGGGGCAGGACTGCAGCCAGTGCACCCTGCTTAGGGTATCACAAAACTGCAATCAATCAGAGTGTCGGCCACACCTAGGGTCTCCAGTGAGGCTGGGGATCTTCTCTCAAGGTTTTTGGGAGTCTGCCACTCATGCTTGTGGGGCTAGGGACCTCGGCTTCTAGGGGGCTCTAGCCACACCCGCCATGTGCCATGTGGTCCTCTCTACAACATGGCAGTTTGCTTCTTCAGGGCCAACAGGAGAAAGGCTGCTGCCTCTCTGCCCTTGACTTCTAGACCCTCTTTAAAAAGGTTAGCTCAGGTCCTCTCAGGGTAATCTCCCTTTTGGCAAATTCAAATTAGGGACTTTAACCACAACCACAAAATTGCTTCCCCTTTGCCACATAACTAGCCTAAGCAGGAAAGTAAAACCCATTATATTTATAGGTCCTATTCACATTCAAGAGAAGGGGCTTGTACGGGCTTATCTACCGGGAGCAGGAATCTTGAGGACCTCACAACTCTACAACAATCCCCATCACTTGGAGCCTGGAATGTGAGGAGTGGGGTGGGGGTAACCCACTGACAAAGATCCCTGAGGCCAGAGCTGTTGTCAGTCCTATTCCATCTCGAGTGCTTGACATGAACTCAATGCTCAGGAAATATTTTTTTTGGTTGAATAAGTGAGTCACCAACTCCTAACTCCATGGTACAGGTGTGACAATCAAAGCCCAGAGAAAACAAATAACTGTTTCAAGTCATCCAAGGCAACGGATGAGAAAGGTGAACCAATGATGAGCACTTCCATTTGTTGAGCATTTACTATATGCCAGGCACCATGTTCAGTCATTTTATTAGCTCCTCGAGTCATCATAAAGCTGTAGGATTAGGGATCATGATTACCCTAGGATACGGACAAAGAGAACAAGCCTCAGGGAGGCAAGATAACTTATCCAAAGATGCTATTAGCACAATCATAAAGCCAGAACTCAAGCTCACTTGGCTTGATCTGAGTCTCCCTGATGCCCCCCCCCCCCGCCTTTCTATGCTGCGCTGCTTATGTCTACAGGCAGGACAGACTGACAGCAGCATTCAAGGATCCTCAGCCACCTCCCCACCTTCCCTGCTTCTCACCACCACCACCCCTCTTCCTTCCCAGGGGGATTTAGTCCTCATGTTGTCACTCTGTTTGACACGGGGCCACAGTGTGTGTGTGGGGGGGGTGGTTTAATTATTCATAATTAGCCAGGCTGATTAGTCCTGTCGTGACAGGATTGTCTCTTTCATTTCTTTCTTTTGTGTTCTGAAGACACTTCTCTGGAAAGGAGGGGCCTCATCTGCATGACCATGGTGGAGAGAACACAAGGGAATCTGACCAGAGTGAGCAAAGGGACTTTTTATGGCCACAGAAACAAGCACCTCTCTGAACCTGCCCCCTCCCACCAGATCCCCATGAGAAGCCTTTTCCAGCCCCAGATCACAGAGAACACAGGGATTTGGAACCATATATTCTAAGTGCAGATGACTGGTTGGCACCCCATTTCACAGATGAAGCAAAGGAGGCTCAGGGACAGAAATGACTGGCCTCCAATGTGAAGGACTGGACCTGGCTTATTCCCCATACAAACACTTGCATCACCCCCTCACCTTCCGGGAAGCCTCTGGTCAGATGTCCCTGCCCTCTCTGGGTGACAGCACCCGCTCTCCATCACACTCCACCCTCTTATCCTGCATTATAATACAGTGGGTAAGCACAGATTTTGGAGCTAGATTGCTGGGTTCAAATCGCGGTTCTGCCACTTGGACAAATTATATAACCTTCTGTGCCTTGATTCTCTCATCTCTAAAGCGGGACTAAACGATAGCATCTATTTTTTCATGTTATTATAAAACTTAAGTAAGCTTTGTAAAGCATTAGAACAGTGTCTAGCACAGAGCAAGTGCAATAAAATATTAATTATTCCTTTGTTTGCTCTTTTTCTTTATAGCACGTAGTGCTACCTGCACTTAGTTGCATACTATTTGTCTGTTCACTATTTGTCTCCCCTAAGAGAGCGGAAGCTCCTCGAGGGCAGGGTCTCTCTTTGCTCATTGCTCTATTTCAGCACCTAGAGGGCTTGGACAGTGTTTGTTGAATCTGTGAGTCCTGCCTTCCCTCTTCCCAAGCAAGAGGGAAGTTGTTCTCTGGAAGTTGCTACTTAAAGAGAATAAAAACGCTGCTCCCATGCCCTCAACATCTTCTAACCTCTGTCACCCTGGTTCATAACTTCACTCTGGAACCACAGACCCCTCTGTAATACAAAAGTCAAATTCTAGAATACAATTAAATGGGCCGAGACTCGCGTCATAAAATTTTGGGATCGTAGAATTCATGGATTCCAAGAATGGACTCCAGATTTGGAGAATTCCAGAACAGAACTCTGGAATCTCAGAATGTCATCTGAGAATTGCTGATAGGACCTAGGAATCTTGGAAAGGAGGCCCAGAATGTCAGAAGAGACCTTGGAATCGGGTCATTGGGAGAATCTGGTGAGACCAGCTGGCTCGGCTTTGCTGGCGTCTCTGCAGTGATGAAAATACAAGTGATGCCGGTGCTCAGAGCGGAGGGGCAGGGACAAGGGCCAGGATGGCGGTGGGAAAGGGCTCCCCTGTGAGGGTTGCTAGGCGCTGGCACTGGCTGAGACAATGAGGCTGGCGGAGTAGGTAGAGCCCAGGGCTGCATCCTAATCAGGATGCGGGGGTGGGGGTGGATGGGAGGGAGAGGTTTGGGGCTGTGTAAAGGGGGGCGGGCATGGCCAACCCTAATCCCATTACAACTGGCCATCCAGCTGCCAGGGCTGGCTAGGCACCAGGCCTGGCTGTGCCTTTTTCTCCAATTGCAGGCTCAGGCTGCAGAGGACTTTGGATTCAGAATGTTCTCCATCTTACTTTGAAGTTCATACCCCAGAGCAGGAGTATGGCTGCATCCTGAGCCCCAGGGGACTAAGAGCTAAAAGGGAGATGGTGGCAAAAGGACCAGAGAGTGGAGGAATCCCTCAAGGAAATGGATTGACCCACAGTAAAATGGTAGTACTTTGTAAAAAATTTTGGATATAAGACAAGGTTCAATAAAGAGACACCTGACATTACCTCTACCCTGAGAACTATCTCAGCCCCAGTTCTCAGCCCCAGTCAACGCTTTGAACCATCTGGACACTGAACCCTGACCTTGTCTCAAATTAGCCTCTAATCCCAATCTCAGAGGAAGCCCCTGCCCCAGCCACAGACTGACTTATAACCCCTTGCCCTAACCCAAGACCAATCCCTGATCCCAGTATGGATTTCTCCTTAATGAGCACACAGATCTCTGAAAATAGGCTTCACTTCAAAGAACCCCAAAGACCAGCAGGATTCTTTAAAACAGTAAAATAAAGCCGCTGGCTTTTGGAGACTCGCAACCACAAAGACCACCTGAGCTGAACTCCCACTCAGAGCCCAGAGCAGGCTGACTCACCCTCACTGTGCAGAAGAGTCTTCTGCCCAGAGGTAGCTCTGCTCCATTCCAGGCATCTTTCACCATGAGAAAGAGTCTGGAAGGAGGTTGATGGACCAGGACTTAACCTGACCCAGAGGTTGGAGGTAGAGATGCTGACCACGGTGAGAAGGTTGGGTGAAATGACCAAAGAGGTGGCCCTGGGGGTTGGTGGAGGTGGAGTGGCCCTGGGACGCTGACCTTGATGCTTTCTGACAGTAGAGATGGCAATACAGGTGAGTTATCTGTAAGCTTGGCAGTAGCCACCTACCTATACAGGGCTCCTAACTTCCCCTCCTCAGTCGCACTCTTTCCTCCTTTCTGCCACCTTGGCTTCAGCATGGCTGGTTCTAGCATCTTGCAGTAGGTCACTGTTTTTCCTTAGGGAGTCTGGCGCTTTTCGAGGAGGAACTCTGTACCAATTCAAGTAACAAGTAAACTTGAGTCTCCGTGTGCTCCCTGCTCTTCTCTTAGCATCTCCAAGGTGGGGGGACAACTGGCTTCTTCCATCAATTTGGCTGCTTCCCCTTTAGGCACTTTACACATCTGACACACACACAGCTCACTCCCAGGAAGATCAAAGAAGTCCTGGCTGGAAGAGATGGATGGACCCCTAGCTACAAGCATTGGGACAGAGGAGTGAGAAACTGTAGACCACAGGGCAGGCACCATGCCAGCTACACTGCACAGGCGCCGTGTGGCCAGGATGTGAAGGCTGCAGGAAAGACCTTCATCCCCCTCTACAACGTTCCTCATTCAGTGCCTCACCCAAGCCTCCTCACTGGGACTCATTCTTCGGTGACTCGTGGGAATGGGCAGTGCAGAGCACTGTTGTCTGGTGGGAAGAGGCCTGCCCGCTAATCTGGGTCAAGGTGCTGCTTCTCACCGATGCTTCTGCCACATACCCCTGCATTCAGGTGCTCAAGTACTGCATTCAGTGCTCAAGTACTGCATTCAGTACTGGGGGCATTTTGGTTAGGACACTTCTTTATTGCCAGGCTGGGTTTGTTTGTTTGTTTGTTTGTTTCTTTGTTCGCAGTGTAAACAAACCCTTGGGCATCCTAGATCCCATTCCAAATGCTAGTGGCATCACCTAGTCATTGTGACATTCAAAATGCTCCTATGCATTTCCAGCACTGCCCACTCCCTACTCCCTTGAGAACCATTTGGGGAGGCTGTCTGTGCAGGGCTTGCAAGAGGGACAGCCTCAAAACTGTTTCGCCAACATCAACCCACCTCCCACCTCCAGGCTTTATGAGAGAAGGCAAGAAATTTAAATGAAAACCACTGAGGATACATGGAGGTGGAGTGAATTGGTGCTAATCAGACATATTATATTCACAAGAAACCCCTTTATGGACCTATCCATCTATCCAATGGGAGTGACAATAGCTACCCTTACTACCACAAGGAGATAATCCCACACCCCTAAGCTTGTTTAAGCAAAGGGGTCTTTCTCCTTCTTGCAACTCAGTACTGTGGTTGTATTTCTAATTTTGTGTTACCGCAGTTTTCCCAGATATAAAATGTGAAGGATAATGGCATAGTATGCCATAGGATTGTCATGAAGATTAAATGTGTTTAAGTAGATAGTGCCCAGGACGGTGTCTGGGATGAGTGAGTCCTCTGTAAACAGTAGCTATTACTACCTCTACTTTCCTACCCCTCCCACTGCTGTCATCACTGACCTCCCCCCACCCAACCTCCCCCTCCAGGGCCTGGCATTCCATAGACACTCCATCTGTGTTTGCTGAGCTAGAGTGCCAGTAGGCGTGGAGCGTGGCGAGAGGTGTGCACTGTCACCAGGTGGGCGAGCACACACTCTAGCCTTCCCAGGCTCACTGTGCGTGCTTCTCAGAGCCTCAGGCTCCCTGACAGGCTTGCTCTGAGCAAGCCCTTCTGAGAATAGAACTCCGTAAGGAGAACTGGAGCAGGGAGTTCTTCTAGTGCTTTCTTCCCATTTCTTCCCCTCTAAAGTTGAACACATTGCCAGGATTCCCTCCCACCCCACTTCACCCCAAATGGCTGCCTTTCTGGTCACCTGACTTATGATAACCTTGGTCAGGTGGAGAATCCCATGTCAACCGACTCAAGAAGGACATCTCCCCAGAGGCCGGCATCCATATGTCCAACAGCCTATCTGACATCCCAGCCCAGCACTTCCAACACTAAATGCAAGACCCTGCTCCAGTCTGCACCCCCTCCCAGCTCCCCAGCTTTACAGATGGTACCACATTCATCTCCTTGATGAGCCAAAAACCAGGAAATCACTCTTGGTACTTCTCCATCCCTCACGATGCACTAGGGAACCACCACTTAGTAAAGGATGCTCTGTGGGCCAGGCCCCATGCCAGGCACCGAGGCTGCAGTGGTCCTGCCCTCCTGGAGTGTACAGTCAGATAGGTACACAGAACCCAAGCAATGATCACACAAATAATATAATACAATTTGTTGTGCTGCAGTCAAAGAACAGGGGGCCATAAGCCTAGGAGTTATGGGAGTTTTCCAGGGAAACTGCCGGTGTATCTTAGATCTGAAGGACAAGCGCAGGGAGGTGGGAGGGGGTAAAAGGAGGTGGGAAGGGGAGAATACTGCAGCAGCAAAGGCATCAAGAGCAAAGGCCATGAATAGAGGTGGACTCACTTAAGCCACGGGACTCAGACCAGTGTGGCTGGAGGACAGACAGCAAGGAACAGATGCTTGATTTGAGGCCTCAGACCATGAGGGTCTTGGGGGCTGATCAAAGGGCAATAAAAGCCCTGGGGCTTTACCCTAAGAGCGGTGGGAAGCTGCTGAAGAGCTGATCAGGTCTCCTGTGCATTTAAATGATATCACCCAGGACACAAAGGAAAAACCAGGCTGGAGGATGTGGGGAGACCAATGAGGAAGCTGTTGCAGTGGATGAGGAAGGGGATTACGGTGTGGCCTTGAGGGATGGTGGGAGAGGTAGAGAGAAGAGGAGTGCTGGAGATCATGTGAGGAGATGAAAATCAGTAAGACTACTGATTTCCCAGCTTCTCTTGCAGCCGAGTATGAGCCTGTGACAAAATCCTGCTCAATGGGATGTGAGCAGAAATAGTGTGAACAACATCAAATTTGTGCCCCCAAAGAGGGGCATGGCCTCCCTTCCTCTTTGCCCTTTCCCACTGGCTGCAATGGGGATGTGATGGCTGGAACGAGAGCACCATCTTGGGCAAGGAGAAGAAGGCCGCTTCTGAAGAGGAGCAAATGCACCCGTTTGAGGAGGAGCCTGGGTGCCCAGTGGTCATAGGGCTGTCACAGCAGCCCAAACTGTCCACCTAAACTCTCATGTGAGAAAGAGGGAAACTTTGATTTTGTCTGAGCCCCTCTAGTTTCGGTCTCTCTGTCCTCGGTGCTGAACCAGACCTCCATCAAGTGGCAATTAAACACTAAGAACATGGACAAGAAAGGCAAGGTTTCCCTCAGGCCTTGGGCCTTTATGCCACTGGATGGAGGTGGTCGAGTTCTTAAGACAGAGAGCCCCGAGGGAGAACCAGGCTGCACAGTAGGGTGAGATGGGGTGTACCGATGCTGAACTTGACGGGCAAGCTGAGCTGGAGGCATCCTAAGAGGAGACAAGAAGAGACGTGATGGGAGCAGGTGGGGAGCTTCAAGGACAGGTAGCAGCTGGAAGAAAGGGCAACCAGGCGGTCTCTGGAGGGCTAGGAAGTTCCCAGCCCTGACTGCGCAAGAGTAGGCAACACATTCTGATTCCTGGGCCCATCCCCGAGATCCTGATTTATAAGGTCTGAGACAGGGCCTGGCATCCACATTTATTAAAAGCTCCCCAGGAGGGGTGCCTGGGTGGCTCAGGCAGTTAAGTGTCAGACTTGGTTTCAGCTCAGGTCATGATCTTGTGGTTTGTGAGTTCAAGCCCCGCATCAGGCTCCGCACTGATGTGTGGAGACTGCTTGGGATTCTCTCTCTCTCTCCCTCTCTTTCTCTGACCCTCCCCTGCTTGTGCTCTCTCTCTGTCTCTCTGTCTGTGTGTGTGTCTCTCTCTCAAAATAAACTAAAAAAAAAAAAAAAGAGCTCCCCAGATGATCCTCATGGTGCAGGGGGTGGACAGAGGAAGCAGTGGTGTGGCCATAACTGAAATCACAGGAATGGATGAGATGCCTCAGAAAGGACGGTGGGGTGAGAAGGGAATCCACCTGCCATCCCTCCCACACCTCCCAGGCCCGCAGAGGGGAGAGAACGAATGATCCATAGCAGCCACCCCGCTATCTCCTTCCCAGTCCTCACATGGACCGCAGTAAGGAGAGCCAAATAGAAAGCACAATGGTCCTCCCAGGAGTGACAGGGCTTAAAACAAAAAAACTGGTTCTGTTCCCTCCTCTCTTCTTCCTTCCCTTCTTCCTGGGGCTCCTTGCATGTCACTTGTCCCGCATTACTTGCTCAGGAAGCTGCTCTGGCCTTTACCGGACCTGGAAGCTGACCTGGCCAGAGCCCGATAGCAAGGGGCTCCACCTTCCCTCCTGGGAAGGAGCCCCCCCTGCCCAGGGCAACTCCACAAGGCTGTCACTGCAGTCACGTGCCCTTCTGCAAGTGCCAGGCCAGCCTGCGCAGTGAGCACATGTGCGCGCGCGTACACACACACACACACACACACACACACACGAGCAAACCCTCGGGACGTCTACCGCCTCCTCTCCTTCTAGCCATCTTGTTTTTCTGGGCCTCAAATTGCCCATCTGTAAATATCCCTCCACTGGGTCCCCACAGCACACAGCCAATGTCTGTTCTGGGAGGTCAAAGTGGAAGGTGGCAAGGGTCAGCCAGATCCGGTTTCAACATCCACGCTGCCACACCGATTGTGTGACACTGAGTGAGTTTTGCAGCATTTATCCTCTCTGAGCCTGTCTTCATCTACAAATTACTTAGCATAAAACCTAGAACATAGCAGTAGTCAATAATAAATACTGGCTACATTTGCTCTTAACAGGATTTTAGCAAATTCAGAAAGGGTTGTGAGCTAATACGGAAAATGCCTGACCTGGAGTATGTGTTCAGTGCATACTGGTTCCCTTTCGTCTTTCAAGTTTAATCTAGTAAACCTTAAGCACGGTGCAAGTGTAAAGTCTGTGGACTGACAATTCTTTGTAAGGGTGAGGTTTCTGCCAGTGTCATGGGCTGATGGGGGAAAGGGCTTTGAGAACCAGGGCCTGTTGTGGCCATCTGCAAAGTGGGAAATCAATCACCCCGCCTGGGATTGGGTCAAGAGGTCAGTGGCATGGGGTTGGAGAGGGGGCAAAGGAAGACCCACCAGAAAATGTCTCTTCGATGGGTGGGTAGATGAATGGATGGAATCCCAGAGCCCCTGCTGGGACTAGAGGACCTGGCAGACTTGAATACTGGATTCTGAGCACCTGCCCTGAGGCTAACAGATCCTCCTGCACCTATCTCTGACTGCTGTTGCTCCCCTGGGCCAGGATGGTGCAGTGGGCAGTGGGGGGAGTTGCTCCCCCGATGCCCAGCCTGTAGCCACTCCCCCAGAGCCCTGAGTTGGAGGGTTTTCCCAGGGCTGGCTGCAACCTCAGCCCACAGTCCCCCAACTGGGACATGTTGGCAGGGCCTGAATAACTTGGAAGGCGTCTTCCATGTATCCTGCCCCAAAGTTCTGCTCTTCCCACCTTTTATTCCTTCTCTTTCTGCTCCCCCAAATGAGAAGTTGGGGTCCTAACTGAGGCCGCGTCTCCTTGCACTCTGCTGCTTCCCTCTGGGGCGCTCCCTGCCTTCCTTCCCCCAGCACCTGGCCTACCCTTTCAGGTAGGCCACCAGTCCTGACCTCTGTCTGCAGAGCCCAACCACGGGATTAGAGTGTCCTTGGTGGAGTCTTGAGGTTCTTAGAGAAGGAGAACACGCCTGCCGGAGTCCAGCATTCCTGAGGCCCTCAGTCACAGGACGGCTTCCAAAGATCCAGGCCAGTGAGCTGGGCTGCAGGCTGAGCCTGGTCTCAGCGGTGGCCGGCCAACGGAGGTAAGGGGACGTAGCTGCTACCTGGAGTTGGGGCTCTGGGAGCTATTAGTTGAGCCTTCTGAAAGTCCTGGCACACGGATAAGAGTTCTACTGAAGTTTGTTGTATAAATTATACCCCGAAGGGAGTTTAAACACTGTCCATCCAACTCCCCTCATTTTGAGACTGAGCAATGTAGTCATGAAGAGTAGACTCCGGCTCCCACCTGTCCCTGCCGAGGGCCGCGCTCTTCCTGCCTTGCACCCGGAGCCACAGAGCTCAGCTGGCCTTGCCGGCTTCTCCTCTGGCAGGACATGCTCTTCTCAGCGGGCCGTCAACAAATCCACGCTAGGTGTTAGCCTCTGACAATGCCCTGAACTCTCCCTCCTGCCAAGGACACCCCAGCAACCAAGTGGTCAGCCCTGAGACCCTAAAGGTATGAACATAACTGGCAGAAGTTCAGACAGAGGCCCTCCCTGTTAACATGAGCCACCTGCAGCCAGCCCCTGTGGGTGTGAGCAACACAAGAGTACCCCAGCCACTCAGCAGACGCTAACACAATCGGATTGCAGAAATCCATGAAAAAGAATGGATTTTCTTACCGCGCTCTGAGGCTTTAATTTCCTGTGTTTGCCCCCAAAGGGCTTTTTCATCGACAAAGCACTTGGTTCTGTGGGCAGTGCGGTTGAAGAGAAGCTGCTGATGGAGAGATTAGCGATGGGGGACATGCAGGGGCTGGTGCACTGAGCTGATGGCCCCGAGGTAGTGGGAAGAGAGCCAAGAGCAGGCCTGGGCTAGGGACGGGGGTGCCCCCAATGGCCAAGAGTGAACAGACTGAGGACAGAAGCCAGGTTGGGCTGCAGTCAGGAGCCAGGTGGCAGAGAGCAAGTTGCCAAACCAGAAACAAGTGCTCTTGAGAACAGATTCCTGGAGACAGAGACCTTCCTAATCGGCTGAGAGAGACGGTGGACGTTAGGCATGCAGGCCAGCTGGAAGCTTCTGCGAGGCAGGACATAAGAAGCTCAGATCAGAGTTTCTGCCTATTGCTCCTCATGGGTCCTGAACTGCAAATTGTCCGAGCCCTGAGCTGAATTTGTGGGCTGCTGCAAGGAGGTGAAAACTTCTCTAGGTGAAGGAAGGAGTAGCCTGAGGAAGATGGGGCTGGAGGATTTATGGCAGGGAGGTAGGGAGAAGCATTTTCTGTCTTCCATCCTTAAGAAGGATGTGTATGAGGGGGTCTGCTCGGCTATATACAAAGAACTATAGGCTCACTTTGAAGCAGTTAGGATTACAGTCAGACATAAGGAAGGACTTCCTGACTAGCAAATGAAATAAGCTGCCTGGGTCACCCTTCCCATATCCCTGGGCCTTCCTCTCACCTTAGCTGGGGCCACTTGACATGGCCCTTCCCTGATCTTTTGGGAACCAGGGATGCCTAGTTCTAGGGACTTGGCATGAATCTGGCCAGCTTGCAAGGCTCCCAGCCCAGCCCAGACATCCTACCTGGGGCCAGAGAGTTCTCCTGATATCTTGCTCCAACCAGCCAGAGGCTCACAGGCTGTCCAATGAGCCTGAAAGCCGACCCACCCTCCTTCCTCAGACATCTTCCTCTCCTGCCTAGTTTTCATCTTATGCCACTGGCTTCTCTCTCAGCCTCCCATTCTGCGTCTTTCTCTGTGGCTCACCCTCCAAATGTTGGTGTGCTCCTGGGCTCCATCCTGAGAAACCTTCTCTTCAACATCTATACTCTCTCTGGGTGATAAAATCACCACCCACCAATGTCCTTAAATTCGAGCTGCTGCTGACTCCCAAATGTCCATGTCCACCCCAAATGCCTCCCTGCAAACCCCACTGCCTTCTTGACGTCTCTGTTTGGATGTCTACAGTCATCTTGAACCAAGGACCAGCACAGAACACCCGGGCTTCCTTTTCCAGATTCCCCATTTCCGTGAATGGCATCACCTTCCATCTGCTGTTCAAAGCAAAGCCTAGTGAGCATTCTCGATTCCTTCCCTTCCCTGCTCCCTTCCCCACACCTACCCATCAATGAGTCCTGCGGAGCCCACGTAGATCTTGAATCATCCTACTTCTGTCTGACTCTATTTTTTCCACGATAACCTAGCCATCGTCTTCACGGGACCTGGTTAAGCACACAGAGTCTGAAGCCAGCTCTACCCTTACTCCCTGTGTGGTCTTGGGCAACTTACTTAACCTCTCTGGACCACAGCTTCCTCACATTAAAGTGGGGATAATAACAATATCTCCCTTACAAAGTTGTCATGAAAATCAAGTCAAGTGATGTATATAAAAAAAGAACAGTACTCGGCACATAGAAAACCATTTCATCAACATTATCACTGTCTAACTCAGCACCATCCAACAGAAACATAATATGAGCTACAAACGGAAGCCATATGTGTAGTTTAAATTTTTCCATATTTTAAAAGATAAAAAGCAAGCAGAGTTAATTTTAATAAAACATTTTATCTAACCCAAAATATCTAAAATAGTATGTTTTTCACATGCAATCAACATAAAATATGAATATTTTACACCATTTGTATTGTATCAAGTCTGAAATGCAGTGCGTGGTTTACACTCACAGCACATCTCAGCTGGGACTAATCACATGTGAATGTGCAAAAGCCCCGCATGGCCCGTGGCCACCGCATTGGCCAATGCAGGTCTAAGCAGTGTCCGTGCTTCCTTTCTTCTTCTGCAGCGGAGTTTCATAACCTCTGCACCACTGACATTTTGCACAAGTGATAGAAACAGAATTTGAACCCAGAGTATATATAGAAAGAGCTAGATGTGAGTACAGTGTGACCCTGGGTGATTCGAAAAGAGCAGCCCTGGGAACACCAGCATTTAGGCGATTTCACAACCCCACCACTGGTGACATTTTGGACCAGTTAGTTCTTCACTGTGGGGCTGTCCTGCATACTGGATGTTTAACAGCATCCCTGGCCTCTACCCATTAGGTGCCAAGAGCACACACCCCTACCCCCAGTCTCACTCCTGCGTGAGAATCACTGTTCTTGGGTCTCCTCTGTTTAGACTCTGCTACTGGCTTCTCACCACACTGAGGATAAAGTCCAAATTCTCACCCTGGTTGGCAGAGTCCCCAGATCTGGCCTCTGTCTGCTAAGTGCTTCTCCTCCTCTCTGCTCGGTGCCCACCACAATCTAGTCTTTCCAGCCTCCTTGCAGTATCTGAATAGACCAAATTCCTTTCTTTGTGGGGCCTTTGCCAAGTGGTTCCCTTTACTTGGCCATGCTTTTCCCCTTGACCTTTACTCTGTTGATTCCTTATCACTCAACTCTCAGCTTTGGGCTCAGTGGGGCCTGCCACTTACCCACCCATCCCCAATCCATCGTGATGCCTTGCTCACCATCCATCTGCATGGTGTAAGCCTCTGCATGCCACCCGATCTATATTTTTAGGTTGTTATTGGCTGTCTCTCATCTACAAGCTCCAGGACCACAGGTAACTTGTCTATCTTGAGCATCACCATGCTCCCAACATCCAGAACAGTGCCAGGCAAAGAGCAGGTGCTCTTAGCTAGTACTTGTTGAAGGAACCAAGGCCCTTTCTGCTCTGGCTTCCAACCTCACCTCAGAGGCACCAAAGCCTCCCCCGCCCACCACACCAGCAACGTCCCTTGATTCTCCAATGGGTTGATCAGAGTTGCTACCTCCCCAATTTCTCCTTGGCAAGCTGCTATGGATGGCAATCAGGTCTGTCTCCTGCAACAGCAGTCTGCGGAGGTGGTGAGGGACTGAAAGCCATGCACTGCACGGCCATGTCTTCCCAGAGAGCGCGCCTTTTTCCAGTCCACAGGAAGGGGCCGTGGGATCTGACAGCATCCTTGTTTATATGGCCACTGGATGCTGCCTGCAGCCCAGTCTTGGTGGAACACCCCATCACAGCAGTGGTCCCTTCTGGTGCCCCAGGCCAGGTGAGCATCCAGGGACCTGGCCTGGATGGAGAGTGCCTGGATCTTTCCTCCAGACCTGGGAAAACCGTGGAGGTGGAACAGTGGCCCTTTCCCCAGTCCTTCTCCTGGGAGCCCTCCCTGCACCTGAGCTGTTCACATGCAGAAGCCACAGTGCCTGGAACTCTCTCCTCTCTGCACACCCTCTTGGCCCCCCTCCCAGGGCCAGCTCCGCCTTCCACATCTCTCAGGATAAGGAGGGAATGGTAGCCTTCATTCACGAGTGACTGTAATTTAGGAAAGAACTGCCCAGCCACCAGAGCCTGCAAATCCCGACCCCGAGAGGCCAACAGAGCAAAGCCCACCCCGGAGAAGGGTTCTCAGCAGGGGCATGGAATGAAGACCAGAAGGTGGTTTCAGGATCTTGGAGCAAATGGTCCTGGAGACTTTGTCTAATAAATGCCCTTGAGAGATGCACTCTCCTATAGACTGTTCAGGGCCCATTCCACTGGCCTCTGACATCTTGGCTGGGCTCTGATCTCAGGCCATTAGAGTCTGGAGGGCTGGAGATCACCTCCTGTTCCTTTGATAGAAGGGGAAACTGAGGTCCTGGGCTGTGAGATTCCACATGGAATGTTCTGGAAAGCAGGGGTCACTGAGAGGGCAGTGTTAAGAGGATGAGGCAGGAGGAGGGCAGCCAGGGCCTCTGAGCTTCTTTCCCAGGAGCCCCTGGCTCCAGCACTCCCTCCTCCCGATCCTACTCAGCCCTTGTCTGATCTGCTCCCTGTGACAGCTGGGGAGGCTGGGCCTTGCCCTGGCCCCTGCCATCAGCCATCTCTGTGTGGCACTAAAGATGTGCGCAGGAGCCAGGCCTCGGCAGCGAGCTTGGCAGGCACTCGGCGTTGCCTGGGAGACCACGGAGGCAGAAAGCTGCTCCACACGGCTACCGAGGGCCAGATGGCTGGTGGTCCCAGAGGTGCCTCTCCCAGGGGGCGCCGCCTCTTTTGCATCTAGCTGGGGTCTTCTAGACACCCACAAGGCAGATGGGAAAACTGAGGTGCCTAGGATGGGGGAGGGCCTGACTCACTGATACACTGAGGGTCAGTAGCAAGGAACCAAGGCCAGGGTCAGGGCCCAGGAGCTGTGGCCCAGGAGCACAGAGCCAGGGGGCACACTGTCTGCATGGCCAGGTCTCCCACCATGCCCCTCTGCAAAGACCTCAGTTACTGTTTAAGGACATTAGGATATCTTGCTCCCCGGAGCAGCTGGAATGAGCAACTTGGGGGAAACCTCTGTGCCCGGGATGCACTGGAAGTGAATAAGCAAACACTGAAGGACAAGAGCTGGGCTCTCTGCTGGGCCCTGGCTGGGGAGCCAGAAGAGGGGTGCTGAGGTAGGGGCAGCGGGGCCTTGGAGCTGAGGCAGTCCACCCCCTTCCTTCCACAGAGGAGGAAATCAAAGAGTGTGCTCAGTGGGGAAAGAGTTCAAGTCACCCAGAAAGGCCGCCCAGCTGGTTCGCCTCCTTGAAGCTGGGTGAAGCAGGTCTGGGGCCTCCCTCAGACCTCCAGACACCCCATGGGATGGAGGGGAGGGGATGTCATCCTCAAGGTGGATGTACCTGTTTTGCGGAAGGCGATTCTAAAACAGCCATTCCGGGACGCCTGGGTGGCTCAGTCGGTTAAGCGTCCGACTTCGGCTCAGGTCATGACCTCACGGTTCGTGGGTTCCAGCCCCGCATCTGGCTCTGTGCTGACAGCTCGGAGCCTGGAGCCTGCTTCAGATTCTGTGTCTCCCTCTCTCTGCCCCTCCCCCACTCATGCTCTGTTTCTGTCTCAATAATAAACATAAAAAAATAAAAAAAAATAAAAAATAAAATAAAATAAAACAGCCATTCCTCAGCCCTGCTGCGTTCAGGTCACAAGCCATCCAGCCAAGTGTTTAGAGATGCTGAGCTGGGCAGGGCCCTGGGTACTGACCCTGGAGAAGAAGAGCTCATCTATGGCCTGCCCACGGAGACCCCATGGCTGGTGGGTACCTCCCCCTGGACCCCCCAGTTCGTGAGTGGGTGGAGCGCACACATGCCTGGCTCAGGCTGCAGTCTGAGGCTGGGCCTGTTGGGGCTTCGGGACGGGGAAGCCATGGCCCACTTCCCAGGGAAGGGGAGGGAACTCCAAGCACAGATCCTGACTGGTCTCCTCTCATGGAGCAAGGGGATGGCTGGCTGCTTTTCAGCACTGACATCAGGCATGAATTAAGCAGGGAGACAGCCAGGTGGGCTCTTGGGGTTCACGTAACAGAGCTAATTGCCCCACAGCCCTCTCCTCCATGGCACAAACGGAAATCCCCACCTGCTCAGGGTTGTCACCCAGGCAGCCAGGCAGCCAGGCAGCCAGGCAGTGTCTGCTCCCCCATCCCCCCCGGGCCTCCCGCCCCCAGCCCCCGCCTGCTGCCTGAGCTGTCAGCCTGACTACCAAACAGGCTGATTATCCCCATCTGGGGAAAACAAAACATGTCAGCAGTCGTGCCTGAGAAGAGGCCTGTCTTATTAGTGAGAAGTAATCTGAGGAAAACTCCCAGCTCTGATCTGCAAGAGGAAGTGAACGAACGCATGTAGCTTTCTTAGCCTGGCTTTCTCCTGACGCCCGAACAGGCTTCCGCCAACATCACGTCCTCAGAGAAGCCTTCCGGGCCTAGGCTGACCCTGCCCAGGCTGACTTCAGGCTTCTCTGGGCCCTCCCAGGGCCTGCGGTGAGTTTTGAGTCAATATTCCCCCTGCACAGTCTTAGAGCTTCGCTCTGTGTTTCAGAAGTGGACCATTGCTTGTACTGTTTGTCGCTTTGTAGGGATTTTGGAAATAATTCTGGGCTAGAAGTCTTGCTGACTCCTCCGGGAGGAATTCTGTTCTGCTTAAATGGGGTGACCTAGGTAGGAGGTAGGGATGCAGCAGGGTTTCAGATCAGCTTGACTGATTTCCTGTCCCAGCACTTGTGTATGGGTCCCCTTCTCCTGGGATGCTCTTCAACCTAACTGGCATGCCTGAATTTCTTGTGTCATAGCTGTCCCTCAAACCCCAGCCAAACTGAACCAAACCAAACCCCAGTCCTCCCTGGCTTAAAGGGTCCTCAGCCCGCAGGCCGACCTTTGTACTTCTACCCGGCCTGGTGTTCATCTGAGCATGCACCTTCACCCCACTGCCCCTCGCTTGGGAGCTCCTGTGAGGAAGGGTTATGTCAGCCATGTCTGTCTGCCCAGAACCCAGCCCAGGGGCCAGACACAGTTAATGTCTGAGAAATGTGCTCAGTGAATGAAAATGCATGTTTCCTCTGTCCCAGCCTGGTTTCTCTACCTGCTTCCATCTATGTGAGCTGTCAGCTGCTGCTCTCACCTTCTTCCCCAATTCCCTAGACCCTGGGGAACGTATCCCTTGTGTGCTAAGTTACACAGGGCCTCCTGCGATCCTCTTGTTGGTGGGAACGGGGGCAGGGAACTTTCTCTGAATGCTTCCAACCTGCCAGGTCAAGTGGTAACTATTTCACACATTCATCTGATCTATCACTGACCGCACAGTGTGTTTGGTATAATGTTCCCCACTTTACAGATGCAAAAACTGAGGCTCAGAGAAGACACAGACCTGCCCCAGGTCCTTGGCAGCACAGCAAGGATCTGAGTTCCAAGCCTCTTGCCCAGGCCAAGGGCTATGTCCTCTGTAATAAGCTGCTCCATTCAGTGGCGTCTGGTGACCAAGCCTCAGGCAAGAAGCGCTGCCCCTAGGAGAGCTCAGACCACAGCTCCCCTCCCACGCTGGATGCTCTACCTGAGCCCATCTCAACCCTGTCATATACCATCATTATCATCAGCTAACTGCTCGGGAGCATTTACCATATCCCAGGTGCAGTGCCAAGTGCTGTGCAAATTGACATGCGCTACAATTTCCCAACAACTCTGAGATCTGTAGTGTATAATTTCCACATTGCAGATGAGGAAACTTGAGGCACAAAGAAGTTAGCAAAGTTGCCTAAGGTCATAGCTATTAATGATAGAGTCCATATTCTTAACAGCATTCAGGCCGGAGACAGGAAATACGGGTCACGGTCACGTACCTCTGCCCTGCAGCTAGCCAGAATGATGCCCTGGGGGGAGGGGGGTCACCATGCTGCATAGCCCACCCCCCACGTGGCACACTATGGGGTTCCAGCTCTCATCCTCCACCTGCCTGCAGTTCCTGAGAACTGCCACCCTCTCCCCGATCTCCCACCCTGACCGTGAGCTCATCAAGGGCAGCGGGGCCAGACTCACCCTCTTTTATTTCCTCCCACAGGGGAGCAGAGACCAGAGTTGAACAAAAGGAAGCGTAATGGTTTTACATATGCATTTATGACGCTTACTCTGCCTGCTTCCAAAGCAGATGTAAGGTGGCTTAGAATATTGGGATGCATAATTAGGACAATACAATTATTCTTCAAAACAGAGCTGTTGGAATCCAATCAACAGTCAAGATGGAGTTCTACCAGGCAGCTGGGAGGCCCCAGGCTGGGATGCAGGAAACTAGGTTCCTGTCCCCATCTCTGTCTCTACCACAAACAACCTACATAAGTTGCTCCTCCTTCTGAAGCCTCAGTGTACCTATCTGTAAAACAGGTAGACCTAGTATATCACTCAGAGATTGAAGCTGGTCACTAGCTTTTCAAATTGTGCTACCCAGAGCCCCACGGGTTAATCAAGGACATGCCAGTGGCTTCTGGGGGTGGGCTTCCAGAATAGGAGTCAATAGGTAGGCCCCAGCCCCCATTGCAATCAGAGTGACTACTGTCATGTATTTTAGTCATTGAGCTTCTGCTAAAAATGTTTGAAACCCCACACTAGACAAGACATTCTCTAAAAGTCCTTCCACATTTAAAATCTCCCCCCCCCCCATGTTGCTGGCCCACCTATTGAAAACCAAGCTTCCAACCTGGGCATAGCTGGGCTTTCCTGATGTCAAGGGACATTTGAACCCAGTGGGTGAGATACAGGTGCCCCTTGTCAGGGACTACAATTCAGGGGCTCACACCGGGCAGGGGCTAGGGTCCCTTCTCTCTCTAGACAGGAACTTATCTTGTGCCTCTGAGATCCAAGACTTGTGCGTTGGTGCAGGGCCATGGACTTCAGGGCCCTCCTTGACCCCCCATCAGCCCAGCTCTGTGCTGCAGGCAAGTGCCGAGAACACTATCTCCTAGCCGAGATCACATCAGACGGGCAGGCAGGTGGCCCAGATAAGCTCCTGTAGACCAGCAGGGACTGGATGTTCCAGCCACAGCAGCTTTGAGAATGACTCAGCTGCTCCTAGAACTGGTTGGTGCCCCCTATGTGGACCTCAGAGCCTGTGCTATCCACTCCCCAATACCCGGGCGCTGACTGCCTTCCTCAGTCACGGGCATGGCTGTGGGCACTGGTCTTTAATCACTGCAGCAAGGTGAGTGGCACAGAGACATCCACGTTGCCTGCAGTGTCCCTATGGCCAATTTGCTGCTATACTTTGTCACCTCAAAGTCTGGTCCTAGCCTGAGCCTCCCCCAGAGTCTAACCCCCAAGTCCTGCCATGGGGTATTCATGTAATAGGAGAACTGAATGGTAACATACAATTCAGGTTTAGTCTGCATGGTACTGCCATACCCCTGGAAAGGGAGTCCTGGGTCCTGAGAGCAGGGTGCAGGAATTGGTAACACACTCAGGCCTGGCATGGTCTAGGCGTCTGGCTCTGAAGTGAGAAGGAAGACAGAAAGGGGTAGGAGGGCCGAGAGGTCAGATGGCCAAGACATAAGACAAATGGGCTGGGAAAGGGTAGAGAGGCTGAATGGTTAGCAACTTCATCCCATGATCACAAGATGGGGGGGCCTCCCTGGGGCCCAGGGTAGTACATGCCCACCTTGCTTCCAATACAGCTTGCAGACCCGAGCCTACCCCATGGGCACCAGCAACAGCAGGGGCATCCGGGCTCTGGGCTTTTCCACCAGCTAACCCCAAGCTGTGACTCTGGAGGCCTCATGACCTCCTGCTAGCCCCTGGCCTTGCCACACTCCCCTCTTCAACACCAGACACCTATGACCTTGCCCCTTAGCTTCCTCGACTCCACCCATTGTCTTTCCTCCTCTGCCTCCCCTTAAATGATGGTGGCCCCAGACCTGGGTTCTTTCTTCTCATTCTTCGCAGAAACTCTCAGACAGCACTTAGACTGGGGTCATAGCACAGTGTCTGTGGGAGGGGGTACAGATGTTCCCCACGGGTCTGATATTCACAGCCACCCAAGTGAGCACCATGTGCTCCACATCTATTTGCCAGTGGGCCCACATCCCTCATTTGTGGCCCGCCCCTCTCTGTCCCACCATCCAGTGGACTGTCTCCACGCTGATGCCTCACAGATGCTTAGTAGTCTGCCAGTCCAAAGTCAAGCTCGTCATTATCGTGTTCTCAGTCTTTGCAAATGGCACCCACCCCCCTAACTGCCAAAACCAGAAACGTAGGTAGAAATCTGCCTTTTCTGCATGGATGGCTTCCATCCCCATCTAATCCACCCCAGCCTATCCCTCATCTACATTACAAAGGTATCTGGTCCTCCTTTCCAACCACAGGGAATTGCCCAAACCAGGGCACCACTGCCTTTCACCAGTTACATTATTCTCCCAACTGGTCACCAAGCCTCTATTCTCACCAACTATCCAGCCAGGGGTAGAGTAAGTTTTGCCACGTGCTAATTTCCCATGCCATTCCCTTACTCTAAAATCCTCAATGGCTCTCTATTTCCCATTGCATCATGTCTAACACCCCTGGCCCAACTATCTCTGCAACTGGCTTCCAGGTCTGTGTTTTTTTTCTTTCCTGACTTACTAGCCACTCCATTTTTCCCTGATCTAAGCAGGTGGAGTTTCCCTTCATCTCCCCCCATTGTATCATCTTTCATTGCTAACTCTGCCCCAGCTAGGGCGAGACAATGCCTCCAGCTGAGGGCTCTTCCTCGAGCCCCATGTCCAAGTCCTGAACAAAACCAGCTCTATCCACCCCGTTACAGGAGCCTCCCTGGCTGCCTTAACCCCCACTGACCTCCCTTTTTGGCACTTCCCTACACCAGCCAGCTGAGCCCTACCCTCCAGCCAGAGCTCCCACCTGGGCCTGGGCTCTTCTCTGGCTGACCTAGGCTGAGGCCGGTCCTGCTACCAGCCAGGGGCTTCCTGAGGGCAGGACCCAGGTCTCCTACCCCAGTCGTTCCAGCAGGCCAAGCAAATGAAGACCAGGATGCAGGGGAGGGAGGGCAAAGCAGGGCCTCCTTCAGTATCTGGAGGGACCACCCTTGCCCTCCAGTCTTTTTCTTTTTTAATGTTTTATTTATATTTGAGAGAGAAAGACAGAGAGCAAGAGGGGGAGGGTTAGAGAGAGAGGGAGACACAGAATCTGAAGCAGGCTCCAGGCTCTGAGTTGTCGACAGCACAGTGCCCGGTGCGGAGCTTGAACTCACAAACTGCGAGATCATGACCTGAGCCAAAGTCTGAGGCTTAACCGACTGAGCCACCCAGGTGGCCCATGCCCTCCACTCTTACTTTTATTCTCATTTTTCTCAGAGAAAAACTTTGGGACCCAGTGGTTCTGTGTGAGTTTTGCACCATGTCTTTTGAGGGAGGAGGGGTTTAGGACCCTACATCTCACAGCAGGGAGGCGCGGGTCTAGGACCCTGACAACTGATACCTACCAGCTCCCAGGGCACCCACCAGGCCTGGGGTGGCCGCTTCCAGAGGCCCTGGCAGTGACAATACTCTCGCATTCAGGAGCTACTCCCTTCCTCCCTGCCCACTGTGTAGCCCACTGCCCTCCCTTCTCCTGAACTGGAGGCTGAAAGCTCCAGGCCATTTTATTCCAATTTTCTCCTCAAATAGACATGTGATTGAGGCATTAAGATTTGGAGTATGCTGTTCAGAATCAGCAAGGAGCCGTAAGTGGGACAAATAATGACAGAGATGAAGCGAGAGCACTTCCTCCTCTTGTCCCCACCTTCAACACCCCCAACCCTTCCCCAGAGCCCAAATCAGGGGGAGCTCTCCCTGACACAGGGGGTCCCAGATTCCTTTGCTGGGCATGTGACCCTGTGCAAAACACCTATCCTCCCCCGCCTCCATCCCTTCACCTGTACAATGGGCATTAATATTTTCCTCAAAGGATTAAACAGAGATTAGAAATGTTTTTAGAAGTCAAGGAGGAGGCCAGTAATTGTAAATTGTTGCTGTTCTTGTCTAATATCAGCTTGGATTCTCTCTACATCCTTGGCAGGTTGTCTAAGCCAGGATCATTCTCCCCCTTTCAGTGGAGAAAAACACAAGCGTGAAGAAGTTCAATGTTTGCCTATTGCTCCATCCATTCACAGAACCCCAAGGAATAATAGCACATACTTATGGAGACCTTATGATATCCCAGGCTCAGGTCTCTTCTTGGATTACCTCATTCAAGCTCATAACACTCCATGAAATGGTCCTATTATGATCCCCAGTTTACAGATGGGTAAACTGAGACAGACAGCATTTAAGCAATAGGCCCATAGAGACATTTAGTGAGCAGCTGACACAGTGCCACATTCCTTCAGTACCAAGTCCCCCTGACTCTCAGGGCTCTGGTCAGCCATGCCCCAAGCGGTTGGAGCCCCCTGGGAGCTCCGTCCACTTTCACAGGAGGTGGGCCAGATTCAGGAACCTGGACACAAAGTGGTAGATTCCTCTTTGTCAGGCCAAGGACCCTCTCAGATTCTCCATCCCTGCTTTTGTCCTTTGATCTCTTTTCCTTCTGCTTGTCTCTACCCACCGCTTTTCTCCCCTCCTGCCCTCTTCCACCTGCTCCTGCCTCTGGCTCTCTCCAAATCTCTGCACCTACCTGCCCCTACCATCCCCAAAGCAGCCTCCCCTCCTGAAGATGGGAGGGGTGTGGGGCTAAGCTGCTCACTGCTTGCCCTGGTGGGCTAGGGGCATGCCACCTCCCACGCAACATAAGGAAGCAGACAGAAGATCTGCAGTGCCCTCCAGCATGCCCCTGTGTTTCCTGCTGAGAGGCAGAAATGCACCCAGCAGGCCAGAACTGGCACCCACACCTAGACTTTCCTCTAACACTCCCACCCTTTCAATCTTATCTCCTCTCTTCCCATCCCCCCTTCTTCCTGGAAGCATTGGGTCATTCACTAAGCAAATACTGGTCAAACGTCTATTCTGTGACAGGTATGGGGCCCAGTGCTGAGGTTCAGAAGTGAACATGACACAAGCCAGGCCCTGGGCCTCAAAGAAGGGGATGCGCACAGTGGTCATTTCCCCACAGTGTGTGAAGGGCTATACCAGGGGCATTAGCAGGGAGGCCTGTGGGAGCCCAGATAATGGGGCTATTCCCTGGAAGTTAGGACAAAGATGTTAGGGGCCAATTCCTAGATATTTCTTGGTTAACCTGACCTGCCCCATCTCATCTGAAAATCAGAGTGACTTCCCAACCTGCAGGACAAAGGTGCTGAGGCCTGAAGGAGGTGCAGGGACTCCGGGTAATGAGCCCATCCGCCTACCCAGTCTCTGCCCTGCCCCCACAGCCCTGCCTTAGCCTGCAGGAGGTCAGGAGCATGCCTCCCCAACATTCTGATAGGGTAGGAAAGGAAGCACAGTCTCCCCAGAACTTGAGCTCCTTCCCATGTGGGAGACCCACACCCACTCCCCTTGCCTCATGGCAAATTCTCCCCCTGCCCAAGACCAGCATCCTGCTCCAGCTGGGCCCCCACCCTTCTCCCCTGCACCCTACATCCAAGCACTGACTTGGCCCTCTGGGGTCCTCACCCTCCTCCACGGCCAATTCCCCATCAGCAGGGCCTTGTTCTGGGTAAGAGTGGGGTTAGGAGATGGAGGACAAGGAGGAGGAGAAAGGCTAGAAACACACCAGGTGTCAAATGCTCCCCCTTCCTCACCCTCACATGACGCTGAGGAAGAAGGGGGATGAGGGCAGGGGCAGGGACGTGCTGACCTCTCTCCCGCTGCACAGAGGGGCAGAAGAGATGGCAGATGTTGAAGGGTGTCCCCAGCAGGCAGCAGGAGCTCGAGGTCACACAGCAGCCAAGTGACCCAAGGATAAGACATCCTACACAGACCAAGTTCCTTTGGGATGGTCCAGTTGATAAGAGGCCCCTGTGACTGGGTGGTGAGCTGTGGGATGGGCATTGCTACCCATGATGAGTGCCATCTCCTTCCCTGGACTAGCAGAATGAAGATGGAGCCCTCTCGGGCACTGCAGAGGAAGAGCCAGTTTACCCACCTGCCAGGCTCAGAATACCAAGCCAGCTCATGCTAGTGCCAGCTCTCCCTTCCCACCTCCCTCCTGCCTCTCCCGCACTCAGGAATGATCAGAAATGCTAGCAAGCTGGACAAGGCCTGGAGGAGGGAAGAAGCACAGAGAAGCCAGCTCTGTGCCCCCTTCCCACCGCAGACCTGAGCCAGGCAAGGGAAAAGGGCTGTTAAATCAATTTCAGATTTATAATTAACATCTTCTCTGCAGCCTAAGAGTGAGCAGAAAAGACAGGGGATGTGCCCAAGTTCTCAGCTTATAAAACAGGAGACAAGTTCCCCAATAATTCATTTTCAACGGGCTCTATAATACAAAAAATAAGATTGTGTTTCCAAAAGACACAAGCTCTGCTTGTTGGACACATACATGTAAAGCACCAAGACTGGTGCCTGTCCCACTAAGTGTTAGCTAAAATGACTATAATTCCTAGGTCCTCTTGGTCTCATATGACCTTTTTGTTTTTAAGTGTATTTATTTATCTTGAGAGAGAGTGAGTGAGGAAGGGGCAGAGAGAGAGAGACAGAGACAGAGAAAGACAGAGAGAGAGAATCCCAAGCAGGCCCCTTTCTGTCAGTGCAGAGCCCAATACAGGATCAAACCCACAAACCATGAGATCGTGACCTAAGCCAAAGACAGATGCTTAACCGCCTGAGCTACCCAGGCACCCCTCCTGAGTGACCTTGATGGGGCAAGGTGCTCTCCATGGGTCCCAGCACATGCAGTCTTGGGTTGTCTTTCTGTTTATCTGCCCCAGGTACCTACAGCTGCAGCCCTACCACCAACCCAGTCTGTGCCCTTGGCCAGGCAGGTCCCAGCCCTATCTGGGTCCCAGTTTCCCTATCTGGCACAGGATGAGGCAAACGAGATCATTTTTAAAGTTTTGGTCCCTTTTAACTATCTAGGTGCTGGCAAGGGGCTCCTTGTCTTGATGCTGAGAAGTTCTATGTCTAGGTGGGCACAGGACTACGGTGAGTAAAGAGGTAAAATTCAGGAAATTTCACAGAATCAAGACTTCTCGCTTCTCCTGAACAACTGAGCCAGCATGTCCACATGGCAACAGTTAACTGGAGTGAGTAGGCACAGTGCCCGTCACCCAGAAAAAAAAAAGCTCTCCATTTGGCTACAGTCCCTACCACTCCCCATCGCCCCCCTTCCTAACACCAGCTGCCAGTTAGCACTAGCCGTGTGCTGTTGTTTTAGTGGAAAATGATTTCTCTGTCACTGTCAAGAGTGGAAAATTGAACTGGAGGGACATAGGCTATAAGAAACAAATAGCAAGGGGAGACTGTTGCCTTGGAAAAATGTTTAACCACCAAATGCTGGATATTGTGCTCTTACGTGATGACCCAGCCCAAGGCTTATAGTGGTTGACTTTGTGACTCAGGCCACCCAGAGGACCCCCGGCCCTGCATCAGCCCCTGGCTGCTGCCCCCATAGGACCAAGGGGCCAGCACTGGCCCCGGCCACCAGAGATTTCTCCGGAGGGCCCTCCCTCACCCGTCCTCACCCACACTAACACATCCTTCTCCAGACCCAGAACTTGATGTGGTGGCAGTGGGGGAGGCCCATGTTTCCCTCAAAAGGAGGGAGGCTTACATGGGGCAGAAGCCAGATGAGACACAGGCCGAGCAGGGAGACATGGGGGCCCACAGGACCTTCCTAGCCCAGGGCCTTTCTCTGGGTCCTCAGTCTTCATGCTCTGCAGATCCCCCCTTAGAGAACCAGCTAATGAGTGGGATAAATTCCCCCCACTCAGGCCCTCGCCCTCCTTCCCTCTGCTGGAGTTGCCATGACAACCAGAGTTCACCCTCTATGCCAAAAACACCGCAAAAGCAAAAACAACAACAAAAGCTCCACCTTCCGCTAGAAGAAGAAGAGGCAATGGCCAAGTATAGGCAAAATGGGAAGGAAGGTACATGGTGCGATGTCCCGCCCTTTTCCCACAGCTCCCCAAAGGAAGTGCATAGCTGGGAATTGGGGAATCTTCAGCTGGCCAGAGGCAAAGTGGGGTGGGGTAAGGGTCTGAAGGGAGGGTTTCATTTTCTTTCATTTTCCACATACTCACTCACTGCTTACATCTGTCCTAGCAGCTTCTCCACAGTACCCATCTGGTCTTCCTCCATTCTGAGGCGGCCGGCAGAGGACAGAGAGGGAAGTGCAGGTGCCCAGAGGACCAGCTATACCCCCGGGATGTATGTTTAGACCAAGCCCAGGCTCCCTATCTCTGCCTGGCAGACGCTGTGTGACCTCAGACAAAGGCACTTTCATGTCTGGTGCCCTGAATCCGTCCTTAACGCCCATGATTAAAAGTCAACTTGAGAAGGAGTCAGGATTTCGTTCACCCTGAGGTATATGTGACTGATAAGGCTGTAAGCCCAGGCTGGGCACTGGGGAATGTGTTCCAGTAGCCACGTTAACCCAACAGCACTCTCCCACAGCATATGGGGCCACAGGAATAGTCATCATTGGAGCTTAAGGACATCTTGCCCTTGGCACCATCCTTTTAAGATGGACTGGGTTAGGAAGCAGCGTTTGCCACAGAAGGGGCCCTGAAGATCTGTGGGGGCAGGAAGGACAGGGGGTGACAGGGGACAGGAGAAGGGCAGAGGCCAGCCCTACAGACTTGATATTACAGCCTTACAGTCTGCTTAGAGGCTCACCCTCAGCTCGCAGTGTGTCCTTTAGCAAACGGTCCCCTTCCAGGCCCTTGGCCTCCTGGTTCTGAGGGGGTTTGGAAGGGACTGCCATGGAGAGCACAGTTTTGTGGTGTTCCAAAAGCCTAGGAGCATGAGGGGCAGAGACATCTGACCTCCAGGCACTCAGTCTTGGGGTGTGGATGGAAGAAAGGGCTAGGACAATGGTGGGTATGGAGGTGGTGAGCAGAGGTAGGCGTGGTCCTGACCCCTGTCCCTGAAGATGGCCCAGACCCCAGCCACCTGGGGCAGGCTAAAGACCTGCTTCTTCCTGTGGGATCCTGCAGCCCCCGCACCTGTGCCGCAACAGGGAGGAAGTCACTGTACCCTGGGGGTTCACACCCACCCCTAATGCCTAATTAAGGCAAGTAATTACAATTCCTGTGAGGATGGAGTGCTCCTTAGGAAGCTTCTGGTGGGAGGAACAAGGTAGGTGAGTGTGAGGTGGGCACATTTATACCTGAATTTGAGGTAGCTGAGTGGAAAATGCTTCCCAGAGAAGGGGATTAACAGCGCACGGCTGCATGAGGACTTCATGGGGGCAGCAGGGGCAGCGGCTTGCAGGCAGAGAGAGTCTTGTGAGCCAAAGCCTAAAAGTGGGACCAGCCAGGTGCCTAGGGAACCCAAGGAAGGGTGTGTGAGCATGCACGTGTGTAGCTGGCAGAGAAGAGGGCAGAGCCCAGCCTTGGCCATTGCACAGTGCAAGGACAGAGGGGAAGGGGTCAGTCAGGAGGCAGGGAGATCAGCAAGCAGACTGCGGTTGTCTAGAGAGAAGACTGCCCACTCTCCAGCACCCCTGACACAATTCCACACCACAGACTTCCTGAGTGCCTACTTAGTGATAATGAGCAACACTTTTGTAAGGCTTATGTGCACCAGGCACTGTTCCAAGTACTTTACACACATCGCCTGGTTTAGTCTTACAACAACGAACAGGGAGGAGGCAGGGAGAAGAGAGAAGACAGAAGAGACAGGGAAGGAACAAGGCAAACAGAGAGGCCTACCTCCAAACCTAGCAGGGAGAAAACATGTCATGCAGTGTTTGGAGTATAGAGGATTCAGGGTTAGAAGCAGGGGACGGGGCTGCAGGGGTTGGCTGGTGCCAGACAGCAAGACTCACAGGCCAAGTGATAGGGTGAGGTTATCTCAAGGGCAGTGGGCAACCACTGAGCATGATCAGATTGAGAGAGGTCCCTCTGGGGCCCACCAGTGAAAAGGAGAGAGGTCAGGGGCTGTTGCCATCCAGGTGAGACATGATGCATGGCCTACACTGGTCAGGGTGGAGGTGGAGACATGTGGCTCATGAGGTGCTTAGGAAGTAGAACTGACAGTGTGTGATGGCTGACTCTCTCGGGAGCAAGCAGAAGGACCCGGACCCCAGATCACAGGTGAATGGTAGGGGGATCCGTTATTGCAGGACTCAGCAGGAAGGGCAGGTGTGGAGGGTGCCATGATGAATTCAGCTGGAAGTGTGCTGAGTTTGAGGGGGCTGGGGACCCACATGGGGACGGCTCCAGGACACTGCTGGATGCACGGGTCTGGGCTCAGGGGAGAGAGCTGGGCGGGAGAGAAGAAGCAGGGACCGCCAGCACAAAGATATGCCAGGGGTCCTTGCAGCTCTGTCACAACACCTGCACAAGTAAGCCCTGGGGGTTGCCCCTGCTCCTGCAAAGTCCGACTAAAATAGCAGAAGGGGACAGACAACCAGAGAAGAGACAATAAGACACAAGGCAATTTTGGAAAAGGGGAAGTGCCTTGGCAGAGTTGAGAAAGCAGAAACCTAAGTGCCCGTGGAGGGGAGGTAGCAAGGAGAAAGCCAGATCTGCCTTGATGCCTGGAAAGCCTCTAGAAGAAGAGCTGCCAGATTCCTCTGAGAGCAGGAGGGAGGCTGGAAACAGAAGGAGCAGCATGAAAGCAGTCAGATCTGCCCTTCCCATCCCCCCTGCAAGTTCCCTCCCACCCAGCTGAGGAGAGAAAGCCTCCTCTCCAGAGAGACTAAACAAACCTTGGTGAAACGGGGACTGTGATGTGGAGGGTGGGGACGAGGTGCCATACTGAAGCGGGGATTGAATTCAGAATTGTGGACCTCCAGCCCCCATCTGCTACTCCACCTGCAGAATGCTGGAAACCCCCAGTAGAAATTAGAGATGTCCTCTTGGGGCAGGGGAGAGGGGGGTACTACTCAGCTCAAGAGCAAAGACCTAGAGATAGTGGCATTTAGGCTCACCACCCAGTCACCTCTTGGGAAGCCTATCTAAGGACGAGCCCGGTCTATGCACACAGAGCTTCCTGTAGGATTGGTGGTGACTCTGTCTTATATAAGAAGGATCTTATCTGTCTGCCAAGGGTTTCCAGACATTTTAGAAAGGCCTCCAATGAAAGACATGGGACAGGGAAGGGGAAGCAAGAAAGGGATTTGGCAAGTAGAAAAAGAAACTTAGAGGAAATAGAGACAGGTAGGGAGGGGAAAACTAAAAATAGCTATATCCTCAGAAAATTAATAAAATGTATTACATATGGGGGGGAGGAGATGAACAGAATGCTATTTTTTAAAGAAATAGTCAAAGAATATCATGCATGAATGGATGTTGTACTTTGTCAAATGCTTTTTCTGCATCTATTGAGAGGATCATATGGTTCTTATACTTTCTTTTATTAAGGTGGTCTATCACATTGATTTATGAATATTGAACCATCCTTGCAACCCAGGAATGAATCCCACTTGATCATGGTGAATGATTCTTTTAAGATACCATTGGCTTGGATTTGCTAGTATTTTGTTGAAAAGTTTTGCATCCATGTTCATTAGGGATATTGGCCTGTAAGTCTCTTTTTCAATGGAGACTGTCTGGTTTTGGAATCTGGGTAATGCTGGTCTCATAGAATGAGTTTGGCAGTTTTCCTTCCATTTTTATTTTATTTTTTTTAATAGTTTGAGAAGAATAGGTATTAACTCTTCTTTAAATGTTTGTTAGAATTCCCTGGTGAAGCCATCTTCCCCTGTACATTTGTTTACTGGGACTCTTTTTGCTTTATCATGAATATCCATTCATGATGAAAACCATCAACAAAGTAGGTTTAGAGGGAACATACCTCAACATATAAAGGCCACATATGAAAAATGTACAGCTAATATCCTCAATGGGGAAACACTGAGACCTTTCTCTCTACGGTCAGAACAAGACAGGAATGTCCACTCTTACCATTGTTATTTCACTTAGTATTGGAAGTCCTAGCCTCAGCAATCAGACAACAAAAAAGAAATAAAAGGCTTCCAAATTGGAAGGAAGAAGTCAAACTTTCACTATTTGCAGATAACATGATACTCTATACAGAAAACCTAAAAGACTCCACCAAAAAATTGCGAGAATTGATAGGCAAATTCAGTAAAAGTCTATATAAAATCAACGTGCAGAAATCTGTTGTATTTCTATACACCAATAATGCAGCAGCAAAACGAGAAATCAAGGAATCGATCCCATTTCAAAGTGCACCAAAACCCAAAGATACCTAGGAATAAATGTAACCAAAGAGGTAAAAGATCTATACTCTGAAAACTATAGAACACTTACGAAAGAAATTGAAGAGGACACAAAGAAATGGAAAAGCAGTCCACAGTCATGGATGGGAAGAACAAATATTATCAAAATGTCTACACTACCCAAAGCAATCTCCATATTTAAATTCAATCCCTATCAAAATACCACCAGCATTTTTCACAGAGCTAGAACAAACAATCCTCAAGTTTGTATGGAACCAAATAGCCACAGCAATCTTGAAAGAGAAAAGCAAAGCTGGAGGTATCACAATTACAGATTTCAAGTTATATTACAAAGCCGTAGTGATCAAGAAAGTGGTCAAAAACAGACACATAGATCGGTGGAACAGGATAGAAAACCCAGAAATGGACCCACGACTATATGGTCAACTAATTTTCGACAAAGCAGGAAAAATTAACCAATGGAAAAAAGATAATCTCTTCAAAAAATGGTGTTGGGAAAACTGGACAGCAACATGCAAAAGAATGAAACTGGATCATTTTCTTATACCATACGTGAAAATACATTCAAAATGGATGAAAGACTAAAATGTAAAACAGGAAATCATCAAAATCCTAGAGGAGAACACAGGCAGTAACCTTTTGACATTGGCCATAGAAACTTCTTACTAGATAGGTCTCCTGAGGCACAGGAAACAAAAACAAAAATCAACTATTGGGACTTCATCAAAATAAAAAGCTTCTGCACAGCAAAGGAAATAATCAGAAAAAAAAACTAAAAGACAACCTTCAGAACAGAAGAAGATATTTGCAAATAACATATCTGATAAAAGGTTAGTGTCCAAAATCTATAAAGAACTTCTAAAATCCAACACCCCAAAATCAAATAATCCAAATAAAGAATAGACAGAAGACACGAATAGACATTTTTCCAAAGAAGACATCCAGATGGCCAACAGACACATGAAGAGATGCTCAGTATCACTCACCATCAGAAAAATATAAATCAAAACTACAATGAGACAGCACCTCACACCTGTCAAAATGGCTAAAATTAACAACATAGGAAACAACAGGTGTTGGCAACGATGCAGAGAAAGGGAAATCTTCTTGCACTGTTGAAGGGAATGCAAACTGATGTGGTTACCATGAAAAGCAGTATGGAGGTTCCTCAAAAAGTTAAAAATAGAATTACCCTATGATCCAACAATTGCACTACTAGGTATTTACCCAAAAGATTTAAAAATTCTGATTCAAAGGGATATATGCACCCCAATGTTTATAGCAGCATTATCTATAATAGCCAAATATATATATGTATATGTATATATATACAAATATTATAAAGAAGATGTGAGATAAAGATAGATAGATAGATAATGGAATATTACTTAGCCATAAAAAGAATGAAATCTTTTGGGCATTTGCAATGAAATGGATGGAGCCAGAGAGTATTATGCTAAATGGAATAAGTCAGTCAGAGAAAGAGAAATGCCATATGATTTCATTCATATGTGGAGTTTAAAAAATAAAATGGATGAAGATAGGGGGGAAAAGAGAGAAGCAAACCAGAAAACAGACTCTTTTTTTAATTTTTTTTAATCCTTATTTATTTTTGAGAGAGAAAGAGACAGAGTGTGAGCAGGGAAGGAATAGAGAGAGCTATAGAGAACAAACTGAGGATTACTGGGGAGATGGACGGCAGTGCAGGTTGAATGAGTGATGGGTATTAAGGAGGGCACTTGTGATGACCACTGGGTGTTGTATGTAGATGAAAACAAATATTCAAAGAATAGGCAAAAGAACTTGAAAAGTAAAAAGAAAAATATAGAGCTGAAATTTAAAAATCAATTCAAGGCTAAACGATTAAGCTGAAAACATCTTTTGGAAAACAGAATAAAATGGCAAGTTAGAAAATAAGAGGGAAAAGGTAAGAAATTGGAGGTTTGAATCACAAGGTCTAATGTCCCACTAACAGGAGTTCTGGATAAGCGCAAACAGAGAGGATAGAGGGAAGAATGAAACAAGATTTTCTAGAGCTGAAGGATGTCTCTACTTGGAAAGGACCCATTCAGCAGCAGCAGCGAATCACTGACGATCCGCACCAAGGCATAGTATCATGAAATCCAGTGCACCAGAGACAAAGAAAAAACCTGAAAAGGAGAAAATGGGAGGACAGATCACATATAAGGGACAAAAACTTAGAATAGCATCAGACTTCTCAACAACAAAACTGGAAAACAGAAAACTACCAAACTCTCAAAAATCTTTTGAGATTTCAAAATCTTTGAGAGAAATTTGTGCAAGGATTCACAAATTTGTGCATTTCTTAAGAAATTACTGGAGAATATGCTACACCAAAGTAAGTTAGCCAAGAAACAGGAAGGCACTGGGTCCTGAGCACAGTGGGGTCAACTAACGAGAAAGAGAGGGAACTCTTCAGGCAGATGGGGAAGGACAGTTCTAGAATGACAGCCAAAGAAGAGGCACGGTTTGTACGTAGAGATTATCTGAGGATACTCTATCTGGGTAGAGTTGAAAGCAGTTTTAGGTTTTGTTGGAGAGTTTGGGAAGATTCATGGTAGATACAGGAAAACTAAGTAAGCAACAAACAAACAAACAAACAAACAAAATAACTTCAGGAAAAGAAGTCCTATGGATTCCACTTCTGAAACATCTCTGAGCTGTTTGCCCTCCATTCCTCCTGGATTCCAGAATGTTTTAAAATATTAAAGGTAATTTTAACTAAGCTTGTTGTAATTGTTTCACAATGTCTCCTTATATCAAGTCACCATGTCGTACACCTGAAACAGATATGTTATGTGTCAGTTATAGCTCAATAAATTTTTAACTTTTTTTTTTTTTAAACTTTGATGATGAACAAAACATACACTTTTCAATCCCACAGGATCTGCCGCTGGCCCTGCAGGACACTGAGGGTGAGTGCCTCACTCACCTCACCCTAGTCCCGGCGCTGAAGCCAGGCTCCCTGCCTAAGACCCGGAGGGGAGGGTCAGACTTTCGGGGAGGTGGGTCCAGACAGAAGTACTATCTGGGGAAACTCTGCAGGTATTTCTGCTGTGCAGAGCCGTGTACTCCTGCTCTGGAAGAAGTGACAAGTGGAGGTCTGAGAGTGCAGAGGGGAAGGGAAGGAATGCCGTGTGCTCCTTGAAACCGGGGACCGCAGCTGTTTAAGAGATACATGCCTTATCTGCCAGGAACGCTGACAGCTGCTTTTCCTCCTTCTTTCCTTTGGGGCTTTCTCTGTGGGCTTGTCTTTAAAATTCAGCAACTCTTAGGGGCACCTGGGTGGCTCAATCAATTAAGGGTCTGACTCTTCTGTTCAGGTCATGATCTCAACGTTTGTGAGGTCGAGCCCTGCATTGGGCTCTGTGCTGACATCGTGGTGCTTGCTTCGGATTCTCTCTCTCTCTCTCTCTCTCTCTCTCTCTGCCCTACACCTGCTTGCTCTCTCTCTCAAAATAAATTTTAAAAAGCTTTAAAAAATAAAATTCAGAAACTCTTAGAATAATTAAACAATACAATAAATTAACTAGCTGAGTCTTTAAGGACCCTGTGCCCCACCTGTCCACTCCAGGTGATAGGGGTCCTTCTCTCTGCTTATCCAAATCCTCTGTGGACTCCAGCCCCAGTTCACCCCTTCTCCCCCTTCCAGGAAGCCCTTGAAACACCCTTCCTGGACAGCAACATGCAAAAGAATGAAAGTGAATCACTTTCTTACACCATACACAAAAACACATTCAAAGTGGATGAAAGACCTAAATGTAAGACAGCAAACCATCAAAATCCTAGAGGAGAACACAGGCAACCTCTTTGACATTGGCCATAGCAACTGGGATCTCTTCTTCTATGTATTCCATAAGCACACACTTGAAAACCTACTATATGACAGACTGGGTTACAGAGATACAAAGTTTTTTTTTTATTGTACTCAGAATACAATACCAGCACATAATTAAAGTGAAATTGTACTTGAAGGTTAGAAAGAAGGCAGCAATCTCTGCTCGACCTTCTCCAAGTTCAGCATCACCTCTGGGTTTTAATCACCCTTAATCCTTTTGGGTATTTCATCCAGTATTTAGCTCCATTTTAAAAAATATATATATATATGCATACACAGTACTTTTTGACACTTCAGTTTGGGGCATTAGCTCCTGACTTCCTGCCATGGTAAAGAAAGACTTAAATCTCCTATCCCCTGCTTTCTTTCCTTCCGTCCTCCCCATACAGTTATTTTCCAATTTTTCATTGAACTAAAGCACCGCTGAGCCCAGTTGTGCCTTATAACTGCATTCTTTTTGTACGACCCTTTTTTTTTCTGGAGTTAACAACTGCCTTTTTATTTGCCTGATGTCTAGTATCTACTGTTAATTGGTTCTAAGTGTTCAACATCTCTTGCCACTCACCGTCAACAGTAGTTTCCCTTCAGTCGAACACCTCAGGTTCATTTTCCCTCCATTCTCTTGTTAGAACCTGGATGTATTGTTCACAGGGCCTGATATGCAACTGTCCTGTGAGGGTACTCCTCATTTTCTTGCTGAGACATGCCTTCACTGTACTTTCTATGTTCAGGTCCTCATTTCTGGAATCTTCTTTCTTTCTCTTCCTGGGCTTGGTCCCTTGTTTTGGTGGTGTGTATCTTCCAATAATTTCCTAAAAGTGGGGGCATAGGAAGTAAGACATTAAAACATTACTGATCTTGTTTACTGAGCATGGGGCACCTCTTAGACTGTGTACGCTAGGCGAGTGCTTCACTCTCCTTGCCCTCATTCTGGCCCTGCGGAGCGTCAGCATTGTTTCCTCCACCCTGCCAGGGCCTGAACTGCGGGGCATAATCACCTCACAAAGGCACAGCATGAGATACACTGCTCAGGTGAGGGTGGGCTATAGTCCAGGGCAGTCCTGGGCACCCAGAGTGCTTCCAGAAAAGATCTGGCAGTATCCTGATTTTGCTGGCTCCATTTCCCAGAAGCAGCCTCAGGAAGGGTGGAATGGCTCTGTTGCCCCTGCTGTGTGCCGGGTAACTTCTACGAAAGGCAAAATGTCATCTGTGAAACCTCCTCTTTCTGGAAAACCTATCCAAACAGTCCCTTGACACAGCACCCTTCAATTTTCTGAGGGAGAAAATCGAATGCCTATTCGTTGCTTGAATAGCTAATGCTCATTATGGTTCATACTCGTTTTAGGGATGCCTGCGATGCAGTTGAGCTGAATGTTACATAATAGCTGATTATCACTTATCATGTGCCAGATGCTAGGCGGGGGCTTTGGATGCCTTATCTCCATGTACTCTCAAACCACCTCCTGAGATAGAAACTCTTGTCACCCGCATTTTACAGATAAGGAAACATATCGAAAGAGGTTGGGTGACTGGCTGGAGTTCCCACAGCTGGAAAAGGATGGAGCTGGAATTGGCACCCTGTCATCCTTCCCCCCCCCCCCATGCTTGGAAACACCCCGTTAATTCTCACTCTACCAGCAGAAATGTCTAGAACCCAGTCTGGAGCCAGGAAGCCAGGGTCTCGGGATGGAGTCACTGAATGAACCTGGGCAAACACACCCACCCACCTGTTGTCTCTGTGCCTCGATTTCCTCCTCTGAGCAGAGGGTTTCGGCAGCTGTGCTGGCTCTTCTGGCCCTGATACGCAGGGATCCTGTGACTGGATTACCATGTTCCCGGCAGATACATGTCCTATCGGTATTTGCTCTGACAATGACATGGAGGAGAGTGACCTGCAGGTCAGCAGGTCAGCAGCTTTGGCTTCATATTCTGAAGGGAAAGACAGTGACAGGTTCGGGGATGGGGTCTTGTTAGTCACCCTGTCATCTCCTTCAGGACCTCCTGGTCAGGGAGCTATCCTAAGTCCCAGGCATTGCTTTCCCCTTGTCCAAGGATCTCCTAGCTCAGGAGGGGTAGAGGCAGTGGGTGTAGGGGGAGCAGATCTTGGGGAGTGGCTGGGGTGGGCTCAGAGAAAGCAGGCTCAATCAGAGGTGCTTAGGGTGGCCAGACCAGGAGAAGATGGTGCTCCAAGAATCTCCCAGGTGTTCAGGAGAGAGGAGCCCTTGGGAAACGCTGGAGGGGTGCCGTGATCTAAGGCAGTAAGGAAAGGAAAGGAGAGGAGAGGGGAGGCCACTGAGGCCCCCACCAGCCAGTGGCAAGGTGTGGTGGAGAGGAGCGGTTCAGGGAGCTAAGTCACAGCAAAGCCTCTTATAGGCAGGGCCAGTCTGCAGAGCTCAGACCCACCGACAGGCAGGCACAGCAGCTCTGAGGTGCTAGGAGCCAAGCAGGTAACCAAGAGGAAGATCAGCAGCCCTCTCCCCAGGAAATGGAGTGGGGACCACGTCAGGGGAACCTCAGAAGCTGTGGGAAGCCACAGTTGGGGCTAAGCTGCCAGAGACATCAGTGTCTGGTGACTGGTGGTTCTTCCTAGAACGCTTCCTGCCTCCCTGTGGCCAGGTTCAGGGTCAGTAACAGGCTGGAGTCCTGCCCTTGACCCACTGTCTGGGCCATGTGGTTTCTACATCTATCCTGCTTTTCCCATGTGTATTGGGGGTGGGGGCATGATGCAGATGGGCAGGACTGACTTTAAGTGGCCTCTGCTGGGTTGATGGAAGAGGACCTTGAGCTTAACTGATTCTAACAGCTCCTGGGGTCTCACCGTGATGCCACTACCCTTCCCCACCATGGGGCCACCATGTTACCTGCTACACTGGAAGTCAAGAGGCTTGCACTGTCACCAGCTATTCATTGCCTTGCTGGGAGACCAGGTGTGGTCAGCAAACAGGGGCTGCAGACAATCATCTCGGTGGGTCATGGTGCATCAAAAGCCTGGACTCTGTGGGGGTCCTTGGTGAGTCTGCATAGAGACTGGAGCAGCCCTCTGTCATGAGCAAGGTCAAGGGGGCTTATCAGGATCACTCCTGTATGCCCGCAGCTCTAGGGGATCCCATGACCTCCCATACTCTTTACAGTGGGACAGCACCCTTCCCCCTTGGTTGCCCTTGGTTCAGAAATACTTGCTCCTCACACAACATCTCAGCACAACAGTCACTAGGCAACATGACAGATAGAGTGAAGTGACTGCCCCTGTAGAAATGGACGAGGTCAGGAACACAGACCCAGCTCCCTTGGATCTATAACCTCCTGAGCACGGCAAGGTCCCAGCCCCTCCATCTGTCTGTCTCCCTTTTCTCTCCTTCCTGGCCCCCTCCTTCCAGAACGTCTTGGTCCCCAATTACTCAGAGCTGTGGGAGGCCTGCCAGGGAAGAAATGAAGAGCTACACATCAGCTATTCTATATTTACCACCTGACGCTGAGGAGGATCTATCTTCTGCACAATTAAATGAAAAGAGTTTTAATATCGGCAGGCAAAGGACTCAAGCATCAATGGAGAATTAGGTTAGAGCCAGCAATTGGATTAGCGCCCAGCTGCAAGTGAAATGAGGTCTCAGACACGGGAGGGTTATCCTTCTCCTGGTGACAAGGCCTTCCTTGGGGGGCAGGGCAAGAAGGCTGGGTTCCTGAGACTGCCCTGACCCCCAACCCATGGGATCAAAGATCAGGAGGGGAAGACTTTGCCAGAATGCTCTGTGAAGAGGAAGCCCTAGGCCAGGTGTGATAGATGAGGGGCAGCAAGGGTCCCCACAGCCAGTCAGCCACCATGCCCCCTCCTGAGAATTAGCCCCACCGGTGTCCCCTCCTTCCTTCACTCCCTCTCCTGCCATCATGCACTCCCTGCCTAGTTCAAGTCCACATTTCCCTTCCTTGGAGCTGCTGCAGCCACCGCACTGCCTCTTCTGTCCCCTTCCAGTCCAGCCTGTAAACACACACAAATCACTCTGTCCTGAGCCAGCTTTCTTCCCTCGTGTCCCCAGGTGATAGTTGTTAAGGGCACAGCAAAGACGCCAGTCAAATAATTGTCGCTTCCCCTTTTTACGTTCCCAGCTTCACACTGAGTCACTTTCCTTATACTTACTAAATGTGAAATGCATGAGTGCACCCTAGTTTTGCCAGGGGGTTATTTTGTGGCAAATTCCAGCACAGCCTAGGGATATCACGTTGTTTCTGGCCACTGCCTACCTTGGCGTGGCCGCCACTGCCACCCTGACAAAGCAGCCCACATCCTTGGATGGAAATTAAGGCAGGTCCTACCCATCAGCTCCCTGGAGGTGGGCGTCATGACTCCTGCTCCAAACAGAACCCCAGACACACGCAGTCCGGGCCCAGTCCTGTGTGTGCAGGCCTCCAGAAGGAAAGACTCCGCGGCCAGCTGGGTCTCTTCCGGCCAGCTTGCCCCTTTCTCACTAACAGCAAGTTCTTCCTTCCTCTTTCCTAAAGTCTCTCTGGGAAGAGTCCAAGCGCGCTGGCATTATTTCAAGGGAAGACAGAAATCGGCCGGTGATTACCAGAGAACGCCAGTCATTCTCCCTCAAGCTCTTGAGTCTTAACAGACCTGAGTGTGAACCGGGGGTGGGGGGGGGGGGAGTCTCAGCTTGTTATCTCCACCACAGGGTATAAAACTGAGTCCTCAGGAAGTAAAGTGGCCAGGGGAGAATTAGATATGGCGTAAGACTGTCCGAGACAGTCCCTGACCTCCAAGACCAGTGCATGAAAAGCACACATGCTTGCTGCTCTCCGGCCCACTCCGTGGCCAGTCCTGTGCAGAACTGGGGGTGAGGGGGTCAAGAACTGCCCCTGGTTTTCTCCTACATTCTTGAAGGCGATTACAACTCACCACTGTGAACTGGTCTCCTGTCTAGTCACTATGAAGAACACCAGCTTCTCCAGCTGCCCCAGCTTTGACGCTGATCCATGGGAAAATAATCCAGGAGTACGATCCGAAGGTGTATGTGCCTCTTCTGTGCAGAGCCTCTGGACAGCAGCACCTCCGTGGGAACTGAAAGTGCCCTGGCTTAAGACAAAGGCAGTGCTATATTCGAATAGCTTCCCACCCGCATTGGGTTGCTGGCACTGTCATGACAAATACCACAGACCAGGTAGCTTAAGTAGCGGAAATTATTTCCCCACAGCTCTGGAGGCTGGAAGTCTAAGATCCAGGTGTGAGCAGGGCTGCTGTCCTCTGAGGCCTCTCGCCTGGGCCTGCAGCGGGCCGTCTCCCTTCTGTGTCTTCACAGGCTCTGCCCTCGGTGTGTGTCTATGTCCTAATTAATCCCTTCTTCTGACAAGGACCCTAGTCAACTGGATTAGGGGCCACCCTGATGACCTCATTTTAACGTAACCACCTCTTTAAAGGCCATCTCCAATACAGTCACGTTCTGAGGTACTGGGGGCTAGGTCTTCAACGTGTGGATTTGTGAGGGGACACAAGTCAGCCCGTAACATGTCCTCAAGCTTCAGCCCCAATAGCAGGAGTGGGGGATGTCTCGATCCATCTCAGTCTGCGGTTCGAGTTGCCCACGGCATCATCACCACCTCAGCCCTCAGCCGTCGGGACTCCCTGAGTGCTCACAGGAGGCCTCCTCCCAGCAGCATCCGCCTTCACCTTCTGGGCTCTCATCTCCCACAGCCCTTTCCCCGACTGTCCAGAGAGACTGAGCTGCCCGGGACCCAGCTGGCAGCCCTGCTCCTGCCGATCAGCCTGGGGCTCCCACGGGAGAGCGGCCATCCCCCTGGGCCCTGCACAGGCCATGCGCTGGGAGGGCCTGGCCCACTCTGAGAGGCTGGAGCCAGCAGGCAGGAGCCAGCAGGCGGGATGAGAAGGGTCTTGTGAGGAGGCTGGGGAGGCGCCAGGCCGCCCCGACTCCGGAAGTGCTGTTTGGGATCTGGAAGCAGAAAGGGGCCTCCGAGGCCTCTCGCTGGACCTGTTTGTGCTCCCCTGCCCCTCCCCTGGCCCGGGTTCCCTCAGTGGGAGAGGACAGCTAACAGATGTTCCAGATGTTCCAGATGTTCCCAAGGGCTCTTCAGCCTCCAAGTCCAGAAGAAGGCCAAAGGGCAGCCTTGCAATTTCCTGGCAGAGGAACCACAGCTAACCACGGGGGCCGGCGGTTCTGTCCAGTTTCCATGTGCCGCATCACACTTCCGTTCTGAGCACTTTTTCTCTACGTCTGTCTCTTTATTGCCCGAATAGCCTGTCCCTCTGTCCGCTGGTCTCACAGCTGCACAAGGCTCTGTAACGGGGAGGGAGTGTCTAAGTCAGGGACTGTTCAGGTCTTTTTTTTTTTTGATGGATATTTTTGTTGGTTTTCGTGAGTATATCCTCAGTGCCTGGAACAGTACTTGGTACATATTAGAACATTTGTTCAATAGAGATTTTTGAATAAAGGAGTAACAAGGATGAGCAAACCTGGTCTTGGACACCTGGTTTGCTGTGTGGAGTAGACAAGTAGTGGCCAGAGGAAGTCCCCTCTGTAAACATGGTTCCCAAGAAGCATGCGGGGAGCCTTAGGAGCACTGGCTACGAAGACAGGGCAGGTCAGAGGCAGGAAACGTGACCTCTAAAGCCGGGGTCCAGAAGTCAGAAGAACAGACCTGAAGAAAGCACACAGTGGTAGTGAGACCACATCATCTGAGGCATACTGCCTGGAAGTAACCAGAAGTCCAGGATGCTGCCCAGAGGTAACATACCTGAGGCCCCGAGAGAGCAGGTATGCTCAGACTGGGACCCGGGCAGGCCTCTCGGCTTCTCTAGACCTCAGTTTCCTTCTCTACAGTATGGCAGGAAGAGGTACAATCTTGAACGTCATGACAGCTCTTCCGGCCTTGAAGATCAGTATTCTTGAGACTTAGGAGAGTCTGCCCCAAAAGGGTGCTCACCACAGGGAGGAGGGGAGGAGAGAGGGCAGTGGGGAGCCGTGGTGGAGGCCTCAGTAAGACCTCAGTGAGAATTGGCTTTGTCCTGACTCCCATGACTCTAGCCAGCCCTGACAGGCCCCTCAACCCTGAGTTTGGTGGCCCCAGGGGTCCTGGAGGAATCAATAAAGGCTCAGCAGAGTCAGGGGTCATGGCCTCTTCCAGGGAAACCCAGACTAGAGGCAGCATGTCCAAAGAACACATGTCTGGTAGTGGGAGGGCCTTGGACTGGGTCCCAGCCCCCCACCCAATCTCTGATTCTCTGTGTGACCATGAGCAAGTCACTCTCCCTCTCTGAGTCGCAATGTCCTAACAAGCCAACGATAAGTCTGGGCTTTGCTAAAATGGGGGCAGGAAGGAGGCAAGATGAACCAGACAGGGTCCCAGCCTGCAGGAATTCTCAGTGTGACTGAAAAGCAGGAAGTGACACACAGGAAAAGATAAACATGGCAAAATCTGTAAAATGGGCCTACTAATCTCTGCCCTGCCTTTCTACCTCTATGTGAAGAGCAAAAAAATGAAAATAAAAACCTGTGTCTGCAGGTCACTTTTCAGTCCTGGAGTGTCCCCTAGTTCATCATGTCCTTTGATCTGCAAGTTGACCCACCATGAGAAAGCAGGCTGTAAGGAGTTACGTGAGCCCCCTGCCCCCAACTCTGGGAGCAGTTCTCTGCAGACTAGTCTCTCCCTCTGCACCTCTCTCCCTTCCTGTGGGTGCCCGCAGCCTCTGGTGCTTCCCTATCACAGTCCTGTCATGGTTGCCTATTCCCTTGTCACCATCCCCCCGCCCGGCCCCTCAACAGGCTGTGAGCTCCAGGAGGGCAGGGTGATGTCTCTGCTTACATCTGTATGTCCAGTGCCAAGCACAGAGTCTGGCACCCAGGAGGGCCGTGCTGGAGCCAGGCCCCAAGTCAGAGCTGGATCCTGCCTAAGGAGAGGCCTAGGGCAAAGTGGGAACATCATAGGATGAGTTCTTCAATCACTCTGGCTTCAAAGAATTGGATATGGAAGCCTGGGGGGAGTCATGGGAGAAACCAGAATTCTGGACCTCTTTACACCTACTTTAATTCGATTTCAGTTCATTCCTACAAACATTTTTCTAAGGCCTACTCCATGTTAGGCACGGGTGAACAAACTAAACAAAAAACCCTGCCCTTGTGGAGCTTACATTCTAATGGAGAGAGAATGATGATAAACAGGAAAGATAAATAAAATACACTGTATTTTAGTAGTAGGTGCCATAGAGAAGACTGTAGAGCGAGGAAGTGGCAGAAGACATGCTGTTCACGGCGGCTGGAGTTACACACTGTCATTTGGACTGAGGGAAAGGAGTAGTCCTGTGGCTATCTGAGGAGACACTCTCCATGCAGAGGGAATGGCAAGTGCAAAGGTCCTGGGGCAGGAACAGCAAGGAGGCCAGCATACTTAGAGCCAAGTGAATGAAGGAAAGAAAAAAGGAGAGGAGTCCAAAGAGGCAGAACATGGAAGGAAGTCTTTGTAGCCCTGTGTGGGCCATCACAAGGCTGTTGACATCTGACCTTGAGGCAATGGAGAGCTACTGGAGGGGTTGGCAAATAATAGGGTTTATTTTGAACCACAGTATTTTGGGGGTGTGGAGGTATCAATAACCACCCTATTCTTCTCTGAATCCAGCCCTGGCATGAACGTAGCTAGGTCCAACTAACTCTGGTACCCCAGAGGGACCTATTAGCTTTGAGGGCAGAGACCTGGGTCCAGAGCTTGGGCCAGGGAAGAGGGAGGGAAGCCAGAGGCCCAAGGGGTAGGCTCACTGGGGCCCCAAGCAGCTCTGTGAAGGAGTGTGGCTCCCACAGGAGAATTCACCCTCCAGGGCACGAGGACGTGGCTTCTGCCCTCAGCCCCCTGCTGTGGATTGTGTGGACAAAGAAGAAAGGAGAAAAGAAAGCCTGGGCTGGGCTGTGGCACAGGCCCCAGGATTGCTCAACAGGCTCAGTAGGAGTCTCATCCAGCCTCTCCTCTTCTGTCCCCTCCCCATGCCCCCAGCAAGCCTGCCAGGACCCACCCTGCCCTGAGGTGGGGGGTGGGGGTCATAGGAGTCATAAGCCGCTTCCAATTAAACCCACAGAATCCCTCAGGCCCTCAGGGGAGGCAGCCTCAGAGGAACTTGGCTGGAGCCACCACCTGGGATACAGGAGGGAGGAGGGGGTGACCACCACAGAGGTGGGGTGCAAGGCTCAGGGTGCATTCTGATCACCGCCTACCTGCATCCCTGAGGAAGTGCTGCAACCATGGGTGAAGAGGGTCATTCAGACCTGGATTTGAACCCAATTAGCATGAACTGCAGGACTTTGGGCAGCAGATGGAGCTATCTGAGCCTCAGTTTCCTCATCTGTGGAATGGAGAAGATGCACTACTTACATCACAGGGCTTAAAAGATACTGCACCGCAAGTGCTTCGCAGAGAGCCTGGCACACAGTGAGCTTGTGTTACGAAGTGGTCCCTTTTATCTCTGACCAATCAGAAAATAAGGTGGCTTCTCTCCCTGTAAGCCCCAGCCCCAGCCAGGCTGGCTCCTGGTAGGGAGAGCAGGGGGACTCTGGGTTCAGCTACGTGGGAGATCTGGGCTGGCTGCGGCTGATGCAGGAATCTGAATGGGACACAAAACCTATAGGACTGTTTCTCAAACTCGCTTTCACCTCGCCCACAGTGAGAAATACATTTTTCATCGCGATTCAGCATAAACATGCATATATATGTAAAATAAGTTTCATGAAACATATTTACCCCCCACTAGGTGTGATATACTCTATTTTTTATTCTCTTCCATTTCATTAAAAATATTAAACGGGGGAGGGGGGGCGGGTACCCGGGTGGCTCAGTCAGTTAAGCCTCGACTCTTGATTTTGGCTTGGGGCATGATCTCATGGTTCATGAGTTCGAGCCCCACATGGGGCTCTGTGCTGACAGCACAGATCCTGCTTGGGATTCTCTCTCTCTCCCCCTCTTTCTGCCCCTCCCGCACTCACACTGTGTGTGTGTGTCTCTCTCTCTCTCTCAAAATAAATAAACTTTAAAAAATATATATGTATATTAAATGCTGGTCGCAAACACGAGAAAGATTAAGGGGCTGGGGTGAAGCAGTTGGGCTCACGACCAGACCAGCCTGGTTCAGGGCTGTGTGCGCTAGCGGTGAGCGTGTCCACAGCCGTGTGACTGTCCTCATTAGGTCCCTGCATGCCCACCAAGAGGCCTGGCAAACAGACCCAGGAGGCAGCCCCTCCTCTCAAGGACAGCCCTTCCGCCCAGCAGTGCCACCTGCAGGGGACCGGGGTGAGTGGGGGACTGGGGGGCGGAGGGCTTCTCCTGGGTGTTCCTGACACCAAATACAAATGCTAAAAACCTCCTATGGCACCTGTTCCTACCTAGCCCACAGGGCTACCCCTCTCCCTGCCCCGTGGTCCTGGCCCTGGAGTCAAACGGCTCTGCTAGTTACGGGCTTCATGGCCCCGAAGCTCGTTACTCGGCCTTGGGGAGACCAGCCGCGTCTAGCTCCGGTTCCACTGGGACGGTAGGTACCTTACCTGGCAGGCTGCTGCGGGGATGCAGCGAGCTGAAGCACAGCATTGCCGGGCACCGTGCCCGACACTTCGTAGGTGCACGACAAATACCAAGTACGCCCCGCTGTCGCGCTCTCTCTGCGGCCTCCCTGCCCAGCCCCCGCCCCGCATCCTCCGCACAAGTCCCAGCTCCCAGCAGCGCCTCCTCCAGAGGCGCTTCCGGGCGCTTGGCTCTGTGAGCAGGTCCTGCGGCAGCGGCAGCAGCCTTAATTTTAGCTCTGGGCTGGGTAATTTCCCGTGATTACGGGCCCTGTCAGCGCGGCACACTCCGCAGCTGCTGGGAAGCCAGCGGGCCTCGCCGGCGCAGGGCTGGAGCACGTGCCCGCCCACGCGCCCACGCACCAGGGGACCGTGCTCGCGTGCGCGCGCACGCACACACGCACCGTTCTTCCGGGACCGGGACCAGGACCCGGGCGGCGGGGGGGGGGGCCTCAGCCAGGCGGCGCGCGCCAACTGTGTGTGCCCACGTGGATGCCTGCGGGAGGGGGTTTAAACAGCACACGGGCACACACGCCACCTCTCCGGCAATGGATGACAGGTGTGGCGTTAAGGACAGGGAGACAGCGGTAGGGCAAGTTGTAGGGCACGGATTCTTACCGACCCCGTTCTTCCAGAATCTTCCTTCTCTCCCTTGCCTGTGGTGCCCAAGGGAGGAGCCCCAGAAAGAGATGTCCTATCTTTTCTACTTTGTGACCTCCTAAGGACTCTGTGTGTATGTTCATGTGTGTGTGTGTGTATGGAAATGAGCGTGTGAGTGTAAGTGTGTGGGTGTGTGTGTATGAGGCGGGTCAGTCATCTTTATTAGATGTCTACTATGAATCTTGACCTTGACTCTGGTGCTGGGAATGCAGCAGTGAGACAGACAAAATGTAAATAACATACAATCGAGCCCCATTGTTTGCAGATTCAGTTTGTGTGAGTTTGCCTGCCGGCCAGCGTTATTTGTACCCCAAAATCAATACACACCTGTTGTCTGTCATTCTCGGGCTTGCACAGAGCAGTGAAGAACTTGAGTGGCCCTCAGCACCTGTTCCCAGCTGAGGTCCAACAGGGTGACATTCTGCCTACTTTTTTCAGCTCACACAAGGTAAACAAGTGTCTTTTTCATGTTCTGTCTGGTGGCACGTTTTGCACATTCTTGTGCTTTTTGTTGGTGCCCTTGCTATCTGAAATGACCCTCCAGCATAGTGTAAAAGTGCTCTCTAGTGTCCGTCGGTGCAAGAGGGCAGTGACCCGCCTTATGGAGAAAATACGTGTGCCAAATGAGCTTCTTTCAGTCGTGGGTTCTAGTGCTGCTGGCACGAGTTCGTTGTTAATGAGTCAATGGTGTAAAATTAGGTGCCTACAAACAGAAGCGCACAGACAACATGTACATATTAATCAGTTGACAAAAACGTTATGAACAGAGGCTTGCAGGAGCCCCGCCCTGCTTTGCTCCTGGGAGCAATGGTTCTGCATTTGCTAATTCAGTGTTCTCGGTGACTTTATAGAACATAACTACCGCGAATAATGAGAGTGGATTGCGATTACTGCTAAGGGCCATGAAGAAAGTAAAACAAGGACATGCAGTATGAGAGTGAGTGATGTCACTAGGTGGTCAGGACAGGCCTCTCTGAGGAAGTGACATTGACGCTGAATAGGGACCAAGTGGAGGGCAGCAGCCGTGGGAGGCGCTGGGGCAAGCGTCCCAAGTGGCAGTGGTGCAGAGAGGAGCACAGTCCCAGGGCTTCTGGGAACCGTGAGAAGGCAGGTGTGGCCAGGATGGGGGGGGTGTGTGGGGACGGGGAGCACAGCTGGAGAGTCGAGCTGGTCCAGGCCAGGCTATAGAAAGGAGCTTCCTCATCACTTTGGGAAGCAGAGGGTTCCAGGATGTGCTTCATCCCTACCATGTGGGCCCTGCCCTGTAAGGACCAACAGGGCAGCAGCCATGGAGGGTGGCAAGGGAAGTGGTTCTGAGGCTTCAGAACCTCCCGGTGGAGATGCAGGTGTTACTCCTGGGATCCAGCTGAGAAGGGGCAGAGGCAGACGCCGTTGACACTCACAGAACTGGGAGAGCAGCAGTGGGAACCGTCTGCCACCCTGCCAAGCAGGAGATACCTTGCACACCCGCGTGAAGCTGGGCCAGAGGTCTGTTGGGGGGGGGGGCACTGGCATGTCCAGCTCGTGTGTGCCCTGCAGGAAGATCTTCCCACCGAGGCTGTGCCAGGGCTCAGCGACACTCCCTTTAAAGGGATCGCACTGGACCCTGCTGACCATCCCTCCCCCATCCTCCAGGACACTTCCCGCGCTCCAGGCTCCAGCCACACAGAACTACACGCAGAGAAACCTGGACGCCCGCAGCACTATTCTCTTTCTGAAAGCTCTTATTTTGATCAAACAAGCCGTGTGCTCTGGGTCTCCCCACCTTCATGTCAACTGTTCCTCCTCCCAGGATCCTCCCCCTCTTCAAGTCCTACTCCTCCTTTGGGGGCCCAACATCCCACTGCCTCTCCCAGGAGGACTTCTCTGATTGCTCTGACCCCCAACCGACCTCTGACATTTGAACCCCCCACAGCCCTGCTGGCCGGAGTCCCACTCGCCTCTGTTCTCAGCACACACTCCCGCCCCAGAAAGCAGGGCTTAGGTCTCCAGATCCTCCCCTCCATTCTGTTTGAGCCCCAGGGTGCAGCCCTGGTGGGAGAGGGTACAGAAGATCAGAATACTAAAGCTGGGGTCAGGGTCAAGATCAAGATTTCTGAGGGGCCCAGGTGAAAGGCTGAGGCTGTGTTTGGTTAGGACTCTAGGTGGGATGAGTTCGGACTGAGGAAGGGACTGCAGAAAGGATCTGGGCTGGGGACAGTCAGGACTGGGCCTGAGGATGAGGCCAGGCCTCCGAGTCAGGTCTGCCTGTGCTGAGCCAGATGGTGAGCAAGACCTTTGCTCCATGGCCATCCACCCTCCCACCCCCCAGAGCCTTGGCCACTGGTTGAGAGGCTGAGCAGGCCTTGGGCCTTCCCAGAGGCTGTCCAGGGACTGTTTGCCTGCCACCAGACTCCACAGGCCACTGGATGCCTGAGGGGCCCTGCCTGGGGGAGATCTGCCGGGTGGGAGCCCAGAGCTGCTCCATGTCACCACCACGCCCAGCCATAGCGATGCCGCCTCTGCCAGCCTTTCCCAGCCCGTCACCATGGGAATCTGCACAGGCCTGCCCTGCTTATGCAATTCTTCTGAGGCAGGGAACCAGCCGCCCATCAATCTCACCAGCCTGACCGGGTCTAGGGGATGCCCGCAAGGAAGGTCCGTGATCCTGGGGTGTGTCATCACACCTGTCACCCCCCAGTCTGCCACACACACACACACACACACACACACACACACAGCACTCTGACTCTAGGCGGGAGGGAAGACAGGGAGGAAAGAAAGAGAAAAGCGGTCGTGGGGGCTGGGCAGAGGGGACTAGAGAAGAATTCTGACAGATGCAGGCAGCTGGCCATCCGGACACAAGTGAAAGTTCCACCGCCTCGGCCCCAGGACCCAGATGTCCAGTGTCCTAGAGACAGGCCAGCTGCCCGATGCACCGTCCCACCACTTCCCGCAGCTGGGAGCTGGGGGCCTGTAGAGAGAAGGAAAGACAGAGAAATGGAAACAGAGAGAACCAGACCGACAAGGACAGAGAGAGAGAGAGACAGAGAGTGGGAGAGCCAGAAAGACAGAAACAGAGACAGACAGAGAGAGAGGAGATGGGGAGGGGGGAGAAGGCACAGAGACACAGAGCGGGAGAGCTCCTGAAGAGAAGTAGGCACACAAGAGATTCACACAGAACACAGAGACAGAGCAGACTCAACAAATAAAAGGTCCCAGACATCACCTGTGGCTTGTGATTTCTTGGTTTCCAGAGTCTGGCTCTGCCTCAGCAGACAGTTTCGTTCCTAATGGTTCCAGGGCCAGGGCCCCCTGCTGTCCCAGAGTTGGGGGTGGTGAGGCCATCACAGGACCACCCGGCTGGACACACCAGGCTTCCAGAGGGTGGGGTAAGTGCCTGGATCTTTCGGTGTCCCCCTGCCACCTACCTGAGGGCTCTGCGCCTGCGACCTCGTCTCAGATCTCTGTCCAGCTGGCCCCATGCCCCCCCCCTCAGCGTCACCCTACCCCTGCCTGCACCCCCTCTGTAATCACCAGCCTTCATGCTGGGGGACCCCAATGCCCGGGCTACATAGCCCTTCCTGTCGTTCCCTCCAAGGTCCTTCTCCCGGACTCCCAGCAGCATGGCCCGTCCGTTCCTGTGGGACCCCTTCCATGGCGAGAACCCACACCAACAGCCGCACTTGCCCCCTCCAACGCATCCACCCGGCCTGCCGGATCTCTTCCTTGACAACCCCTGCAAACTGCCGCCTCTTCTGCACCCTGGCCCACTGGTCACCAGCATAGGCCCTTGTTTGCAAGTATGGCGACATCTGAGCAAAACCCCACCCGAGAAAGCTCACCGTTGCCTTCTCTCTGCCTGGTAGTGCCCCCCAGGGAAAGTGGTGTCACTCCAAACTCCCAGTCTCTGGCTGGGGCTAGGCCATCAACACTGCCTGACAATTTCATGTATGTCTTACTGACCTGCTCTCCCCCTTCCTGCCACTGCTATTTCCAACCTTCTTTATTCTCCTCAAGACCCCCACCCCTTTCCTCTCCCACCCCCTGGAAGACATGGTGAATGCCACAGCCAGCAGACACCCCTTTCCCCGGACAGGCCGCCCCTGTCTGGGTTCTGGGCCCAGAACCTCCTCATTCCTTCTCAGTGATGAGGCTCCGTGACGCCCCCCGCCCCCCGCCCCCCACCGCTCCTCCCTGACTCCCTAGCTATCCAGGACCTCCTCTCAACAAAACAAAACTCCCCTGGAACCCCACACCATGCTCCCACTCCTAGACCAGCCTCAGGAAAGGCTATGTCTACACAGCCTGCCTCCACTTTCTCAGGCCTTACTCGCTTTCCGGCACCGGTGAGTCTGGCTCCCAAGTCCCTCTTCTGCCACACCTGCTCTGTGAGCCACACTGCAGACCCAGACCCACTTCTGCTCACTCACACCGCCTGCCACTCTCTCCTCCTCCTCGCATCCCTCTTGGTCTGGCCCCAGGACCCCACGCTTGTCCACCTTGCTTTACTCCCACCTCTCGGCCGCTCCTCTACCCCTCGGGGCTCCATCTATTCTGGGCCCCTGCCTGTCCCCCCCCCCAAGACCCCCCCTCCTCTGCAGTGGAGCGTCACTGCTCCTTTGACAGGTCTCGAATCCCATGTCCAGCCCAGCTCCCTTCTCAGCCCCAGCCTGCTCCTTGACACCCAGGCGCGTGTCTCAGTCACCCCAAACCTAGCCCACACTGAGCCCCTACTCTTCCCCTGAAATGTGCTCCTCTCCACCGCTACCCCTTCCAGAGTCTTCCAGAGCCTTCCCAGAAACCCCCCTTCTCATTGCACACGTTCATCCGTCACTCGGTGAAACAGCTTTTGAATCTGCCCTAATCTTTCCTACCATCACCCATCCCAGCCTCCACGTTCACTCTCCCTGCTTCCAACAGAAGGATCTGCCTGAAATTCAGTCTTAGCAGACAAGCCAGAGGGATCATTTTAAAAAGTCTTGCCCTATACCACATACTTCCAACAGCTCTTGGGATAAAACCTCCTTAACATGGCTTTCCTGACTCTGAGTGATCTGGGTGCTACCCCCCGCCTGCCTCCTCCTTGTCTCAGGTCCTTTCATCACTGTAATCCTGCCACTCCACCCTAACTGCCACACTCCTTCCTACCTCAGGGCCTTTGCACAGGGTGTTTCCTCTACCTTGGGTTGTTATCCATTTCTTCCTCTGGCTAACTCACCCTTATGGTTTTAATCTCAGCTTAGATGTCAGTTCCCCAGGAAGCTTTTTTTTTTTTTTTTAACATCCCCAAACTAGCTGTGGTCCTTCCAAATAATTGTTCTCTTGGTACTCTATTTCTCTTGGCATACCTGCCACCGTTATTATGCGATTGTTTGAGTGGCATGATTGCCTCCCACCACTGGACATCTGTCATGTTTGTGGCCAGCCAGCATATTCTGAATGCCCTTTCTGTGTCTGAGGAGCTGGCCACGATTTGCGGGCCCTCCCCAAAGGCAGAAGTCAGAACGGGCTCTCCAAGCCTCCCCACCGTGCAGCTAGTGGGCAGGGTCAGGACCAAGGCTGTGGACTTAGGTTTGGAAGAGAGCAACCAGAAGACGCCAGTGCCGGTGGAATGGAGTTTGTAGCAAGCATGGCAGTGTGGAGGGGTTTGGCTTTTCAGGACAGCCACATAGCGGGTCTGGCGTTCCGTCCCCAGTATCACTGGCGTGAGCAGCTGTGTCTGCTACCAAAAGCGGTGCAGTGGGAAACTCGTCCCAGTGATCCCCGGTGTGGGTGGGCACTGCTACCAACCGCCCTCCGGGAGACAGGTGGGCTTCCTCCTGTCCCTGAATACATTGTGTTTCTGTTTAACTCAGCCTGAGGTGCCCTGTTGTTTGCAGTAGGGAGCCCTGAGTCATATCCTCTCTAACCAGCCCCAAACCCTCCTGAGGAAGAACATTCTGGAGTTGTTTGCCCCTGTTTTCTAGGCTCTAGCAAGGTGTCTGCTGCCTAAGCAAGTACTTGAGAAATACTTACCAAGTGAATGAATGGGCAACCCAACAGAGCCGGGAGCCCCAACAGAAATGCGCAGGAACGTTCCTGGGGAAAACAGAGCCTGAATCTGATGCCCACCATCCTGTCCTGTCAGATCCTTCCTCTGAGCATTGCTCCCCAGGCTGAAATCAGCTATATTCTTGCTTCCTGCTCAGGAGATAGTGGTACTTACCCTAAGGTCTATACAACCAACCCAAGTCCCCTCCCTGAGGAAGCCTTCCCTGACTGCCCCTGCCCTCATCCACACTCTGTCCTCTGAACTCACACATCCCAGAGAGTCTGAGTCTCACGTGCCTGTTCTTACATCCAGGTTAGGGCTCACCCCTGGGGATCGCCCCCAACACTCATGAGGACTTTCTGGTGATAAGGAATGGGTCCCTCATTTTCATCCATTCTTGCCTCTGCCTCACAGTGTAAACAAGCGCAGGCTGACCACAACAGAAGAGAAGTCAAATTTCCTCCTTCCCTTTAGGAAACTCCTTTCAGGGCCTGAGGAACAGCTTGCTGGAAGGTGCGGGCGAGGGCAGTGTCTGATGGCAATTCCTGCCTTCCCATCCTGCACAAAACCAGGGCCCCGGGGCAACCTCCTCCTGGTCTGAACTCTGCAGAGAGACTCCAGTGAGCACCGTTTCTCCTGTCTCTCTAGCACTCCCTCTTCTTATCAGCTTCGTCTTCCTCAAAACTGGAGCGCCTCCCTCCCTTGCTGGCCAGACCAGAAGCACCTTCTTCCACCAGCCCTATTGGCTCGCTGTGCCCTGTTCCAGAGTTAGGTCCTCAAACAGGCAGCCCTGTCACCCCAGCCTGTGTTCTTGGCCGCAGTTATTCTGCCACCTGGTGGCCAAATTAAGCATTGTTCTCAGCTCACCTCTTTCAGTGTCCCTTCTGAGCCCTCAGAAATCACCTAGTGACCCTCTCCTTCCTGATGTGGATCCTAAGATGTGGATCCTAAGCCCTGAGAGGGAAGGGTGTGCCAGTCAAGGAACCATCACTGTAGTCCCAGTCTAGGGATCCCATGGTGGAAGAGACTAGAAAAGTGGCAGGAATTTGAGGCTCCAATTTAAACTGGAAGGGAACAAGGAATAGATTCCCAGCCATGAATGAAGCCTCTAGAAAAGGGATGGACAATTCAGAGAACGAGTTTCTGCTCCCACCACTGCTACCACTATGGAGTCACTTCTAACACTGACTGCTAACTAACCTCTAACACTAGCCCATAATTAACTGCTAACTCTAACTACTAACTAACGACGAACACCACTAACTAACCACTGACACTAGCCATGACACTGACTGCTAACACCAGTGAAACTCTGAGAGACCACCATTTGACTATCAGGATGACAAAGCTGTTGATGATTATATCGGGGCAGAGAAACTGTCACATTCACACTGCTTGTGCAATAGTGCACGGGGCATGGGATACCATTTGCCAATAGGAATTAAAAGACTTGGGGTGCCTGGGTGGCTCAGTCGGTTGACCATCTAACTCTTGATTTTGACTCAGGTCATGATCTCCCGGTTTGTGGGTTTGAGAGTTGCATCAGGCTCCTCGCTGACAGTAGGGATCCTGGTTGGGATTCTCTCTCTCCTTCTCTCTCTGCCCCTCCCCTTCTCCCTCCCTCCCTCCTCCCCCCTCAAAATAAATAATAAAATAAACTTTAAAATTTAAAAAAAAAAAACTTCTCACATGCATTGCATTGTGTCAAACATTCTAGGTCTAGTTTATTCTGGAGCTTTTCTCTTTTTGAGATGCAAGGAAGTTTGTCATCACAACTATTTATTTTTAAAAATTGGGAGCGACTTGCACCAATAGAAGATTTGCCAAATAATTATTGGCTAAAGAAAGAATAATTAGATAGGCTTTACAAATTATGTGGCAAAAAAGTTTGATAAGTGTTCTGTAGCAGCCATTCATTGACTCTTTTTGAGTAAATTTTTAAAAATAATTCACGTGTCATAAATTTCACTCTTCTCAAGTGCCCAATGCAGTGGCTTCAGTCACAGAGGGTGAAACTGTCATCACTAGTGAATTCTAGAACATGTCATCACCCCTGAAAGAAACCCCGTGGCCACCAGCAAGGAGTCAGTATCCATATTCCCGTCCTCCAGCCCCTGGAAACCTCTAACCTACTCTCTGTCTCTACAAATTAGCCTATTCTGGGCATTTCACGTAAATGGAATCCTAAAACATGGGGCCTTTTGTGACTGGCTTCTTTCCCTTAGCACAATGTTTTAGGGTTCATTTGTGTAGCGTGTGTCAGTTCTTCATTCCTTTTTATTATAGAATACATCATTTTGTTTATGCATTCACCAGTTGATGGACATTTGGGCTTCCGATGTTTGGCAATTAGGCATAACATGGCTCTGAGTATTTGCATACAAGTTTTTGTATAAATGGAGGTTTTCAGTTTTCTTGCCTACGTACCTTGGAGTGAATTTGCTGGGTTGTGTGGCAACTGAACATTGGATTTTTTTTAAATTTATGTATGTATTTTGAGAGAGAAAAAGAGAGCATGAGGGGCAGAGAGAGAGAGAATCCCGAGCCTGCTCCACACTGTCAATGCAGAGCCTAACGTGGAGCTCAGTCTCCCAAACCGAGAGATCACAACCTGAGCCAAGATCAAGAGTCTGTCGCTTAACTGACTGAGCCACCCAGGCGCCCCTCAACGTTGGACTTTTTGAGGAACTATCAGACTTTCTGCCAAAGCAATTTTACCCTTTTACATTCCTGCCAGCAATGTCTAAGAATTACAGTTTCTCCACATCCTGGCTAACACTGTCGTTGTCTATGGTTTTCATTTTAGCCGTCCTAGCGGGTGGGAAACAGTATCTCAGTGTGGTTTTGATTTACAGTTTCCCAATGACTAGTGAAATGCAGCATCTTTTTATGTGCTCATTGGCCATTTTTATATAGTATATGTTCATTTTAGACATAAAAAATACAAATTTATAAGATGGTTCAGAAATGCAGAGGGAAAAAAATCTTTCAGGAAACATACTAAGATATCAACAGTGACTATCAGTATATATCAACAGTAATGAGATTATGGCTGATTTTTATTTTCTTTTTCAATCCCGTCTACATCTCTCAATGCCCTGCAATGAGTATGCCTCACTTTTATGATCTGAGACAAAAGGAAGGAAGACATGATAGGGCTTTGAGACTGGAGTTCCATCTTGACATTTGTCTGACCGTGAAGACACTGGGTAGTTGGGTATCATGGCCAACAGCGTGACCTTGGATTTCATCTGGCTGAGTCTCCTTTCAGTGGAACCCTCGGAACTTGAGGGAAGAGGGTGTGCATCGAAGGAAGAATGGCAGGGGATGTTGGTGTAGCTAGGGAACACTTCTTCCTGGAGCCCAGGGAATGGGGCTGAGTTTCACATGGTAGATCTGCTATGGGCCGACCAAGAATGCAAGAGATTTCATCCTGACCTGCAGATCCGTTTCTGCCTATTCTCTGTACTCAAATCTCCCATCAGTCAACAAACAAATCCCATTGGACAGCACTGGTTCTCATTCTCCTCTGTCCCGCCCGGGAAGAGGGTGGCGGAAGGACTTGCCGTGAGGACGTGTTACATCAGGGGCCCTCGCTTGAGTGGGGCGCAGCAGGCTATGGGCTCAGGAAGACACACAACGGAGAGAACATAAGGGAAATGCCTAGAATTGAGAACACTCCACTCCACGCCAGAGACAAATAAGGAAAGGGACCCAAACAATTTCCAGAAGAACAAACCCAAAAGGCTAACAACAGGCACTGGAAGAGATGCTCACACTCATTAGTTATCAGAGAAATGCAAATTGAAACAACAATGAGATGTCACTTTACACCCATTTGGCTTGCAAACATTAAAAAGCTGGGTAACGCCAAGTGTTGGCCGAGCTGCTGGTGGGGGTGCAGGTTTTGCAAGCATTCTGGAGTGCAATCTGGTGCCGTTTCATCACATAAGCAAAGGCATAAGTGATGACCCCACACTTTTGCTCCTGGGTTTGTGTCCTGGAGAAAGGCTCACTGGTGCAGGTGCATGAAGGGACATGCATGTGAATAGTCACCTGCAGGGTGGGAGCGGTGGGGAGACAGGACAGGTCACATGCGGGCGGTGACACCATGTGGCACCATATGGCAGTCAGAACGAGAGACCAGATGAGCACACAACAACTCGGGTGGATGTCTTAAAAGCAGAGTGCTGAGGGGAAAATGTTAGAAGCAGGATGAAGCACATAACCGACAAATTTTATGTAAATTAAAAGTACAGACACACACAAAATACTACATATTTTGCAAGAACACACAGAAACACAAATATTCACTTTAAACACATTGGAATGTTTGCCTGTGGGAGGAGAGGGGTGGGAGTGGAGATAGAGACAAGGGAGAATAAATTTTAAGAAGAAATTACGCAAGAAGATGCTTGTGCGGGCGAATAATGCAACGTAACATGAAAGAGGAATGAAGAAAGGCCTTTCTGCACCAGAGGCCAAACAAAGGCTGTAGGTCCCTGCCATGTGGAGGTGCATATATTCACTCAAAACTCCTGTTATCTATTCACTTACAAGTTTATTGGCTCCTCTGGCCTTGGGTTATGGCCCAGACTCTAGATAAAGGAATTGGAGGAGAATGGAGGAACCAAGGAGGTCAGAGGTAGACACACAGGGACCTAGGGTCAGGTGTAAAAGCGGGTGAAAGGGCTGCCCTGCCCAGGCCTGGGTAGCAGCTGGGGTGGGGACATAGCCCGAGGACGCTCAGGGGACGCTGGTGTCTCCTGCTTCTACAGAGGGTGCTTGTAGGGGGGGGGGGGGCTATCGTAGCTGCCCAAGTTCAGGTATGGACTCCAGTCGCGTGATGTGGCCAGTCTAGCATACAGTTGTCAACGCCTTCACCCCAGAGCGGGAAGGCATTGTCCACTTGGTGAGGGCCCTCCGGGCTAGCAGCAGCTCAGGGTCATGACCGTGCCACCTCCGTGAGATCTCGGTCCTCACCTCCAGGGACAAGGGAGAGGATGTTAGGAAGGTCCCACTGCTACTTCTGTGTGCCACCCCAAAGGGACTGAGGGTACAGGGGGTGACCATGCAGGAGAAACAGAGACTTGGACTCCTGGGAGCCAAGAAGCCATGGTTGGCTTAGTAGCCACTACTAAGTATTATCTCTCAAAGATACTACTTCCTCCTTCCTGTGAGTATTTCTGGCCATTCCCTTTAGCTCTTTTCTCTAACTTTTAGCACTGCCTTTGGGTGGGTCCAGTTCAAAACATTTTCTATGGATGCCTTCTTCAGTTTCTGGCCAAATAACCACACTGTCCTCCATGAGTAGCTTAGACTACCCACTACCCTGGGATTCATTCCTGCCCCTGCCCGCTGAACTCAACTATGACCCCTGGGAACTTGTCCAGAGGATACGACCTAAAAGGAGAAAAGATTCAGAGCCCTCTCTAAGGAGCTGCAGGTGAGGGGATTGAGATTCCTGAATGAAAAGCAAATGGGTGGGGGTGGGGGCGAGGGAATCCATATTGTCACATCCCCAAGGGACTGTTGGAGGTAAAGGGGGCTGAGAGGCTGTGACCCACCTGACAGGTCTAAACTCGGGCTGTAGTGAAAGACAAAAGGGAGACAGATTTCTGTTAACATAAAGGTGAGCTTCCCCACAGGTGCCTAACAACAGAAGAGCTATTGAGAAGTAGTAAGCTCCCCATCACTAGAGGTATGTAACTATCTGGTCTCCAACATGACTTCCTGGAATGGATCCCTTCACAGCTCTCCACGGGAGCCTCTTTCCCAGGTCCCACCAGCTTCAGCTAGGGCTGTCCCTCACCCTCTCAGTGCCTGCAGGATCCATGAGCCACTACACAGAGATACTGCAGTCCTGTGTCTGCACCCAGTCACCAGAGAAGGCTTGTGAGACTCGGAGAGGCTGAGGTAGAAGTAAAGGGTCAGAGGGGTGGGAGCCAGTCTGGGACAGAGGTGGCAGGTGAGGGCCGAGCACTGTTCCACAGCTGGGAGCTGGGTGTGCACGCAGGTCTCCCGGCAGAACAGAGCCCACGGCAAGTCCATGCCACCAGAGGGAGCCCGTGACTCTGCCTGTGCACAGAGCAGGGCCTGGTTATCCAGGGCACTGAGCTAAATTCTCCCACCTCTCCCACAAAGTGAGTCTGTCCTAAGGGACAGATGCGAGGTGCCTTCTGGGTGGGATGTTTGAATTCTCCTCTCTCTGCCATCTTTCCATATGTCTACACGTGTATCAGTCACCATCTATCTATTCATGGGTCTGTCTGTCTCTGCTTGGTCTGTCCTTTCTGTCAGTCTCTCTCTTCCAGGTGTTTCTCTCAGTATCTCCACCTCTGCTCTCGATCATCCTCCCTGTTGCTATACTTGACTCTATTTTCCTTGTTCCCTTTATGTCTGCCTCTGACTTTCTCTGTTCCTCTGTCTCTGCTTTCTCTGTCGCACCCAGTGCTGACTTATTCCCTCCTCCACTCTCCTTTTTGTTCAGTTTTGGGAACAGAATTGGGGGATCCTTTTAGACCATCCCTTGTCCTAAATGGACAGTATACTTGGTCCAGCCCAGAGAAGGGATGGATAAAGGATGTTTATAGGAAGCAATCAGGTTCAGCTTGATCTAGAGGCTCAGGACAGACTAAACTTCACAAAGGATCGCAGGAGTCAAAGTTTGGCTTGAGCTGGGATTTACAGGGCCTGGGAAGAAGAGAGGAGGTGGCCTCAGGTCTGGTGGGAGGGAAGGGTCAGTGACTAAGGATAGATTGGAGAGTTATATACCTCTTGATTGAGGAAGCAATACAGGATGGCAACGATGAAGCCCTGTGGAGCCAAAGAGAAAGGACAGCATCAGAATACTTGGCCCGGCCACAAGGCGTCCACAGTCTTTCTACTACCTTTTCCTCTGCCCACCCCCAGGCTGTGGTCTGGGCCAGGGCTTTGGGAAAAGGGAAGGTAGATGCATTCATCTCTATGCGCCAGGCATGTCTCATGTAATCATCATAGCAAGCCTGCCAAGGCCATACAGTTATCCTGTTTCTCTGATTTCCTTCATTTCTGTATCACCCAGTATTGAGCACAGATCCTGGCACACAATAGGTGCTCAATAAGTATTAGATGCATGGATAGATGGACAGAGAAGAGGATGACAGATGCATACGTGGAGGATGGATGGATGGATGGATGGATGGATGGATAAGTTGATGGATGGATGAGTAGATGGGTAGATGGATGGACAATGGGTAGATAGATGGATAAATGGATGAGTATAGATGAGTTCAGGGGTAGTTGAATGAATAGAGATGGATGGATGGAAGATGGACAGACAGATAATTAAATAGATAGATGAGTGGCTGGAAGACAGAATAACCAGCCTAGTAGCCTTCAACCTACCATAAAGTCAATCAGCACCACCTCTCTCCTCCCAAGGACTTAGGGGGAAGATTGCCTGTGGGGGCCCTCACCTGGAAGGAGCCCAGTCCTAATTCCAGGGGGAGGCGGATGTCCAGGCCAGCACTGTCAGGCAGAAAGTTGAAGATGACATAGTGAATTCCAAACAGCGGGATGAGGAGAAGTGTTGACTTAGAGAGACGCCTGCAGGAGAAGACAAGCCCTAGGTACCCAAGGCTGGAATAAGAAACCCCCACGTGCCCCGTGCTCACTCCCACTTCCCATCAGTTCCCCATGTGAACTCTATGCACCAGGCACCCCAGAGAACATCATCCTCCCCAAATGCACAGTGTGGTACAATGCAGGGCTTCCTTATTTCAGGACCATGGACCTTACTGTTCTTGCTGTCAAATGCTCTTGTTTCCATTTCCTCCAATCAGCATCTATGCATCTTTCAAAGTCTAGTTCAAAGACCACTTCCTCCAGGAAGTCTTCCCTAACCATACCTTACCCTCATCTCCCCATCTAGAAAGGTTCTCCTTCTGCAGGCTCCCATAGAAATGGATCCCAGGACTCATCAACCCATTTGGCCTGATAACTGGATGTTTGCCTCTATCCTCCCTACATTGTGATCTCCTAGAAGGTAGCTGTTCTTTCTCTGGAAGCATGGGGAAGAGCATGGACCAGACCAGTGAATGAAACAGAACCACACCAACTCCCACTCCAGGTATGTCCCCGGCATCCCCTGATGCACACACACGTTACCAGTACTGAGACTGGGGGTGGAGGCTGCCCTGAGCTGGCTCCAGTTTCCTCAGCAGGATGCGGATAATATTGAGAAAAAGCCCAAAGTTCACCTGGAAATAGAGATGTAAGAAGGTAACAGGCAAGAGTCAGGGTGGCCCTGGTGGCCTGGGACGGGGCCTCTTTGGGAATTAGAAACCCTAAATCCTTGAGACACAGGGATGTGCAGGTGGATAGATGCACGGGTCATTGCTCCAGAACTTGTATCCTGGACCCTGGGAGATCCCACGTGGAGCTCAGGGGCTGAGGGGCTCAGGGTCCCCCTCTCTCTCCAGCCCTGGGATAAAGGGTGGGAGGTTGGGTCCCATCATCCTGCCTCCAGCACCCCCCAGGGTCTACTCTGGCACAAAGCAGGCATCCCTCACTTTTGATAAAATTGCGGAAAATGCGCACATCCACCAAGGCCACGCACACCAGGCTCTGATGCCCTGTGTTCAGCACAGTAGCAGGTGGTGGGTTCAGCAATAGCCCTCCTTCCACACCCCATACCAGCCTCACTGCGGTAGTGGGCGATCTACAATCAAGGTCCCAAATTCATCACAACTCTGAGCTGGAAGGAGCCCAAGCATTGGTGGGTGAGTTTTACCAATGGGCTATGAGGTCCAGAGAGGGCCTCACAGAGAATCTGGCAGAGCCTGGCTGAAGAGCCCGGGTATCCTGACTCCCAGCCTGGGGTCATGTTTCCTGCTGTACAGCCCCCCCACCACCACCAGCAGACCCAGAGAGAATGAAGCAGAGGATGCTGGCCAAACTGACCCCAACGGAGAGGACGATGGGCCCCTTAATGATCCACCAGTAAGGGGAGCTGTCATCCAGGTCCCAGCACCTAAGAAGAGGACAGGCTAGGACTGACTGGGGTGGGGTGGGGGGGTACCAAAAATACAGTTGCTGAAAAGCCCTTTTATGTAGTAACCCTGAACCTCCCTCCTCTCCATACCTGTCCAGCCTTATCTCCTCCCTCAGCCAGTTTAGGCCACCTTTCAAAGGGGCACACTGATCCATGCTGGGATTACCCTCTCTCTCTCCACCTAGCTGCTTCTTACTGGCCCCCAAACTTCCCCTGTTCCAGGAGGCCCCTATTTACTGTGCCCCCCAACCCTCACTGCTCCCTGAGCCCAACACCCCGAGAATCTGAGGCCTCCTCCCACCCCAGAACATGCCCCTTCCACGCTATCCACAATGGCCTTTCCATCTTGTGTTCAAGCCTGGGAGTTCCCTGAAGGCAGGACTGGGGTCTCATCCTCCTCTCCCCAACCTGGAGAACAGCCACACTGCCTGGCTGCCCAGCCCATGCCCCAGGGGTAGCCTGGTGCTGTGTGCTGAGGTCACCACCCACACTCACGCAACGTCCTCGAAGGCCACCTTGCAACACACCCACATGCCAGCAAAGAGCAGGGGGAGCCCTGTAGGGGCACAGAGGAGACACAAGTAAGGGGTCTGTGTCATTGGCCCAGAGACCTGCCCCCACCTGTCCCCACCACCACCAGCCACACAGGGCACCAGGAATGTGGGACCAGCCCAGGGGCTGGGGAGCTGGCCCCCACTTGCTGGAGGACTAAAGGCTGTCCCTTCTCCTCTCTGGGCCTTGGGTCATCATCAGTAAGCTGAAGGGACCCTTGGATAAACTTCCTGGGCATTCCCAGCCCTCCATTAGCCAGCCCTGGTGCTCACCCCAGCCAGCAAGAACCAGCCACCAGAAGGCCCTCCCTGTGCTGGGCGACTTGGAGGCTAAGAGGCAGGTCAGGTACACAGCTTCCACCAACAGCCAGCTGAAGTTGGTCATGGTGGCAAAATGGGAGGTGGCCACGGAGACCTTGCACAGAACCTGTGGGCCGGGGACCTGGGCTCTTCAGAGCTGGGTGCCCATTGGAGCCCCTACCCCACTCCGATCCCTCAACTGTAGGCTGCCCCAGAGGAGACGTGTAGTATAATGTGGTGATCAAGAGCACAGATTTGGGATCTGGGTTCAAATTTACCACGTATTAGCTGGGTAACCTCCCCATGCCTCCTGCTCTTCATCTGCAATCGAAGTTTCTAGAGCTGTGGCTATGGGCCACCATTCACTCCTGCAAACATACAGGCACTCACCCATGCACGCATGCATTCATTCACTGCATGATTCGTTCTCTCAGCGCTGAGGAACACCGTCTCTGAACTCAGATGGCCTGAGCTTGGCCCCAGTCCCACTCATGTACAAATGGGACCAAAATGAAAATATAAGTAGGAAATAAAAGGCAGTAATATATGTAAAGCATTTAGCGCAATGCCTCCATCTAAGTGCTCCATACACATCCATTACGTCTGTCAGAAGCTCATTAAGGTCATTGTTGGTTTGTCCATTTGTGCATCTGTTCATTTCCGGCACAGTTTTAGTGGGCCTCCCCACTGGCCCCCAACTTCCTTTTATTTTCATTCTCTTCTGCTTCTCCCACCTCCCCACCCCCATGTGACTTCCTGGTTCTTGGACATGCTCCTGTCTGTGAGAGTCTGTTCACCCTGGTCCCTCCATTTAATATGTCTTCCCCCTTCCCCTCACTAGCTCCAAAGCCGTCTCCTTCCTGAAGCCCAGCTTTCAATACCCCCCTCCCCCACTGGGTGGTCCCACAGTCTGGTGCATTCTGCCCCCCAGGCACCACTGGTGCTTCTTGAGGGAGGGACCCAGCTCCACCCAGCCTGGGGCAGACCCACACCCAGCCACAGACAGGCACACTAGGAGGAAGTACAAAATCAAAGGGCTGGTGGGGCGATGGATGCGCTAGCTTGGAGTACGGAGTAAGGAATGAAAGGGGAACATGAAATATGGGAAATGACATGGATTGGCCCCAGGATCCAAGAAGTGGGATGGAGATTTAGAACCTGACTCTGGGGAGAGGCAGGAGGGAGAAGGTGTTTCCTGTTCTGTGATTGGCCACTGCAGAGCCCCAGGGTCAGCCCACAGGACTGGGCAGGCTGGAAGGCCCCCCCACCCCTGCACCTAGGTCCCTAACACAGCCTTTCCCTCCCCCCTCCCACCCCAGCACCCTCCAGCCCCCGCTACTACAGTGGAGAAGCTGCAGTGATCCGTGTTCTCGCTGCGGAAGAGGGTGGCGTCCTTCAGGAACACAGCTCCCGCCTTGAGGATAAAGGTGGCGAACAGCTGGGTGTGAATGTAGTTCCGGGGACAGTGGAGCCGCCTGGAGGGACGGGGAGGGATGAGTGTGAGCATGGTGGGCGGCGAATTCAACTGACTTGGGTCGGACCGGGCTGGACTTGAGGCTTCAGAGTTAGCCATGCAGGAGAGCTGGCCGAGGCTCAGCATAGGTGAGAGGACAGAGTACCATTCTCTGCCTTTGAGAGCTCATAGTCTGGGAGACAGAGGCAAAAATGGCAGGATGCTGCCCAGGGGAGTCCCTGGGTGCTCAGAGAGCTGAGGCACATCTCCATGAGACAGAGAACAGCACAAGCCTTGTTATGGGGCTCAGACTCTGAAGTCGGGGGCGGGGGGACTTAAGAGGGGCAGTGGTCAAAGGGTTGGAACGGTCAAGTAGGGCTCCACAGGGGAGGCAACGAAGATTCTTAAAGCAGGTGGGAGCTGGGCTTTGAATTTTGGCAGATATAAATACATCAAGAAGAAAGGAGGTAGGTGTTCCAAGCAAACAGAACATGTTCCACAGGAGTAAAAGTGTAGCCATTGCAGTGAGCCCTCAGGTGTGAGGGGTGGAAAAGAAACACTCTGGCAAAA
>CM053559.1:56697192-56874696 GCA_028646485.1 Cryptoprocta ferox | reverse complement strand
GGTCACAGCCGAGATGCTATGGCCCAACGTATAGATGATCTTCACTGTGGAGAAGTAGGATTTCTGGGAGGGTCAAGACAGAGAAAGCCTCAGCAGCTGGACATTATGGGAAAGGGAGGCTTCACAACCAAGCAGGTGAAGGCTGTCGGTTCTACCCCGGAACTCACCATCTGGGGGCAGGGGTGCCCATGAGAACCCTGGCAAGCTTCCTCATGAAGGGAAGTGTTTGTTAAGCCTGTCTTGCACCTGGCCTTCTGGTGAGAGGGGGTGGGGACAGAAGTGAGATAATTGACTTTTGCTGTTCCTGGGGCGTCAGGGGCAGTGGGGAAGGGGACAGGCAGCAGAGACACTACATTTACTTGAGGAATGACAAAAGTCCTAGAGGAAATTTGCTTATTTCTGGACATCCTGCTTCCTCACCATCTTGGGCATGGCATACAACATTCCCCAAAGAAAAGGGTAATCCAGGGACAGTCACAGGGAATAGTTCTTTCTATGACCAAGTATTTAGATTGACCAAAGTCCAGCCTGGCACCCCCACCCCCACCCCGAGATGGAGATGGAGGGTGAAGGCCAAGGGATGGGATTAGGGACTCCTCAGGGATGCAAGCAATCAATACCCACAGCTGTCTTTTAATCTGATAAATGGACTCATGCCTTCCCTTGTAGGGCTGAGGGGAAAGATATAGCAGATTATGGGCACAGAAGCACCTTGCAAAGGCCCCGCTCAATTCGGGGGTATGGAGCATGCACACTACACCATGAACTGTGGACCAGAGAAGGGAAGGAGCTTTCGCAGGACCATTCGGAGGCTCTGTTTCCCTGGAACCACTCAAAGCTCCTGTCCTAGAAGCCCAGGCACGGAGAGGGCACACCAAGGCAGCCAGCGTATCTCCCACCCTGCCCTCTGCCTCCCTCTCTCCTAGTACAGGTGTAACCTTGAGCAAATTAGCAAAAGACCGGGGCTCTCTCTCTCCCAGACACTGCCATCTTCTGGAAACTGCTGTAATTAATATTCCAACCTGCTGGCTACAATGGAAATGGTGGCCTTTACAGTTGTGCAGTCCACCACCCATACAAACATCCATGGTGACGCTTCCTCTAAGATGCCAGGAGCCTCTTACCTCCTCAGTCAGCAGCTCTAGGGGCACAGGGCAGGCCACAGGGTAAGGTGGGAAGGGCTCAGACCAGCCAGTGATAGTGCAATCCCGCTTCACGGCCCCTGCAGGGAATGTCAAGGTGGAAATAGAAATTTGGTTAAAACTCCTACTCTCTCTCCAAGACAGGCAGAAGAGTTGTGGATCATCCAGTGACCCTGGCAGGGTCTGCAAACAGCTCCTCCAAATGGCAGAGAGAAGGTAGCCTTCCCGCCAGGGGCCTGGGTTCCAGATCCAGCCCTTCCATACTCCCCCCACTGGGTAGCTGGTAGCATCTTGCAGTCAGATGGGCTTGCTTCTCCCCTCCCCCGCCATGGCCAGCCCTCCTGCTAATATCCAGAGAACATTTAGTTGGAGTCAGACTCTGGGTCCAACATTTCCATGCTCTGCTCACCAATCCTCACCCCTTATGAGGCTAATGTCCTTGTTTTCCCCAGCTCACAGGTCAGGAAGCTGAGGGTCAGGAGGTTGACTGACTTTCCCAAGGTCACATGAGAAGAAGGGGAGTTGGTGTTCAAATCCAGATTTACTACCCGCCCCCCTGAAGCCAGGGATGAGCCTGCCATATTCTGGCACCACCAGATGAAACCACTTCATTTCCCTACCCACCACCATGCCCAGAACTCCCACCTGGCTCTGAGCTGAAGTGAGAGAAGAAATCTGGGCAGGGGAGAGTCACCCACTCGCCAGACCCCACCATTGGCCAGCACAGCAGCCCATCCCAGGTCCTAGGGCAGCCTAGAGAGAAGGGAGTAGAGCAGACTCAGGGGACAGGTCCATCCAGCATTCAAAGTGATGAGGCCAGAGGAGATAAAGGAGTCTGAGAAGCCACCCCCTCCCTCCCAAGCACCATACCCAGGGTGGTGTTGGGCATCCCTTCTGCTACTTGTAGACACGACCTCTCATCCTTTCTCAACTGAGTGATGAAGTCGCACTCTGGGTGCACGTGGCCCAGTACCTGCAGGAAGAAGTTAATAGGGTAGGCCAAGCCACTTGGGTGCTCCTGCTGGTTCTCTGGTCCCAATGACCTTAGGACAGAGACAATGCCTGAGTCATTTCTGTGCCCCTGCTCCTAAGCACAGGGCCTGGCTCATGGCACTTACAAGTGTCCTTGGTGGAGGTAGGACAGGAAGAAGGAAGAAAGGAAGTGGGAGAGACAGAAGAGGGGATAGGGAGGAGGGGAGGGAGGGAGAAAAGAGAGAAAGATGGAGGTTTGGACAGATGCTTCCCAATGTCATCTCATGGAAGTAAGTTCTGAGACACGTTAACACAAGTCTTTGGAGGATCTCCTGGAAGTGGCGGAGTCAGTGATGTGTGTATGTAGAGCCTTTCCTCCTTCCCTGCTCTACTCCCCCTGTTCTGCCCTCCTTCTCCCTGGACACGGTTCTGCATAAAGTACCTTGGTAAGCAGAACAATGCCCTCCATACACACAACAATGTCTATATCCTAATCCCTGAAACCTGTGAATATGCTACCTTGCACAGCCAAAGAGATTTTGCAGCTGTGATTAAGTTAAAGATCTCAGGATTAGGAGATGATGCTGGATTATCTGGGTGGACGTGAGGTCCTTATAAGAGGGTGGCAGGAATGTCAGAGCCAGATAAGGAGATGTAATGATGGAAGCAGAGGGGCAGGGGTAGGGAGATGAGAGAGAGTGTGCACTTTTACTGTGAGGTGTGCACAGATGAGAGGAAGGAGCCTCCCTCACTACAGAAGTTACCCGCATGACAAAAAAAAAAAAAAAAAAAGGAGGGGGATGGGCAAAATAGGTGAAGGGTAGTGGAAAATTCAGGCTTCCAGTTATCGAATGAATACAGCACAGGAAGGAAAGGTATAGCACAGGGAATAAAGTCAATGGGTTATAATAGTGTTGTAACAGATGGTGAGCACAACATAACAGAAACTTGTGAAACCACTATGTGGTGCATCTGAAACTAAGGTAAAAACTAAGGTATTGTGTGTCAACTAGACTTCAGTTAAAAAAAAAAGTTACCTATTGCACCCTATGCTCCCCTCGACAAATCAGATCCCACTCCATGCACAGCAGCTCTGGAGAGCAGATATTATCTTCCTTTTTACAAAAGAGACATGTGAGGCTCAGGAGGGGTGAAGAACTTGCCTAGGCCACACAGCTCCCTTCACCATCCCAGGATTCAAATCCAAAGGCTGTGCACCTAGGGGCAGGTGCCACACTGTGCCTGGGAGGTGTGGCAGCCCCTGTACACACACGCTCTCATGCGTGCACACACACGCACAAGCTAGTGGAGGAAGAAGGAGACCCCCTCAGTCCACGTGGGCTGAGCTTCCCAACCCAGTACCTTGTGTGTCCTGTCCCGGTTCCTGTGTCACTTGCAGTAACTCCTAGAATGTGCACATTCATGGAGGGCCTCCTGGCCTGCACCCCATTCTCCAGCATATCAGTCTGCCAAAAGCTTCTCCAGCCCCAGGGCATATCAAGAGAAGCATAGTCCCCCCAAATGCGGGAGGGAAGCAGCTGTTCTCCACATACTGTTCAGGCTCACACCCTCTTAAGAGGCAGCAACCAAATGGGGAGTGTGGCTCCTGGGATGCTGGGCATAGGGAGAGGTCTGGAGATTTTGTGGAGGAATTCAGAACGGGTAGCTCAGAGAAGAGAAGACTTGGGGGACAAGGAGAGGCCCTAAATGCCTCCCTGATTGGGAGTCCTGTCTTTGGCAGACAGATCTCTGTGGCCCCCAGAGGGCACAGACAGGTCCTGGGGGGAAACGACTGAAGGCTAACTCAGTTCAGTCAGGTTTTCATAGTCAGAGCTACCCAGAGACAAGTGGCTGCCTGGGGAGGGAAAAGCAGGGGAGGGGAGGGGGGACACCCATCTCAGGACTTCCTTCAGCCATGGCCTCTGCAGTGAGCTTAATAGGAAGAAGGTTGTGTGCTGGGGAAGGGCAGCAGGGACCCCACCGGGCTCCAGCTGGACCCCCCCATGTGGCCCTGTGGCTCTCAGGTCTGGAGCCCAGCGGGAGAGGCCGGAGGGACTACTCACAAGTGGTACTGGGCTCAGCAAGCAGAGGATGTAGGCAGCCCACGTCCTGCTGTCCATGGCAGGACTCACAGGTGGCTCCCTCAGTCAGCGTCGTCCACGTCGTCCTCGCTGTAAGCCTCGGCCCTCTTCACTCCCCACCATCCCCTGCTGCTGCCGCTGCCACCACAGCTTCTGCCTCCCCTATCCCGGTGGCTGTTTACATAGGCAGGAGCCAGCAAAGGGGACAGAACCAGCTAAATATTCACAAGATTGCAGGACATTGTGCACAACTCAGCCCCAGCCCTGGAGTGGGCCCCCAGGTTCCCAACAGGGAGAGGCTGCACACCCCACTCCCTTCCACGCGGTCCTTAAATCTGCCTGTGTGCCTGTCCTAACAGCTAGGGCCCAGAGAGGTGAGAGCCACAGGTCACTTCTTGCTCCGGCAGGTGAATATTCTCTGAGCCCAGCCTTCTGCTGACCCGCAGTGGAGAGGCCCCCCTCAAATGAAGGAGACTCAGAGGAGAAGAAGACCTGGGCCTGCCATCAGGGAGCCCCTAGTTTAGTTGGTGAGCCCAGCCTCATCCACAGGGCTGCAGGGTGGGCTCAGGGCTGCGGGGATACAGGGTAGGAATGAGCTTAGAAAAGGAAATGTGATCATGAAACCCCGACACAGGCTGGCCAAGAAGGTGTCATATCAGCAGGACCTCGCTTCTTTCCCCAGCAAGGATGTCAGCCTGGAAGGCAGGGTGGGATGTCCAGACATCAGGGCTCTGGACTCCACACGAGGGCTTGTCAGCCTCTCCAGAAGTCTTCATGGCAACAGGGGAAAATGAGCCTGAAGGGGAGGTTTGCAAGGGGATTCATGGAGCTAGACCACCCTGAATAGAGCAAGACAACTGTTATCAATAGCGAAAACTAGAGGACTTACCATAGCTGCTCAAATGACTTTCAACATGTGTTACCTGGTCATTTTTATATTGTTTTAGACTTTAAAATATGGAATCCCAATTGGCCAAGCTAAAGACAGTGTTCTAAGTTCCACCGGATCTCGTACAGCATCTGGGGAGTTGGAAGCACGCTGTGTCTCCAAGGGCCCTGAATGCTGCTGCCCCTGGTGGGTCCTGACATTTGGGTGCAGGTCTGCATTCCCAGAACTTGCTGGCATGTTTACAGCCCAGACATGAATCATGAATGATGAAGCCTCCTCACCCCTGCCACGTCTAGAGTGAGGTATCATTTTACATCAGCAGGGCTTTATTTTTCCACTCATATTCATTGCCAACAAAGTGTTGAAGAAAAATAGTTTGGAAAAAAAACATGAACCACCCCAAGCCCCAGACCCACCTGCCCTTGTCCTGTGTTTCATGGTAAAAACGGTGCGGGCAGGAGGTGCACACACAGCTCTGCTCGTCTTTAGGAGGAAGCAGACCTCGAGGAGGGGCAGGCCGAGGGAGGACTCACAGGTGCGAGAGCAGAACACCTGAGAAGGTGATGTAAAGGGAAAGCTAAAACCTTCCGTCTATCAGCTACAAATAAGCCACAGCGCAAGCATACACATTACAGCTGATCACTGTGGGTAATTAGTGTCAATGTCATTAGCATTAATCATGGTTAATGACTGATATGACACTTAATAATTATTATTATCTAAATTAGTGGCTCTTAACAGGGAGCAATTTCATCCCCCAGGGAATATTTGGCAATGCCTGGAGGCAGTCTACGTTATCACAGGCAGGGGTGAAGGGGGGTGAGGGGGGGTGGCAAGGTGCTACTGGCATATAATGGATTGAAACCAGACAGGCTTTTGAACATTCTACAATGCACAGGGTGGTCCCCACAACCATGTAACGAATTATCTGGTTTTAAAGGTCAACAGGGGCACCAGGGCAGCTCAGTCAGTTAAGCGTCCGACTTCAGCTCAGGTCATGATCTTGCGATTTGTGAATTTGAGCCCCATATTGGGCTCTCCGTCAGCACAGAGCCCACTTGGGATCCTCTGTCCCTCTGTATCTCTGCTCCTCCTCCATTCATGCGCGCTCTCTCTCTCTCTCTCTCTCTCTCTCTCCCCCCCCCCTCATAAATAAGTAAACATTTAAAAAACATTTTTTTTTAAACAGTCAATGGAACTAAGGTTGAGAAACCCTAATCCAAGGATCTCCCAGGCCCATTGTCCTTCTGAATAGATCAGAGTCACTGAACTACCATCTTTAACTACCTCCGTATCTACTCAGGTTCAAATTCTGTCTCCACCATTTGCCAGCTGTGTGATCTTGGGCAAGTTACATAACCTTTTTGAGTCTCAGTTTTCCCACCTGGAAAAGAGGCATGATACTCTCCTTCGGGTCAAGCTGGGCTTGACAGGATAAGTAAACAAGAAAAGGCATATAAATTACCTCATACAGAGCCTACCTGACCGTGGGACAATCACTAATAGCAGCTTGTAGTAAGGATGGACTATTAGCAAGTAAAGTTAGAACAATCGATTCTTTCTTTGTATGAAAAAAATAAGATTAACTCTCTAGCTCACATTTACAAAATATAGATTCTACAACATTTAAAGCCCTAACTATAAAAAAAAAAGACAGTAAGGTATTTTTCCCAAGAATGGAAATTGATTTTTCTAACCTCAGAAAAAAGGCAACTTTCTTATATAAAAAAATAAAAACCACAAAGAAAATATTAATAAGTTTGATCACATCTACATTAAAAAAAAATGTATGCTCCAGAAAGGACACCACAGATAAAACTACAAGCAAGCTACAAACCTAAAGAAATATTTGTGACCAATAATGACAAATAGATAATATCAAAAACATTTTTTTTAAAAATCTACAAATCAACAATAAAGAGAAAAACAACCCAATCGAAAAGTCAGCAAAATATGTAAGCAGGCAATTCAGAAAATAAGTAAATTACAGGACCAATAAACAGATGAGGGCATGCTCAACATCACTAATACCCAAGAAAATGAAAATTAAAATAATAATGAGCTACCCTTGTCACCAGTCACATTGCCTAAAATGTTAATGGCTAGTAATGTATTTGCAAAATAATGAGGGCAATGATACTCATACTTTGCAGATGGGAGTGAACATTGGTACACCCATTTTGAAAAGCATTTGATATGATCTTTTGGGGTTTTTAAGTTTATTTATTTATTTTTGAGAAAGAGAGTGTTTGAGTGGGGGAGGGGCTGAGAGGGAGGGAGAGAGAGATTCTTAAGCAAGCTCCACACCCAGCAAAGAGTCCACCTGGGACTCTATCTCACCACGGTAGATCATCACCTGAGCTGAAATCAAGAGTTGGACGCTTAGCTGACTGAGCCACTCAGGTGCCCCTGATCTTTTAAATCTCTACATGAACATACTCAAAAACCAGAAGCTCCATTTCTGAATATTTGCCCTAGAGAAAAGTATTATGTAGTAAAAACCAGATAACAACACAAATGATAATGGAATAACAAAATAAAATGTAATCTCTTCATACAGTAGAAGACTATAGAACATATTATTAAATACTATTAAAATACTATTAAACAGATGAAATAATCTATTTGTATTTAGATGGAGAGATTTATTTTAATGTATTTGAAAACTTCTGCTTGCAGCCAAGTCAGAGTAGCAGAGACTGGTTTATCGTCCTCTTACCTTAACAATAGGACATCCGGGGGCACCTGAGTGGCTTAGTTGGTTGAGCGTTTGACTTTGGCTCAGGTCATGATCTCACAGTTCGTGAGTTTGAGCCCCACATAGGGCTCCACTGTCAGTGCACAGCCCACTTCAGATGCTCTCTCTCTCTCTCTCTCTCTCCCTCCCTCTCTCTACCCCTCCCCTGCTTGTGCTCTCTCTCTCAAAAATAAATATTTTTTTAAAAAGAATCTTCTAAAAACAGTAGGAAATCCAAACAAAATATAAATATTTTTTAGTTTTAATTGGTGAAGAAAAAAGCATACATGATAATCTCAATTGATGCTGAAAAAGCATGTGACAAATTTGAACACCCTTTCAAGACAGAAACGCTCGAGATGCTAAGATCAGAAGGGCCCTTCTTTAACAGTGAACACACAGTGAACATCAGCCTCTGTGATGAAGACTGGATGCTTTTTCCCTAAGATAAGGAAGAAGACAGATATCCCCTTTTGCCACTTCTATTCAATGTAGCACTAGAAGTTCAAGCCAGAATAATGAAGCAGGAAAAGAAATAAAAGGCACCCACTTGGAAAGGAAAAAATAAAATTATCTGTTTGATGATGTGATCTTATTTGCAGAAAACCCTAAAGAATACACACACACACACACACACAATCTACTAAGGTTAATAAACAAATTAAACAAAATTGCAGGATACAAAATTGACATGCAAAAATATGTTGTTTTTTTATACATTAAAAATTAAACAATCTGAAAAGAAATTAAGGGGTGCCCGGGTGGCTCAGTCAGTTGAGCGACCCACTCTTGATTTCAGCTCAGTTTGTGGTCTCACGGTCATGAGATCAAGCCCCGAGTTGGGTTCTGTGCTCAGCATGGAGACTGCTTGGGATTCTCTCTCTTCTTCTCTCTCTGCCCCTCCCCCACTCATGTTATCCATCTCTCTAAATAAATAAATATTTTTAAAAAAGAAAATTAAGAAAACCATTTCATCCATTTACAATAGTAAATGAGACATTTCAGAAAAATTTAAACAAGGAGGTGAAAGACTTTTACAAAAAAAAACCACAAAACAAAACTGTAAAACATTACTGAAAGAAATTAAAGCTCTAAAGAAAGGAAAGTATGTCTTGTGTTCATGGATTAGAAGACTTAATTTGTTAAGATGACAATACTGCCCAAAGTAATGCATAAATTCAATGAAATCCTTACAAAAATCCCAATGGCATTTTTTCCCAAAAATAGAAAAATTCACATAAAAATTCATATGGAATTTCAGGGGACCCTGAAGAGTCAAAAGAATATTGGTGGGGGGGAGGAATTAGAGACGTCACACTTCCTAAGTTCAAAACTTAGGAAGCCACAATAATTTCTCAAAGCCACAATAATCAAAACAATGTGGTACTGGTATAAATATACACATATGGACCAATGAAATAGAATAGAGAGCCCAGAAATAAACCCACGCATGTATGGTCTATTGATTTTTGACAGCTCTGGCAAGACCATTCAATGGGGAAAGGACTGTCTTTTCTACAAACACTGTTGGGAAAACTAGATTTTCACATGCAAAACATGAAGTTGGACCCTTACTCACACCATATACAAAAATTAACTCAAATAGATAAAGACCTAAATTTAAGAGCCAAGACTATAAAACTCTTAGTGGAAAACACAAGGGAAAATCTTCATTACCTTGGATTTCACAATGATGTCTTAAATATGACACTAAATGTACAGGGAACCAAAAAAAATAGGATATTACTAAAATTAAAAAATTTTGTGCAGCAAAGGGCACAATCAAGGGAATGAAAAACACCCACAGAATGGGTGAAAATATCTACAAGTCATATATCTGATAAAGAACTAATATTAAAATACATATATAAAACTCTTAGAACTCAACAAGAAAATAAACAACCCAATTCAAAAATGGGCAAGAAACTTGAATAGACATTGTTGAAAGATGATATACACATCAAAAAGAACCTCAGCATCATTAATCATTTGGGAAATACGAATCTTAACCACAATGAGATATAACTTATCACACATTTTTTTATTTTCAAAAATGAGAAATAAAAAATGTTGATGAGGATGTGGAGAAATTAGAGTCTTTATGCACCACTGGTGAGAATGTAAAATGAGAGAGCTGCTGTGGAAGACAGTTTGGCAGTTTCTCAAAAAGTTAAACGATTCTATTCTTAGACACATATACAAAAGAATCGAAAGCAGGGACTCCCAACAATATGTGTAGATCAACATTCATAGTGGCATTATTCACAACAGGCAAAAGGTGGAAACGACCCAAGTCTCCATCAATAGATGAATGGATAAACACAACGTGATACATACATACAATGGAATATTACTCATCTATACAAAGGAATGAAGTAGCAATATACACTTCAACATGGATGACTCATGAACATATTATGCTAAGTGAAAGAAGCCAGTCAGAAAAGGACAAATACTGTATGATTCCACTTAGATGAGATATCTAGAGTAGTCAAATTCATAGACACAGAAAGTGGAATACAGGTTATCAGGGTCTGAGGAAATGGGGAGCTGTTACTTAATGGATGCAGAGTTTCTGCTGAGGATGATGAAAAATTCTGGAAATAGACAGTAATGCTTGTTGTACAACATTGCAAATACTTAATACTTCAGTACTTAAGCCACTAAACTGTGCACTTAAAATGATTAAAATGGTAAGTTTTATGTTATGTATATTCTACCACAGTTTTTTAAATGAAAAAAAATAATTGATTATTGAGAGCAAAAGTAATAGTAATGTATAATTTATGACATATATAGAAGTAAAAAGTATGAAAATAATAGTCAAAAATGAAAATGGAAGAAAATGGAAATGTTTGCAGTTTCTATACGCTGTGAAGCAGTGTAATATAGTCGAGGATATACTGTAAAAAGTTAAAGATATACACTGGAAATCCTTGAGCTCCTGCACCAAAAACAAAAAACAAAACAAAAAAACAAAGAGAAACGGTTAAGCAGCCAATACCAGAGATAAAATCAATCATATAAAAACTGGTTAATCAAAAAGAAGAAGGGGGTGGGGAGGGAAAAGGAAAGGAAGAAAGATGAAACAAAGAGCATATAGTACGAATAAAGAGAAAATAGCAAAACTGTAGAGATAAATCCAATAACATGAGTAAATACATTAAATGTAAATGGACTAATCACTCCAATTAAAGAGATTGGTAGATTGAAAGAAAAATCAAGAAACAGCTATCTGCCACCTGCAAGAAATTCATTTTAAATATAAGGCCCAGGTAGGTTAAAATGTAAACAATGGAAACCACAAACTCCACGTGTATTAGGATGGCTAAAATTTAAAAACTGACAAAACCAACTGTAGACAAAGATGCAGAACAACTGGAACTTCTGCATGTTGCTGGTGAGAATGTAAAATAGTACAACCACTTTGAAAAACAGCTTAGCAGTTTCTTTTAAAGTTAAGTATATGTTTACCATCAATCCTACTCCTAGGTACTTATCAAGTGAACACTTATGTCCACCTGTATATAATTGTATACAGCAGCTTTATTCATAATCACCCAAAGCTGGAAATGACCTATATGTCCTTCAACAGATGATGGTAAATAAACTATGTAACATTCACACAATAGGTAATGACTCAACAATAAAATGGAACAAGCTATTGATTCATGCAACAATATGGATAGATCTTAAATCTACTTTAAGAAAGAAAAAAAGCCAAACCCAAAAGGCTACATTCTGTTTGCATGACATACTAGGGAAGAGAAATGACCAGGCCAAAAAGACCAGTAATTACTAAGGATAGGGGGTAAGAAAGGAGTCTGATTATAGTGAGGCAGCATGAAGGTATTTGGGGAGTCAAGAAATTGTCTAGGATTATAGTGTGGTGTTGGGATATATGACTCCAGGCATGTCAAAACTCATAGAACTGTACATCTCAAGGAGTGAAAATCAACCAGAATGGCAGAGGTGTTCAGGAAGTGATACAGACTATGGCAAATGTATCTGACTGTATTACAAATATACGACATCACCACACTCTAAAGAGTAGGAAAGAAAAGAGTTGGCCTAAGTGTTTTGCCTGGATACTGTGGGGCTACAGATGAAAAGTGTCACATATGAATTCTGCACTCTATTTGGTAAATGTGTTTCTCACAAACGTGTGGGTTAGCAATCCTGAAGACACATTGCCTGTATAGTAGGGTGGAGAAAACAATATACTGTAGATGATAAGATCCAAATAAAGATACTGTGGTTAATGTGAGCCAGAGAAGTTACAACTAAGTAAAGAAAAAAAAATGCCAGAATGAACACACAGTGCTGGATTGGGGTCACAGGTATTAGTATGAAATCATGTTTCCTTTTAAGAGATAGATATAGAAAGATAGGAAGAAAGGTAGGTATGTAAATAGGTAGGTACATGCATACACGGGTGTGCACATACATGGGTGAGTATATGTTTATATATTTTCTAGCTCTGTCCATTGAGAGGGCCCAGTGTCATCCTATATTGGATCCTGGAACAGAAAAAGGACATCAGTGGAATCTGAATAAAGTTCGTAGTTTAGTTATTGTATTGTATTAATGTTAACTTCTTATTTTTGATAATTGCACCATGGTTATATAAGATGTTAAAGTTAGAGGAACTCTCTGCACTACCTTTGCAATTGTCCTGTATGTCTAAAATTATTTGAAATTTTTAAATGTCTATTTATATTGAGAGAGAGAGGGACAGAGCACAAGTCAGGGAGGGGCAGAGAGAGAGAGGGAGACACAGAATCTGAACCAGGCCCCAGGCTCTGAACTTCAGCACAGAGCCTGTTGCGGGGCTCAAACCCACGAACCGCAAGATCATGACCTGAGCTGAAGTCGGATGCTCAATTGACCGAGCCACCTAGGCGCCCCTAAAATTACTCTAAAATAAGTTAACAAGAGACATAGTTCAATTAAGAAAATGAAAAGGCAAGCCATTAAATGAGAGGAAATATTCCTAAAATACTTATCTTATAAAGAACTCATACCTAGTGTTGGACAAAAATTCCCACCACTTCATAGAACACAACTTGATTTTAAAAGAACGGTTAAGATGTGAATAGTTGCTTCACCAAAGAAGATATGAATGACAAGTAACCACATTTAAAGATGCTCAACATCATTAGCTGTTACAGAAATATAAATTTCACCACGGGGTCCACTATACACTAACTACAGGTAAAGAAACTGACCATACAAGTTTTGACAAGGATGTGGAGCACCTGGGACTCTCAGACATTGCTGTGGGGATGGGAAATGCCACAGCCTCTCTAGGAAAGAATTTGGTAGTTGCATATAAAGTTAAACATACACTTATACGGCCCAATAATCTTACTTCCAAGTATTTATCCAAGAGAAACAAAAACATACGTTCACCCAAGGACTTGAACCCAAATGTTCATAGGTTCATAGGGATGGAATGTGAGTAATGGTCAAACGGAACATTTGCATTAACTCCAATATTGCAATGTTTAACAAAAAATTTTTGTGTACCGCTTATACAATTAAAACTGAATTTAAAAGATAGCTTGTGCTTGGTAGCTAGTGTTTAGTTTTTTTCTGTCACCTGATGGGTCTGTCTGCCCCACAAGCAGGTGAGCTCCTTGAGGGCAGGGACAGGTGGGTTTTTCCCAGAGAGCCCCTCGGGCCCACAGCACAAGGCCCAGGTTTTTCCGTCCCTCCTGTCTGGCGCCCCCTGGTGGTGATGCTGAGCAGCCGCTGCCTCTTCTGATGCCCGCTGGCCTGAGCAGGCTGCAAAAGGTGCTCCCGGCATGCCCATAGCTGGGGCTGGGGTCTTGCAGCTGGTGGATGGGCCTCAGGGACCAGCTACTGTTGGATATGTGGCCCCGATATCCCTTCTAGGATGGCCTATAGGCAGAGGGTGTTTGAGCAAGGCCAGAGCAGGTCCTATTCCTGCCTGAGTTTTAGCCCCTGTTCTTAGTCCCTGACTCGGCCCTTCCCTAGGCAGGACCAATCGAGCACAGGAGTGGGGGCAGGGCCTCAGAATGGATCCCTATAGACAGAAATCCTCTGAGAGGGCACCTCACCTAACTGGGGCTCTGCAACGGCTCTGGCTGCCTGGAACCATACACCGCTCTCATGCGGCCGGTGACTCAGCTCTGCATGGGGCTGGGGTCAGAGCTCAGTCTCTGCCCAGAGTCAGAGGTCAGCCTGCGATCTATTTGGGGTCTGGGTTAGACCAGGGCTGAGACTCAAAAGAGGGGGGTCAAGGTCAGAGCTGAGTTTGGAGGCTTGGTCAGGGCTCAATCTCTGGTTAGGGGTCAGGAACAAAACCAAGGCTGAGAATTCTTGGGGTACCACTAATAACGATGCTTAGATTCTTTGGGTTCTGAATGGTAAATCGGTTTTGGTTACGAGGCTTTGAGGTCAATTTCACAATCCCAACGTGATTTCTCTGCCCAATAGAAATTATGGCCCCTCAGGAGCACCTACTAAATGGGGAGCAGGGTGGGGTGGGGCAGGGTGAGGTGTGGATGGGCAGGGGTGCGGGAAGTGCTCTGGCCGTCAGCCAGGCAACATGAGAACAATGTGACACTTTGTTTTCCTCCAACCAAAGAAGGTGCTTTGATTTGTGCATGGATAACTTATTTCTTTATAAACTTTAAACTTCACCACAGACTTTGCCCTCCTTCTCCTCAGGCAGGCTTTCTCTAGCCAGGCCTGACGAGAGGGGCTGCCTGGGAGGGAGACAGACCCAGCTGTCCCTGGCACGCACCCAGCATGGATAATTGTCCTTATTTTGTAGAAGGGGAAACTGAGGGGCTCCAGGCTGCACGGGAAATTGTCTTCTGAGCTGGGACTGGGATTCAGGTCTCCAGGTTCCCAGCCCCAGGTGCTGCCTGTGCTCCAAGTTGCACACTGTAATTCACCGTACGATTCTGATTCAAATGTTTGGTGGCTTTTTTTTTAAGTTTATTCATTTATTATTTCTGAGGGAGAGAGCATGAGTGGGGGGAGGGGCAGAGAGAGAGAGGGAGACACAAAATCCGAAGCAGGCTCCGGGCTCTGAGCTGTCAGCACAGAGCCCGATGCAGGGCTCAAACCCATGAACCGTGAATCATCACCTGAGCTGAAGTCGGACACTTAACCGACTGAGTCACCCAGGTGCCCCTTTGGTTGCTTATTTAGGTGTTGAGGAGGTCGTGACACACAGGAAGTTGCTGGAAGCAGAGCCCCAAGCTCTGTGAGAGCATCCTGAGGAAAGATGCCCATCCAGTGCTCTCCCCAGTGACAGGGGAAAGCAGGGCTGCACCCCAGGCACACCCCCACCTTGCACCCACTCCCTGCACTTTCTGGATGAGGCAAAACACCACCTCCAGGCAGAGGAGTGATTGATCCCTCAGCTAGTCCACTGTCCTCACAGGTGGGGAGACTGAAGCCCAAAGAGGACAGAAGACCTCCCCAGAGTCACACAGCCAATCAGAAGCAAACCAGGGGTCAACTTGGCCAGCCACTCACTCCTCCCAGAGCAATGGGAGAAGGGACAGTATCTACAAAGCGTGGCCCTGGATCTGGCGGGGATGGAGCTGAGATGTTAGGGCTGGGCACTGAGGAGGGGGCAGTGGAGGGCTGCAGGAATGGGGGTCAGAGGGTTGGAGGCCGCCATGGCAGTTGGGATCTGTGCCGCACCAAGCTCTGCATGGCTGCAGTGTGGCCAGTGGTCAGGAGGAGGTAAGAGTGGCCGGGGAGAAACCAATGGTGGTAGTTCCCCACCATAAATGACCTCCTGCCACATGTAGCAACATGGACGAGTCTCAGAAGCAAAGATGGAGGGAAATCCCAGAAAACTAATCTACGATATGCTACTATTGTTATAAAGTTCAAAAAGAGGAACTTTGAACAATAGATTGATTAGACATCTATGCATGCATGATTTAAAAAAAAACACCTTTTATTTAAGCAGAGATAAGAAACAGAAAATTCAGAGGAGAATAGATCCTTCTCGGGGGTCTTCCTGGAATAGGAAGGTGCTCATAGCTGAATGCAAATTACTGGAAATGTTCTAGTTCTTGGGGTGAGTGATGGGGTTGAGGGGGTCTGCTATATTATGAAACTTTATCCTTTACCTCTGTAATAACTGATAGTTCTCTAGAGCTTACTATGCGCAGACCCTTTAATAAGCACATCACGTACATGAGCTCATTTAATGCTCCCAACAGCTCTATGGGGGGGGGGTCCCCTTTTTACAGATGAGGAAACTGAGGCACTGGTGATTTGTTGGAGACATGAGACTCCGGATTCTAACCTAGACAGTCTGATTCCAAAGCCCATGGTCCAAACCACTCCAGCAAGCTACATATATTTTATTGTGTAAGTATGTTATTTTTTTAATGCAATTAAAAGTTTAAAGTGTCCCGGGAGAGGCAGGAAAGGAGGCTGCCACTGTGGTCCAAGTAGATGTCCCCACCTGCTCTCCCCTCCCCAGATAAAATCCCTCCCCTCCCTGCCTTCTCCCCTCCTCTCTCCTCCCCCATTCTCTCTACCTACTCAGCCACCCCTTTTCTCTGGGCACCTAGCACTGATGATCCTGTGCTTTTGGTTGCACACCAGGGTGGCCTGGTGTAGTCAAGACAGTGGGGCTGAGCCTGGAAGACACACAGGGAGAGCAGCTCTGGTCCCCTGCTCCTCACGCCTCCTTCAGAGGTGCTGAGCCGTGGGTGGGTACAGGAAGTGCCGATGCTCAGTTATGATCAGAGGGGGAAGCTGCCCTTGTGGTAGGAGAGGGTGGTGAGTTCAAGAAGGGCCCAGATGGCCCCCCAGGGCCTTCTTCTGGCCTCTCCCTGCAGCTCAGTCCTCACCCTCCCCACCCAAACCAGCTTGGTCCCACCCAGACCCCTTATTTATAAACCATATGTCCCTGTGTCCTTGCCCGCGTCTACTGTTTGTCCAAGGCTTCAGCTGCTTCCCTTGATAACCCAAGGTCCTGGGGAACTGGGAGGAGCCCAGGGCAAGCAGAGTTCAGGGATGCCCAGCTGGCCCCTTCCCTCTGCTCAGGAAACTTCAGGCCCCCCCCCCCCCCATGGCCGGTTCAGGGCTTGATGCATTGAACTTGCTCAAAAATTGGTAGCTGTCCCCATTTAGAAATCTAATTTCCATTGTTGCCCCCAGAAGCAATTCCAGATTGCTTGGCCAAACACTTCAAAGTCAACTGAGGAAATTTAGGCCCAGAATGGGGGTGGGGGTGGGGTGGGCATCACCGGCCCTCACTCACACAGCAAGGCAGTTTGAAGCTCTCTCTACTTCATCACACTGCCTGTCCACCTGAACAGTATGGAGAAAGGGAAAGAACTTGGGCCTGGACCAGGGTCTGAATCCTGACTGTCCTTTCTAGCTGTGCAATTTTGAATCGGCTGCCTAACCTCTCTGATTTACAATTTCTTCATCTATAAAATGTAAGCATTGTCTGTTTTGTTCAATAGGTACCCAGAATAGTGCTTGACACCCAGTAGGAGCTCAGTGAATATTTCTCCGGAGAATCAACAGGTGAATCCCTACCTCTCAGCTCATTTATGAGCACCAAGCAAAGCAATATATGGGAGTTTCCCGTGGAGTGTCAGACACAGCAGGATCACAAATGGGGTTCCTTTTGCCTCTTGCCTGATCACTCAGAGGGCTCCAGCCTCCCTTCTGACCCCAGCCCAGGATCCCAGTCTCCAAAGCCTAGATCCATCTTGAAGCTCTCAGGCACCGAGAGCCCCAGCCTAAGGAGTCTGCCAGCACCCCAGGCTGGCCTCCTCTCCAACAGCCCCTCCAGCACATTCTCCCCAAGCCCCTGCCCGCCCCATGGCCCCTCAGCTGCCTGGGGAAACAGCGTCCCTGACTGCCCCTTGGGGTCCAGCCTGCAAGCCCTCATCCCCTGGACACCCCTTCCCTCCCTTCCCCTTTGTTCTGGGAATGCTTTCCTCCCCCCTGTAACTGTGGAGGGGCACAGCTGGGTCAGCTAAGGGCACTGGGATCAGAGCCAGGAGCCAGGGGAGTGTGGCCACCATGCCTTGGGCACCTGCTACGCTCAGGGCACCTCTAGGGGCTGTAAAGGCCTTTGCAGACATGGGTTAGGACTGTGCCACCGGGACAGGGAAAGGCCAAAATAAGAAATGGCCTCAGAGATGAGGGTCAGAGCAAGCTCGGAACCGCAGAAAGAGCTCCAGCTCAGCCAAGAAGGCACCTCCCCCGCCACCCCAGGTGACTTCGGGGAGGCACCTTCTCTCTGGCCTCAGTTTCCCCAGCTCTTTAATGGGGATGGGGCTATAGGTGTGAGGGTTTGAGCCAATTCCCTACCACCCCTGACTGTTCTCTGGCTTCCTAGCATCATCACCCCCACACTCTCCACGTGTAGAAATGGCTGTCCTGGGACTCCCAGCGTGGCCAGCTAAGGAGCCCCTTGCCAACCCCTCCTCACTGCATCGGGCCCCAGAATCTGCCCTGTAGGGCCCATGAGAGATTAGCAGACTGCGGGAGCTGGGCTCTGAAAATAGTCCCACCGGGAGTGCTAAGTCTTGAGAAGGGGCCTCTCTGGCTTCCCCCCGAGTTGGGTTGAGGCACCCAGATGGTGTTTCCACCTGGATGAGCGCCAGGGCGTGTGAAATGAAGGCCATGCCCCTGAGCGCTGCCACAGACCTCCTCCTCCCTCGGGCGGGGGCTGGGGTTGCACCTCAGCTAGCACAACCAGGGCTGAGCGGCTCGGGAATAGGGGCGCCTCATTGAGCCACCGCAGGCCTTCCTCCCAATGCTGTGCTGTGGAAATGCAGTGGGGGAGTGGTGCCCGGGGTCCCACAACAAGGCAGAGACACGGGCAAATGGGGTGGACAGGCAGCAGGTGTGGGAGGTCCCCCACATGCAGCACCTTCCAGAGGTGGGCTCCTGGCTGGCCGAGGGGGGATGAATCTTCCCAAGCATGCTGGAGCTTCTGAGGACAGGCCGATGGCCTCGGTCCCTATGTGTGTCTCCACGATAGAGCTAAGCAAGCACAGAGCCCGAAGGGTGCGGGGAGGGGGACATCAGGACAAGGCTGCAGAGATAAGCCAACATGTGGGGAGAGATTCCAGCTGCGAGGTCTTAAAGGCTTTTGAACCAAATCCTAGACCTGGAAGGGCTTTTCAGGACTCTCAAATGCAATCCCCATTGTGTGGATGGGAAAATTGAGGTGCAGATTGGGGGAGGGAGTCATCCAAGGTGCTGCTGCCTCAGGAAGGAGCCCCGGTGTGCCGAGCCCATCCTGACATCCCTAGATTGGCCTGTTTCTGGAGGCTCTGGATGAGCTTGGGCTCACCCCCAGCCTGTGCCACCTTTGCCCATGGCTCCAGGAGCTTGGCATGGAAACCAGCGCCAGCTGGTTACAGCACAAAGGAAGGCCAGTCAATGATTCATGGAGGCTCCTTTCCTGGGAACCTGCTGTGGCTCTACCCAGGCACCTGCCGCTGGCTCCTGTACAAGCCGCCCAGGGTGGCAGGACGAGGCAGGTGGGGATTAATCAGTGATGGGCCAGAGGAAGCCACACTGGGGAGGCAGATCCTCCCCACCCATCACCCACACTGTACACAGCCCGTCCCCAGTCCCCAGTCCTCTCCCTCGCCCACTCTTTTGTGACTCTCAACCTTTGTAATATTTCCGACTCTCTTGATAACTGGTCATCTCTATCTCTCACGCACACAGGTACATGCACACTCTTATCTGCCTCTTTCCCCACCCCCACGTCCCCAGCACCCTGACTCTGAACTTAGAACATCCCTCTCCTCCTTCGTCCCTCACACCTTGTCCTCATGAGAGGTCTTAATAAACTCAACCATCCTGAGGATTTAAATAGCAGAATCTGGAAGCTGCAGGGCCCTCAGAAATAATGCCCAGGCTAACATTTACTACATGTTCTATAGAAAACCAGTTCTCCAAAACAGTAATACAAGTTACTTCCAAGTCACTTCCAAATAAGTTTGGTGAACACTGGCTTAAAGAAGTGAATTTTTAATTGCAGACCTTGTCAGAGCCTCTACTATAATTTCTATGATGAGTGATACGGTCTCTAAACTTAACCTAATCACCATGAAAACCAGTCAACAGCTCCAGGAGCTGGGGTTCCCATTCTGCAAGGACCAGTGGGAACAGGTGATCCATCTAAGCTCAGGTGCCCTACCTAACCATTCACTCAGGCCTGGGTCAGGCATGTGGATAGCACCAGCTGGTAAAATCCCCATGGCCACTAAATTCTGTTTCAAATCTAGCTCTCTAGGATTTCTCCTTTTCCATTTCCAGAAAATCTCAAGGGCAGCCTGAGGTGACTTCACATTTAGGGAGAAGGAGGGAAATGGATGGGGAGCTAGGAGCCCTCGGAATTTTCTAGAACTACAGAATCAGGCCCCATGGAGGCCTTCCTAGGCTTGGTGTCTCTAGGTCCCACATTCCTGGAGGCAGATGCAGCTGATCCTCCCAGTCCGGGAGGTCACTGCCAGCAGCGGAAATTCTTGGAGTTCGTCTCAGATGGAAGGTGCCGCTGGCCCATCAGTCACGATCCAGGCGCATCAGTGACTCCTGGAACTTCACGAACAGTTTAACAGAGCCATCCTCTCCCGAGAGCCCAGGAATCTTCTCGCGGGGCATGGAAAAGAGGCACCTCTTCGGGTCTGCAGAGAAGCCAACAGCAGAGAGGAGTGAAGTCAGGCAGGAGACAAAAAGATCCGGGTGTCCAGAGGCCCGGGGAATGCCTGCACCCCCGTCTCTGTGAGACCCAGAAATGAGGGTGGAGGCGGGAAATCATAAATGCTTATTCCAGGGTTGCAGGTGCCCACTTGACAGCTGGCACAGGCCCGATGGCCAGCTGAGATTAAGGGGCTGTGTGCCCTAGGACTGCAGGAGAGGCTGCCTCCAAAGCCAGCCTTGGTCAATGACCTGAGCCAGCGAGGCACGAACCCAGCTCCACCCTCACCACACCTTCTTCAGCATGGAACTCACCTCCCAGTGTCTGGCTTCCCAAGGAATGTCTGCTGAGGAAACATGTTATGTGAAAATAGAGGTTGCCAGTATTCTTATCAAATGTATAATTTATTATGCATTTCTCACCGAAAAAATAGTTCTCACTCACACACACACACACACACACACACACACACAGAAAAAGAAAAGCCCACCACGGAACCTGCTCTCTAATCTATCCAAGCAAGCAGCCCTGATTCAGGGAGGGAAAGGGGGGTGGGGATGGCCTCTACCACACTCCCAGGAACTTGCTTTTCCCAGCAGGCAGTTCGACATCCACTGCCGGGAATCCAGCAGACACCCGTCCACTCTGCCAGCCTGCTTACGGTGCCCCTCGTATTGTTCAAAATCTCAAGCTCCATTTAAGGGAGGTTTCCTAGGAGTTCAAACAAATAGCAAAAGTTGTGAGTTGGTCCCGTCATCACCTGGCATTGTAGCCTGCAGCGTCCAGGAGGGCCTGTAGCAGGTTCCTCGGGCAACGAGACCTTCCCGGTCCCTGCCGACATCACTGTCCCTCACGCACACACCAAAGTGATATTCAGAATACGTGGACGCCCTCGACGGGCAGCTTTAAACTTAGGTGATTACAAGTAAGTTTCTTGGTGTGGTGCGTCTCATTCGTTTGGCTTTTCTGTGGTGAGTTCCTTAAAGGCATATGTTATTTCTATTTATGTTGCATTACATGAAAAACAGAAGTTAAAAAAACCAACCTTGTGTTAAATAAGATGCCAGGGGCATATTGGCCCCTTCTAGAATGTTCCAGACTGCTATGAATGGTAGGCTGCCCTCCTTGAGACCTTTTGCATTTTTGTGAATTTGGGGGGTTTGCTTTTGGGAGGGGATTAGACTCATTCATTGAATTCTTTGAGAGTCTCTCTTTCTCTCTCCTCCCTTCCTTCCTCCTTCCCTTTCATTTTTCTCCTCAAAGACAATACCGTTCTCCCTCCAAGTTATAGATCTATTTGCTTATTCAGTAGCTTGTAGAACTATATATGCCAGTTCCCCCTTAATGAACCCAAGCCAGGCCAGCCTTTTCGAGCTGATGTTCTCCGTGGGATCAGGCTGGCTTTTGGCAAGCCAAGTATAGTAGTATCTGGTGGACACGGCTGCAGGCTGAGGACATTCCTCCAGCCTTTGACTATGTTGCAGGGATCGATTGTGGGCTAGGCTGCGGGAGCTGGCTGAGCACTGGGTCTGTGCACTTAAACAAAGCCATGCCCTCCCATGAGTGAGAATTGCTGCGAAGGTTCTTAGGACAGATCAGAGGACGACTCCAAATGTAGTGCTCTTACAGGAGTGAATTCTCTCTCTCTCTCTCTCTCTCTCTCACACACACACACACACACACACACTTTCTAACTTAGACTCTGGACCTCTGTGTATATGAGCTGCATATCTCTCTCTTCACTAAAGGTGATACGCAAAGTATGTAACAGCCACACGTGGTAATCCACCAGAACTACCCCACAACTTCAGTGCTAGATAGGGTCCTTGAGGCCCCCTGCTGACAGGTTAACCTTTTAAGTGCTGGGTTATGGAGAGGTCCAAGGGAGACTAGGGATGCGAGAAGGCGCAGGGTGGTCAGAGAAGCCAGACGTGAGGGGGGATACATGGGGAGCTCGGAATAGATGAAAGCATTCTGATATTTAAGAAGTGCTGAGACCTCACCTACCATATGGCTGAAGATGTTTGTCCCCCCACCTCGTTCCCCAGCAATACACTGGGAAAGACAGAAAAAGAAGCAAAATCCTATATGCAGAGGAGGTGATTTTATCGGAATGAAGCAGAGTCACCTGAGCAGAATGAGCTCATTAATATTTCTGGGTACACTTCACCAGTGGTTTCTCTGCACCCCAGAGCCCAAAGTGTTGGTGAGAACCAACTGTCACTTGAGGTCTGGGGATGATGTCCCCATAGGCAAAAGCCTCCCCTGCCTTTCCCGCCTCCAGAATTGCCCGCTTTTCAGCACTAAGGGAAGGACAGTAAACATCACCACCTGTGGGTCCTCAGCCCCTAAGAATTGCCCCACCCTGGCCCCCAGCTCACAGCAAATTCCATTCATCGTCTTCATTGTATTCTAAACCTAAAGAAAACAAGGCATCATGCCCAGCAGCTCGTCCATAAAACATTAATCACTATCCCCCTCCTTGAGAGGCTCCTGACCAGTGAAGGTGTAACCTCCAGGAGTGATGGAAAAATCCTAATGGGTCAGCACATGGCCTGGCCACGCCAAGGGAAGGGGCCCCTGGCATCAGTTCCTCCAGTGCTTTTCCAGACCAGCCCCTGGCTTTGGTTCCAGGGATGCTGCAGACCAGCCTGAGAACCCCCAAAGGGAGAGAATCGTCCATGCGTCTACCAGTTCCCCAAAACGGACCACGGTACTTGGGTCCAAGAGGCAAATGGCTGCCTTGAGCCACCCACACCCTGTCATTGGGCCCTCTTTGAGCCCATGTGAGCTTTTGAGATGGATAATGACACTGGGATCAGGGCCTGAGTCACAGGCCTCCAGCCCCATCGAGACTTCATGGCACTATGTCTGACCAGTTGCTACTGACCCCAATTCAGAGAAGCTTTCGGGATCAATTCTTCTCCCATAGACTATTCAGTGCCCCTCCAGGGTCTGGAAAGAGGAGTCCCTTTGATTCCTGGAGGAGAAAGGGAAATATCAAAAGGGAGCTGTGGGTCTATAAAGATCCCATATTCCTGGATATTTAGAAACCCAGAATGGATCGACCCTGTGCTTGAGGTCATATATATGTGTAGCATAAAGGCAACCTCGGGTTGATCTGACCATTCATCACAGGCCGCTGGCTGATGTTCCCTCAGAAGGGCTTTGGAAAACTATGCAATCCAGGCCAGGACTCCTTGGCCTCAGGACTGGTGGGGCAATTGTGGAACCACAACGTTTTGCTCTTGTGAGTTTAATGAAGGGACAAATATTCTAGGACTCAATGGCGGCCACATTACATCCTGCTTCCCTCTGGGCCAAGTGCAGAGGGCACACCCTTCGGGGCCCACTGAGCCACCTCTGCATGCAAGTCTCTGTCGGATCATGGGGGAGTCCAGTGGAGGAAGCCATCTGTTGCCTAGTCTCAGCAGGGACGCGGCTGAAGGGGTGTGATAAATGCTCCCCACCAAAGCACTTCACGTGTGTGGTCACCTGAATGCTCAGCAGCCAGGGACAAAGGCTGAGTCATGGAATCTTCTAGGAAAGTTACTCTCTCCACTAAAGTTTGATGAAGAAAACAGACCAGGGCTCTGGTGGCCTCACTCCAGTTCCAGGTCTTTACCTTTTTTTCTGTGCTGGGCTGGACAGAACATAGGTAGAACAAAGTGGGGATGACCCTTGGGAGTCAGGGGTGCCTGAAGCACTGAACCCATGGACTGGAAGAAGAGAGGAAGTCCAGGACAGCCTGGCCCCAAAGTTTTTGCCCCTAGGCCTGAAAGGGCATCTGAGGCTCCTTCATAGTGCATCATTTTCCCTCAGGGTACAGCATTGCCCTTCCCCTTCTCATATTCTCTGGTGGGAGAGGGTAACCTCTGAACAAGCAAGTTTATCAGACATTTTCCTCCAGATAGAGAGGCAGTCAGGCCTAGGGGCATTTGGGGAGGCTGAGATAGGCCCAATGCCAGGGGAGCTGCCTGGGGCCTGGTGGTGCCCATGTGTCTCAAGCAGACACCATGTCCAACTGGCTCCAAAACGAAATGTACTCTTGTTGGTGCTGGAGTCCCTTCAGCCGGCCATTCTCCTTCCTGCTTCTCCCTCTCAACATCCTGCAGGCAGAGGAAAACTGGCTGCCTTCCTGGCCCAGAGATAAGCTTCATGGAAGGTCATGACAAAACAGGCCAGCACCACATAGTGGAGGAAACTTTGAAACCAGAAGCCAATCGTCGGAACCAGGCAGAGCATATTCAAATCCCAATTCTGCCACCAATCTGCTGTGTGGCCTTGGGTGAATCATTTTTATCTTCAGGGGCCTCAGTGGCCTCTGTAAATGGAGGCAGGCAGTCATCTCTACCTTCCGAGGATGGTATAAAGATTAGAAAGACTGTACGTGAAGACTCGGAGAAGTTTCTCACACACGGGAAGTGCTCACGAAATACCAGTGCCCTGATCTCTTCTTTAGGCGCTGTCTCTTGGCACTCGGGTTGTAGATGTTATCACTAATTGATCATCCCTAAGCAAGGCCCTGACCTAGATGGTGGGGGTGGTGAAGGAAGACCAGGGATTGAGGTGGGGGTGGCCAGGGCCCAGAGTGGGGACTGAGAGGGCTTCTCACCTGGGAAGATGGGTCAAGATAAGGAGACAAGCCAAGGAGGGCTGTGAGAGATAGCCTTGGCACACCCTCACAGGCGGGCCTGGGTTGCACTGGGCTAGCCCATATTGTGTTTTCATAGTGTAACCATCACCCTCCACTCACACCAGCCTGGGAGGTACAGGGGCACTTTGCTGACACAGCACAGATGTCCCTCACAGGGGCCCAGTAAACACTGGAAGAAAGCCTGTTCCAACAGTACTGACTCAGCCGTCACTGGGGTGACCTAGCCCCTGGCCCTGCCTAGACACCCTTGCATTACCGTCAGCCAGGCCTCCACCAGAGGGAGGCAGGAGCCACGTGTCTCCCAGGAACAGTGCTGGGATGCCAGGACCTTCGCAGACACCCCTCCCCTGATCAGCCCACACCTCTGGCCTGATGAGATAGCTAGATGGTTCAAGATAGAGACTTGCAGATTCTAGGCCTTTGTGGGAGATACAAGCCCGCTAATTGGAATAGGGCCTGTTCCCTATTATGGGACCCTCAGTTTCCCAATATAGTCCCTGCTTTGAGAAACCAGCCCTAAGTGTGGATGCAGGGGGCAGGGAGGTGGGTATCAGGGGTCTGTGTCCAAGTCTCAGCCTGACACAGACATGTCCTGTAAGTTTGGGGCACGTCTCACTGAGTATCCATCTCCCTTTCTGCCAACTAAGGACAGCCACACCTGCTGTGCCCCCAACACTGAGAGAGGCCTCCAGCAGGAAGGGGTTTTGTGAGTCCCAGAGGGCCCACAGCAGCCTCGGGGCTACATGAGGACAGATGAAAAAGGCATAGACAGAGGGGGCTTTTCCTGGTTCCCTATCCGCCTCTGGGCAGAGGCCGGCCCGCTCTGACCTCTCCTCTCTTCTGCCTCAGGGAGACACCTTGGGTATCTGACTAAAGCCACATACTTCTCCACAGGAAAACGCACATCCTCACTGAGTGCGGCACATGCTTTACGGGAGCTGAAAAGCCCACAAGGCCTCAGGGACTAGGTTGCCCCTCCCTCTTAGCTGCCACAGGTCACCACCCTTCACCAGCCAGCTGTGTCTCGCCTGTGCCGGGCACAGCCTCACGCGGTCCTGATGGCTGAGCTCCCGGCAAAACCTTGCGTCCCATTACCCAACACAGGAGTGGCTGGGGCCAGAAATGTGAGTGAAGGGACAGAGGGAGGGACAGCTGAGCAGCCCCTGGTGCTCCCTGGGGAGGACTAGTGCTTGGAGGAGGGCAGAGGGGCAGATGGCGCTATCACACTTGAGTCCTTTCACGCTCCATAAGCAAAAGTGGTCCCTATCGGGGGCAGGACCCTGTGTTGTTCAGACAGTCCTGTGAGTCCTGTGTCCAGCCGCTGAGAGCAGAGACCCTCGGGGCAAGAGGGCAAGCAGTGGCTCCTCCCACCCAGTCTGAGTCCCTAAAGCGGGCATCGATCTCCTCTCAGACCCAGAGACCCCATGTGAGGAACACGGTACCAAAAGAAGAAAAACTACAGGAAGGCTAGATGACCTTATAAGTCATTTTCCTTTATTTTCTTAACATATAATGAGATTCCAATTCCAAAGAGACATATATGCAGAGCAGACAGATGCAGGGTCTGGTATGCAGCAGTGAGAACCAGGCAGAAAGTGGGTCTGCCCCCTCTCCCCTCCAGCACAGCCCTTGCCCCTCCTGGCTTCTAACCACTGCCCAGGCAGAAACCGAGCCGCTGGGACTAAGTGGGGTCACTCTCACGGTCCAGGGAGTAGCCAGAGACATGGCCCTGGTTGCCAGGCCTGGCCAAATCATTAACTAGCTGTGGGACCTCGGGCCTCAGTTTCCTTATCTGTTAAATGGGCTAGAAGCCCCTGCTAGGGAATGAATGGCATGTGTAGATGTTGTGATGTGTCGGTGACCGTTAAGGGTCACCTGGTTGTCCTGCTGCTTCCAGATAATCTGCAGATTGAGTCACTTGGGTTTTGTCACCATCGCGGCTACAGGCGCATGCCGGGGGACCTGCTCTGGCCCTGATGGGATTGAAGAGCCCAGGTAGATAGCTGTCCCTGAAGCAGACCCTGCACTCTGAACTGTCTTTGGGCTGCACTGGTAGCTACATCATCAGGCCAAGGCTGACCGTCCCCTCCAGGTAACTGACAAGGGAAGGCTGTGCCTGGGGTCACACAGTGAGCCTGTACAGGTCACCTGGCTGCCCAAATGCCTCCAACCAGGAGTTCAGCAATAAGGGTGGGCAGGGGGGGAATCTGCTCCTCCTCTCCCCTCAGCATCAGCGGAGGGCTTGGACACCTCGCTAAGCATCCAGCAAAGCCCATTGCCTGTGTGCTGATCCACGCCACGGTCATCTGTCCTCAGGCTCGGGGCTTCAGATGACCAACTGCTCTTTAATACACACGCCTGCATAAGCATGAGCTGTGTCTACACCGGCAGGAGGAGGTGGAGAACCAAACAGTGGTCAAGATGATGCAGTGATAGGTGGGAAAGGTCAACTAAATCTGAGTGAAGAACACGGGTATTCCTCCTTTGCATCCCCGCCGGCCTGGTTCCGGATAGCAGACCCTGTCCCCACTGTGTGGGGGTCAGCCCTGCTCCCGCGTGAGCCTTTTTCACGCCCTGGACTGTCTCTGCTGTGAAACACGTATGTGTATGTCCATGTGTTCACACAGATGTATACTATAGCTACACCCTTGGGAAAGAACCAGGGCAAGTGGAAGAGGAGCTTCTCCGTACATCTTCTAGAACCCACGGAGTATCTACACTTACAGAATAGAGAGGCCTCAGGCCCATATAGCTCTCCCTGACCCTGCCACTTTACAGATGGGGTCACTGAGGCCCCAAGATATGGACGATCCCAAGGTCGTACAGCGAGTGTGGGGGTGCAGGTGGAGCTGGAAACAAGCCAAACTGCAAGAATGAAGCCTGCGTGCCACTTGCCCCCCTACCACTGCACCTCCCGGGATCTCTTCCCCTCAAAGCGCCCTGGGGGACAGAGTGCACATTCGGGAAGAAGGAGGGCCATGCCCAAAGGCACAAAGCAATAACGGTGGTGCCCCAGACACCTGCAGCAGGTGAGCTGTTGAGCAACTCTGGGATGAGAGGGACTTTCTGGCATACCTTCCGTCACACTCTGAAGGGACAGCTTAGCAGAGTGGGTCCCTCTCTTTCACTTCCTCCGTGACTTCAAGGGAGTGAGTGGTTGGTACATCTTGGTCCCCAGGAAGCCCAGAGGCCAGGAAACAGAGAAAGAGAAAGAAAGTGATAGAAACAGCCCCAAATCAGGCTTGACCACGCAGTTCTGGAGGATCTTTGGGAAGCGACGGTGGCCAGCCTGTCAGAGTGTCTGCAACATGGATTTCACCCCTCCCCGCCCTCCGCCCGCCCCTGCCCCGCCCCCGCGTGGGTGCCGGGGCCAGGGCCTCTCTATTTGGGCTTCATCTCCACCCTGGAGTTGATGTCGTCGCCATCCAGGTCATACTCCTCCACCTGGCCGCTGGTCCACACCTTCACGCGGTCCGTGAGGTCGCTGCTGCGTGGGGCCAGGATGAAGTCGTAGATGAGCACAGCCAGGGCTCCCCCGATGAACGGCCCCACCCAGAAAATCTAGGAACAGAGCGGGCATGCTCAGACGATGTCCACTGAAAACCTCCCTGAGTCCCCCTCCCCCACCACCCCATTGCATGGGTTCTGTCCCACCCACCCGGTGCCTGGGTTTAGAGTCAGGGGGCATTGAACCCCAACATCCTGATCCCAGTGCCCCCAGAGCTGGCCCAAGCCAGGACTGTGGCAGCGGGCATCTCCTTGCCTTTATGTGCCCCAGCTCAGGCTGCCTGGTGTGACCAGCCCAGCCCCTTCTTCAGGGTGGCCACGGCCCCACCCTCCCCAGCTTTGGAAGGGCCACCGAACGTCTAGGTTGATAAAACGTTGGCCTGAGACAGAAGCATCCACAGTAAGAACAGCTGCAACCACTGAGTTTCGACTCTGTGCTAAGCTCAACCTATAGGTGGTGAGGCCACTTGTCCCAGGGCCACCGCCAGTAGGGGCGCTACCATGCCCCGATTCACCGCTCAGGAAATGCAGGCACCCCGAGGGCCAGCAGCCTGCCCCAGGCACCCTGAATGGGAAAGGGCCGTGCTCTCCACCGCACTGCTGGAATGCTGCCAGGCAGCAGCAGGTCTGAGGTCTGACCCCACCACCCCCATGTCAGGCCTTGGTCTTCTAATTTCCTTGGCCCCGTCTGTCTCCCACAGCCTCTGTGATGGGAGAGGACCCTGCAGGGTGCGGTTGGAACTACCAAAGCCTCCCTCCACCCCCCAGGGGATGTTGAGACCCCTTACCCAGTGGTCCTTGAAGTTATGAGTGATCACTGACGAGCCAAAGGACCGGGCGGGGTTAATGCCGCAGCCCGTGTAGTCGATCTGCAAGGGGAAGGGCAGGGAGGCAGAACGGGGAGAGCCAGAGAAACAGAGACGGAGGGAGAGGAGGAGAGGCAGTGACACAGAGAGAGAAAACAGGGAGCTGACAATGAGGCTCAGAAAGAGAGGGGCACACTGACCCAGAAAGATGGTCAGGGGGTCCCTGGGCTGCCCTCTCCTGAGCAGGACCCTATCCCCAGCCCCATAGAGCTGATCGTCCCACCCCTCTACCCATGAGAGAGTACCCCAACCACCTCTGCCTGGCCCTGCTCTCTCCACCCCCACCCTCACCCAGCAAGACCCCATACTCACCGCCAGCAGATGTCCCAGGGCCACAGAGAGGCCGATGGCGAGGGGGCCGGAGCCCCCGAGATCACGGCGCCTCCTGTCGGTGGTGGCCAGCACGCACAGCACCAGCTGCAGGGTGCCGATGATTTCGATGCCCAGACCCTGGCCAGAGTTCACGCCGGGCGCCAGCTGTAGGAGAGGGGGAACAGGGAGGTTCAGTGAGCGGGCAGGGTAGGGACTCTGTCCAAGACACCCCCCTCCCAGGCCCAGGCATCTTGGTGTCCTCAAAGCCCATCACATCGGCCCCTGGCTAGGCCCAAGAAGGGACCAGGCCCCTCCCAAGAACACACTGCTGGTAGGGGACACCAGGCTTTGTCACCTTCCACGCCTTTGAGGAGGTACTCCTGGTGCATGCCTCCTCCCTGCAGCACTCTGCCTAGAGGCCAGAGAAGCCTGGGTGAGGCAGGGCAGCTGTACCCACCTCCGGCCAGCCAGAGTGCCCTGGGGTACCAGAGCCAGAGGCAAGGGGCAAGCCCCACACATGGGAGGACACGGTCAGGGATTCTCACAGAAGAGAAGCAAATGGCTGCGAGGGCTCACCTGGAGACATTGCTTCACACCCCAAAAGTCCAGAACATTCCGCCCCATCTCCTGCTGCATCTAAGACTCCCAGAGTTGAGGAGGGTCTTCTGTAGTTAGCTGGCCCCAGCTCCCTTAGTCTCTCTCCCTGTTTCCACGTCTCCCGTGCTGCCCTGCCCTGTCTCCTACCCACCCTCTGTCTGTCTCTCCGCTGGTTCTGTTTCTCTCCCATTTCTTCTCAGCCCTCCCTGCATTCCCCTCCCTTTCCCTTCTGGACCGCCCCCCCCCCCCACTCCTGGCCACATAGGCCCCGCCACCGTCGTCTGGCTGCCACTTGCTTTTGGGCCACTTTTAGAAACATGAGTCATGGAAAAAGAAGGGAATGGGAGCTGCCATGAGGTCACCAGAGCCCTCTCCCTGCAGCTGCACCAGGGAGACCCCTCCCCAGGGACCCCTGCACCCTCCCTTTAGTGGGGGTCCCAGGGGCCAGGTGCACCCACACAGGAGAACTGGGCCACGTGGGCCAAGGCCTACTGGTAAATATGCCCGGATGTGGCCACATGGGCTGCCTTCCCCTAGGGCAGGGCTGGTGTGCCCAAATTCGCCTGAACTTGAAGCCTCATCCTGGGGGCATGAGAGGGGCGTCCTCCAAAGCCAGAGGGCATTTTTACAAAACCCTAGGTGGGGGGCCCTCCTCCACCCCCACGCCCAGTTTTCTCAGCCCCACCCTGAGGCCATCTCACAAGAACAATTCTCTTCCCGCCTTTGTCCGCAGCCCTGGGTCACAGGGAAAGTGACTCACATCCCCTCCCCTGTGCTGCAGCCCCAGATCTAGGCCTTTCCTGGCCGACCCCAGAGCTGTGACCCCTCAGCCCAGCCAGCCCTGGGGGCAAGGCCCAGTTTTATTCCCATCCCTGTGTTCAGGTCCTGACTCTCCTCCTTGTGGTGCCATGGCCGTGGCCTTTCCCCAGTCTGATCCTCAGTTTTCCCATCTGTAAAACAGCTTTTCCTGCCCTCCAGAGTGGCTGGAGTTTCAAAGGCAATGGTGTGTGTTGGGGGGCGGGGTGGTCTCAGGGCATCTGGAGAGGGCTGCGAGGGACCAGGACAGTTGTGGCTTTGTTCTGGTTCGTTCTCACCTTATCCCCAGGACTGGGGGACAGCCAGAAGGGGCGGGGCCCTGCACAGGGTTGTGGAGGCCAGAGCGAGGCAGGCCCCGTGGAGGTGAGGTTGGTGTGACCGGGCCAACTCGTACAGATGCCCATCATGCTCACACCTGCCGCTGCCCTCCTGCTCGTCCTGCTCTCTCCTCTGCTGCCCAGTGCCAGTCTAACTGCTAGCTGGCGGGAGTCCTGAAACCAGGCCTGGCATGCTGATTAATGGAGCCATCGTTCTAAGTGGTTCCTGCCTCCCATACTCCCCATTCTCCACCCAGTCCATCTCCTCCCCCAGTTCTTAACCAGGTCTGAGTATCCCGGCCCCTGCTCTGCCCAAAGGCATGCCTTCTCCTGCAGCGTGAGCAGAGCAAAGGGGTCCGGTGCCATGCCCAGCACTCTTGAGTCCACAAGAAGCAGAAGGGTAGACACCTGCCCTGGGAACTCTGGGTTACACCCCCTTCCTGACCACCCAGAGCCTTTAGCTCAGAACCACATGGGTTGATGATCTTCCTCTCCCGATACCCATCACCACCACCACCAGGAAGCCTCCCCTGATTGCTTCTGTGTCTACTGGCCACTTCTTTGACCACCAACGCACTTGTGTGACTTGCGTCTGGAAAAACTTGATAATTCAGAACTGAAAAAGATAGTTAAAGGTCCGTTGAAACTTGATAGCCCGGAAAAGTAGGTAAATGGTCAAAACATGTTACTGTTCACAGCGCATTAAATTGGCAACAATTGCTTAAATAAGCCGAATCCCAGTTGGGGTCACTTGGTGTTGAAAAAAAAATATGTCTGCACATCCCCAGGTAGTTTTGCCCAGCCTAGGTTTTATAGTTCTCTGATTAAGCCCCCTTCCAAACAACAACAACAACAACACAGTTTTATGAATATAAGTATAAACAACAGAATCATCCACACATTTAACGTGAAGCATCAGAAAGATGCAAGCCCTGCATTTTCACATCAAATCCATTTCAGCCCACTGTCAAGGCCCAGTTCAGATCCCACCAGCTCCAGGAAGCTTCCTCCCATTGCCGGCTGGAATTAACTTCTGCTACTACCTACTCACGCTGGTATCCCTCCGGCCTCCTCTGTGGGGACGTCCGACCCCTGGCCCGGGGGCCTGGTGAGGACACAGTAGGGAGACCTTCCCATCTCGCTGCCCAGATCTCACAGGGGACACTTGCTGCGTAACGACAGAAGTAGCAGATGACGCTAATTTTCCAGAACTTCCATCCTCCCTAGAAGCGGCCTGGCAGGAAAGCTCTCTGGACCCAGTGCTGGTTTGTTTGCTTTCTAGCTTGGAGACCACAGGCCAGTCATTAGTTTGTGTGGGTCTAACAGGACAGCCCGTGCAAGCCTCTGTGAGAGAATGGATGAGGGGCCCGAGCCCCAGGGACGAGATAGCAGAGCCAGAATCCTTGTCCCAGCCAAGGACCCTGATGTCTACAGGCCCAGCCAAGGGACCCGGCTGTTCCCAGCTTGGACTGAGGAGCAGGCGGAAGATGGCTCTCTAGCTGCCAGTGTGTCCCAGCACCCAAGAGAGGGTGGGGGGCAGGGCTGACCTTTCTAGACATTGGGTCTCTAGAACCATCCCCACTACCCATGGACAGGCTGATCAAGGTAGCTTCCTGGGCCCAGGGCCCCAACGTGCCCTGGGCACCCTGGTGTCTCACCCTTGAAGAGCAGCAGGTGCCACGCCTGACTGCACTCTGAGCATACACTCTCGAAGAACAGGGGAGGGGAGACATCGAGGCCTGCCCTGCTCACCCACGGCCTCCAGGATGCAGCACCTACGTGAGGGGGACTCAGTGGGTCCCTCGTGTCACTCCTTCATGGATATTCCTGTGTGCGTGTTCCTCTGGGCATCCACGGCTGTGTGTGCCTCCGTATATGTCTGTATATTGGTACCTGCAGGATCTGCAGCTGACCAGATGTGTCCAGGAGTGACTCTCTCCTTCTCCTTTTCATTAGCCATTAAGAGGCTTGTTACAAAATAACTGAATGAAAGGTCTATCAGAGAGCTACATAAGTTCAAAACCGGTATGCGCCAAACAATAAATGACAGCCTAACAATAAATGACAATTGACGGAATTGTAAGGAGAATCTGATCAATCCACCAGCAGAGTGAAAGAGTTTAACCACCCTCTCTCAGAAACTGATGGACCGGAAGCCGTCAGATGATACAAATAGCACAAACAGGAAGGACTTGAGCCACATAATTAACAAGTTTGATTTAAGGAAACTATGTAAAGCCCTCCACCCCAAATTTGAGAATAGCCACTCCTTTTCGGCCCATGTGGACATTCAGACAAACTAGTCATGCATTGGCCAGTATATCTCAACTTTCCCCGAGCATCCCTATCACGCAGGGTGCTGCCTCTTACCAAGGTGGGCTCTGTGCTCTGGGGGTCTCTGTGACACGTGGCCCTGCATGCCCATGCTATGTGTCTGATGGCATTTCTGAGTGTGTAGTCCTGTCCCTTTCTATCACACAGCTACACACAGGGGCCACTACTTGGCTGGGGAAAGGGCAGGAGAAGGCAAGGAGGCCCCCGTGAGTGAGAAACAGAGTCGCAGATCTCAAAGGGCCCTCATTTGCTCCCAGAAGCCATTTCATCTTCCTGACAAGAAACAATACACAAAGCAATGGCTTCCTCCTTCCCTCCTTCCTTCTTTTCCTTACTCCAGGGCAGTCCCCCTCCTCCTGCCAGGGAAAGGAAGAGGTTCCATTGAGGAGGACTTACCCCACCTTCCTAGGATCCCAGAGCCTGAGTGGAACCTCCCAGGCTTGAGAATGTGCTCTCTACACCCACCTGTATGTGTCCCCATGTGCCACGTATGCGTGTGTGTTGAGGGGGAGGAGGTGTTGCTGAAGTGTGAACATGTGCACTTTAGAGCAGCAGAAATAGTCTAGGGCTGGGAGGCTGGCTGGGGACACAGTCCTGCCTTGGTGTGATCTCCTACACAACCTCACAACCTCAACACCTCTGTGGCCTCAGTTTTCCGTATCAGTAAAATGGAAGCAATGGCCCAGATTGTAGCCCCAGAGAGTCTCCAGGATTCCCCCCTGCCTGACATGGGACCCCTGGCCCCAGGACCTACAGTCACCCTCCCGGCCAGGATCCTGAGTGCAGGATTTCCACAGAGCCATCTGAACCGGGGTCTCAATATGACATGCTCTGGTACCCCCACACAGCCAGACTCTCCCCGAGCTGGCTGCAGGCAGATCTACGAGCACAGCCTAGTGATGGGAGCTTACCGACGTGGTGGCGGCCCCTCCCAATTAAAAATAAAAACTGCTTCTTTGCACCGAGCAGACATCTGTCTCTCTAGTTTATCCTGGTGGTGGGATTTCAGGCACTGAAAGGAGCTGCTAATGGGAACGGGGCATTTTCCAGGCTTTTCTACCATGTTTGAGTTGGGGTTTTTAACCCCACGGAACTGCAGCCCCTTGGTTACATAAAGACAGCCCCTCACTTATCCCCCTAAGCATCGCTGTGGGCACGGAGCCCCCCGCCATCCCTGGGGAGAGGCCCTGGCTGAGGGGACAATGGCCATGACAACATTTTCCTGCCCACACCTGCAATGTGTGTTGGCTCAGCCCCAGCTACTCAGGAGACCCCAGACGTCCTGGCGCTACCAGAGGGCAGGGACCCTGGCCCCCAGGGAGGCTCTGCCGGTAAGAACAGGGGTCTCCTGAGGAAGCCCCAAGCCCATCCCTGAGGCGTGGACATGGGGCATGTTTGAGCCACCTGGGGAAAGCCCTGATGGCTAATGCTGAAGGAACCCGGTGAGTGGGGCCCTGGAGAAAGTGGGGAGCACTCTCTGGGGCTGAGCTCAGGTTGGAGGGCACTACATGGAATTGGCCTGCAACGAACGAACGGCTCAAGGTGTGAGAGGGAGGCTGTGCCCCAGGGGCATGAGGGTGAGGCGAGTCCCCTCAGACTGAGGCGCTCCAGTGGGCCACATCCCCTCTGGTGGCACTGCCCCTTCAGACGAGGGTTCCCAGAGTGAGGCCTGGTTCAGGCCAGGTATTGGGGTGGGCAACAAGGGGCTGGCAGGGCTGCTCTGAGGGCCCTCTCAGGGGAAGCTGCCTCAGAATGTTCTGTGGTGAGGGAAGTCTCCACCCCAAAGCTCCTGCCTCTCTACGGCCTCCCCCTCATCTGGCTCTGGCTGGAAACGGTAATTATATGTCCCAGCTGTGGCACCACCACCCAGCCCCCAGCCCCCCTCTCTGGGCACATCCGTCTGAAAACTGGCTTCCCTTTCCCCAGCCCACCCCCAACTCTGGAGGACGTAGAGGGGCCCTCGACCCTGTAACAACTGGTGGCCAGTGCGGAGGTGGCGGTGGGGTTGGGGGGGAGACCCACAGGGAAGGGACAACCGTCCGGCTCTGCAGTTGGGGAAACTTGGGAAGAAAGTTTAGGGTTTGATGTAGCAGTTAGAAGCAGCCCCCAGGTAGCCACGCCCAGAATCAGCAGGGCCGAGAGAAGACCCCAAAGAAGGAAGGTCTGCCCTCTGCTTGAGGGCTGAATCCTGACCCTCCCACTCCCCAGAGCCACAGCCTCCCACCAAAACCCTAACCTTCATCAGCCCAGCCACACCCTGCGACTCCCAGGCCGTGCCTCCCACGGCCGCCTTGCCTGTGCTCACAGCCTGTGCTGCCCTCTCTGCCTGGAACCCCCTTTCGCTGTCTCCACATTCAGGTCCCCGTGGCGCTTCCTCCCTGAAGCCTTCCAGGCAGTTCCCACCGCTCAAAGGCAGAAGTTCCCTTGCCACCCTGACAGTCCCGACACCTCTTATCACACCTGCCTCCTGTCCCATATCACGGGCAGCTGTGCACAGGGCTTATCTTGCCCGCCAGGGTCTTCCAAGAGTAGGGAGCTGGTGACTCAGCCCCAGGTTCAGCCCCTCGCAGTCCCATTCTGGTTTGCAGCGAGCCGGGGTGAGTGACCCAGAGAGGGGAGGAATAAAAAGAGCCAGCTAACAGTCAGGACTCCCAGGTGCAGGAGTACCTTTCTTTTTCCAGAGCCCAGCCACGCCCTGCTGTGTCCCTATTTCACAGATGGACACTGGCGCCACACAGGCGAGGTTGCTGGCATGAAGTGTGATAGTGTTTGACTAGGGCAGGGGCAGATGGGGGCACCGACCCCTGCCTCTGAGATCGTCACTTTGGGCCTAAATTGGGGTTTGGCTCTTAGAACCAGCCAGGATCCTATAGGCTGGACAGTAGCCCATGGTCTCTCCAGGGTGTATTCCAAGTCCTGACTCAGTGAGAAGAAAGTTCTCCCCACCATGGCCCCAGGGACACCCCCTGACTCACTCCAACCACTTCCTGCCTCTTCTTTGCCTATTTTCCTTAGAAATCTCCATGCCAACAAAGGGCTCCACCTAGGTTTGGGCCAGGGTGGGGTCCAGGGCCCAAGGGACTATGGGAGCCTCCCGCAGAGCCTGGGGGAAAGAGTGTGTCACTTGCTGCATAGACTGGTCTCTGCCCCTCTTGAGGCATCGAGGCTGCCTGCCAGCACCTTTCAGATCCCCTCAGATCCCCAATAGAAGCCCTTGAGAGAGATGCCTTCTCTGTTGCTAGGCCTAGAACTTGTGATTCTGGACCCCAGACTTCCATTGTGTGGACAAGACAGTGTCCGCACCCCACCCCAACACTCAGTACCCTGATGTTCAGCATGGCCCCCCTTAGGCTCCTCTTAGCCAGACCCTCTTGGGAAGGGTGATAAACTCAAGTCTGCAGAGTGAGCTTGCTGGTGGCATGGGCAGGGCCAAGAGAGCTCAAGAGACCTGGGTTCTTGGAATCTCAGGGTCCTCAGCTCCAGTGAAACTCAACAGGTTAGCAGCAGGACTTGAAGACGGCGTGCTTGCCCCCAGACCAGGGCTGGCCCCCACATGAGCTTAGCCCTTTTGCTCCCCTATCTGCAACCTGCCTGGCGCAGACATCTGGATAACTCTGGAAAATGGAGGTCAGAGAAGGGAAGGAACACTGGAGCAGGGTGTGGCCAGATCAAGGTGACACCGGAGGTGCCCACCCTCCCCTGCATCTGCCTGTGATGCCTGAGTTAGAGCGCAAAGTCTGCCAACAGATGCCTGTCCCGTCTGTCCCTTGAGAAGGAGAGTCAAGAGGGGGCAGAAGGCCCTCGGAGACTCAGCCCCTCCCTGCGAGGCCCTCTTCCCCATCCCCAACGTGCCCAGCCCAGCCCGTGTGAACCTGACCCTACCCAGGGAGGGGGCACTCTCTGAAGTCACCTGGCTCTGCCCTTCTGGAGAGGCTGAGGCTTGGAGGAACGTGACCTGCCAGAGTTCAGTCCCTTCCACCCACTTCGGCCACATCTTCCCTGACTAAAGTCTAAACTCCAGCCTGCAGGCTAATCTTCAATCTTGAGCAACAGCTAGCTCCTCAAAGGGGCTGGGTAAGGTGTCACTGTGACACAAGAAGTGATAATCCCCCCATGGCAAGGCCGTGCCCTTTCCAAGCCTCCCCCAGCTAGAGTGCCAGGACCTGAACGTTGGCTGGGAAGCGACAGAACAATTGCTATATAATCACCCGCCTCTGTCTCTGAGGAGCCCTTGGCCAGCTCCCTCACTGTGCCGACACCCGCCTGCCCTGCCCAGGCCTGGCCAGCCTCCTTTCTGTAGATCTGATTCCTCCTCTGGGCTCCTTCACTCTCCCCTTCCCTGGGAGGGCACCCTCCAAGCCTTCCTCAGCCTCTCTCAGGCCAAATTTCCCCCTGCCGTGGCCCAAGCTGGGTCTGAGTTTGCACTTGGCTGAGGGTCTGGAAAAGCCCAGGTCTGCCACAGTAGGCAACTGCCGCCAACGGCCAATTAGCTGTGCTAAGCGGCCCGGGAGGAATTCTTTTCAGCAGCTCACCAGGTCACCAACATCTGCTTACCATTAGTGCCCCCGGCCCAGACCCCATTCAAGCCAGGGGCAGTGGGCACACACAGGTGCAGCCCCACCCGCTCGCACAGCGGCACAACCTCTCCCAGACACGTTTCTAGACACAGACACACACGGGGGCACACAGCTCGCACAAGCTCAGGGACCCATGCCAGCCTCCACGTGCTCACACCGCACACACACACAAACACACGCGCCACGCCTCACAGTGGTGCCCGGCGACAGAGAATGGAGCCCAGACGGGAGGCAAGATGTCCCCATCCCGGCCGCCACCCCACACTGCGATCCAGGAAAACCACCTGTAAACGGCCGAGAGAGTGTTTTCACCCCCGATCTTTGTCCAACTCCTGGAGGCCAAGGAGCAGGAGGGGATTTTTCCTTGAAGGCAGCTTGTTTGGGGACCTGTGTGAATGTAGAGCGGACCGGAGGCCTGTGTGGCCGCCCACCCGGGTCCTGCTCGCAGACTTGCAGCCCTGACTCGGACATGCCCGGCCTCCAGGTTGGAATGGCGAGGGACGGCGGGCAGTGGCTCCCGGGGGGTCCAGGCTGTGGGGAGAGGGAGCGGACTGCACAGGCAGAGCTGAGGGGGGCCAAGAAACTCCAGCCAAGGGGTGAGGAACTGTTGGCCCAAAGGTTAGCTGCCTCCAGAGCTTATTGCCGCAGGGGACATTGGCAAAACTATTATTCTCTGGGTCTCGGCTTCCCACAGTGCCTGGCAGAGAGCAGGCTCTGGGCTGCAGGTGCAGCTGAGTTCTGGCCCCAGATCCGCATGACCTCCAGCAGCCTCTTGTCCTCTCTGCTCCTCAGTGTCCCCATCTGCACAATGGGTAGAGGATGAGACTGACGCCATCTCTGCCCCGTTGCAGAGCCCCGGTGCCTGGGACAACCCCACTCACCTCATTTCGGCCGAGCGAGTTGTCCGGCAGGGAGGAGGTGATGCCCGAGAGGATGGCGGTGGCGACGATGGCCCCCACGCACTGGGCGATGATGTACATGATAGCCCTGAGGATGCTGATCTGGCAGCTAAGCAGCAGCCCCAGCGTGACAGCTGGGTTGAGGTGGGCGCCACTGATGTGGCCCACACTCTGGGCCAGGGTGGCGATGCTCAGCCCGAAGGCCAGGGACACCTTCACGTTGTCCTGGGCTGCACCTGCCGTCTGGTTGTTCTTCAATGGGTAATTGAAGCCCAGGGCGGAACCGATGCTGATGAAGACGAAGAGGATCATGGCCAGGAACTCGGCCACCACGGCCCTCCAGAAGAGCTTCTTCTTGAACTCGCTGGCCATGCTGGCAGGGGCTTGGCTTGAGACCGCTTGCCTGGTGCTCGACTCCCTCCGAGAGCTGAGCCACAGCCCGGGCTGGGCCTATTTATAGGGCCCCGGGGGCAGGAGAGGAGGGGGGAGCACAAAGGGAGGAAGGCCTCTCCTCGCTCCTGGCCCGCCCCACACTGCACGGGCCTCCTCTCGGCGATGGATGCAGACACAGCGCTGCTGTCGGCCTGCCAACTTTTTTCCCTCCCTCCTCTCCCTCCTCCCTCCCTCTCTCCCTCCGCCCTCAGCCCTGCCCAGCCAAGGAGGTAGGCAGGAGGCAGCCACTGCTCTAATAGGCTTTGGGAAATTCCTCCAAGTTGGCCCCACTCAGGGGGCCACAGAAATCCAGGTGTCCCTGCCCTATGTGCAAAGCTCAGGGGGTGGCCATGGGCAAAGCCAGGAGCACTGGATGGGCAGGTGGATGGTGCCTTCCCTGGAGGCGGGACACCATGATACTGCTTGTCTGGCATCCCCATCCCATCCCAGAGTGGTGTTAGTCTGGAGTCCATGGGTCCAGGGGTCCCCAGGGACATTCTGGGCCTCCTGCACCCCAGTCCAGGCCTGGCCACTGGATGTCACTTTAGGGATGTCCCAGGGCCCCAGCGCTGCTGGCCAGGTCCCGTTGATGGGGACACAGAGGCATTAAGAGGCACAGAGAGCTTGTCTGTGGCCCACCCTCCACTCTGTGGTCAAGGGCAGGCCTGAGAGAGGCAAGGATGTGGGAAGTACCCGCTTTGGGGGCCTTCATGTTTCTGGAGAAATTTGAATCAATGATTTCAGGGCAGGTGGGGAAAATGGGGGCAGTTTAGGACTTTCCTCTGAAAGGCTGCAAGCTGGCAGACCACTGGGGAGAGAGAAGGGAACGGCAGCCTAGCCTGGAGGCAGGAAGGAAAGAGAAGGAGAAAAGACACAAGATAAAGGGAGAGGCAGAGACACAGACTGAGAAGGGAAGACAGACAGACAGACATTCAGGGGACAACAGAGGGAATGAAAGAGTAAAAGGGAAGTAGAATCCCAGCAAAAGTGGAAGTGAAAGAGCGAGATCTCCAGGCCAGGCCGAGGAGGAGAGACAAGACAGGGAGCGCAGAGGGGGAAGAGATAAACTAGAGAGAGAGAGAGAGAAGACACAACTGGGCCCGGAGGCAAGACGAAAAGGGGGAAAGATGGGGGCAGGGCAGAGGATGCACTCCAGACCCCTGTGGTCCATCCTGTGCCCTGCACAGCTTCAAATCAGAGGCCCAAAGGCAGCCGGTAAACTGTGCAAGCACCCGGACTCCCACAGGCAGGGAGCGCCTGCCCGTCCGCCAGCCCACTGCAGTCAGGTGCGCAGTTAGGGAAAGAGCAGCCCTGTGGGGCCCCGGAGGGGGGGGGCAGGCACGGCCCAGCCCAGGAGGGAGGGGCCGCTCTGGCCCTCTCCTCCTGCCTGCTGCCTGCCCGTCCTCAGTCCTGCTCATGAGTATTGACTTCTCCCCAGTTTACAGGTGGCAAACTGAGGCCCAGTAAGGGGAAGGACATCTCTAAGTTCTGCATGTGCCAAGGGCAGGCACAAATAGGCATGTGCATCTTAGGCCTCTTGTCCGAAGATGACACCATTCCCTATTGGCCACCCTGTGTCTGGCCGCAGCCCATACCACAGCCGCCCTGGAACAGCGACAAGCCACCCCGGGATCAGCCTGGTATTGCCGGGAGCAGGAGGCCCACCAGGGGGTGGCGGTGGGAGGAGCAGTGGCCGCCTAAGTGCCTGTAAGTACAGGATGCAGTGGAAGCAAGGCATGGAGTTGGCACGGTGGCCAGCGGGCCCTGCATGCTCAGAAAGCCCTGGTGGCCGGAGGTCATTGGTGCCTTATTAACCATCCAACAGAGGGAGCCAGCCTGACTGGCCACTTCCCGGAACCTCCTCCACATCCTTTCCTCTGGGCAGCACTTGCTCAGCTCTCCACACCCCAGGGGGCTGCCGCCTCATGCCCTGGCCCCGGCCATTCAGCATGACCTCCTCCTGCCCCCTGAGCGTCCTGGCCCACATTTGTCCCTGCCCTCCACTTGATGCAGGAAGGAGTTCAGATGCTGGCAGGAACCAGGATGCAGCCTGGAGGGTTGAGGCAGGCGGCAGGGGGAGAGCTGGCACCAGGCCCACAAGGGCCACCGGACTCAGGCTGGTGGGGTGGGGGGGATGCAGCACCTCCTGCTCCGGTTTCCATGACAGGCTCCATGGGCCCGGTTGGGATCCATGAGGAGGTACGGTGTGCTGCTATGCACGTGAGAGGCACCCGGACATCCTCATTTATCCACCAAATATTTGCTCAGCCAGTGTCATGAGCCAAACTCTTCTGAGCCCTGGGGAGATGGCTGCAGAGCAGAACGGCCAGCTCCCTGTCCTCCTGAAGCTTGCATTCTAGCATGGGCCCGCAGGCTCTGTGTGGGCACCCCAAAAAACGGTGTTTGCAGCTGTGCAAGTACAAATGTGTACTTTCCAGGGACCCTTGTACCCTCTGGCATGATATTGGGGACCCGGAGTAGCAAAGCACTTTTGCCTAGGCAAATTAGGCACCCACCTGTCTCAGGATGATAGGAGGGTCCTCGAGACAACAGCCTGGATATCCACTGCATCTCCTGCCCCCTTCCCCATGCCCACATGGCCTCTGACTTAAATACCACCCACCATTATGCTCCATTCCTTTGGGCAAAGGCCTTGCCGTCACCAAGTGGTGCCATCCGAATGCAGACATCTCTAGAATAATGCCCACCTCATTCACCCACCATCTCCCATAATGCAAAGGGGCCTGTGTAGCCATGACCAGACCATTTCAATGCAAAAGAGAGAACTGTGACCGGAGACCAAGACCCAGGAAGGCTGCAAACCCCAGGACCTTCTTCTCCCTGGTCTGCCACAAATCCTGGCCAACCAGGGAATGGAGGGAGGAAGGGAAGGAGGGAACAGTCTCTGGCAGAGGGCTAGTCACCACAGCCCTGGGGTGTTCAGATGTTAAGTGATTTGGCAAAGAGCAGCAGAGCTAGGATTAGAACTCAGGATCCCCTAATTTCCAGAACCCCAGTCTGGCTCTCTGTTCGCCTGTCAGGAATGGCCCCTGGTGGCCCTGATTCCCAGATGGAAATTCTGATGGCCCAGTAACAAGTACAGGACCGAGAGGTCCAGGGCCCAGGATGGGCAGGGGACATGTGGATGGAAGGGAGAGGACCATCTCCAACTTCTCCACACAATTGGGATGGGGTGAGGGGTGGATGGAGAAGAAAACACTGAGCTAAGAGGGGACAGGCAGAGAAGCAGGGAGAGGCCAGAGCCACCTCTGCAGCCCCCCTAGCCCGGGGAGCGTGGGCTCTGAGGCAGGGTGTTACCCGCACCTCAGCTCCTCCCCCAGTGTGGCCTGCCTCCGTGAGCTCCATGTCCCTCCCACAGACAGTGGCATGGGCCCAGCCTCCAGATCCCACAGGCCTGAGCCAGGCTAAATAAGGGGGGACTGCTCCCCTCCCCAACTCCTGAGCCCCAGGCGGGGCCTGAAGCCACTCTGGGCTGGGCACTGTCAGGCCCCACTGGAGCAACAGTCTCTGAAAATGTTTTACCAGATGTGCCTTATTCCTGACGTGCCCGGCGAGACCCACTTTCCAGTCAGAGCTGGCTATTCCCAGCTCTGGGCAGAAGCCCCACCAGGACCCAGGGGGAGAACCTCGGGCTTTGTCGAGAGATGGGTACACGGCTTCTCAGATGCATGTAAGGGTGGGGGGTCCCAGGCTGTGGGGGGAGCCGTCACTCTCTTAGCCAGAAGCTTCTGTGGAACACAGGGCAGAGGGGCTGAGGGGAGTGGACCCTCCCTGCTGGGCAGGGCAGAGGATTCCCACCCAGTGTGCTCGGTGTGGGAAAAAGTGACTTCATTCCCTCTGGGGGGCCCACCAGGAAGATGGAGTTTGAGGCAGAAGGGAACTCTGACAGCTGACTGGCTTTGGCCATGTGGCCACCATCAGCTCACCAGCGTGTTGGAGGAATCTTCCAGAATCCCTCAGGCTTTCCCGAATTGAGGCAGGGTGCACTAACGGAGGGTGGGAAGATAGGACACAGTCCTGGGGAGGGGGGTGAAAAATAAAAGAATACCTTCTCCCACTGAATCCCTCTGCCTCCTGGCAGCTCTGCCCCTCAACAGGGTGCTGGGTGCATCCCTCCCCTGAACTTGATCTAGGACCTGCCAGCTCTGGCTCTTGGCTGCACAGACGGGGCCTGTTCCCCACCCCTGCTCCCCGCACCACTGCCTGGAAGACACGGGCCAGGGAGGCATGGGCCAAAGCGGGGACTTCAGTGTGGAGTCATCCTTCCCGTGAGGCTCAGCCAGACCCTCACCCCTGAGCCTGGGGGAGCAGAAAAGGGACGAAGGTCCAGAGCCTAGAGACCAAAAAGAAGACAGAATGTCCCCCAAACTGCTCAGTCCCATCCTTAAGGCTCTCCACTTACCACCCCTTCCCAACTCCAGACAAGGGCCTTCCCTGGCTCCTGTGCCACCAGGCTCCCTGCCCCCGGACATTTGCATGTCTACTCCTTCTCCTGCTAGGCACCCCCTTCCTTCCCCTTCCCAGCTGCACCTCCTCTCCTGACCCCTGCCTCCATGGCAACACCCTCAGTTAAGGCAATGCACCCTGGCCTCCAGACCTCGTTCTCACCCCCTCCGGCCCCTGCCCCATCTGCTGATGGCCCTGCCGGTGAGGCCGGGCTGCAGGACAGGGCTTGGGTCTGCTCTCTCCCTGCCCACCATGTCCCCAGCTGAACTGAGTTCAGGGCTGAGCGCGCGGCATGATCCAGGTCTGCACCCTGACCATCCAATTCCCCTGAGAGACAAGCACCCACCTCTCAAAGCCTAGAATTCCTCCCTGACAGATACCTCCTGTCCATTTGAGTGTCACATGATCCCCCTTAAATCAAAACCGGATTTAGCGGGCCACCGGTGATCCACCAGAGGCAGAACAATTTAGTAATTTTCATTTTCTAAGCTATTTCTCCCCTTGCCGCCTTCCCCTACCCCTGCCTTCCCTGAGCAATATCGTGGCTTACTGTGTGTATTGGGGCTGGGGGCGGGGGAGGGGGCAGGAGGGTGATGTCAAGCCTATTTCTGGAAATTGGAATCTTCTATTTTGATGTTTACCCAACTCTCCAGCAATAGCCCCACTTAATGCTGCAGAGAAGGAGCCAGAGAGACAAGATGGGGACAGTCGCCCCCGGCCCTGCTAGGGTCCGTGAGAGTTTGACATGCCACATTCAAAGATGGGAGCAGGGATTCAAGACTGGGCTGGGCTCCCAGGCCTGAATGAGGGTGCCTTGAGGACACAGGGCTGCCCCCTGACCCACCCCCAACTCTGCTTGGACTGGAGGAGAAAAGTGGGAATGAAGTCATGGTTTCCCCAGCCCTGCCCTGTGGGCGAGGAGGCCTTGCCCGGCCCGGAGGGCAGCATCCCTCCCTTCCAGACAATGCTGGTGGTGGCATTCTTGCCAGGCTGCCAGCAACACCCTTGGGGGCCAGGCAGGGCAGAGGGCTCTGCCTCGAGCCAGCCTCCGCAGTGTGGATCCCTGAAAGGGGAGTCCTCGCCCTGTGTGTAAGTGACTTCGGAGCATTTCCTTGCCCTGGGCGCGCACACACTTCCCCTCTCCCCTGACCTGGCTGTCATTGCAGCTTCCGCTCCACTTTCCAGGCCCTTAACCCCTCCTGTCCGGGCCCTCAAAAGTCCCCTCTCTGTGCCTTATTACATCCTAAAGCATCAAGATTGGGAAAAGAGGCTCCAATAGCAGTGGATCTGATGCCCTCGTTTTACGCATGGGGAAACTGAGGCTCAGAGAGGCAAGGGGGCATGCCTTTTGTGGGTCGGGAGCAGTTAGGACTAGAGTCTGGGTCTCCTGGCTCCTGCTGAGGCCTGGACACACCTGGACACACCCAGCCTCTTCCTCCCCCCTTCTCTGTTTGGTGAGAGGCCACCTCCTCCTTGGACTTCAGCAAGGACTCATAAAAGTGCCTTCCCTGAATAAGAAGGAAGAGACCTGGGCAGCCAAAATGTATCCCTGAGGGAGCCTGCCGTCTACTCCCCCAGCCCGCAGGACCTGACGTCTCTGTCTCCCAGCAGGGCCTGAGCCAGTGTAGAGACAGGTCAACTCCCCACCAATGCTGTTGTCCCCCAATGTCTGTCTAACCCCCGTGGCTCTTGGAGTTCTGCTCAGTTTTCGAGGTTTCCCATGCCACCCTGCCCCCCTCCCACCCCACCCCTCGCCTGTAGCCAACGTCCCCAGAGGGGGTGTCCACATGCTCTCAGCACATCCTACAGGCAGGAACGGTGCCCTCTCTCCTCCTCTAGCCCCTCTCCTGGGTGCCCTGTGCCACACGGCCACCTGGCCTCACTGCTCTCCAGGGGGCCCCACCGCCGCTGCCACATTCCCCTGCATCTTCCTTGCTGTGTCTCTTCCTGAGAACTGCCACGGCTGCTGGCTCCTGCCCCAGCTGCCCCTGGGTCCCCTCACCTGTGCCGGGCTCCCCCTGCCTTCCCTGGGTCCTGATGCTGGGACCAGCTGGGCACTTCAAGGGCCAAAGCCTCACTGTCTCTTTGGCTTCTCCCACAAGCAAGGCTCAGCCGGGTTCCGGCCGTCGGAGCAGGCCCGGGTGCAGATGCAGCCTTGTGCTCCTTCCTGGGCCCAGCAGCAGGGCCACTTCGATGCCGGCGGGTCGCAGAGCTTTGGGGAAATCCCTGTTCCTCTGTGCTAGTGGCTGTTTTTGCAACTCGCCGCCAGAATTCACACGTTCAACTTTACACCAACACAGTTGTAAAATTTAGCTTTTCATATTTTTTATGGAGGAAGAGGCCCGTGAAAGCAAAACATCCCAGGGTCCATGAAAGTGAAAATGTGGCCCTGACCACCACCATGGCCACCCACCACCACACCACCACCACCACAACCATGGCTAGACAGCAGTGTGCAGGGCAGGGACAGAGGCGAGCACGCTCCAGCTAGGCTCAGACTGACCCTTCCAACAAGTGAAGCATATTCCCAGGCTGAGCTATGTCCCCGGCCCTCTCCTTCATGATGAGTCCTCCATCCCTCTTACCTGCCCTTGCCAAGCCACACCTGGCCAGGGTGCCACTACACAGGCTTAGCTGTCCCTTTGCCCTCCCCTGACAGTGCATGGGGCTTGCATGCTCAACTGTGCTTGCACACACGTGTACATATGCACGGGCAGTGCACATGCACACACCAGCATATACATTGCTTGCCTACACAGCACGTTGTAGGCACATACATGCATATACACATATGCAACACGTGCATACTCAAACATACACAACTGCATGCACAACCTCACATGTACGCCTGCATGTAAATACACAGAGTAAAGACACACATGGTGGCCAAGAACCTTGCACCTCCTTAACCCTATGCTGTGTATCCTTTGGCCTCTGCTGCCTGTCCTCTGAACCCAGAACACTCTGCATGGTCTCTCTGGCACCTTCAAGTGCTCATAGCTGTTACCACCTGTGCTGTTCATAATCCGGGGGTCTCTCTCATCTCATCTCATCTCCTTATCAGGGAGCTGACTTTAAATGGTGGAGAGGAGGAGGCATGGGCAAGAGGAACGCAGTGGTGGGCATTTCTGTAACTGCACAACTCCCAGCCTCCTTCTCTTGAGAATAAACTCTGTGTGTCCTAGTCTCTTCATTTCCAGCCAGGACCCCTTACCTTGGGTGGGGATGGGGACTGGATCTGACCCAGCTCCCTGCTCACAGCCACACTTCTCCGTGTGCAGAGCAGCTCAGGAACGTTTTCAAAGCTGCATAGAGCCAGTCATCTGCCAGCCCACCAGCCAGTGTCAGGAGAGGTGTGCTGGGATGGGCAGGTTCACCTCTGGGACCACCCTCTTCACTCTTTGGCTACCTAGGGTGTTATGATGAAGCGGGCTGGGGCTGGTAGGGGTGAATCTAGGAAGGGGGGAGGTGCCCATCCTTGTCCCCTGCCATTGCAGACCCCTCCTTCTGTGGTCCGCTCCGGGGATTCTATTCATGTGAAGCCAACATTCCTGGAGCCCACGGGGGCCAGCAAGATCATCTCACACAGGCAGATCGCTGTCTTGCCTAATGAGAAAATGATGACATGGCCCCCTGCCCCGGGCCCCTGCGCCCGGCCAGCTCTGGCTCCCCAGCCCCCAGTGTCAGCAGCCTCCCCCCAACACACACACACCTCCCACTTTGTGCGGTTGTGTTGCAGGTGTGTCCACTGGGCAGCTCATAGGGCCCCTGTGCCTCCCCGTCCAGAGCCCTCCTGTCACCAAGGGCTGGGCACCTCTGAACGCCTGGGGTATTAGACCATTAGGATAGGAGGGCCTTCAGGTCATTAAGACCCTATGGCAGAAAAGTAAACTGAGGCCATGAGCTAAAGCGGCTCCCCCAATGTCACGCAGAGTGACACCCCCCCTCGGCCCCACAAGCAAAGCACCGGCCAGTAGGGCACACAGTGGACCAGGACGGACCCATGAGGGAGGCAGGACTCCCCCCACACACACCCTGCTTCATCGTTGCACATCTCCTCCAGGCCAACCTCACCGGCAACTTTGAAGAACCAGGGCCTCAGGGATTGGGGATACAGTGTCTGGAATTCAGGAAGCCCAGTCCCTTTATGGCGATCCTGCCTCTGCCCAGGCCAGGCCCAGGCCTAACAGAGGATAAATGTATAGTGTTGGTAGCAGCCAAGGGGTGGGTGAGAGGCCTTCTCCCAAGCACTCCATGTTCAACAGCCAGAAGCCCTTGGAAGAGGCCGTTTTTTAGAGACAGAGGCCCGGACAGATGCCTGGGGCAGCTGCCTGCCTGCATCTCCTGCTTGCCAGTGTAAGGGCAGGTGGACAGAGGAGGAGACCCAGGCCATGGTGGGTGGGGGCCCAGATCCACAAATACAAGGCAGTCAGAGAGGAACCCAGGTAAGCTTATGAGCTGGGGGTAGGGAGTGATCGGGGAGGGTGGAAGCCTTCCTGGAGGAGGCAGGGCTTTGAATCATGGAATTTCAGGATCTGAAGGGATCTGAAAAGCTGCCTAAAACTGCACCTCACCAGACCCAGGACGCTCTTTGATACCATTTGATATCCAGGGGGCCCTGATGTCCTGTGCGGGCACTTCTCCCACTTGACAGCTCACGGGAATGGTTAGAGAGTTGCTTATGCGTGGACACAAGGACTCATTCTCTGGGGGCTGCCACTACTCAGGCAGGCCAATGCCGAGACTCTCAGGCCCTCGGTGCTCCTTCTTCATCCTGGTAGTGGGGCAGGGGGAGGGGGTCGGGGCCAGGCACACTCAGACCAGGACAATCCCATGACCCCAGGAGTGGCCCGAGAGTACGGCCCTGGTCTGTGAGGGAGATCACAAATGGCTCATGGAGGGTCCCCTCTCCTGGGCACGTGCCCACTGTCTGCCTCATTCCCTATACACAACAACCCAGCGGGCTCCTGTCCCACCCACCCCCCCTCAGTGACCTGACCCTGCCAGAGGGCAGAACCGAAGGTCAGAATCAAAGCCAGGGCTGGTTTGAAGAAGTGGGGTCAGGCTTGAGCAGGGCTGCTGCAGAGGCAAATTTCTTTGGTAGAGAAGTCAAGGTAGGAAAGGGAAGAATCACTGCAGGTCTCATCTACCTTGTACATCTGTTCTAAAAGCATCTGAGGATTCCATCAGTTCTTCTCAGACTATAATGTGAACATGCGTCCCCAGGAGGGCTTATTAAAATGCTGCTCCTGATTCAGGAGGTCTGGGTGGGGCCCAAGATTTCGCATCTCTAACAAGCTCCCAGGTGATACTGATGCTCGCTGGTCTCAGGACTTGGAGCAGCAAGGGTCTGAATTTCAAAACAAAACAAAATTCTGGATCATAGTCCAGTTAAAATAAAACACAGAGAGGGAGGAAGCTTCTCGTGATGTCAGAGAGAGATGACAATTGGACATCACTTTCCATCGGAGCTTCCTGGAAGCCATGGCAAGAGAGGAAGACATGTTTACCGATGCTTACTCTATGGTAACAGAGACGGCTGTCTGTGGTCGGGGGGAAGTGTTCTCCCAGATTCTGGCTGCTCAGGGAACTGATGGAGCAAACCTTAGTATCAGGAGATTTGAGGAGCAGGCAGAGGCTATGCTTTAGGGGACCTGTGGGCCTTTCTGTGAGAAGGGCTGAGCCTGGGCACCTCGATGGGGTGCATCCTGATGGAGAGTCACAGTGCGGATAACACAATGCCCCATGGTGCCCAGCCTGGGCCAGCGCCACGGTCAATGCCCATAGGAGACCATCCTTCCACCACTCACCGGCTCAGCCCCAAGTCAGCTCAAGTGGAGAGAAACCCGCAGCTCTGATGCTCCACCATGCAGCCCTGGGTGCTCAGGGCAGGGTAGCCGAGGCCGAGGCCTGAGCCTCAGGAAGGGGTGAGGTGGATTTGTGGGCAGCGGAAGAACCCCACCTCTTCTCAATAATCAGGAAAGGGTTCCCAGAGGAGGGGACACGGCAGACAGATTTGTTTATGTAAAGGAAGGGAGGTGGTTTGGGAAGAGGAAAGGCGCAAGCAGAAGGATGGATGGGTGAGTGGGCTTCTAGCCATGGCAGGGGTGGGACGGGGCCCTCGCTGCCCCTCTCTGCAGGGCTGACTCAGACCCTCAGAGAGGGGCTGCTGGAAGATGGATGGTGCGCTCTGAGAGTCTGTCTGTGCTTCAGAGCCTGAATCTCTGCTTTCCCTCCAGGTTGGTGCAGGAGAGGAGGCCTGGGCCCTGCCTGCCTCAGATGCGCCCAACTGGGGGGCTCAGGGGCTCTGCCCATGGGGTGCTCCTCGCCCAGACCGGTGTGGGCGGGAGCTGGGGCTGGACGACGAACTTGAACAACTAAGCCTCTGAATGTGACTGTGGGCACAGCCATGGACAGGACACAGGAGAGGAGAGATTTGGTCAGCTTTGTGCCACATGGCCTTGGGAGGTGACCGTCCCAGCCAGAGGTCCTTCACAGCCAGAGGTTCTTAAACAGCTGTGTTCCTATGAAAGGCCAACCTGAACGGTCATCTTGGCCTAAGGGGGTGTCAAGGAAAGCGTAGCTGGGTCACAAGGGGAGGTGCTAGGTTCTCAGCTTTCCCGCCTTGCTCCTTCCCAGGGTGACCAAGACACACCTCTCTCTTCCCAGCCTCCTTTGTGATGAAGGGGACGTGCAAAACGCTGATGACTTTCCAGAAAAGGAAATGGAAAATCCTTAGATAAATAAACCCAAGGTGTGTCTGTGTTAGTGGGGAAGAAGGAAAAAAGCGCTTGGCATTTTCCGTGGTTGCCAAAGCCATTGGGGCTGGGGGACGACAGGAAGTGGGGTTTGCAGGAGACTGAGGCTGGATGCCTGCTCCCACCTTGGCCGGCCAGGCTTCCTCTGAGTGGGGCCAGGCAGGGGGCCTGGCCCATCTTTCTCTCTGGGCCACTCAGATTCCCATCCGAATCGAAGGGAAGACTGGGCTCCCATGATGGCTTGCAGGTATAGAACTAGGGCACTCACAGACATTTCCAGAGGCCCTGAAGTCTCAGGCCTGGGCTGCTGACTGGGGGAAAAAATCAAGGAAGACAGAGGACGAGGGGTTCCAGGAAGCCTCTCGCTCCTCTCCCACCCCTCCTCCCGCTTGGGGGCCTTCCAGGAGGCAGGGGAGCAAGTAAGAACTTGACATCTGCCATCTATTAGCCTCGAGGCCCTGAGTGAGTACCTTGGCTCTTTGAGACTCAGTTTCCCCATCTGAAAGTGGAAGGTTTGAGGGAGGGGCCCTTCAAGGCGCTACACACAGTCTCCGTCTCGGGAGTGGTCACTGCTATGCAGAGCCACCTCGTCTGATCACCTCATTTTACAAAAGTGGGACCAACGCCCAGAGTGGAGAGGGAAGGCCATATGGGAAGACCGGAGAGGGGAGCACATACCCGGTTAGCCCAGGAGCCGCTATGGGCCATGAGAGCTGGGGAAAGGACAAGAGGGACTGCCATTTGGGAGGTGGGGGTGGGGTCAGGGAAGAGGGACTGACCTGCAGGGGTGGAGCTGGCCTCACTGTGTCACATCATTCCACATGGTCACATTTCTTGCGTCTCCATGAGCTAGACCCACCCCAATTCCTGCACCCTCCCATCCAACTCCCAAAGAGCCAACATCTGCTGGGCGCAGACTGGGTGCCAGGCCCAGTTGCAAGCACTGTGCACTTACTCTCCAACCCAACCTTAAGAGGTACAGGATATGATTATTCTCATTTCACAGGGAGGGAAACTGAGGCTCAGAGAGTTGTTTTTTGGTTTTTTGTTTGTTTTGTTTTTTATTCTGTTTTGCAATTCAGGCGACACAACTGAAATGTTGGGAGCTAAGATCTAAACCCAGGTCATCAAAGTCCAGGCCCCAGTTTATAACCCTCCCCAGCCCCCAGCAGGCTGTGCAGTCCCCTGTCTTATGGTGCACGACCCCTAGTGGGTGCAGCAAGGATCCCCCCCGCCAAACCCAGAGGGAGCACAGCAGACAACAGCTTGGGCCCTCTGACCCACAGGTCCAGGAGAGCCAGGGCCCAAACAACAGCACACGTGAAGGAAGCAGGAGCCTCAGACCAGGGACTGGGACCGTTCTTTCCTGCCTGAGAGATTCCTGGTCCTCAGGAGAGGAGCAGTTTCCATAATGCCCACTAACCCCCCAATGGTCAAGCTGGGGGTCTCAGGCTCTGAGAACACAGTTGAGGCAGCCTGTGTGGCAGAAGCCTTCCCCAAGGCCATGGAGGGACTGGGAGCCATCCTGCCAGCCTGGCTGTCTTCCATGTGTACTTGGAGGTGGCCAGGCCCAAGGGAGCCAGCCGGTCCCGTCCAGCTGGCCCAAGGTCACCAACAGCTCCGAAAACAATGGGCAGTGGGTCCAGCCGTAGCCGGGTCCAGAACAAAGGTCTGGGCACTTCCTCACATTGAGGCCCCCTCCTTCATGGTTTGCCAAGACAGGAGACGGAGGAAGCCTTCATCGGGAGGTAGGGATGTTTTGCAAAGACTATTCCCGGGAGAGCTGCAGCCACCAGTGCCAACAGGGGAGCACATGGAGGGAACGGCTGCTCAAGGCCAAAGTCTGCCTGCCAGGAAGCAGGGGAGAGAGGGGCCTAGCTCAGAGGCTGGCATCTGCCCTCCTCTCCACCCTACACACTGCAGCCCAGTCTTCTAAAGCAGCCTGGGGCCACCACTGCCCTGCTCTGAGACCCCCCATGGCTTCCTAGTGCTCATGAGGCAGCGCCCCTCCTTTGCCCAACACACAAGCCCTTCAGCTCTAATATTAACTTCCCACCATCCCAGCCCCCCACCCCCAGTCCCTTTCTCCTGGCAGCTGTGCCCCGTCCATCCAGCCTGGGGTACCTCGGCCCCTCCTCCCCCCTCCCCTCCCTCAGCGTCCACCTTCAATCCTCCCCCTCCAAGAAGCCTCCCGGACTGCTCCAGCCTGTACAAGTTTCCCTCCTTGGAGCCCTATGCCCCCAATAAAACCCAAGAAGGATCTGAGTCCAGGACTTGGGAACATCAAGTCAGGAAATCGATCGATAGCAGAACAATCCTTCCTGAGAGTAAGGTTCCCATACACGGCACAGTCTGTTTACACAACTGTCCTGACATAATTATTAATAGCATTCCTTCAGGCCCAGTTCCCGTGCCGGGGCAGAGCCCAGAGATGGTGCTGACATGGGTGTCTCCAGCGCCGTGGGAGTATTCACACTAGACACCCAGGCAGGACACAATGAGGTGGGTGCTATCACAGAGGTGAGCTCCATTATGCAGGGAGGCGGGGCTTTTCCTGAACCTCACAGATGTCAAGGGGCCTTAAAACAGAAAATGCTAGATAAGCACCCAGGATTGCCCTTATCAAGGGCCACAGGAAAGGCGCGGGGGTTTAATCTTAAAGCCACACCTGGAATCAACGGTTTAAAGACCTCAGGCAGTAAGTACCTCTCCACCCCAACACCCAGTGACTGGGGCTTTATGCCTGGGAGGGGGTGGGAGGGAGGGGTGCAGGTGTGGGTAAGGGAGGGGCTTCTCCAAAGATGGGGAATGATCTTTGGGCTTGAGACAGGGACATGAGGAGAGGGAGAGAAGGAAGACGAGGAGCCCCAGGCCCAAGGGCAAGGGAACAGCGTGTAGTGTGTGTGTGTGTGTGTGTGTGTGTGTTTGTGCGCACGCGTGCACACATATGAATTTGTGGGGTAATGAGAGAAGCCTGTAGCTGGGATCTGGGATCTGAGAGAGGTGCTGATTGAGGGCACTCGGAGGGCGGGTCCTGCACTTTCAGCTAGGCAGAGGGCTTCCTGGAAGAGGGGCTTTGAGACAGGCTTTGAAGGTCAGGTCAGATTTGGCAGGTGGTCATGGGCAGCCAGAGGGCAGGGACCCAGGTACAGCAAAGAGCACTAGCAAATGCTGCAGGCAGCAGGCGGCTTCAAGCAGCTGCTGTGGTCTGAGGTGCGTGGAATGTGGAGCAGGGAGCCAGGTGAGGAGGCAGAACTCCCATCACACGTATTCCCTTCAGCCCAAAGGCCATCTGGTGTTCTGGTCTCCAAGAGACCCTTCCCGGAAGGAGAAATGTGCTCGCAGGGGTCTTAACTAAAAATCTCTATCTGGGCCTCAGTTTCCCCATCTGTGAACAGAAGGCCTTCGATGATTTCTCAGAGAACAGGATACAAGATAGGTATCTCCCGGGAATGTGGACAGGACAGTGGGACGAAGCACTTTGTTGCCGAGAACGCAGGAGAGGCCAGCGGTGGGCTACTGTGAGCACCCGGCCCCTGGCCAGTGTGGGGCCCTGACCCCTCTCTTGTGCAGAGGTCTGCTACAAAGCAGTGTCCCTGAGCAACGTGCAGAACCTGGCGGCGTGCCACATTGACCCCCAGGCAGCCTGCCTGCCCACTCTCCCGCCCACCTGCCAGCCCACCCCTCGGCCTGCATTTAGCAATCTCTATTATCGCAAATGCCTGACATTTTTGCCTGGTAATTACAGCTCCCACAGCCCCAGGAGGATTAGGGCATGATTAGGGAGTAGGGAGGACTCTGGCAGATGGGGAGAAATACCTGCAAATAGACTTGGCAGCCTGGTGGCCTCCTGCGAGTTTAGGCTCCCAGAAGGGCTCAGTGGCCAGTGAGGACCATCATGTGGCCTTGGAAAGCAAAGGCCACCAGGATCTGTCACCTCCATCATCTCTTAGCCTCCTCACTCACACTGCCTTTCCTGGGAGCACTGTACTAGCCCCTCAATGTGGTCCCTGCCTCTGCCCCACGCTCACTCCCCCGTTAGGGAGAGAGAGATCTAAAGTAGAGCTCTGAGCAAACCTTGTCTCCCGGGAACATATCCCAGCCTCGGGTCTGCTGTCTGAGGCCTTCCGCCACTCTGTCCCTCCTCCTCTAATTCTCTGGGACTCCTACTCTTGGGTCACTGCCCAGTGAGACCCACAGACCTCATGGATGTTCATGGTCTCTTGGTTCTCACCATCCCTTTCGCCTGGAATGATCTTCCATCCAAACTTCCGTTTGTCAAAACTGTGCCCATCCATCAAGGGCTTAGGTAAGATGCTACCACCGCCAAGGAGCCTCCCCCGTCCCGGTGGGAAACATGAAGAGCAAACACTTAGCATGTCCTTGTGACGTGTCAGGCCCTACTCTACACACTTTACTGTGCATTGACACACTTAATCCTCAGTACAGCCCTGGGGGGTGCTAATTTTACAGAGGAGGAAACTGAGGCCCAAAGAGCTTAGGTCTGGTGCTCACAGTCACACAGGCAAGAAGCAGTGGGGGGCCTCTGGTCCTGATGCTGCTTCTTCCTCGGACAACACTTCCCCCGCACGTCCCTTCAGTACTGCTTCATTATGGGGACAACTTCTGCAATTTCACACTGTCACGCCCACAAAATCACAAGCTCTAGAGTACAGTTTTCTCTAACTGTAACCTGATTCACCTGATGGTTTTATTAGAATACAGATTCCGATTCAGGAGGTGTGGGTAGAGCCTAAGACTCTGCATGTGCTCAGGTGTTGCTGGTGCTGCTGGGCTGAGGACCACACACGTTGAGTAGCAGGACTAGAGCCTACACAAGGGCAGACGAGACTTCCCCTCGCGATGGTTGGCTTAGCAGAGCCACAGGCCTGTGGGAGCCTAAGACTGGTCCTTCACAGTCCCTAGCCCTCCCAGGAGGCTGGGCCCCCTGCTGCTGCGCGCGATGGGCTGGGTCCCCCACCCCTAACTTCCTTCTGCTCAGAAACAAGCAGGGGGATGGGATCTGCATGCACCCCAGCCTTAGGATGTCCCCCAGCACCCCTCCAAGCCTCGGCCCAGCTCTGAGACCCCAGGGAATTCTTGTCGTCCTTCTGGAAACTGCTCTCCTTACCTGTGCTGCTGCCACAAAGCACCTACAGAGACAGTGGTGTTCAGCCAACACTCATGTCCTCTGGCCATGGAAGAAGGTGAAGACAGCACAGGGCTGGTGGTGGAAGATGTCGGTAGCTACCGATGACTTCCTCGGAGAGAGGCATCCGTGTGCCACGTCCCTTCCCCCAGCCACGGGGCACTGAGGCATGCATCTCCTCTCCTAAAGCCAAGTCGGGGAGGCTTCCAGAAAGCTGCTTGAAAGCTTGCCATGTGTGCCCACAGTGTGGGAAGGTCCCTGACTCCCACCTGAGGATGGGAGACATTGCTATTCCCTATGGGACGTTGAGCAGACGGACAGGCTGAGGCGGGAAAGGTCTGACTTCCAGAGTTGGGGAGCCAAAGATGGATGGGTGCTTTGCACGGTTCAAATGTGGATCCTGCAGAAGGAAGGCTCAGGTCTTCCTAAAAGGGGAAGGAGCTGGGTGGGAGCAGGTACTGACAGCTGATGAAAGCAGCAGCTGGAGCATGAATCACCTGACTCAGTTGAGGTCACTAGTGAGCCCCCAAAGAGGATGGGGGGGCAGAGGAGTTTCCACTGATGGGGGAAGTATGGGCTTGAGTTGCTCATACTACTGGGAGGGCAGTGCAACTGGCCGGCTCTTTCCTCCAGAGACCAAGAATTTGCACCTCACCGAGGTCAGCTTGCTCACTAACCTGGCGGGGCCCAGCCCCCCTGCCCCTCGCGCCTGGGGCACAGATGGGGCAGCCACGCGCAGCGCTGCCCTTGGAAGGCTTGGAGCAGCTTCGCAAGCCACTCAACTCTAGAACTCTCAATTTTTTCTGTGGAATTCAGGAGGGTGTTAGTCCAAGTTCAAGGATATAAGAAAGGCTAAGGATCCTCTTCCCAGAAAATTACACATACATACACGAACACAAAGATTGTAATAGAATTTGGGAAGGAGACCATGGACCCATGGAAGCCTGCCCGCAGTCTCCGTAGAAAGCCATGCGCCCTGGGTGGAGAACACCCGTGTGCCTCTATGGCATTCTCGAAGGCTCGGTGGCAGTACTGTGGGTCCACTCCGGGAGAGGGTGGTGCTGGGCATCGCTCCTCTCCCGTTCCAGGAAACCCCAGGCATGGGGTGTCACACTGCGCATGTACCTGCATCTTGGCTTCTAGAACAGTGTTTTTACAATTTGTTGGAACTGAGTTTTTCAAGCAACGCTGGGAATATTTTGATTTCTCCAGCCCTGCCAACGGGACCCTGGTCAGGAGGTTACGTGAGTTTCACTGAAAAGACACACTTTTCCTTCCCAGGTTGATAAACAAGCCTTGCTGTGGGGAAACCGACTTCCTCCACCGGCACTCAGCTGGCGCAGCCCGTCCCTGGCCAAGGAAAACAAATGCATAAACATTTCGGGGACATATAGGAAGCATTTCTGCTGGACGCCTGCTGTGAATGGCCGCTGGAGTTTACACAGCAAACCCCACTGGGGCCTCCGCACAGCTCGGACAAGGCACTCCCTGCCTCTCACTTCCCTCCTGGCTCCTCCCAGCTTCTCCCCAAAGACCCACAATACGAGAATACGACAATCTGACAATCCGGCCATGGCTCGTGCCCAGCCCACGAGAGTGCAAAACAGGCCCTTGAGCTGTCCCCTCCATACGCCTGGTGCTTAAAGAGAAGGTGTCTCCTTTTAGCCAGTGCTGCAGAGGGAACACCGTCCCCGAGCTGCTATGTCCTGAGCCCAAGGGGGGCACACAAGGGGCTGGGGACCAGCCGCTGTCCAGTGACCAGGACTCTCCCAGGCCTCTCCCTGGACCAGGCAGACAAAGGAGGAGCTCACACCCTGGTCCTTCTGTGCAAACACCCACCTCTGCAGGGCCCATTGCAAGTGATGGCCCACGCCCTTGCTGGGTGCAGCTGGGGTGGGCACTGGACAGCTCCGTTGGAGGCTCTGCCCTTAACGCTGCTCACGGCGTCTCACGTGGACGGACCTCGTGACAGGGGCTCCTGGAGGCCACTGCTCTGCCTCTGAGCACCCTTGCTCAGTCCCGCTGTTAGGAGCCATCGCAAAGGGTTCCTTGCCTTTGGTTTTGGACACATCTCTCTCTCTGGTCGTCTCTCCCCACTTGCTACTTCATCTCTATTCTCCCTCACATTCCCTTTTAAAGCCAGGAGGATGTAAATCAATGGAATCGAGGAGGCTGCAACTGTACAATTTTCCCTTTATGAGTGATTGTGTTTTTCCCATTCCCACCTGTCCCATCCTTGCTCGGGGGGGGCGGGGCTCCACAGGCTCTGCCCACCCACATTTCCAGCAGTTCTCTTCAAAGGGCTCTATGGCAGCCACGTGGGGGGGGGGGTCTACACCTGCTCCCTCTGCTCATCCCCATCTTCTTGCCCTCTATGGCCAAGAGATCCCTCCTTAGAAGGTTCTTTTCCCCATATCCGCTTGGCCAGGTCCAGCCTACCCTCCAGGTCCATGTGACCTGGCCTCCTGGGGATCTGGGTCTGCCCTGAGACAGGTTCCCAGGGGACCTGAGTTGCTCCTGGTCAGTATGGCTTACAGAGCCTGGGCCTGAGACCTGAGGCTGATCAGTAGAAGACAGGCTAGACCAGAAGCCCAGCCAGGGACACCACTGGACCAGAGGGCACCACCTGCCTGCAGAGACCCTTGTTAAGGGATTATCTCTAGGGCTCTGGGGCCCCTCCACCATCACTGCTCCCACCCCAGCCATGAACCACACAGACCTCAAGCTTCCTTCGCCACAACCGAACGAATGAGTCTCTCTCTCTGTCCTCAGCACGGGTTTGATTTCTGCTTTATAAAAAGCCAACTACCAGAAATAATGAACCCAGGGTCCCCGGGCTGACCATAGCACAGGCTTGATGAGGGGATAGGCGGCCCAGCAGGGAGCAAGGGAGGGATGCAGACAAAAAGTGGCAGGGGCGGTCCGATCCTTGGCAGTCACGGCTCGGCTGGGAGGAAACCGCGTAGCAGCACACTGGGCCCTCATCACAGTCCTGGGGGCCCTTCCTGGAAGGGGCAGGGAGGTTCTGGATGCTTGTGGAGCACTGCTGGTCCAGACAGGGGTGATGCTCGTCTGAAGGACTCGTCCCTGAGGCCTGGGGCTCAGCTGTCACCCCCAGTGATGAGTGGTGGAGTCATATGCTTACCCACAGGAAAGGTCACAGGATGGGGTCTGAGCCGTTCCAGTTCACCGATGCCCCCTTCCACCTAGGTGCAGAGTCACAGATACAGAGTTAGAGCATCAGAGGCCCACAGAGGAGCTGTCCGTTGTCCTCACTCACCTGAAGCTCCTGTCTCAGGGGCTTTGAGGATCTCTGATTCCCCCCTCCCTGCCTCGCCTCTCCACATTCACACGCAAACCTATACACGAGTCCCTGGCAAGACACAAATACACCTCGGACCCCAGAGAGCAACAGAGAAGACAGAAGAGGCGGGTCATTCATTTATTCATTCATGTCACAAGTGTCTACTGAGAACCTCATCTGTGCCTGGCACTGGAGGGCCCTCAGATGGTGTAAGTGATCCACACACATGTGGACCCCCTTCCAGGGGTATCTGATGATGACACTTTAAAGCACATGGGAAGACCTAGGTATGGGAGTGTTCTCCCAGAAAAGGAGGGAGAGAGGTGGGGGCAGAAGGTGGGAAGCAGGCAGGTGGCACACACAGCAAAGAACCTGAAAGCCTCGAAGGATTCTGGGCTTTGCTCTAAGAGCCACGGGAAGCCATGGAGGGCTGTGAGCAGCTCAGTAAAACACAGATTTGCATTTTTAAAAATTACTTTATGAAGCCTTTAAGAAGCAGTGAGTACTGGGGTGCTTGGATGGCTCGGTCAGTTAAGCGTCCGACTCTTGACTTTGACTCAGGTCATGATCTCACGGTTCGGGGGTTCAAGCCTCACGTCAGACTCTGTGCTGATGATGTGGAGCCTGCTTGGGATTCTCTCTCTCTCCTTCTCTCTCGCCCCTCCCCCGCACACGTATGCTTTCTCTCTCTCTCAAAATAAATAAACAAACATTAAAAAATAAAAAAACAGTGAGTATAATTTTACTGTAGCCCAGGGCTGGATACAACTTAATACTAGTTCAATTCCAAAATAAAAAATGTTGGAAGTGAGACCACAAAACATCCCGACACTTGATTTTAATACATGGCACACTACTTTTCTAACACAACGGATGGAATATTTCTGCAAGATGTGGCACCAGCTGTATTATATGTATACATACATCCTAAGATTCTATGAACTAGGAAGCAGACGCTGCATACCTCAACAACAGTACTGGGGTGCCAAATTTGGAACTGGGGTCTAGAGATGCTTTTCACAGTGTGGGGTTTGGGGAGAGAGCAGACATTTTCAAAACCTGAAGTTTTTCTTCCAACTGAAGTCAAAATCTTAACTGCCAACAGAGGAGAATAAAAAAGAAAAAAAGGAAGCATTTCTTGCTTTAATTATACATGTGCACTGGAAAGTCCAGTATGCCTGAGATGGGAATTTTCAACTAGGGAGTGAACAGCTTCTCCTGAAGGAAGCCTGTTGCACTTCCCGATTGAATGCTTGGATGCACCAAGAGGTTTTGGTAGCAGATGGCTGCAAACCCAACCTTCTCCACCTTCATGAATAACCCAGACTCCCTCTGAATTTCTTTCTCCTCCTTTCCGCAGGCTTCCGCTCCTTGTCTTTCTTCACGTGTGTGCCTTGCTTCAACAGCCCCATGGATGGCTCTGGTTTTTAGGCTGGGAGGGATGGCCATTCCCAGGCAGTGGGATTACTTTCCTCTTGACTACAGGCAACTTCTTCGTATCTGTAAAGACTGGATTTTCCTCTGTTGAATATTTTGCGCACTTTATGCCAGCCCATTCATCTTTTTTTTTTTAATTTTTATTTATTTATTTTTTTATGTTTTATATTTAGTTTTGAGAGACAGAGAGAGACAGCACTAGCAGGGGAGGGTCAGAGAGAGAGGGAGACACAGAATCCGAAGACAGGCTCCAGGCTCTTAGCTAGCTATCAGCACAGAGCCTGACACAGGGCTCAAATCCACGAACCTCAAGATCATGACCTGAGCTGAAGTCGGATGCATAACAGACTGAGCCACCCAGGCGCCCCAGCCCATTCATCTTCAAATGAGCAAAAAGATTCCTTCTCATTTGAAGAAAAAAAAATCTTAGTGGTAATTCTGTGTGTCTTGCATATCTGAGATACGTGCATATCGTCTGCTTTGGAACAATTACTATCCCATTGTTCTTCTAGTTTCGCCCAGCACACTGTGAGGACAGACGGAATGTGAGAATGTAGTGTTGGTCATGGTCTAGACACAAGACACATCCCCTCCCTGTGTGGTGGTACACGCCAGTCAATGTCCCCAGAACTTCTTATCGAGTCTCTATAGGAATGCCGAATCACATCTTTCCGTTAAAATGCTCAGCATAAAAGGCTGAAATGGTGGATAATGGCAGAAAACCTGCTGAGCCGGGGCTGTTACAGTGGTTTAACAAGCTCGTCCTCCAAAGCTAGCTCCACGTGCCCTTCAGTGTTGCGGAGAAAGCCCTGTGGTGCTAAGAGAGCCCATCCAAGATGGGGTTGGATGGCTTTTTGACATCCAACACCAGTCCCTCCTGTGTGAAAGGCTGGGAGGTGCCTCTCACCAAATGAACCATTCGATCCCTGGGATCCTTCTGGTCACGAATGCTCAGAAGCGGGTCTGGATGTGCAAAAAAGTTTGCCTACGTTTCCAGAAGAGGTCTTGTCTCAAGGCTAATTGTCGAAAGAACTACCTCAACAAGACACATTCCAAACATAACCTGTGATGGCACATGTAACCCTCTGTGCTTGTCCACCAACCCGGTCTCTTGCTCGTCAATCATGTCATGTGAATCGGAACGGTCAGTACCACGTGTTCCTTTGGCTGTGGGGAAATTCAGTGATTCTGTGGTTGTCTGGGTGCTCTAGGCTATTTCCTGAGCTGTTATGTGTCATCACTGGGGCAGATCCAGAGCAATCTATTAGCTGCTCTGGGGTTGAGCCACTCTGATGGACCCCATCAGCATCATAGCATCCAATCAGTGCTTGGAGAAGCACTGGGACTGCGCCTGGACACCCTTCAACATGGCTGTGAGAAGTCAGGCCACACCTGGGTAGTCCGTGCCCACTGCTTGCACTGTTTGGTACTGGATGTCCCAGGGTAGCCCCTATCGGTCCAGTCAGTAGGGATGATGGATGCAGCTCTCACTCACACAAATGGGCAGGCTCCGGGGATAAGACAGGCTGGGAAGGCACTGTGCTGGTCACAGGTTCCAAGGGACCAGGAGGACCTATTGAATCATGGGTTAATAGTACATCAGCCATCTGCAGCAACAAGACTCGGGGCTTAATTGATTCTACCATGCAACTTGAGATTTTCAGTTTTCTTTCTCTGGTCATCATCTTTGCAGCTTTGAAGCATGTCATGAAAAAGCTTTTATTGTTCCATTAAGATTTATAGGTAAGCATCAGCCTCTGTGAGTTTCTTATCAAAGTCTTGGACACTAGGGATACATCCTGAATCCAGACCACCACCCCCGCCCCCAGAAGGCAGCAGAAACGAGGTGTGGAGGAGAGCAACACTCCACCCACAGCCTAGCTCCAGGCAGATATCACGGACCCAGATTGTGAAGGGAGAAGTATTGCCCAGACCACAATGGTTCCTTGCCCTAATAGTGGCAAGACTGGGCGTGGAGGTGGGGGAGTCAAAAGTACACCAGACTTCTTGTATCCCTAGAAGACCTACCCGCAGCCTGGCCCCCAAAGCCCTTCCCACAACCCTCGCCATCGCTCCCAGTCTTCGCCCTGCTGACTCTGACAAGCAGAAAGAAGCCCCTTCAGTGAGCTCCCAATCGGTAAATATCTCTGATCCTGGCAACACGGGGTTTGGCTTCAATGCAGGGGTGAGTCATACTTGTCTGCTACTGGGTATCCATGTCACACAACATGTCGCTGAGGCTTACAGTTAGGGGGCTGATGCTTAGTTCTGAGGCTTTTTACAGAGGTAACTAACCCACTGCAGCCCAGCCAACAGGTGCCAATGGTGGGGAGAACATTAGAAGCACCAGAGAAAAGCAGTTCACAATTGCTAGAAAATCAGAGATGGTTTTAGATGGAAAGGGCTGAGACACAGGAGGCTGTGATTGTGTGGGGATGGATGGTTCCCCAGTAGGAAAGTCCAAGGCCAATTATAAGGACTAGTAAACAGAGCACTGCATATGCAATTAGGGACTGGCAGAGAAAGGGGAGGGATGAAACAGAACCACAGACAGCTCAGCAGGAAGAATCAACGTTCACTCATCCAGTGTTCGTTCAGGACGTTAAGAGTGAGAATTTACAGCAGGCTTGCTCAACCGTGGACCACTGACATTGTGGGCTGGGTAATTTTGTTGTGGGGGCTGTCTTGTGTGTTCTGGGATGTCTAGCACCCTCCTCCCCAGCCATGACACCCCAAAATGTCTCCAGACATTGCCAAATAGTCCCTGGGGCCTGAAATCGCTTGGTGAGGACCACTGGCTTAGTGGTTGAGCTCAGCGAAGATGCTGTGGTCCCTGGAGCTCAGGTAGGCTCAGCACCACAGAGGGGGCCCACCTTATGGCCACAAAGGAGGCCCCTGCGTCCCCTGGGTCATCCCCATAGTGAAGCAGCAGTTACCTGCCCCCACAGATTTTCAGCATTGATGACACTAGTGTATTTTGGGGGGATGCCTAATAGAGCCTGTATCAGAAAGGAGAAGAGGACAGGCCTAGTTTTAAAGCCCCCAGAGCTAATCAGTAGGAATACAGCACAGAATTCCTCTTACTCACTGTGGATTTCCAGACAAGCATCCTGTGGGCAAGTTCCCCTTCCTGTACTCCAGCCCCTGGGGGCCAGAGCACTGCAGAAGGAGCCCCATAGGCTGTCTCTCACCTGTGTGCCTTGGCCTGGGTTGTGCCCCCCACCTGGAATAACCATCCCTCATCCCCGCCCCCCATTCTTCAGGCTCAGATCCAGGACTCCTCCTTTCAGAAGTGTTCTCTGACCCCAAGCTGTCTGAGCAGCACCAGGTTATCTGGGGTCTCCCTCCCCCACTAGCCTCAAGGGCAGAGATGGTATCACTGGCCTCTGTGCCCTCCAGGGCCTCTCAGTGCCAAAGCACAGGCTGCGCACCTGGCGGTGGCGGGGGGAGGGGGGGACTCAGTCTCTGTTCGAATTGCACTCTCCCTTGCCTTTGACCCAGGCAGTCACAAAGCCCTGCCCATGGCCCTTGTCCTCTCTCATCCCCTCTCCTCTGCCTCCCCCTAATTATTCCTCCCCTCTCACACACACACACATATGCAAGCCTCTACGGTATCCAAAGGAAAGGGATCATTGTACCCAGTCAAGAGATGGGGAAACTGAGGTCTGAAACAGAACCAACCCTCCTGGAGGTCATACAAGGTGACAGCAGCAGAGCCAGGACTCAGCTGAGGTCCCCAGAGTCCCACTGTGAACTCCTCCCTTGCATCATGGTGCTGAGTGTCCTGTGAACCCAACCAGGGCAGGGACACAATGGGCAGGGGTGTGTGCCAGTTGCAAGGCAGGGGATCAGAAGGGGTGGCCGGGGCTGTGGGAGTGCCCAGGGAACCCTCTTTTGACAAGTGAGAGGCACTGTGAAGAGGGTACCTGGGCAAGAAGGGTGTCAGGGGAGGACTGAAGACCGGCACAGGCCCCCAGGCGGGTGGGGACACAGCTGAGGGGGTTGGGCACTCAACCCCAGCCCCTGGAAGGCACTGTTCCCAACTGAAATTATATTTTCAATTTCTTGTCTGAGCCTCCAAATAGAAACATCTGTGGCCCAGCCTCAGGCCCTGGTTGTGAGTTCCTTCCTCTTTCCTCTGGACTACTGACAACTGTTTCATTTTCTCCCACTCTAGCTAGGCTGGAAAGCTCGAGAGGTCACTGTGTGCATCTTGCTTGGAAATGACCATAAATGAGTCTGTTTTTGCTGAGATGGTTAGAAAGCAGCGGGAATGGGGGCAGGGAGGACAGCCCCCACGTTCCCAACACAAGTGGCGGCAACAGGAGACTCTCAGAGGCCGAGAAGCGAATCATACTTGAGAGCAGAGGTGGCGCAGGACCTGGGGTGGGTTCGACTTGGGATACTCCTCCCCAAAGGCAAAGCCAAGGGTCTGGTCTTGTGCAATGTTGCTGTGGCAACAAAGCCAGGTGTCGGGAAATCCCACTGCCCGCTCTGTGACCTTCCGCGGGGCTGGGACAGCACAGACCTAAGCTTGAGGACCTGCGCTGTCTGTGACTCAAGGTGTGGCCTGGGGCACAGACCTCCACTCTGGAGACCCCCACCTGTGACAGGAAGGCCCACATCAGGTGGTGTTCAAGGGCCTTTCTGCGGATCTCAGCAGGCTGCCAGATGGGCCAGGTGTGTGGTATGCTCGCTGCTGGGTCAGGTGAGCATCAGATGTCCTCATGCAGCAATAGAGCTGGGTTTAAGGGTAGCCAGCACATCCCTCCCTGAATTAGGACAGGGTCGATCACGAACTTGACTTCTATTCAATTGTGAACTCTCTGAGAGCAAGAACCCAGTCTTATCTGGCTGTTTCTTCCATGGACTCCAACCCAGGGTTTCCCTGAGGTTGAGGTGATAGGCCCACAGGCCTGGTCCATCCCGTGGTAATGACCTAAGACATGGCCTGACTTCAGGCCATGGTGCCACATGGACCCCCTTCCTGTCAGGGTGGGGACCTCCTAATGGGCAGCAGGGCTCATCCCCCAAGAGGCAGGGCCCTCTTTCCCCAGGGTCTTTACTGACCTTGAAGGCCATTTTCCCAAGTTTCTCCCTTTGAGCTGTTTGAGAATCTGGGATGAAAACAAAATGCAAAGCCTTTGTAATCCAACCCCTCGAAACAGGATTCCAGGAGGCTGGGCCTGCTGTTTCCCATTACAGTGGTATGTTATCTGATGGGTGCTGGGGCGGGGGAGGGGGGAGGTTGAAAACTAGCATTCCCACCATTCACTCACCCACTCAGCTTTTCTGGGAATAGAGCTGGGAAAAATGTCACCGCATTATCTGCCCAGGTGGACCCACCGTGGTGGGGCAAGTGATAGGGGAAGTAGTAGAGGTAGACACAGGATGGATGCTCATACCTGGGGGAGGGGGAGAGGGATGGGGCAGCACACAGCCAGGAAGAAAGGACCCTTGGGCCAGTGTATTACAGCAGGGCAGATGCTAGAGGGTCAGCACTTGACTTGACATCTGACTCACAAGGCAGCCAGGAAGGGCGATGGAGGGGTAGGCACTACCCTCACCAGGCACCAGAAGTTCTCAAAGTATAGTTGGGGGCAAGCAGTGCCAGCAATTCCTGGAAACTCCTCAGATATGCAGATTCCTAGGCCCTACTTAGATCTACTGAACAAGACCCCCTGGGGGTAGGACCTGATGATCCGTGTTTTACCACGCCTCCAGGGATGCCTGCTAAAGCCTGAGGACCATACCCTAGAGTAAATCTTCCCAATGGGTGAACCATAGATGGATACGGGTGTGTCAGAGCACTGATCCCCACATCCATCAGGGGACTGGGTAGAGTCTGGGCCAACCAGAGTCCCCAGGCCAGTTGTCCTAACCCTGTGTGCTGCACAAATGTGACTTTCAATCTGAGGACAAGGACTAGGAAACACGGCTAGATGCCTTGCCTGACCCCCACGCCCTGACACTAAGCAGGGACAGAAAAGGGCAGGTCAGGGACTCAGCCTGGACTATATACCCCAGGCCAAGGGCTCTCTCCTCGCTGTAGGCAGTGGCCCCAGTTTCCCCAATCCTTTTCACCGTTTCATTCCAGGGCACTCGGCTAGCGCTGGGGTGGGTGGGGTCCTGGGAGAAGGGGACAGCGGACAGAAGAGGAAGAGGCACTCGGGGCCTACGATCACACTCAGATGGCCCTCCCCTGAGCTCCCTGGTGGACCAGAGCTCATTGTGGAGCACTAGACAATTAGGGCTGAGCCCAGAAAAGTCTAATCCCTGGGCCCATGGGATTCAGTGAGTCCCCTGGGCCACTGGGTGAGCCCTGCAGTGGAACCATTCTTGGGAGAAGAGGAGTTTTTCCAGATAGGGCAGCTGGAGAGGTCCTGGGGGATCATCCCCAAGCCCCAACCCCAGGAAGGATCGGGAGACAGATGGAGGCCTTTAGGGTTGGGAAGTGGGCGGAGCCTGTGCCTAGTGTGGTCCACAGCCCTGTTTGGCAGGCCCCACCTGCAGGAAGGATGCCCTGTGGCCTCCCACCCCGTCCTGCAGAGGGTGCCAAGGCCAGTGTCACCTCCTTTTTCCACCGCTGCTCTTCTCTCATCACCTGGAATGAGTGGCTCTTTGTACATGAAAGGAAAGCAACCTACATGGGCCTTTAATCCTCCCGACGAAAGAGAAGCCAGCACATGACCCCACAAGAATGCTCTGTCCCTGGCTTGGTGGCCAGGCATGTGGAAGGATGAACAGGCAGACGAACGGATGGGGCGTAATGAGGATTCCCAACATCTCCTGTGTCCCCTCTGTGGTGTCTCCCCTGGGAATGGGCTCCAGTCAAGGCTCGCCTGCTTGCAGGTGGGCAGCACCCCCAGGCTGCAGGCGAACCCCTTGGATCTCAGGCGGTCAGAGCCACAGAGCCTCAGCATCGTCCATGTCGACCTCTACCCCAAACCCATCATTTCACAGTCAGGGACACAAGGTTCTGCCTGAGGTCACACTGAGTCATGGGCGGCTAAGGCAATAATAGTAAGAGCTGTTTACAGAAAACCTGGTGACATACCAGATGCTCTTCACAACAAGCTTGTGCTTGGCTCGTCCACTTTCCCGATCTTACAGCCGACAATGTGAGGTACAGACAGGTGAAGACCAACAGCTCATGGCCGGAAAGCAGAAAGACCAGGATTCGAACTCCAGAACCCAACGCTCACCACCTGTGAGCTCTACCTCTTCCCCAGAAAGCACTGGAATCCAGGCCTCCACCTTCCCCTCCCCGTTCCCCACCCCCCACCCCCACTGCACCCTGAGGCCATTGCCCAAAGGGTTTGTGAAGGGCCTGCCTGAGCCTGGGGGTGGCTCTCCAGAATGCTGTCCCCAGCCCTGGGGCCTGGTCAGTGGACTCATGAGTGAAGTGAGCCCCGCCTCACCCCGAATCTGAGCTGCATTAGAAGAGTCAAGGACCGCCCCTCTCCCCATGTCTGAGGCTACAGGGCACCTCGTGCGGGGTTCAGAGGGCCCAACCCCCACCAACAGAATGACTGGGGCTGCTCCTCCCTGATGCGAGGGGTGCCGCTGCCACAGGAAGCCACGTCTGAGCTACACCCTAGGGGGCCACTGAGGAGTTGGGCCCTCTCGCCTCCCTACCCTGTACCTTCCTATCCCCGCCCCTCCCCTTACCTGGATGCCTACCTGCCCTTCCTCCTGACTGGACCTAACAGCACTCACCACATGTGGTGGTGACTGCCTCAAGAAGCACCTACTCACACCACCACCCTTGCCACGGGGGCCGTCCTCAGAAGCTGTCTCCAGACGGGTCACCTCACAGATCACACACTTCTCCACGTGGGCCACAGAGCCCACAATCCCCAAGCACTGTGTCCTTCCATTCTGCAGGGGCCCCGCCTCACCACACACCCTTGGCTGGGGCGATCCAGAAACCCATCGTCCTTCCCACAGGGCCGACCACCCCCAACCACCACACCTCCTCGCCACTCAGGTGAGGTTCCAGGGCCAGACCTGACTCACCTGGTTCTGATGCAGAGCTCGAGGGGTGGGACGAGGTCATTGTCTCTGTCCTCAGGGACGGTCTGGGTGGTGTCTGGGGTGGGGGGAGGAGAGGCACACGCTCATCAGCCCAGGACCCGAGCCCGGCCTACGGTTGGTTGTCACCGACAACCCAACTCTCTGGCACCTGCCCCACTTCTCATCTCTATGGGGTCCACCCTTGCTCCCACCCATCAGTTCTCTTCTGGACCACAGCACTCTTCTCACCACCTTCTACCTCCGCCCCCACCCTCCTGCCCCCTCCAGCTACCAGAATAATTTTTTCTAAAAACACATCTGATCTCATCACTCTCCTGCTCCAAAACCTTCCATGGCTCCTCACTGCCTGCAGAACAGAACCCAAGCTTGTCAGCACAGTATTCCAGGTTCTCCACTATGTGGTCTCAACTTTGCCCTAGACCTTCTACTGCCGTCAGTTTCTCAAGGCCCGGCTCCGGCCCCTCCTGTAGGAGGACACGCCCAACACACACTCTCAGATCCCAGGTCTGCACAGTTCTCTGCCCCAAGGATGTGCGAAGGCTGAGGGCGCGGGCCAGCGGGGGGCAGCGCACCGATGGTCAGCCGGATCTGCTCCTGCTGGTTGGCCAGGCCGTCGTAGTAGTACAGGTCGAAGAGCCTCTCAGCCCTCCAGTCCCGCAGGAGCTCCGGATGCAGGCTGAAGAGGACGCTGAAATGGCTCTCACTGCACACCACCCAGATGGGGAACCTTGGGGTCTTCAGGAAGCAGCCCACCTGGAAGAGGCAGAGGGAGGGGACACACGTGTCTGCGCTAGCACCAGGAAAAGGGCCTGAGCAACTTCCATCCAACCCCAGGGTGGCGCTGCCCTCAGAGAGCCCCTGCTGGGGATCACAGCCTCTGTGCCACACTGGGGGCCCATGGCGCCACTCACAGACACCAGCTTGTCTCCCGGAGCCGACCCCGTCGCTCTCTGGGCCCTCCCCTCACACACAGCCATGCGAGACACCCTGGCCAGAAACCCAGCACCCCTGCCGCTTCCCCTCCCACACCCAGCTGGTTCACAGTGCTGGCCGTCCTGCTCCAAAACTCCCTCCTTCCCAGACGATGACCCCTGAAGCGGTTCTTCCACACCCCCTGCCCACCGCCGCACCGGCCCCTCACCAGTCCCCAGACGCACCAGCACCGCAAGCCTCCAGGCTGGTCCATCCACCATCCACCACCCAGAGCACTGGTACACCCGTCCTCCCCCGCTGGGTCCTGCATTGCCCACATTTCCCAACCAGGGAGCACGAATCACCTCCCTCCAGCTCCAGGGCGGGGGAGGGGGGGTGGGCACCAGGTACTAGGTCCTAGGTACCCGCCTTTTCTCCTACAGTGCATCATTGCCTCACAATGACGCACTGGCCTGCCTCCTGCACGCTGGACTATACCCCTAGCACCAAGGGCAGGGGTTAGAGGTCAACATCAGCAAATGTTTGACGAATGAAGGTCCTCATGCATGAAGTGGAACTCCAACTAGGTAGGACTTAACTTTGAAGGCGGGGGGCTTGGAGCCACGGCGGGGGTGGGAGGGAGAGAGGGCCTCTGGGTGAGCACTGGGGGGGGATGCCAGGAAAGAAGGTCCAGAGACACCCAGGGGCTGGCAGGGCATTCCGGAAAGAACGCAGGGGAAAGAGAGGATAAGGGCTGGCACTTTCTGATGACAGACTCCTTTGGGAAGCTCCCCACGGAGACTTCCACGGCTGAGGGCTGTGCAGGGAAGGCAGATGCCACGGGACATGTCTCATATCCTCAGTGCTGCTAAGCTTCTACCTGCAAAGAGCAGAGAAGCAGCAAGAGTGCCCCACAAAGCCCTGCTCAGGTGCTGGACCGGCTCTGCCCCTCGGACCTGCCAGCCCCGGGGGTGTGCTCTCCGGGTCACCTGTGACTCCCTTGAGCAGCACCTCTCCCCCCCACCCCGGGGCCCTGGTTTATTCAGCTCTGCACATGCCATGGGCCAGGCTGATTCTGGCCTAATCCCCACCAGCCCCGGGGAGATGTTTGTATGCTCAGGTATTTACAGCCACAGCCTGCGGATTAAGGAAAGAATGGGAATTATTTTTCCAGTGGGGAGAAGGGCATACTTTCTCTGGCCTGTCACAGAAGAGTGGCCGAGCGGTCTTCCTGCAGCCTCTGGGCGCCCTCCTGGGAGCCGACTCTGGACTGGGGTGTCTCGGACACGGGGGCTCTGCTCAGCAGGCGCTGTACCAGGTCCCTGGTGAAAGGCTTGCCCATAAACAGCTGCCTCCTCCAGAGGGGGGGAGGGGGCGATCTTTACAATGTGTTCACTTTCCTGTTTTCTAAGCGTCGTCCCGCCCCACCCCAACCTGGCCTGTAGGGCTCTCCCCGCCGGCCCCTTGTGACATTAAAATGTGACTACAGAGCTTACTCGTTGGTGGATGTGGGGGAATTAGATGCCTTGCAGGACGTGGCCGGATGTGCCTAAACCCCACTGCAAACTTGGCTCCCGTTCCAGGCTCAAAAGAGGCCTTTCTGGCGAGGGTATCACCTCGAACAGGGAGCCTTCTCCGGGACCCGGGGTGCATTCACTGCAGGAAAAAGAGCCGTGCAACCTGCCAGGGGGCAGGCGTCTACATAATCAGCCACCCTGAATTTTCCAGCAGAGGGACAAAAGGGCAGCTTGCCATTTATTTATTCAACGGTCAAAAGATTACAGGCAAAAAAGCCTCCCAGAGACTTTATAAATGAGTTTTCTCATTCAGGAACCCCTTCCAAGTGGGTGACATTTTCCAAAGATGAAATTCACTTCCTGTGGGTTCGGAGGTAGCTGACCAAAAGCTTGGGGTGAGGAGCGAGGCTAGGGGGCATATTTTCCTTCAGTACAGTCTGAGGCTTTCTCCTGGTGGGTGAACGGAGGACAGAGATCGTTCAGCACAGTTAGGAAGCACTTTTAAAGAGGGATTCTTCGAGGCGCCTGGGTGGCTCAGTCGTTTAAGCGTCCGACTTCGGCTCAGGTCACGATCTCGCAGTTCGTGAGTTCGAGCCCGGCGTCAGGCTTGGTGCTCACAGCTCGGAACCTAGAGCCTGTTTCGGATTCTGTGTCTCCCTCTCTCTCTCTGCCCCTCCCCTGCTCACACACTGTCTCTATCTCAAAAATAAATAAACCTTAAAAAAAAATTAAAGGGGGATTCTTCAATCTGCAGGGGTGAGGTGAGCGGATGCCCCGCCCCCCTCCAGGGACTGCCATCTTAGCAGCCCTGATTCACAAGAACCAACATTTGATTGCTGGCAGAGCTGCTGTCTGTCATCTCTAAGGGTAACTGTCATTCAACATGACGCACTCTGGTCCTAGGTACCACGTTCGACAATGGGGGTACAGTAATGAAGGAAACAACCGCCATCTTGTCCTTATGAGGCTTAGCAGGTTAACGGGGAAGACAGACATAACCGCGCTGCCCTTCACTCAATCTAAGATGCTATCAGAGTCGCCATTATTTTTTTTCACTAAGAAAGCAAGCAAGCTGGCACTTGAAGTCTGACACACCAGCAACTACAGTAATGCATCAAAATCTCGGAAATGTTCAAATGTGCACAATGCATCACAAGGGGTGCCTGGGTGGCTCCATCGGTTGAGCGTCCAACTTTGGTTTGGGTCATGATTTCATGGTTCATGGGTTTGAGCCCCACATCAGGCTCTGTGCCGACAGCTCAGAGCCTGGAGCCTGCTTTGGATTCTGTGTCTCCCTCTCTCTCTGCCCCTTCCCCGCTCATGCTCTCTCTCTCTCTCTCTCTCAAAGATAAACAAACATTAAAAATAATTATTTTTAAAAAGTCTGCATCTCAAAAGCAAGGAAATGTGACACTTAGAATCAAGAAGAGGCCTCTGAGGGAAAGAATTGAGATTCTACGGTGGAGGACGACAGGGCGGCAGGGGACCGTGAGAGCAGACCCCTATTTAGATGGAGTGACTGGGTCAGGAAAGCCTTCCCTTAAGAAGTGACAGTTAAGTCAAGATGTGAAGGGAGGAAAAAGCAGGGGCTGGTCTCATAGGGTCTTGCAAGTTGTGAGAAGTTCGGGATTTCAGTCTGCATTAGTTTGCTCGGACCACCGTACCAAACTGCCACAGGCTGGGTGGCTTCAACAGCAGACAGTTATTTCCTCACGGTCCTGCAGGCTGGAGGTACCAGATCTGGGTGTCACACTCCCTTCTGTGTCTTCACGTGCTCTGCCCTTGTGCCTCTCTGTGTCCTAATCCCCTCTTCTTATGAGGACACTGGTCAACTGGATTAGGGGCCACCCTAATGACCACATCTTAACATAATCACTTCTCAAAAGCCTCTTTCCAAATACAGTCACGTTCTGAGGCTCCGGGGTTAGGACTTCAACGTGCGAATTTGTGAGGGGACATTAGCCAGCCCTGAACAGTTTCAGAGGATTGGAAAACCACTGACAGGTGGAAAGCAAAAAGAGATGTGATTCAATCCACTCTTTTAAAGATCACACTGGCTTCAGCGAAGGGACACGACTGGAAGGGGGTAGGGACAGGGGCCAGAGGTGTCACTGGTGTCTAGACCAGCAACGCTGGTGGCTTTGGCCATGGTAGAAATGGACAGACCAGAGAAACAACTTAAGGTAGGAGCCACATGACCTCGTGATGGGTAGGCCATGCTCCAGGGTTTGAAGAAGTGAGTGGATGGTGCTATTTGTGGAGTTGGGGGAAAGTGGGAGGAGGCTGCAGCCAGCAGAGCCTTCCCCCCAAGCTCAGTCTTTGCTCAGGTCCCTTTGAGAAGGCAGCAAGGCACATGCCCTACAGGGTGTGGAAGAAGCGCTCAAGTTAAACTCCTGGTCCCATGCTGTCCTTTCCTGGACTGCCAGTTCCCCCCGCCCCCACCACCACAATCACCATGGGCCAGGAGGGGCTGGCCCTCCAACTACAGCTCGACAATGTAGTGCAGCCCAAATTCATGAGCTCTGGGCAGGGAGAGTGAGGTACAAGTCGGATAGGCAAGACCAGCCCAGGGGCATCATGGAGAGCCAATGGAGGTCCAGAACACAGCCAGGCTGCGGCAGGAGGCTGGCTAGTTCAGCAGGGGGTGCATGTCTTAGTCCAGAGCTTTCTCTGCTTCCCCCCAGGCACATCTGGAGTGTGGGCATCTAATAAGCTCACCGATAGGCAGGACCTCCCTACCCTCCAGCCCCTACATACTCAGTAAGGGCCCTAGAACCTCCCAGCCAGAGGCTGCACTGAGAAGCCCAGGACAGGTTGAATGACGGGCAGGCCCAGTTCTGCCATCTGTGAGAGAAAGCCTTCAGCCTTATAAGAACAGCCCTACCCACGGATGTGTGCCCCAAGCTGTCCCAAATGCCAGATCTTCCCTGTGGCCACACTGGTGCTGCCCAGTAGAGGCAGACCTCCATGGATTCCCCCCACATCCAACATGGCCAACCATGTAGGACCAGAGGAATTCAGTGACAGAGGGGAAGGCAGGCGGTGGTAAGGGAGAGGAAAGGCTTTGTCTGAACTGCCAGACCTCTGCCTTCTGAGAATTGAGGCCCAGGGCTCAGGGTGCTCTAGGGAGAAGGCCTAGGGGAGAAACCATTCCTTAGAGAGCTTGCAGCCTCAAGGCAGAGGAGCAAACACCCTTTGTTGCAGGGAGAGACAAGCCCCAGTCTTCAGCCAAGCACATAAGAGCAGAGGGGCATCTGGATCCTTGTAGGCTCCGAATTTCTTCAATCAGCATTTTATTCCAAGGGAAAGATGACCTCCAAATGATGTTCCCATCAATTATCCTCCACAGACCGAAGGAAAATAGTTTACTTTTTGACCAACGCCCTCAACACAAGAATGAAACCAGGGCTCATGGTAAGCCTGGGGATTCCATGAGCCTGGCCAAGGTTACCTCTCTTCAGCCCATGGAATTTCGTGCTAAATGCTTTCAGAGCCCACCCAGGGCCAGAGGCTCAGGGGCCCTGGTACTTCTCATGGGCCACGTGGCACATTCCTGGGCTCCCTCCTGACACCAGCAAATCAGGGAGGGAGCCCCTATCATTCTTTTCTCTCTACGTCTTTGAAAGCCACAGGTTGGCTTCCTGCCCGTGGGGGAAGGGGTGTCACCCTGAGAGGGGATCTGCGTGTGCAGCCATGCCACATGGCCCGTTAGCAATGGACAGCACACCTGACCTTGTGATCATGCAGGAAGGGTACCAAGAAATCAATCAGAGAGCAATGTCTTCTCTGAAGACACAAACACCGAGGCTCAGACAAGGTCCAGCGGCAGGCTAGACAGGAACACAGGGCCCGGTGGCCCTGCCCATCCTATACAGACATGCGGTCCCCCTACCCTGCCCAGCTTCGCCTGGGGCCCAGCCCTTTCCAGGACCTTGGCTGCAGGGAGAGAGGAGGGAAAGGATGGGTGGCCTGCTAGGGGTCGAACTATGCCCTCCACAAAAATAGGCTGAGATCCTAGCCCCCAGTACTTCAGAGTGTGACCTTATTTGGAAATAGATGTAGATGAAACCTGTTAAGAGGTTAGTGGAGTAGAGTGGGCCCTCGGCCCCAACATGACTGACATCCTTCCTTCTAAGAAAAGGAGGAGGCCCACGGGGAGAAGGTGGCCACGTGATGACAGGCAGAGATTGGTGTGATGAATCCACAAGCCAAAGAAGGCCAAGGGTTGCCAGAAAACACCCAAAGCCAGAAGAGAGGAGGGTGGATTCTCTCGGTGGGTTTTAGCAGGGACACAGCCCTGCCAACGCCTTGATTTTGGACTTGTGCTGGGAGACCTTCTGCTCCAGGACAATCTCTACTGCTTTAAGCACCCACTTTGTGGTGCTTTGCTGTGGCAGCCTGGGAAACCATGACATGGCCTGAGAGCTGGAGAAGACCCCATCCTACCACCCCGACAACCCCCCCCCGACACACACACACACACACACACACACACGTGCACACACGTGCATGACAACTGCATCCACTCTGACCCAATCACACTAGGAACCCCTAGGAGTCCCATTGAAACAACCTTTCCCAGAAGATGGTATCAGCTGGCTCTGGGGCTGAATTACGTGCCTTGTACTCGGTAGCAGTGAAGCTATACTGCTTTCCAAACCCCCTGGGATTGAGACTGGTCCCAGTTCTGACCGGCTCTGGGACCTGGAATTGAACTTCCCTTCCCCTGCTCTCTTCTCCCCGGGCCCAGGGAGCGGGCCCCTCCATCTCCAGAGACCTGAACTGCCTGTACCTGGCATACGTTGTAGTGCTCAAACAGAGATAAGAATCCAATGTCGCTGCGCGCCGCAATGCCTTTCAGCAGCGTGATGTTCCCGTTCCCAGAATCGAGCTCAACCACATTGTTGAAAACATTGGACACAGCTTTCCCGGTCAGGAGCAGATTGACAAGTTCCTGTAGATTAAAGAAAGGGAAAAGGCTTGTCCAGGGGAGATCAGGAACAAGAGAAAAAGGGTGGAAAAGGAAGGAAAGCAAGGAAGGAGAGAGACCAAAATTACAGGGGGCTGTGACTGAGTTCCTATGCGCCCTCAGGAAAGCTGCCAGCGGCCCCAGGCCAAGCGACTCCAGGAGCTCATTGATCTTTGTTCTTTGGGGATCATTGAGTGCCACCTCCATACAGGACCCTGTCCTCAGCCCTGGGTGGCAGCAGGCGAGTGGGGGTGTCCTGCTGAAGGGATGAATGGCTCCTGACCTTGGGTGTCCGGGTCTAGAGCAGGGATCAGGTGTGTCCTTGCATGGCTGAAGCAAAATGTAGGATGTGACTGGGGCTATAAAAATGTGTGCACGGTGCACTCCAGGGCCAGGCCAAACATGGGACCACACGGCTGAGTCATAGCCACTTTGTGGAAGCCACATTTGGGTGGCATCTTGAAGGATGGTATTTTTTTCATAAACTTATTTTTTTTTCAAAGTAACTTCAGATTCAGAAGGATTTGTAAAAATAGTACAGAGAGTTCCTGTGCACCCTTCACCCAGCTTCCCCCAATGATAACATCTGACATGACCAGAGCCCGTTATCAACACCAGGAAGCGGACAATGGTGTGCAACACCCATCACTCAGCTCCAGGCCGGATTTGAATCCCACCGGTGATGGTGGGGTCTTCGAGCAGGGAGGGAGAGTGCAGGGCTGCAGAAGCGGAGAGGTGGAGGCGGGAAGCCCCAGTCTGGGTTCTAGCTCTGTCTCTGCCGTCATCATCAGCAGCAGAGCGGCGTCACGTGTTCCGAGGCCATGTGGCTTGTGCTGCACAGCCAACAGGCCACTGTAGCTGCTGTCCCCAGAACCGGGAGCCCTGTTCCTCTGGTGGTCCGCATCAAGGTGGCAGGAAGGGCTCTTCCCTAAGCGGGGCATCTAGAGGTCCAACCCCCTGCGAGGAATGGGGACACTGGGCCTCACAGATGCGAAAGGGTTTACCCAGGCCCCACAGCTGGTGACAGCGCAGGACTTCCGCCCACATTTTCCAGCTCCCTGCCTGGTGTCCTTCCCTCTCCCCTTGCTTGTTACCCTCAGGGTACTAGCCAGGTGGTGAAGGTCCCAGAAGGGCGGCCGCTGAGTGCCTGTTGCACCACTGGAGAAAAGTCTGAGTGACCCCAGCCTCGGCACCTGGGCAGGCAGGACCTCTGCGTAACCCACCCTGTCTGGTCTGGAGCACTCGCAAGGCCAGCAGGCAGCCATCACCCCCACGCTACTTGGGAATGGCCAGAATAGCCCTTTCCCAGCACAAACTTTGGAGGGAAGAGTTCACAGGAGTGTTTTCCCCTGAATCGTAAAAGCCATGCCCCGGTTAATAAGTCCCTCTGTCAACACCAAGACCCCTGCCCTGGTGACAGTAAAAGACACCCCCTCTGATGGCCAGAGAGGGAACCCCATTGGAGGGAGATAGCAAAGGGGCCCCATTGTGTCCTTGCAGAGGAAACGAGAAAAAATTTGGAGGAAATGTCTGCTCTGAGATACCGCACCTCAGGGGCAGCGGCCGCTAAGAAAGGCACGGCCTTTTTCAGATGGGTTCGAGTTTTCCCATCTCGTTTTCAAGGAGAGGTAAAAGGCCCCTGCACTCCCTCTATGTCAAACCTTCCTCAGAGCAGAAAGCCCTCTTGAAATGAGGGAAAAGGGGCAACACACTGCTCCCTGCCCCAAGACTCAAAATCACGTGGTGGCAAAGGTCAGTGGTCATGTAGCCCCTTGCTACTCAAAGTGTGGTCCATGGACCAGCAGCAGCACCTGCGCCGGGAGGCCTGGTAGAAATTCAGAACCTCAGGCCCGGGGCCAGACCCTCTGAATCTGAGCCCACTCTTCGAAAAGCCTCCCACAGGGGCTCAGATACACATCAGAGTTTAAGAAGCACCGGTGTAATCCAAACTTCCTCATTCGACAAATGAGGAAACTGAGGCTCAGGGAGGGGAAGAAAATGGGCCCAGCTCATCTGTGTGTGAAGCCGTGAACACACATCAGGACGAGACTGAGACTGTGGTGTGGCATCCTCTGTGCTCTGCTGGAGTGCCCACCCTTGGTCACGTGTCTCTCTGCCCACTGAGGGGGAGGCTCCCAGAGAAGGCAGGCACCCAGAGAGGCACTGGGCCATCGCAGGCAGCCACTTTAGCTGAGGCCTTTCTCCAGGAAGGTGGGCGTCAGCCAACCTCCCTCCCCCAAAGTCCCTCGCATTACCTGCACAAACTGCAGGCCCAGAGCTGGCCCTTGCACGGTACCCAGGTGTTTGCAGAGATGACACAAGTGAGCCAGGACCGTCAGGACAACTGGGTCCTCGTTTGGGCCTAAGCAATTCTGCCCAGCCTATCTGTGCTACACATGCCATTCCCACGTGTGCCGAGGGGCAGATGTAACTATGGCCCGGTGGCCACTCTGGGAGGCCTGGCCATGCAGAGAAAGGCATGAACAGAAGCCAGGTATAGCATGTGGCCCCCAGTCCTGATGCTCATGGATAGAGTCATGAACAGATCTCTTCTCTGGTGTCACTGCATGTCTGGGAGGATCGATGACAAGCAACTGGGCTAAGGGACCCCCTGTTCCATCAGGCCCCTTGAGGGCCCCTTTGTGAGGCTGCAGAGGGGAGGGTTACTACCAGGATGATGTCTTGTGCAAACATAAAGGGCGCCATGGCCCTCATCTCTCCAGCTGGCCCAGAGACCCCAGTGTGTCCCCAGGGCTCTGACTGGGGCTCTGGGCTATGCAGCGCCTGGCTCTGTCCCCAGCTCCTTTCATATCCCCTGCAGTGCCAAGCACACAGGTCGGGTGCAGCATGCTCTCCAGGAGTAGAAGCTGGACCGAGTGGCCTTTCTACATCTCCATGACAGTGAGGCCCAACAGAGGCTGGCACTGTGGGATGCGGGGGGTGGGGTGCAGGGGGAGCTGGCACGGGCAAAGAAAGAAGGGAGGAGGAAGGAAAAGAGACACCCCACTGCCCGGCGCCCCACTGCACCCCCTGACCTGGGTGCAGTATCCATGTGCTCCAATCAGGTGGCTGGTGGGGACGTCGAAGTCCTGGCGAACACTGGAAAACACAGAAGTGATGGTATTAGCGTGCCTCTGCCTGGCGCTCTGGGCAAGCCTCACTGGGTGAGCTCGGATCTGGGGCGAGGCCGGGCCTCCTCGGCTCACACTCACTCTGCTCTGGGCAGCGGCCTCCACTCTGGCTTCACCAGGGCCACAGCCGATGTGGAGAATGGTGACAGAAGAGTGACGCAGCAGAAAGGCCCCTGCAATTGGAACCCAGCGTCCTGCTTTTGCATGCCAACTGTTGCTTACTCACAGTGGGGGTGGGACATCCCTGTCCGTCTCTGGGCCTCAGTGTGCGAGTCTGTTCAATGGGAGCAACAGTCTCTAATGCCTGCTTGAGTCCTAAGACAATAGCTGCCACCACCTGGGCACAGACCTTGTACCAGGCCCCATACTGGCATTATTCCTCCAACCCCAAGAGTAAATAAACCAAGGCTCTGAGAGTGACTGACTTGCCCAGGGCCCTTGACTCCTGGACTATGAAGCCAGTGAGGGGACCCAGCAGCCAGTCTTGGAGGCCTGTGCCCCCCTCAACCCCAGGTTACCACAGCAGCTCTACCCTCAGAAGGGGCCCCCCAAAAAGCATGAGGTGAAAAGCCTCTTTGCCAAAACACATCCCTCAAAGTGGAAGAAACCGATTTCTAGGGCTGTACGGAGCTGGAAACCAGGTGTCATTGTCGGCAGTGGCTCAGTCATACGAGGGGCCAGCCCCAGGAAGTGACCCCCCCATGAATCTCAAAGCTCTCCTACCATCTAGAAAGGCCTAGAAAACCCTAGGAAACAATTCCTTTCACCTACCCCCACATAAATCCTTCAGGAGACTGTTACGAACCAGAATCATGGACGAGCAAAGAGGTAAAGAGCCGCCACCTATAGAACGTGCCCAGGGGATGCTAATTTCAGCCATGCCCCCGGCAAAGCAAGGATTACTATATTTTATAGACACGGAAAGACCCAGCACGGCATCACTGGGGGTGACATGCACATCCCCCCGGGGCTCGCTGCCAGCCCAGCGCTGTGCCCTCGGCCAGGCCCACCTCCTCTAGCCCCACCCCGAAGAGACCACAGACAGAGTGCCCAGAGGAAAGGGCTCTCAGCAATCGCAATGTTTGTTTTCCCTTTTAGTGCAAGAGAAGAGAAACCTGGTCTCAATTTTACGCTTTCAATCTAAGATCCGCCGTAAGCCCACAAACCTAAACCACCCTGGCCCCTGTATCCTTCCCAAACGAGTCTAGAAACTCAAGCTCCATGACCTTTGTAGGAGAAGATGCTTTCTTGTGGTTTTTAATAACCGTGGCCAAATGGGAACTGTTTGCGGTCCACACGGGCAGATGGGCTGGGGTCAGCACTACAGGGGCCCAGCAGAGAAGCATGGAGGCCTGGGGGTCCTGGGAACAGCCGGGGAGGCTCACCCACCACAGACAGCCCAGCAGGCCCAGGAAGGAGCAGGCTGGGGTGCCAAATGGCCGTGGGCAGCACTCGACTGGCGCTACTTCAGGCAGAAGAATTGATGGAAACTCTCTCTGCAGCATATACGGGCATCTTCTGAAGAGAAGAAAATAACCTCAAAGGAGCCCCGGGTGGACCGATAAGCATCGCTGGCCCCAAGCCAGCCTGAAGCTTTCAGAAGCGGTCTGATCTTCATAATCTCACAGCCTCGTGCTCACCCAGCGGGTCTGAGAGCCTGCGTCAGCTGAGCACAGGGGGACAGGCAGAAAGGACAATGGGAGGAAATGGTAATTGCATCCTTAGGTGCAAACACGATGGGAAATTCAGGAGTGAGCTCGGAGCTTGAAAGGGAGGAACGTCTGCATTTCACATTAGGGCATTCGGGAGACGCCAGGGAGCAGCTTACGGCTTAAGAGATTTACAACTTTGGCAAATCTAGATGCCCAGACCTCCGTCTAGGGGAATTCCCTGGAGAGCTGAGTGTCAGGAGTCCTTGAGCAAAAGAACAACGACTTCTGCTCTGCCCGGAGACAGGGCAATTCAAAGGGCAGGGCTGGCACCTGGCCCGAGTTCCAGCCCCAGCCTGCCGTGTGGTGGCGAACCTCTCCACTCCGGCCTCAGTCTCCCCTTCTGTGACACGAGGGACTTGCATGCACAAGATGAATGGTGTTATGGGCTGAACTGTATCCCTCCCACCCCAAATTCATATGTTGAAGCCCTGACCCCAGTACCTGAGAATGTGGCTGTATTCGGAGACAGGGCCTTTAAAGGAGTGATTTAAGTTCACTGAGCCCATTAGCGTAGGCCCTAACCCAATCTGACTGGAGTCCTTTCAAGAAGAGGAAACTGGGACACACAGAGGGACACCAGGGATGCAGGGAAAACACCATGTAAGGACACAGACGGTGGGAGCCACCTATGGGCCCAGACTAGAGGGCTCAGAGAAAACCATCCCTGCTCACGCCTTGCTCTTGGACTTCCAGCCTCCAGAGCCGTGAGTTCCTGCTAGTCAAGCCACCCAGGCTGTGGCCCGTTGTTACGCAGCTCTGGAAACTAACACAGGTGGCCTCCAACATCTGTTCAGACTCAGCGCTCTCTCTCCCAGTGACATCTTGTAGGCGGAAGCCACATACAGAAGAGCTACTCTGAAGGCATCCCATCCTTCTCCCTCTCCTAGCCTCTGTGGCCCCTCTGGGGTACCCCCAGGTTCCCAAGGCATGCAGTGTCCTGGGAGCAGAGGCTGAATCAGAGGGGCTGCCTGAGCTCTGAGGTCCCCACACTCTCTGGGCTCCTGAGCACAAGGGACAATGAGCCCTTCCCTGGGATTGACAACCGTTCAGTCTAACGGGCAGGCTGTCCCTTCCACAGTCTGCCTGGGGACTGGACAAATGCTGGGCCCTAAATGAATTCTGCACAGCCTGGGGACAAAGGTGCCAGGGGCCGGGAGGAGCCAGGGCTTGATGAAGTCTGCCCCCCAAGGCTGCTGCGCACTGGGGACCCCTTCAGGGAGCGGGAGCTTGCCTGGAGTTTGGATTCCAAGAAGCACAGTGTGGGAGAAGCCTGAATGGTCTTGCCCAGGGCAGGGAAACTTATGAGGAGGGCCTCAGGCCCTGGCTGCCCTACCGCCGACCTCTTCAGCATTCTGGGAGCCAAGGGCAAGACCCTGGACCCATGATCAGAGTGACAGCTCGCCTCAGAGGTATCTGGAGGAAGGGGAACAGAGAGCTCTTCTCGGGGCGCCAGCAAGGATCGCTTCTCCCAGCTGTGCCCCCATCGAGAGGTCCCAGAGACAATGCACTGTACCCAGAAACAGAACAGAGAGGACGCCAGGGCTGGCAGAGCCCTCGGGGCTCAACACTTTGCAGATGGAAAAACGGATGCCTAGCAAAAAGAACACAAGTGGCCCAGCGCTAGTGACAGATACCAGCCCAGATTCAGCCCTCCAAGGCTGGGCTAGGGCTCTGCTTCCTCCCCCCACTCACTCCTTATCACACATCTCAAAGGGACAGACGTTCTGCCACTGAGCAGCTTACAATGCTTGAGCCTTGAACCTGCAGAACCTGTCGTCTCACTCGCAAATACACCATCCTCTCTAAAGCCTCATGAGGCCAGAAGAGCAAGGGCCACCATTGCCATCTTACTGAGGGGAAAACTTGAGGCCCAGAAAGAAGAGACTTGTAGTCTTGTGGTCACACAGACAGTCGGCAGGCCAGGACTGTGTCCCCAGCGCCAACATCACACAGTGTCCCCTGTGGCCTGAAACACAGCATGGCCAGCCTGGCGGGCCAGCTCCAGGCAGGTCCGGGAGCCTTCAAGCCCCACTCCTGCTCCCGCCCTCCACGGCTTGTCGGTTCACCCTAAAGCCTCCCCAACATGCATCTGAACATGTGAATCTGAGGATCTTGCACAGAAGTTTCTGAATAAGAAGAAAGTATGTCTAAGTGGCCTAGAGACACGGTTCCAGTCTATAGTCAGAGCCACTCACCTAAAATCAATGTCTGCGAGGTGGAGTCGTGGCCAGCTCGGCCTCAGAGTGGCCGAGTGACCCCAGGCAAGTCCCTGCCTCTCTCTCAGCCTGTGTCTTCACTTATAAAACCAGAGGACTGGAACAAGGGGTCTCTAGGGACCTTCTGGGATGTGAAAATGTGTGTCTGGTTCATGACTCTGATGTTTAAAACATCAAGCCTAAAATAGGTGGTAATGAACCCGGGAGGGTCCGGCCAGGCCCCAGGGCCACCACCACACCCCACTCCACCCCCTCCCCCGAGAATTCTGTTGACTTTTAAGGACAAATCCATAGTGAGAAGGGCACCTGTGGAACAACTGAGAGAACCTGGGCTCTGAGGTCAGGGGGCCCTGGATTCAAATCCAGTCAGTGCCCCTTCCTGGCCCTCCTGTCTCTGAGGCTGCTTTCCCCCAGCAGGAGGGGGCTGGGGAGACGGTGCCTCCCTCTACCACAGATCACTGTGAGAAACTGAACGAGGTGAACTATATAAAGCATCTGGCACTTGGTAAATGTCACTTCCTTTTTCCTACGATAACAACAATAATAACAACAACTAAAAACACAATGACTGAGAGGTCACGATTCCAGTAACTTCAACTACTCGTATCGCGGCCAAGAACCCTGAATAAATGGAGGCCTGCGAGCGGTCAAAATTTAGCTATGAAGATCTAACAAGGATTTGGGCAGAGTGGGTATATTGACCGTTTTCCCAGGAAGGCCTGCAGGGAGTGGGCGATGAGTCAGGACACCTGGCTGTCAGGCCCTCACTGCTACCTGCACCGTGTGACCTTTAGCAAATGGCTTTCCTTCTCAGAGTCTTAGGTGTGCCATCCCCTGATGGGGACAATCCCCACATCAAAGAGTTGTGATAAGGGCCAAGGCCACAAAAGGATCTCGGCTAACTGCAGGGAGCCCCACAAGTTGGAGGGGGTGGCTGTTATTTCCACTCTCCGGGCAGGACCCTGGAGAAGAAGGGCCGAGGTGCACGGATGGAGAGAAAGGAGCCAGAAGGAAGGGAAAGCAGAGGCGTCCAGGCCCTTCCCAAGCTGCCTTCCGCCTCACCACCCACTAGACCTCTCCCCATGCGCTGGCACCTTCCTTTCCAACCTTGTGCAATTGTTCCCTGCAAACCCCCGCCGCTGGCCTTTGCCTGCTTTGTTCTCACTGCCTGCCAAAACCCTTCCCACATATCCCTCAGAGCCCTGCTGAATGTCGCCTCCTCCATAAAGATACTTCCCTTGCCCTAGGACAGATGTGCCCCATCTCTCCTCAGCTGGCCCTTTCCTAAGAGCACCCGCTGATGCTTTTCTGGTGCCGGGCTTGTCCCTCCAGCAGCAAGGAGTTTGAGGGCCTGGGTTATGTTGTGTCCATCTGGCCCCTCCGCACCCAGCACCCAGAACTGAGCTCTAACTCTGCAGATGCACAGCAAATGGGCCCTAAATTATGTGAGTCTGGCCCACACCCATCCCAGGAGAAGCCAGAAGGAAGGCCCTGATGGAACAGCCTCTGGAAGCTGAATCCCAGGAGATGTGCAGAGGCAGGCGGAAGGAAGCTTCCCACCCAAGCGGCCAAGGTTGGCCTGGAACAGAAGATTCTTCCCAAAAGTTAATTGCCTCTCCCTCCTCCCTCCTCCCCCTCTTTATCTGGACACCCAAGCCTTTCGAGGAACGTGGAGGTAGAGCCCTTAGGCAAGCGGGTAGGGCGCTAGATGCACAGAGGGTCAGGACACTCTCCCAACTCTGCCACTAAGCCCGGTGTGGTCTGGGCTCAGTCGCCCTCCTCCTTCATGGGAGCCTCAGTGCCCGTGGAGAGACCTCCTGCCCTCAGCCACACCCCACTGGCACTCACTCGCCGTGACTTGCCACCCCAGCATTCTGGAACGAGGCTTGCTTTGCCCAGACTATGCTGGCTGAAATCAAATGGAGAACAAAGCTGGTGGACCACATCTGGTTTGGTAGGGGCCTACTCGGGGGTCTTGTTTCCCACTTCTCCTTCTAAGCTGGCAGACACAGTGGGGTAGCGCCTGGCACTCCTCCCCCAGCCCGGACAGGGATGGGGGCACCGGGTCTTAGCCTGGAAGCCAGGACACTCAAGGATGGTGTCGGCTTGCCACTAACCTGCCCTAACATCTTAGATCTGTTCCCACATCTGTAAAATGGGATAATGGCCCCAGGCCTCTGGGCCTGCCCCCTTGGGTTACTGCAAGCCCCAGAAGCCCAAGGTGACAATGAGGACCTCTCTCTCCTCCACCTCCAGTGAGGCTGGGTCTCCAGCCCCTTGCCTTCCATGGGGTAAGAGGGCTTCGCAGGGCCCCCAGAGGGAGCCAGTGAGATCTACAGGACACAGCTCTGGTCCACTGTGGAGGGGACACAGAAGCGGGTGGCCAGAGAGAGGAAGGAAGGTCAGTGGAAGGAAGTGGAGTTTGAGTGGAGGGTCTCCCACTTCCAATGACAAAGGTACCCACAAGCCCTTTGGGTCTATCTGCCACGCATCCCCTTGGCCTCTTCAGACACACGTGCTGAAAGAGCTCACTAGCATGGCCTCCACCCTAATCTGAATCAAGGTTAAGGTGACTTGGAGTTCGTTGAGGAAGTTCCTCTCCTCCTGTTCCCTAACTATACGCAAAAGATGTCGGCATGTCGGGGAGGCAGGGCCCTTAGCCACCGTGCTGGGTCTCTCATGTGACCCAGGGAGGCCAAGGGCTTTGTTCAAGGTGCACAAAGCAGTTGCTCTCTGTGAGAACTCAGGGCGCCTGGTCTGGGTGGTCGTGTGTGCACCACATTATTCTGGGCTGGAGGGGTCCTGGCAGGTGCAGCAGGAGGGTGGAGGAGGAAGCCGAGGGGTATCCCATCTACCCCCTCCCATCACAACGGCACAGCTGGGACCACCAAGAACCTAGGATTTTCAACAAGGACAGCCCGCTGCTCAAATCCTCAGGCCACAAGCCCACCCACTACTAGGTGGTCTCTGCCTTGGCGAGTTCTGCTGGATCTGGAAGCGTTGTCATTATTTTTCTTCATTTCTGAGAGGAACCAGTGGGGGCCTCCATTAAAGCCCAGGTCTGACCCACCCCCAAACTCATATCTTCATTCCCTTCATGTTCCTTGATACATCCCAAAGTCCAGTCCATCCCGTTCCCGGCCAGCGCGGCACACCTCTGTGGTTTCTGCCTGCCTTCTGGACCCCCTGTGTTCACAAGCCCCACGGTGGGTGCAGCCCAGGCCTGGCCACCATGAGGTATCAGGAATGGGGTCATGGCTGCCAGCAGGCTGAGGAGTGCTAGGGAGAGGGCTTCCTCTCCGCCGGACCCGCCGGAGCCCACCACGCAGCAGGGCCCTCCTGAGAACACAGACGAGATAGAGGGAAGAAGTGTGGTTGGACAGAAGGAGGGAAGCCATGTCCCAAAGCGCTGTCTGGTTCCTGGATCCAGCCACTCCTGAAGCCCTGCGCTTTTGCTTTGAATCAATTAGTAGCGCTGTTTTCTGCTTACACTGGCTAAGAATCAAGTTTCCGTCACTCACCTTTGTATTACCAACACTCATGGTTGGCTTTCATTTCAGGGCTATTTCCACAAAGAAAGAAACGGTGCTGTTATTTTTCCTCTCCTGGAGAAAGTGACAAGAGAGCAACAAAGCCACCGTGGTGTGGCCACTACCCCTCACCGTCGGTGCCTGGCTGGTGCTGTTCAAAAATTACTTCAGCACATGATGAACCACTGCCTGTTTTGGACTTCCAAGATTGCCTCTGGACGGCCCCAGTTGGCACTGCAGCGAATGCCAAAGGTCTGAGGCATGAAAAGGGTCTCTTCACAGCTGTCCCCCCACCACTGCCCAGGCCTAAGCCACCCAGTGGGCATCTCCAAAGCCCTCCCCTGTGCCAGGCCCTGGCTCACTGCTGGCTCCCGGGGGCCGGAGCACCCTTGCACTGCGCTGTGCAGGTCTGGCTCTGAGCCAGCCCTGACCCCAGGGCCCTGAGTCTCTTTGGGACTCGCGAGAGCATGCTGGGGAAAGTTCTAAGCCATGCAGTTTGGAAAGCAGTGGAGCTAGGGAAGCATGAAAACCTGTACAGATCTACTGTAAGCAACTCAAAATCTCAGGAAGGAAAACAGATGGCTTGAAATCAAGAGGAAAAAAATCAAACCCTCACAAGGCTTTGCAGTGAGCTCCGGTAAACAAAACTCAAAGGCCAGCTTCGCTACTGTTCTTTCAGCTTCTGAGGGAGAAGTGACCATGCTGTGCCGGGCTGCGTGTACATCTGCCCTTGGTGCCCTCACCCTGGCCCCACCCAGAGCTGGCAACAGCCCATGGACCGAAGGCACTGACTTGCGTGCAAGGCCTGTCCCTGGGCATCAGGCAGGAGTCTGAGACCCTTGCTAGGAGGGAGGGGCGGCCATGCCCTCAGCCACACACACACTCACACAATCAAGTCATCTTCATAGCCACCGCATCATCTCACACCCAGCCCCACTACCTCACAGAGCCCTCATGCACACATACACACGACCACAAATGCACATGCACGCACTGAACTTGCAAAGAGTGGGGGGTTCCCAGCCCCACACTCCACTTCTCCCCGGCTACACAGCACGTGATCTGAGAGACTGCCCTCTCTGGGATATCCAGACATGTTTGCAACTGCCCAAAGTGATAACAGATCACCCTGAAACGGCATCAAAGGGTTTGGGAACGCTGAATCTGAAACCCAGAGCAGGAAGGCCCTCGGGGATCGTCTGGTCCCATGGCTGTTAAGCTGCGTATGCAGAGCTGGGGCTTCTCCAAACAGGGGTCTCCTGGGGCCAGGCTGGAGACAGGGAGGGGCAGGCAAGGGGTCTCCGCCTCCCCACCCCACCCTCACCCCACCTCCCCTGGGCTCTACTCAAAACAGTCCTGGCTACATCTGCTTTTTATAGTGAGCTTTGGGATCCAGTGTATTTGGAAAACAGTCAGATGTCAGGTTCCCTATAGAAAGAATTTAAGCAGCACGAGTTTGCCCCCCTCCTGTTAGAGATAAAGGGCCTAAGGCACTGGCTCGGTCAGCCATAAACGTCTTGGCAACAGAGCAGAGATGGGGACCCAGGTGTTCTGAAGGTACATCGCCAATGAGTGGGGCGCTTTCACGGAAACTGTCACTCACTGGGCCACCCTGGACAAGCCTGTCAGCCCAGCCTGACAAATGGAGCCCATGCTAGATGACATCTGCCCCACGTGCCCAAGTGTCCACAGAGAAAGGCCTTTGCAAAGTGCTAGCCTCCATGGCAGGCCAGGATGGGGTGGCCTTTCACAATCCCAGGGCCATTATCACTGCCAAGTGAATCACAGCAAACCTCCAGCCAGGTCTGGCATCCCCTCTGAGAACGGGGATGAGAGACTCTGGGGAGCCGAGGAAGCACCACTGGAGTGCGTGACTGGCATGTAAGGGGCGCAGACCATTGCAGGAGCTCCCCCGTCTAAGGCCAGAGAGCAGCTTCTTCAGAGGATCCCCGAAAATGCCAGGAATGCTAATGTGCTATTTTAAATAACGACAGCGTGACTCCCTCCCAGGAGCTGGGCACCATGTCGATGGGCTCTTCTCCTTCTTGCCATCAGTCCTGTCATTCCTCCACACCCTGCCACCCCTTTCAGGAAGTCTCCCAGACCGCAGGAAGGAGTGGCCGGGCCTATGCCCACAGCCTGCCCCACTCCCCACCTGAAGCCCTCACACAGTCTCTCTAAAAGTGGTTTTGAACTTGAACAATGAGAGACAGTTGAGTGTCTTCTCGAGCATAGCTTTGGTTGGCGCCCTCCCAGGGCAGGGATTGGTTCTCCCACTTCCCCTTCTCTTGCTCGCTCTGAGCCAACAGCACACAGCACCCAGGGAGGCCCCGGGCCGCTCAGGAAGTGCCTGCCAGGGCAGGACCCATCACCACTGGCAGGACCTCCCTGCAGCCATGTCTCCACCACCAGGCACCGAGCCAAGACTGAGGACAAGACGGACAGGATAGGGCACCAGATGCCCCTGAGCACAGCTGTGACAGGATCATGCCAGCAGCGGCCGTTATCTGAGCGGGCTGCCCACCAGGAGCCGAGCCAAGCACTCGACATATAAATCTTCATTTAATCTCATGATGCAGGAATTATCATCCCCCTTTCACAGGGTGAGAAACTCAGGCGCAAAGAAATATAGAGTCAGGCCTGAAATCACGTCTGTTTCACTCCCAAGTTCCTTAAACAGAAAACAGGGCTCCAAAGAGCCCCGTCCGGGACCAGGCTGTCTGGGCTGAACCGTGTGAGCTCGGGGCAGGTCTCCTTTCTCCACCTGAGACAGGCATGCTGACAGCAATCACTAGCGCTGCCTAACAGGGTTGCGGTGGCAGGAAACAAGTGTGCCGTGTAACGTGTTGCAGCAAAGCATGGGGCTCACAGGAAGCTTACTAGGTGCTGGTCGCCATCGTTCCTGCTGCTGCTGAGAGTATCTTCCATGCTGTCTTCTTGGAAGGGAAGGGGAGCCCCGGAATAAGACAAGCCCCACTAGTGCCTGCCGGGTCCAACGCGAAAGCAGACCTCTACCAGGGCAGGTCCTCCAGAGCCCCAAGTGGGAGGGAGACGGTCTCAGCATGCTCTTACTCCTTGCCCTGAGAGCAAGGGGAAGGTGACTCCAGCCGGATCTTACGTGTCTATGTGCCTGTGTGTGTCTGTACGTATCTGTGTGTACCTGTGTGTGTCTGTGTGTCTCTGTGCATCTCTGTGTCTCTGTGTATGTGTACGCATGTCAGTGTGTCTCTGTGTATCTGTGTGTCTGTGTCTCTGTGTGTGTGTGTATCTATCCACATGTCTCTGGGTACGTGTGTCTGTCTGTGTGTATCTATGTGTACGTGTATGGAGTGGAGGGGAGGGACGTGGCAGGGCTGAGACTTCAGGCCTGTTAGCATGAGGCCTTACGGGTCCAGCAGGGCAGCCGATCCTCACTCAGATGCCCCCCAGGAGCCAGGGCCTGGGCAGGGACTCACCCCTGCCTGGCTTGGCTGGAGGGGGCAGGGAGGGGACAGATGCGGCCCAAGTCCTCCCGCTCTGGACGACATGACGAGCAGCCTGGCTCTGGGGCTCTGAGGGCCCGTGCACAGGGAGATGGCCTCCAGAACACACCCAGGGTGAGCAGGACCTGTAGCAGCTGCCCCAGTGACCACCAGAGTAGGGACACTCTGATCACAGAGTCCTAGCCTTTCAGAGCGGGACGGTTCCCTGTACAGATGGAGAGACTGAGGCCCAGGAGATCGCACAGCCAGATGTCAGCGGGCCTGGCCCTCCTGAGAGCCCAGCTTCCCTTCAGGTTTCTCAGGGGTCTCACCCACATACCCAGAGACCCCCACCCAACCTGGTGAGCCAAGGATTAGCAAACTCGGGCCTGGAGAGGAAGACGGCGTGGCTTACGGACTCTGGTGCACGTGAGCCCAGGCCAGGAATGAATCATATCATTATGGCAGGATTAGAAGAAAAATGCCATTAGAAAATCTGTGCAGGCACCACATTTAATAAGGTCAGTAGCAGCAAGCAGCGGGCAGGCCAGCGGCATGAGGCCACAGAGCCCCTGCGTCCTCCTCCTCCCAAGCCAGAGCCCGCAGGGCATGGGACAGGCCCTGGCCCAGCCCAGCCGTGAGGAGCAAGTGTCTCCTTCTACCAGGGCCTCCCCAGCCTGGGCACCACATGGCTACTCTTTCTACCTCCCCACTCCCTAGGGCCCACCTGCATGGGGTTGTTCTCAAATCGTCCCCCACAGCAAGCACCCCCCCGAAACTGAAAATTCACTCCCTGGGTCTCCATGCCCCCTGGAGTCTGCTTGCTACTTGGAAAAGGAAGGGGTAATCGATTGTACTTTACAAAACTGTTCATGTGCTGTTAATCTGCTCCCCTCCCTGGTGACACAATGCCCTGATGACAAATATGCATTAGAGGTCTAGAAAGATCATGGAGAATGGGCATGATGGAGAAACTCCAGCTCTCGGGCAGCCAGGCGGCCACAGGTGATAAGGGTACATGGAACTGAAGTCCTCCACTTCCAGGGCCCCTGGGTACCCGCCTACCCGTGTCCTCCGGGCTGGCCCTAGATACAGAACTTGCAGCTTTCAGACTGCCATGGCCTACGGCGAGACCCTGTCCTGAGTTCATGGGGGTCCTTGGTCCTCTCCCAGACCTCCGCCTCAACTGCCCATCCCCACCCACGTCCCAGGGGAGTCCACACGTGAGCTCAAGTATTCGCACACCATAGTCCTACTGGGGCCCCAGTGGCACTATTAGCTCTTTGAGTGGGAGTGACCCTCCAGGCAGCCCCAGCACACATGGGGAGACCGAGAAGGAAGCTCTGAACACACATGTATGTAGCATGTAACTGCTCTCTCTCTTCACCAGCCGACCACCCCGTTCTACTACTTCCTTCATCCTCTCAACTATGCTCACGACGTGCCTACTATGCAACAAGCATGGTCCTGGGCTTCTGGGGGTGGGGGTGGGGGGCAGCAGTAAACAAGCCGGACAAGCCCTGGCCAGGAGTTGAGGGAGGAAGGCACTCACAGCTCCGTGGACCTGGACAGGATGGCAGACAGGGCGAGCAGGATGCATCCGTAGGGACCCGCTTCGAACTGGGAAGAGGAGAAAGGAATGAACACCCACCAAGTCTGCACCCCCTTCCTCTCACCTCCGTGGGGTCCACCCCTAGGGAGCGGCCTGACCCTGAGCCACCTGCCCCAGCCAGGTCCCAAAGGTCACCAGGTGGCTCCATGGCAGGACCCCTGCATGATGGGGAGCACACCGGCCTGGGTGACAATGGGGGCAGACACAGTGGCCACCAAGGCGCATACCAATGACGACCGAGTCCAGGAAGTTCACGAGACAGCAGCCTCCCTTGCCAGGCAAGTGTCTTACGTGCATTATCTCACTTAAAACTGTCACAGGCCTGTGCTTTACAGTACTGTTAACACTACCCTCTGCCCCACAAGGGAACGGGTCTGATACTGAGGAACCGGCCCAAGCTCACACAGCTGCTACGCAGCCCAGGGGGATTCTAGCAGGCTCTGTCGGACTCCAAATCCCTTACTCCAAAGACCTGCACTGTGTTAAGAGCAGCAGGGAAGAGGTGTGGGGCAGAGTCAGGGTCAGGAGGGCTGAGTGGCCTGAGCCATTCAAGGCCAAGGACAGATTCTGTCCAAAAATTGTTGGTATTTTGTTCATCATGGATTTGTTTTTGGGCTAATTTTGATATTTAAAAAATATTATTGATACCAATTACTGAGGATTTTGGTCCCTCCTTGAAGTTGGTACCCAAGGCAAGCACCTCATTCATCTCCCCCTGGTCCTGACCCTGGGTTAGAGCCCACAGCCTGGAGCCTGAGTGCCTGGGTTTACATCCCTGACTGTGCCACTCCTAGCTCTGGGGTCATGGGGACATTTCTTAACTTCACCGTCCCCCACCTTCTCGAACCTGTGAAACAAGGGTGATTGTAACAGGACCTACTCTCATCAGGGTGTTATGAAGATTGAGTGAGGTCATCCTTGTAAAGGACAGGGCCTGACACCTGTGTGGGCTGTTTGTACAGTGCTGGCTCTGCACTGCCCACCTGTCCAGTGGGTCCAGGGGGCCACAGCCTCCTGCCATGGGCTATGTCACTCTGGCTCCCTAGAGAAAAGCCATCCCCCGGCTACAACTGTGTGAAGACCTTACTTCTCCCCCTCTCGGGATGACACCACTGCCAGTGAGCTATGGTTGAAGACACTGCCTTACAATGGTCAGTGTTCCTTAGGTGTGATCAGTTTCTTTTTGCACTTGAAACCAGATCCCCCAAAACGTTTGTTTTCCTGAAACAATACGAATGATATCACCGATCACATTTCCGTTTTGCCTTGGTTGCCAGGAAGCTCAGAGCCAAGTATGGTATTCAACTGTGGTAATTATTTCAGTTCAAGCTTCTGATAAAATTACGTTTTCTTTCCTTCAAAATGCAGTCTTCATTTCCATACAGCAACTCAATTTGTCACCTAAAAAAACTACCGTGTGAATTTTCATGCCACCAGGATGCTCCCTGCTAAGGTTATACTGCGAACAAGGTGGACAAGGATCTGCCTTTGTGGGAAGTGACTCAGGGAAGAAAGAACAATAAGAAACTGAAAAGGATAGGGAAGGGACTCTCTGACAGGAAATACAAGGTGCTCTGGAAACACACAGAAAGGGCCTTCAAGCCAACTAAGGATATAGGGAAAGAAGGAATGTAAAGGAAGGCTTTCTGGAGGAAGTGATATCCAAACCCAAAGGACAAGAAAAAATCAGAAGAGAAGGGAATGCTGTTCCAGGCAAGACGAACAGCATGTGCAAAGGCCCAAAGGCAAGAGAGGGCAGGTTTACTATCGATGGAGCATAGAAAAGCCCCAAGAACATCATTTTTTTATAATAAACTTTTTATTTTTATAAATTCATTAGTAACAAAATCTTTTGGTGGGGGAAGGGGGGATACAGAAATGGAATAAATGAATCAACAACAACCTTATATCAACCTGATTGTAATTCTCTGATTTCAGGACAGTCACTTCACTTCTGTTGTGCTCAGTTTCCCCATTTGCAAAGCAAGGATACTGAATCCCTTACTTTGCATATTTCCTTGGGTTCTGGTGCCCATTCTAGGAGCCCACGACTGTGGAAGTGCTCTGGTAACTGCAAAGGGTAATGATGACATCCTTGCACAGTGGGACATGGGCCTGGGAGGGCCAGCGCCCTGGTCACGACTCTACTGCTGACTTGCGTGTTGCCTTGCGGAGTGATGAAGCTCTCTGTCTCCGCTTCCCCTTCTGCAATGCCAACCAACTGCTGCTGTGGACCCACCCATGGTGTCGGGGGAACCATGGCACTCTCTCGGCCGGGTTCCCCCTGCGCCTGCCGGCCTGCAATGAGGCAGGGGACACAGAACCCGCTGCATGCCCCGAGTCGGCATAAACATGGAGAACGGTCTGTACGACGTGGGCCAGCACTTTCCACAGTCCTTGGAACAGCCTCAGGGAGAGGGTCCCACGAGCCCTGGAGGCGCCCCTCCGTGTGGACTGGCTAGCGGGGTGGCTAGCCCTGGGGCTTCTGGCCCCCGCCGGGACATGACTGAATGGCACCAATATTCCATTTTGTTTAAAAAAAAAAAAACAAAAAAAACCCACTTACTAAAATTATCTCATCAAACCCAAGCTGCCAAGACATGGGAGGCCACAGGGCAAGGTGCCTGCATTGAAACGAGAGCTCCCTGGGCAGGCAATTGGGCCGGAAACCGCCGTTAGGGTGCGGAAAAATGTCTGGTGTCGTGTGGGAAGAAGGGGCCATTCTCCAGCGCTACTCTGGCCCCAGGGAGACCGAAGCCCACCAAGGAGCCCCAATCGGAGGCGGGGGCGGAGGCTCACCCAGCTCGAAGGGGGCGGCCAGACATCTCACCCGAGGGTGAACGGTGATGAAAACACAGCAAGGAGGCTATTTATTTTGGGTAGAGAGGGTCCAGTGTTCGTTTCCAGGCCTGGCACGAGGAAGCCCCTCTGAGGCCCAGGCCATGAAAAATGAATTTGGTGAGGGTAGTGCTGAGGCAGCTCAACGGCTTCCAGCAAAAACATAATTACACTGTGGGGGAAAGCACCACCTTCCAGGGTGAGGAGGGCCAAATACTGACCGCTGGTACACAGGGCCCAAAGCCAGGTGAGGAGGGGGAGCCACTCTGGACCCAGAAGAATGACAGAAGGCAGGAGCCCCCTCCCCCGGCACTGGCCCCACTCTCTGAACCTCTTCCACTGTCATTGTCTTGCTTGGGCTTCACCAAGACCCTGGGGCACAGACAGAGGGAGAAGAAAGGCCCCATTTCATAGACAGGATGCAGAAAGCCTTGGTGCTGAGGCATCACCCCGGGGCCATCAGCGGGCAGTGACAGGCCCCCGGAGCATGTGAGCAATGTCCCCAGGGCCCTCCTTTGCCCCCTAAAAGCCTCACTGCTCTTTCCTGGCGCCCATGGCTCCACCCTCTGCTTCACCTGATGGTGTGAACACAGGAGCCCGGGGTCCTGCCTCCCTGCTCAAATCACATGCACGGAGGCCATCAGGCTTTGCTCGTTTTTCGGATGCACTGCTGTATTCTCACAGTGCTCTGAGTGCATTTAAGAGTAGAATCCTTTCTGCTTATTTAGATCGCCTGGTGCTTAATTTAGAATGCATTCTTTTGCGTGCAGTTAAGTTTCTTCTTTAGAAGCTGCTATTGGAACAATAACAAGCCAGAAGTTCTCTGCTAACTGCTCCATCTTCCATTCCTTCCTAGATGAGGCACATGAAGCCCAGTGACTTTCCCAAGGGCACATGTGGCAGAGGAATAAGCTAGTGGGGGTCCCCAGGCCCCTGCTCCAGGACCCCTACACCAGCTGGGAAGTGCACTGCACCAGCAGACATCCCGCTGGGTTATGTCCATGAAGAAGCAGAGAGAGCCAGGAACATGGAGCAAGTGACAGTCAGTCTAGGCCAGGACCCCTCCCATGCCAGAGCTCCTCCCTCACACCTCCCAGGAAGGCCAGACAGTCAGTGCAGAAAGGCAACGTCCTAAGCTGGGGACACAGGCCAGGCTCCTTGGGCTGAATCATCCTTAGGCAACAGCTCTGGGGCAGAACGTTTCTGCAGAATTGGCACCTTAGTGACGGCACACCTGCTTCCCTCTGGTCTCAGGACAGGGCCCATTTCCCTGCCCAAGCAGTGTCTGTGACATCCGCGCTGACACTCTTCCCTGCTCTGACCAAACGCACAGCGCCTTCAGGGAACAGGAGGAGATATTAAGACAGCAGAATGTCCAGCTTCATCCCACATTCAGCAAGCTCTCCCACCCTCCGGGCTCGCCAGCAAATCTCTGTCGCCTTCTCGGGAGCCTAAAAGAGCTCATCCCACAGCCCAGAAGGCTGAAAGAAAGGAGAAGATGAGGCACGGACCATTTGCTTGCACACTGGGACCCCGAGCTGTTTCTTTACTTCCACCCTGACACACAAACGTCCGAAGATGAGACCTTCAGGTTGGGAATCTCAAGAGGCATCTCTTGGCCTTTGTTCATGCCACACCCTGCCTCCCCGTCATTTCTAACATGTCTATAACTAACCAGTCTCAAGGTCACCTTAAATAATCGTGACAGTGGTGATCACAAAATCAACAACGAAAGCTAAAATCGCTGACAACACTGAAGCAGGCACGCTAGTTCTAAGCACTGTTATTATCAGCCCCATTTTACAGATGAGGAAACTGAAGCACAGGTATGCTAAATAAGTTGCCCAAGGTTACAGAGCTACTAAGTAAGAGATGTTACTTGGATTGAAACCCAGGCCAAAGGCTGCAGAGATCATATTCTTTGCAAAGCCAGCGAGGCTACAGCCCTGAATTCCCGTGGCACTTTGTGCTGTCCAGGCCCTGGATGTGTTCTGCCCCCATCTCATGGCAATGGGTGGGTGCAAAGATCTCCTCCAGCAGACAGGGTGCTGGAGGCCCCACCCAGCCAGGACATCGAGCAAAGTCCTGTACCGAGCGGGGTCTCCATCAAAGAAAGCAGACGGCTTAACCATGTATATCCCCACCCCCCACCCCAATAAACCACTGTTCATACCTGACGGATGCTTTGTTGAAGAAAAGTCACCAGCTCCTCATAGCAGGTCAAACTGTGCAGTGTGAGCTGAGGAGATACAAACCCACAGGGTGAGCGGCCCCAGCCCCACTGACGGCTCCAGGTTCTAGATTATCTCCCGCCGCCCTGGCTTCAGCAGCTACAGAACGCTACTTGGGAATGTCCCTGTAGTCAAGAGGGGTGACCTTGAGAGCCAGGGTGGGGAGGCACCCCCAGACCTGTGTGCAGTGTTAGAGGCTGAAAGGGCCCAGCTGGAGTCTCTGGGGTGAATTCCACCCTGCCAGCAACACCAGGCCTACAGAGCCCAGGAAGGGGGGCGTTTTGGAGTCACAGCAAAGGAGCCTGCTTTGTACATGCCCCCCACTGACAAGAGGGATCTGAGAAGCACTTGGGGGCTAAGGGGGTGGGGGACGGGGTGGGAGTCCCAACCAGCTCTCAGCCCAGCAGGAAGTGTCCTGAGTATGGTGGGAAGCTGGGGCAATGAGCCCCCTTTGCTTTCTCAGGCGGGTCAGGAAAAAGCCATTTGTAGAGAAAACACCCACCAGGTGAGACCCCCAATTAGGAGCCCAGGGCCACATGTGCCCAGACTCAGGTCAAATGAAACAAACTAGGTAAACCAAAAGTCCTCCGTGCAGAGGAGGTTCCTTTGTGGGAAACGTCATGGTGTCTGTATTCTCACGTCTCTCATTTCTTTCCCTTACTTGGTCACACCAGGTCTGGCTTTACAGCCAGTGCTCTGTCCCATGCAAGCTCTTCCCCACCCTCTAACCCTCCTCCCTCCGCACACCACCCCACTTCCCTTTCACAGCAACCCTGAGAGGATGCTGAAGAGACACACAGGGACAGACAGGGCTGCGGTTCGGCCAGAAGGCGTTGTGTGTGGACTGCTCTTCTCTGGGACAGGGAACCCATCGGCCTTTCGGCCATAAAGCCGGTCCTGGCAAGAGCCCCCCACCCCGAGCCCCCCACCTCTGCCCCCACCCCAGTCCCAAGCGGAGGATCTGATAGCCTGGGCTGCAGGGAGGGCTGGCCCATCCCCAGCTGAGGGAGGATTTACTTATATGAAAGGAGACCGTCCCCAAACAAAGCCAAAGGTTGCGTGATAATTTTCCAGAAAGCCGTACTGTTTCTAAGACTCCATCTGCTTTGTATTTCCCTGTTGGACTGAAATGCTGTGTTCCTGAAGCCCTAAAAAGGAAAAGGGAGATGCATGAGTCCTCTGCATGGAGAGAAGAAGACATGCCCTTGAGCCAGGGTGAAACCACATGTGCCATTAAATGAGGGCAAATAAAAAGGTGGCTCCAGAGGGAAGAACGGAACCAAGGGTTTCTCGTTTCTCCCCCGCTTTGAACTCACCCACGTGGCTGGGTCCAAAGAACTCCCTAGCGGGGGTGGGAAAAGGAATGGAAAAAAGATGGCAGAAGGAGAGCTTGGGGTAATCAAACCCGAGTCCTGGCAGGAGGAAGTCTGCCTCTCACCCACAACTGACAAATAGGTTTCCAGACCAAGGAATGCTGACTTGCCCTTCATTATCAGGGCTGTGAGGAATTCCAGCCTCTGGCCTGAGGCCTCCCACCCTAACCTCATGTCCATCGCCCAGTGAGGCATGCACTAAAAGTGGGGTTTGGGGCCCAATGGGCCATCAGCCTGCTGACTAGGCTGGGACCAGCCACTGCCCCTCTCTGGGCTCCTGTTTTCTAATCCATAAAACGGGGAGAAATTGAATTTTTGTCCCATCTGCATTCAGCGCTGCCATGCAGATCCTCAGGGCCAGGGCTAATATGTTAACTGGAACATGAGTACTAAGGACAAGCACTTGATAGGAACAACAATAATACCTAATAGTGATATGGTACTTGGTATGTGCCAGATGTTGTCCTAAATACTTCACATTTGTTATTCACTACTTATTTATATGGGTAAATGATTAAACTGATAATATAGTCATTTATTATATATAATTTATTTAATTCTCACAATCACTCTACTGAATAATCATTACTATCATCCCCATTTGCCAGGTGAGTAAACAGATGAAGTGCAAAGAGGTTGAGTCAACTGCCCAAAATCACACAGCCAATAAGCAACAGCACTGGGAGTTAGTTTCTGGAGCCCCTTCTCTTTAATTTTTTTTCAATGTTTGTTTATTCTATTTTTTGAGAGAGGGAGAGAGAGAGTGCGAGAGAGAGCAGGGGAGGGGCAGAAAGAGAGAGGGAGACACAGAATCCGAAGCAGGCTCCAGAGCCCAACGTGGGGCTCAAACTCACGAACCACGAGATCATGACTTGAGCCAAAGCCTGCCGCTTAACTGACTGACCCACCCAGGCGCCCCTGGAGTGCCTTCTCTTTAGCACTGTGCTCTCCTGAGCATTCTATCCCACCAGAGTGGCCCCCAAAGGCACCCTTTCTACTAAAGCTTGGCCACTGGCCTGGGATGGAGTGACGCTCCCACTCTGAAGGGCCAGACTCAAGAGCAGTCCATGTAGACTACACGGATGGCGTCCTCCACCTGCGGGAGGGTGGAGGCAATGAGGAAGTCTCTTCCTCAGTGGAATGGGGCTCCCGGCGGCAAAGTGGACAGGAGCATGCTTTGGGAACTAGGAGAGAGGGTGACTGGTTACCGAGAGGCTGTTTGCCAAGGCCGCCGGGTCAGAGAAATATAGAGGGGAGCAGGCTGTCTAGGCCAGAGGTTTTCTCAGATGGGTTGTGTCCCCCCAAGCTCCCCAAGGAGGAAGTCAAGACAGATGAGACAGAGAGGAGAATGAATGGAGCTGCATGGAGGCCCCCCAGGCCTCTCCCAGCGTGGGGCTGCTTTGCTGGGCTCACGCTAGCATGGGGCACATGGTAGGCACCCGGGAGGACGCACAGATAGCCTATTGGGAAGACAATCTCCCCAAGGACAGGAAAGCACACAGCCAGCTTGCCCGCAGCTGTGCCAAAGAGTGAGTGGTAGCGACCTGGCCCTGAGAAGCGCTTACAGTGTGACCACGGCTCTCTGACGGCCCCCGGCCCGCCACACAATGTCCGCGATGGCCAGGGCGAGGCAGTGGGTCCTGCGGGCGTTGGAAGGCTGCAGCTGCCTAAGGAGGAAAAGAGAATGTGTTTATGCCGGTGGGGACACACGCCAGGGACAGTGTAGCCCTGTAGCAGATGGGCTACTCTTTCCTCTGCCACACAGAGGGCCCTGCAGCCCAGGGACTCCAGCAGGGTCTCCTCAGATGAGGGCCCAGGGAAGAGCCCTGGGGGAGAGGCCCTGGGTGGGGCTAGAGGAGGAACAGGCTGAGGAAACAGCCCAGGGGAGCCAAGGGGACCCCGGAGGCTTGGCAGGGTCCGAGGTATGTGTAAGCAAGGCCGGTGAGTTCTAACAGAGCCCAGGAGGCTGAGCTGAAGGCATTCTGGAACTGCTGCCACCCCAAGGAAAGGCAGCCATCCCTGGCAAAGGTCTGGTACTGCCCTGACCCACCCTTGACCAGTCCTGATATCCAGGCCCCTGGAGATGGTTTGTGCAAGCAGGTGCCCTTCCCTCCCACCAGCCAGGGGAAATGAGATCATGTGTGCAGAGGGGAAGGCAGCCTGCCTTGCTGGTTAGATATAGGGCGTGGGATGTGAGAAAGGAAGGATTTGGGATAATCTCTAGGGTTTTAGTGGGTGCACAGTGGTGCCGTTCACTGAAATGAGGAATATAGGCAGAGAGGAGAACTAGGGGAGCAGCTGGAGATACCCAAGGGACACCCCCGGTGAAGCTATCTGACGCATCGAAAGCCCAGGATAGCAGCTGGCACTAAGTATAAGTTCATGAGCCACCAGCATGTGAGGAGACCTCAGCACTTTGAGTGGCTAAGATTCCCCAAAGAGACGATGAGGAAGGGCAGAGGTGGCGACCAAAGATGAAACACCCCAGAACTCTGGCGTACCAGGGAGGCAGAGGAAGGTAGGAAGTGGCAAGGTGCTAGGGGCACAGCTGGGAGACAGTGCTGTTACACATTTGTTAGGAGCAAATGGGCTTTGAGCAGAACAGGCAGCCAGCAATGTCACAAATGACAGAGAGACATCTTATGATGAAAGTGGTAACAGAGAAGCCCTGGTGCATGACATGAGCAAGCGGGAAGAACAGGCAACAGCCTGATAACAGACGCTTCCTTCAGTTTCACCTTCCCAGGGCTCCTGAAGGCTGTACTTCTTGCCCACCCCTGGAGTCTACGGATTTTTTCTAAATTCTTAGAAAAATTAAATTCTTACAAAAGCAGCCTATTAGGCTCTTCCTCACAAACAAAGGTGCCTTGATGAAGACCCTGCTGGAACTCAAAGGAAGACGCAGGCGGGGCGGGGGTGGTTTTCTGTTTTTAGTAGCCAGTTAACACCTGAGCTCCGTGCTGAGCTGTGGAGATGGGGGGAGGGGGGAAAACTGGAGAAATGGGAATGAGGAGACCAGGACACAGGTCACCGTGGTGGGCAGCACATGGTCACTCCCCAGGGCCTGAGACACAGAGCCAGCTGTCTGCATCCAGGCTGTCAAATGACTAAAATGGGAGGTGACATGACATAGCCATCTCTCAGTTTCCCCTTCCATAAACCCGAGATGACAAGAGAACCTCTTTCACAGCACTGGGAGCTTTAAACAAGATGACGTGTGTTAGGTCCATAGCCTAGCACCCGGCACGTGGAGAATGTTCAATAACCAATACCTATTACTGTCTTTATGGAAACATCAAGTCCCCACTTTGGCTGTGGTGATGGGAAGGTGAACTCTCAACACCTGGTGTGAAAGTGACAATAAGCCACCATCCATCACTTAGAAAATGAAATGGCAGACTGCCTGGGACTTCTGCAGCCTCTGGAAGCCCGCCACGCTCCTCGAGGAAATGGTTACCACGCCATCACCAAACCAGGCAGCCCGAGCTCTGCAGGGAGCACTGGCCCGGGTCACCATCAACTATGAAAACAAAGGTAAGGAAATGTTGTTCTGGGTTTCCGGAGAGGCGATGCCAAGGACTAAGGCAGTAGGGGCGGGGGGGGGGGGGAGGTGTACAGGAAAGCAGGGCTTGTCAGACAAAGGAGAAAGGATTGGACATTTATCTCTTTGGATTCAGAACCTATGAAAGTGGGCTTCGTCATCCCCACGGCTCCTGTTTCCTGCCCTGCCCCCACCCGGGTGACCGGCATGTCCTGTCAATCACACCTGAGTCCCCTTGCCAATGCCCTTCCTGCCCCTGTCCAGGACCGTTCCCCAGTGGAGTTGTTACAGCTAGTGCCCGACCAGCACTTCGGCCCCATCTCGGCCCTGTGGGTTCTTCCTACCTCACACGTGTGACTAGGGTACTCCCTAGATAGGATGCTTACTGTGCGTAGGAGTTGTGCAAAATCGTGTCTGCACTCTAGACTGCGCCTAGAACTAAAATGGGAGGTGGAACTAAAATCTATGCTGGAAAACCTGCAGACAGGGAACTAAGAAGTCACCTGTCAGCACTCACTGTATTCTACACTGACTTGGTGAAGCAAGTCACGTGCTTGACTGAAAGCTTCTCAGTGGAGCCGCAAATAAGATTAAAAAGTCAACATATATTGAGTACTTCTTGCGTGCCAAGCGCTGTTAGAAACACTTTACATGTATTATTCCATCAGTCCTTAAAGCTACCCTATAACGGCAGTAGTAGCGTTGCCCCTTTCAAATGGGGAAACAGAGGCACTGAGACTAAATGATTCACTCAAGTGAATCACACAGTTAGTAAAGTTGGAAAAATTGAAACAGCATTGAGGGAGGCAGGAGAACTTGGGGAAGTGGAAGCAACTGTCTGGAGCTCTTGGCTTAGGAATCAGCATCGCTCTGCCTCCAAGCCCGGCTCTTCCGCACCGGACAACACTATCAAGAGATCTGGCTCTATGATCCGGCCTGTGTCTTCCTGATCTCACAGACTGATTCCAGAGCCTCTGAACCTCTGCATTTCTATACAAACGTCCTCATTCTTTTCACCAGCCGCCTCAGTCTCTGCATCCTTCCCTGAGCCTTCTCTAGCTTGCCCTTTTGAGACACACCTTTCTAGAAAACAAAGTGGAAAAGTGCGGTGGTTGGGGTCGGGCCCAGGTTTGGTTCCACGTCTGGTTCACAGGCCTTGGGGAAGCCCCTTGCCCTCGCTGGCCTTCGCCTTCCCGCATAGCTGCAGGCCCCGGGCCAGATGCCCCCAAGCATCAATCCAGTATTGCCATTTCTGCCATTTAACCAGCCACAACGTAGACAGGGCTGTCCCGCACAGAGGACGAGCGGTGAGTCGCCCCAACTCCAGCTTCACCAGGTAACTCCCTGCTTTCACCTGCAAAACCTCAATGACAGGGGTGGTCCTGCGTTGTCTTCATCGGTCAGACACGCATTCATCAAACTCCTACCACGAGTCTAGCACCCAGCCTGGCTCTTCAACCAAGAACAGTTTCTTTAAGCACCTAATTCCTCACAGAAGTGCAGAATGCAGACATTTGTCTATGGATGGTGGATGGCATAGGGGAGTAATACGTCCTGCATAGTTGCCTAAACTACTCAAGTCCTTCAGATTAAAGAGATGTTTTGATCCTAATTATCTTGAGATAGCCTACAGTGTCTACAGACCATCCAGAGGAAGGCCGGGGAATGACTGCAGGCTTTCTGTTCCCTCTCAGGCTCAAAAGCTGCAGCCGGGGAAGGAAAGAAGGCTGGTCTGGGGACCACCGGACCTGTGGTCCAGGCCTGGCTCTGCTCCCAGTGTCCAGACAGGTCCTGGACAAGTGCCCCTCCTTCTCTGGGCCTTGAATTTCGCAATTCTAAAGGGAAAAGGAGCTGTGGGGACATTGATCTTGTCTGTGACTCTCTTTAGGCCCGCAGGGAAGTGGGGCTCATGGTCTCTTCCCATAGCCAGCCACAGGCACAACCCTCCCCAAGTGGAAAAACACGGAGTCCTGCCTCTGGGCGCTGTCCTTCCTGATGGAGGAGAGGCCCAGCTGCTGGCCTGATGGAACGGGTCCTAATGAAGCCAGACAGTCCTGCAGAAAAAAACACCACCCCTGCCAAGAGGCCTTTATTTCAGCCTGACTTCCCTGGAGGGCGCAGTCACATCCTCCACGCTGCTTTCACAGAACCATTACCCCGGTCCGCCATGGGCGGAGGGCGCGAGAAAGGCCCGCAGTGGGGCGGCTGCAGACACCGCCTCGCTGTGGCCGGCCGGGCCACCGTGCTGTTCCTGAAGAGAACAGAGCAGCTCGCCTGCATTTTTTTTTTTTTTAAGTTGGGTCATTTCTGAAATCCTGGAATTTCAGAGTCAAAAGGAAGTATTGAACCTTCAACCCCAACTCAGCACACGCTGCCCATGCAGAAATGCCAATGACCCAGCCAATCCATATCAAACTTGTATGAATACATCAATGAAACTGGACAAGCTGGGGACGAAGGTTGCTGCAGGGACATCACCCTTTGTTCACCTGAGGCAGTGGGTCCCCAGGTGTTGGTGTATTACTCTTTGGCTCTCCCACTGCTCAGAGTCTCTTCTGGGGGCACACACAGCAGCATGGGATGGCAGACAGTTCTCAGCCACAGACGCCACAGCTGCGACCCCGGGCCAGCATCTTCCCTCTCTGAGCCTCAGTTTCCCCATATGGTCCTACCATCTTGCACAGCCTTTGACGATTTACCAAGGACTTCATTTGCGTTTCCTTATTGAGTCAAAGTTAGGCGAGACAGAGATTCACCAATGAGTAGGTGAGCCCCTGCAGTCCAGGTCTCTGGACCCGGCCTAGCATGCCCCACCCGGGAAGGGGGCAGAGGAGTGCAGAGCCAGACACCCCTTCCAGTCGCAGCATGGGAACCCACAGGATGCACTGATGCCCGTGCGACAAGGACAATTCTTGGTGGCCTCTGACCCACAGGGCCTCACCACCACCCACGAAGCAGTGACCCCCACTCTGCTCTCACATCCCCTTCCCTGCTCTGCTGCCGGCCCTGGGCACCAGCCCCTTGCTCCTCTGGTCTTTTGCTTGACCCAAGTCCTAGCTTTAACCCAGAAGAACTCTTGCCTTCCACCCCCAATCACCTTCTAGGCCTTGAGGCAGGCTCTCACCTCAAAGCCCCAGAGCAGAGGAAGGGGGAGAAGGAAGCGCTGGAGTGTGTGTGTGTAGGCATCTGGTGCCCCTTGCCTATAGCCCAACTCCACTGCGACCTCCCCCAGCTTGTCCCCCTTTGAGCTACCTCTACCTGAGCCCCTGCCAGATCCCTGGTAGAAGGATGCAGAAAGCCAGCCCACTGCTCTCCGCCTGTGTGGAGCTCAGCCCTGGTTGTAGTGCCCGGGGAAGGAGGGGTTGGGGGCGGAAACGGGAGGGACTCACCGGAGCACCCATATAGCTGGGGGGCTCCAAAGAAAACTGAGGTCACTCTTCTGCAGCATGAATCCTTCCAGGCTTCCTAGAGGAGGGGGCCCTGGCCAGCAGGCCGAGCTCCGTGGATACTCCACACGGGCCTCTTCTGGTCCGGCCAGGCAGCCAGAGTGGGGCTCCTTCCCACCTGGCACACCCCCGCACATGCCCCCAGCCACGCCTTCCTTCCCCTTCTCCCTCTGCCTACCTACGGCTACCCCCAGGACCCAGCTCAGCCCCACCGGCCTGGCTGCCAAGGGCCTTCAATCTAGTCTGGCCCCAACTCCTCTTGCAGGGTCCCAGCTGCCAGGGAGCCCGTGAAAGCCAAGGCTGCACTCCCTTCCCTGCCCCCCAGCAAGGCCTTGGTGGAACTCTCCATCTAGTGGGTGCTTAAACAGACGTCTGTCCGTGTACACTGGGGCCTGAGTCATGTCTGGCTGGTGTCTGGCTGGCAGGTGGTGGGACGTGGAAGAGAACCTCGCTTCCCACAGCTGGCCCGGTTTTCCTTCTACCCAGAGCCCAACTTGCACCCACAACCAGGATGGCTGTTTGCCTCCCAAGCCCCGGCCGCACTCTCTGGTGTGGAGAGCAGCGTGGTCCCTGGAGAATATACCTGTGGAACCAGAGGCTTGCATATTCCCTTCGTGGTGGGTGAGGTGGGTACCAGGGAACCAAGCCTGCCTTGTGCCCTGGGCAGGAACAGCCCCTCCTGGAAACTACTTAAACACCCCCATCCCGACCACTGGGAAACAATCCCCAGCTTCCCCCAAGTACAAAGTCCAAGTTCAAAAGCAGCTCTGAATGAGAAGGGGGTTGAAATGAATGATGAGGCATCACCCATGAGGGCCAAGGCCAAGATGGTGAGCCTCCAAGGCCCCCTGGCAGCGTGGCCCTGTCCACCAGCCCCAGGTCTCACCCTGCCCCTCCAAGCCCTGTCCTGGCCACCCCAGGCAACTCTTGGCTCCCGGCCCTGCTCTCCCTGCCCTCAGGCCTCTGCACAAGTCATTTTTACTGGAACACCATTCCCCTCCACTCCCTGTCAGTCTGGATAACTCATGCGTCTGTCCATGTGTTCATTCAACAAAAATTCTGAGGGCCTCTTCCGTGGCCTAGGCCCTGGGCTGGATGCCAGAGACAGGCTGTGAAGTAGGCAGCCCAGGAAGGCCCCTGTTCTCATGGGAGCTGGGGGGTGGTGGTGGGGCAGAAAACGGACAGGTAATGATGTCATGAACCAGGGTACCATTTGGTGGGGAGGCCTTGGAGGAGGCCTGGGTTTGTCTCAACCAAGGAGGTCTGGGAAGGCCTCCTTCAAGTCATAGCCTCTGTGTGGTGAGAAGCCCAGGACCAAGCATGAGGGGTTTGCTGGGAAAGGGGAAACTGAGGGAGAATAAGCATGTGCAAGGATGTGTGTGAAGCCAACTGGGAGTCCTAACAAGCCTGCCCCACCCTCTTCACGTCTGGGTGAACCCCGAGCTTCCTGCATGTCCCCTAGGGTCTCCTGTCAGGCTGGCTCTCATGGTCAGTCATAGGTGCCATGACGGCAAGGCCACGGCTGTCCTATTGAGCCCTGTATTCCCTCCAGGCACCTGCCAAGTCCTCCCTGCATTCTGAGTGCAAGGAAGGAAGGTAGGCAGGTGGGTGCATGTGCACTCAGGGACAGCCCCCGCACCCTTCGAGGGCAGCTCCCTTATTTAGAAAGTTCCACTCAGTCGGGAGCATTCCAGGACATCAAGCACTGTGCCGCCTCCCCGGGAGAGCCGGCAGTAGGGTCCCCATCCACACTGTGGGCAGCACTTTGCTGGCTGGCCTTCCAGAGCAGGCGGTGGGGAATGGCCGTGCACAGACGGGAGCAGCATGTTTGGACTGATTGGGGTGCGGAGCAGAAAACAAGGTGAGGTCCTGCTGTGGAAATGTTATGTCACTCTGCTCCTGGTTACCACTCTGCAGGCCTTGGAATTAGCATCATTTAGCTTAAGATAAAACACCTTGATGATTACTTGGTAATTAGACAAATTATATTATTAGACAAATTCTAAAATGCCATGCATGAAAAGCTACCTCCACTTGGACCCTGTCTAAGGCAAAATCCTCTAAGCCAGTAAAAGATGTTTCATTTGTCCTGAGGTTGGCAGGATGTCTGGGGAGCCTGCATCATCTCCCAGGAAGCTGAACATGGGTGATTGGGGAATGGGTCTTGTTGTCTTTATAACACTTAAGCTTAAAAAAAAAAAAAAGACACTGAAATACGTACATCAAAGAACAAGCCCCTTGAATTAAAATTCAGGAACTGAATTTTAGCAAAACTATGCTGTGATTTTAGAATGTGTTTAATCACAACTTTTGGGAAGAGAATGGAGGCATCCACGAGGCAGGACTCTTCTGGGGTGTTGGAAATCATTTTCTTTTGTGATCTGGGTGATAGGCTCACGAGTGTGGGATTTTGCAATAATACACTGAGCAGAACACATCTGAGCTGTGCACGTTTTCGAGACGTGCGCTCTTCTGTATGCATGTTATATTTCAGCTAAAGGAAGAGAGAGACAAGCACCGGTTCTGTAGCTCTGAGGGGAACTCAGTACAAGCTGGTAAGTGGGCACACAGGGAGACAGAAGTAAGAAGATGGTCTCCTCATATCAGCCATCTAGCCCCGGCCCTGGCCCGCACCTTGCCAATCCCTCCACTGACTACGCTATAGAATTAGGGTTTTCTATCCATCCATCCCTCACAGAGCATTCTGGAGCATGGAAGGTGCATCTATTCCTCTATCACTTGTGCCTGCACAGAGACGTTCTGGAAAAGTCTACTGAGTGAGAGAAAATGAGAATGAGGTGTCCATGTGCAAACACTTAAAGCGTGAGGTGGAAAACAAGCGGCCGAAGGGAGTGGAAGCAATGTGCCGAGGGGCTGGCTGGAATGTGCGGTAATGGCTGTTGGCAGAGGTGAGGTAACATGGGGAGGGAGGGGAGACCTGTGGTCAGTCAAAGGGTCAGCGGGTTGATGTGGGTGTGGATGGGAGTTGGGTGGCTACCGCACTCAGCTGCTGAGGAGGGGGTGGCCTTCGTTTCGATGCCATTCCAGCAGCTGCTTCCCACGTGGAATGGGACTTAACGACCCTCCCTTCTTTTATAGACAAGTGCATGCAGGTCATTTAAACAGGTCAGCGCTGGACCTCTAGCCGGTCGCCATTTCCCTTTCCAGAAGACGGGAAATATCAGGGAACACACACGCTTCCTTGCTTGTTTTTTCTGGACACCGAGGAGAAGCCTTGGGAAAAGAAGATATTACTAGAACGAGCGCCGACTTACCGAACACAGTCAGCTTGGCTATCTCCTTCAAACAGGAGTTTTTGTAGGACACAGCCTTGGACAGCTGCCAGAACCCCACAGGGACCCCCCTGCAAAGAAGGACACACATTAGTGCCCGTGAGGACCAACCAGGGCAAACCTGGCTGTTCCTCCAGAACCAGCCCGCTCCCACCAGTTCCTGCCTCTCCAACACAGGCCTCTCTGACGTGCCGAGTACTTCTGCAAAGCACGGAGCCTAGTCACAGAGAGGGGGTGACAAAGGCCATGGTGCCCAGCCCTGGAGGAAGGAGCAAGTCTGCAATGTCTCATGGGAGGAAAATGGGCCTTCATTACCTGTCAGGTGTGAAACCAGGCTCGTCACCGTAGGTTCCCAGTCATCCAGGGAAATGCACCCGTGTCTACAGGCTGAGGGTGTCAATGGTTTACTCAGTCTTCAAGGCCCATCCTAAAGCCCCCCCCCCCCAGGAAGTCCCCCCTGATCACCTCAGTACCCCCTTAAGCAGCCTCTGCTTATGTGAGCAATCTTTTGCCCAGGTGTGGCCTGCCTCAGCAACCATTAAGTGTGTCCTTGTCCCCCCCACCTCCACGTTAGAGGAAGAAGGCTCCTTGAGGGAGGGATCCCCATAGGCATCAACAAATACAAGGATTAGCAGAGTAGCAGATGCGGCTGCCCTTGATCCGGGGGTGCAAGACGATATGCTGAGCTTGGCCACACTAGGGACAAAGGCTAATGGTCCTGGGGTTCCTCCTCAGGCAGCGGGGGGCACAGGAGGCTCCTGGGGCTTGAGAAATAGAGCCTCGTCGGGCTGTTGGATTTAGAGCATCTTCCAGCCCTTAAAGTGTATAACTCGGCAAATGTGTATGTACCATGTCCAAATCCTGCTCCAGTCTCCCTGCACTTCCTTGTCTTACAAAACGCCTCCTCACACACTTCTTCTCAAAGCCTCCCCTTTATTCATGCTGCGTCCTGCCTCAGGTGTCCTCTCTCCCCCAGCTCTACCTGCAAAACCATTTCCCAGTCGCCCGAAGACCCTCTCTGATGCCCACACCCAAACACAGCCCCTCCTTCTGCTCCTCTCAGAGAAGATTCAGGACACTGAGGAGGTCTCCGTAGAGTAAGGGTCACACTCCCCGGCTCTTACTCTGCCAGCCACACGTGAAGTTCCAGCACTGGGTGACCAAGCGGGCACTGAATAGAAATGCTCGCAGCCCTTTCCAAACCGGAGACACCCTGCCCCAATCTGTGATGGGCCCACAGAAACGTCCCCGGGAAGCTTCAAAGCAACCTGCCTTGTTCTGCACGATGCCATATTTTAACGAGGCTTTGTCATTAAAGGAGAAACTCTGAAGTTTCCATTCCTCATTGAAGCAGCAGAAGCTGGAACCAAACAGAAGGGCCTTTATGTCCTGTCAAAGGGAGAGAGAGTTTCATTAGTTGTCTTAAAAGCAAACAATAAGACACGGCTCGGTCTATGTATTCCCACAGGAGCTGGTCTTGCATTCTAGCAGGGCATTTCGCTTTCCAGCAGGGTTATTTATTTTCTTTTTCTTTTGCAAACTCATTATTATTTGAGAAAAGAGAAAAATCGATCCTGAGGTCTCATCACTGGAATGTCCATAAACCAAACCAGCCTGTGCTGACCTAGGCCCCAAGTCTTTTCAGGTTCTTTAGAAGAAACTGAGACAACATTTTAGTTTTAGAAGGGCTCTTGGAGGTTCTCAACTGTACGCTATAATCACCTGTGGAGTGTTTAACGATCCTGATGCACAGGCTACAGGCCAGACCAACTAAATCAGAACCCCTGGGGGTCAGACCCCAGTATCTAGGAGTTTAAATGCTCTCCGGGCAATTCCAATGTGCAGCTACATTTGAGAACTAGTGCTGACAATGAGGCTTAGCAAACTATGACCCATAGGTCAAATTTGGCCGCACACATGTTTTGTAAATAAAGTTTTATTGAAACATGGCAACACCCATTTGCTTATATATTGTCTCTGTTGGCTTTTACATTGCAATGGGAGCATTGAGTGGTTGCAACAGAGAGCCAAAAATATACAGTCTGGCCCTTTACAGAAACAGTTTGCCAGCCGCTGCTCTAGTACCACCCCTTACTACATGTAAAGATCTCCTCTATGACATCACCCACAAGGGGTCCCCCATGAACTCACCTTGAACCCCAACAATGCAGTGAGGGGTTCCCACCCTCTCCCAAGGCAGCCCCTCCATGTTTCCTGTCTGCCCCAAACCTCTGGATGACACTGATCTCACAGTCCATCTCCCATAAACCAAAGCCCTAGCCTCCAGAGCCCCAGAAAGTGCCAACCCTTCTGCCTGGCCAGCCCTGGAAGGCAGCGCCTCTCCCTGGATACCCCCTCCTTATGCCAGCTGCCTCCTCCCTCTCCACCAAGATTTTACATCGAAGGTCTCTGAAGGGCCAACACGTGGCTTCTGTTGCCACTCTCCAAGTCAGGTCTTTCCTATAGATTCAGATTATTTCCTTCTAGAAGTGGTTCTTTTTTACTTTTCGTTAAGTACAAGAAAATCTCAGCAACGGAAACGCGTATCCACACGTCAGCCCAGCAACATGGGCCAGCGGTACACAGGAGAGAAGCCTGGGTGAGTTCATCCATCAGGGTTTGCTTTCCCCCTCTTGTACCAACAACAAGCGTCCACGTATTTGAACTGAGTTTTCTGAGAGCCTAGAAACTACAGGGACTTGCGTGTTCCGATACAAGCCTGTCTGTTCTCTTAATCACAGAACCACAGCCCCCAGCTAGGTACAGCGTGGTCCCCAGGTCACAGAGTTGAGAGCCTGGAAACCTGGGTGCTATGGATGCCATGTGCCCTGAGCCCCCCTCCCTTTTCTCTGGGTGGGCCTCCGTTTTTCCAGCTGCTTTTGGAGACGCCACTGCTGGGTGGTCTGCAGTTGGGGGCCTCTAAGGGCCCTCCCCAAAATAGGAGTGCTCAATGCAAACAATCACACCTTCCCCAAAATAGGAGTGCTCACTGCAAACAATCACAGCCTTGTGGCTACAGATAGCCAGAGCAGGCTTGGGGCCGTGTAAGTGTGTCTGACCCCCCAACACACACACCCACGCCCCCCGTGGCTTGAAAGAAGGAAAGAGAAGGGAGGAGAGAAATGGGGAAGGAAAAAAACCGCTAGAAAAATCTTAGACTTTTTTATCTGTGTGCTGAGTAAATACTTATAGGTAGGGAGAAAAGGGGGGGCAGCTGTGTCCCCAGGCATTTTAGCTTTTCCTCCTGGATCCCGGCTGAAAAGCCCGTGGAGTAGTGCAGGAGCAGCATTCCATCCCACAGGAACCGCTGGCCAGGGGGAGGGGTGAGGCCATCTGGCAGCTGAGAGGGCGAGGAATCCAGGGCACCCCTGCAGAGGAGGTTGATAAGGCCAGGAACCTGCCCCTTAAGTCCCACGACCTCAGCTCCCTCCAGGAGGCCTCGGGTGTGAACCCGATGGTGCTGAGGAATTGTTAAAACCCTCCTGTCCTTCCCTCACTGCAGCCCAGCCTGAGCCCTGGTGGGGACGAGCACTAAAGCAGAGCCGCTCTAATGAGGACAATTCTCCCACCGCCATCACAACTCTGGAGGGGCCCACTGCAGACGTGGGGAAGCAGCTCTGGGACAAAAGAAGCATGAGACCCTGGAATGTTTGAATGGGAAGAGGCTGTACCCACACCTCTTCTTGGAGAAGACCAGGCCCCCATTTTCCTGACTCTCAGTTCAGGTGCTTCTGGACCACGCCCGAATTTCCACTTGAACAACGACTGAGATGTAAGATGGCTGGGGCCAGGGGGTTCAAAACCGCCTCACCCACACCAGTTCGCATCAAGACAGCTTCAATTCACACTCCGCCAATTCACCTCAACTCAAATCAAGATGTATGCACGCACACTTTCAGGTTGACACGCACCTTGGCCACTGAGAGGTCGATTGGCTTTGACACTATTTGCAGCTTGAGCAGGGACGGGACTGGAGACAGGATGACTTCTTCCCTCATCAATTCATCCTCCACATCCTCTGAAAGAAAACCAGGGCATGTGAGCTCCTTGTTATGACCCATGGAGAACAGAATAAGAAATAACAACACCAAGGACATGGATGAGTTTGAACGAAAGGAGGGCTTCCCCACCCTCCACCTGCCTCTACCCTTTGGGGCTCCCAGGCCTTCACCAGAAGGGGAAAAAAGGGCAGAGTAAGGGCCCTGGCTCCTTGTCATAGCCCCATGGCACAAGGATGCTGGCAGGCGCAAGGTGGTTACCGGTTCACTAGAAAGTTCTGCCTATGGACATGCAGTGAGACAGGAGCCTGGGGCCAAAGCCATGGACAGAGAGCCTCACACAGACACATTTCTTACAAAAGGTGGGCGTGGCAAACAAGCCTGTGCCTGAGGACAACCGTGAAGAGGGCAGAATTAGGAAAGAAAATGCCATTATTCCTGATGAAATAATAATAACAGATTATCACTGTCACTGCTTTCACTTATCAGCCACTTGTGTTTTAATGCCTAGGTCCCATAACAGCCCCAGGACAGGGTAATTACCATTACCCCTATTTGCAGGTGAGAAACTGAGGCTTCAAGACGTGAAATGACTGGCCTGACATCACGCAGATGGAAAAGTGGCAGAGACAGGAGAAAACCCAGGCCAGCCCCTAATCGTTCTGCCTTCCTGCCAGCCAGACCTCCATGGACCTCCAATCGGAAGGGACACTAAGTCACCTGCCGCACACAGCCTTCTTAGAGCTGGGGCGACGGAGGCCCAGCGAGGGTCCCCGCATGGGTCCGCTGGCTGGGCCTCCCTCTCGCTGTTGTACCCACAGCCACAGCATTTACCAGAACACTCAGAGGAAGGACCCAAGTGAAAACAATCCAAGGTAATTACGCTGGCAAAACCGAGCAGGCCAGTCTCCAGAGAGCCTGTTGAACCATTTCCCCGCCTATTTTCTCAAGACTAAATGATTATTTAAAAAGTACATCACGCTGCATAGAAATCAACATTATCTCCTATAATTCTGTATATCTGGGACTATAGAGATGTCATTGTCCCTGCCCCACATCTTCTGGAGAGGCTATCCAGAGGCCAACACCCCCAGGACACATGTCTTGTATCCAATTCGACAGTCTCCTTTTCTTCCCTTGGGGAGGACCAGGCACAGCACAAGACCAGCTCCCAGAGAGTCCCAGTCCACTGAAAAGGAGACCCTTCCACCTTTAGGCTGAAAAAAAAATTAAAAATAAGCCTGGAATTTAAATGAGAATCTGAGTTTAAGCGCAACCTCTTCTTAGTTAGGGTCTCTGAAAAAGCCATCCCGTGACCATGGTCTTGAAATAATGACCACACGTTCGCTCAGCAACATGCATGGGTCTTAAAAACACGGTGCTGGGTAGAGAAGGCAAGAACACAAATGAGATATATATATTACAATATGGCTTATATCCATGACAAATACATGCACATAAACAACGCTATACATTTTGCAAGAATATACCCAAGAAAACAGATACCAGCTAAATACACGAGAATGATTGCTTGAGGAGAGGAGGGTCATGGGAGTGTGGGGGGGTGGGGCTAAAGGGAAATGAAGGAAAGGCAGGAAGGAGAGAGAAAGAGAGAGAGGGAGGGTGGAAAGAAGGGGGAAGGGAGGAAAGGGAGGGAGGCCGATGGGAAGGCTTTGCAAAGATCAATACTGAGAATGTTCCCTGAAGGAATAGAGATGTGTGATTAATTCAACCCTGGGCAGCTGAGGCCCAAAACAGATGGGGAGAGTAACCTGAGGGATTCCACCAGGCCCCGAAGGTCTCCTTGCAATCACTCAGGCGAGATTGTTTCCCGGAGGCACAGAAGGGGCAGTATTTAAGCCTATTTGGAGACTTCTGTTTAGTCTGAGGTTGTCCAGAAGGGAGCCCGGGCTGAAACATGCCTGCTCAGGGCTCCATGAAGTAAATCTGAGGAGGAAAGTTGGGGGCCCAGAGCGGGTGGAGCCCCCAAAAGGAGGCAGCCTCCCTTGGCTTCTGCCAGGAGGAAGCTGGCCCCCATGCAGGGATTTGGTTCAGGACCACATAGCAGGCCTCAGGCCCAGATGTGGTGGGACCGCCATGCAAAGGAAAAACAAAGCACTCCAGAATGACATGTTGGCCAAGCATACAAAACCATCTGCAAATGCCGGTGGTTTAAGAATGCTATTTTTAAGGCCCTGGTATAAGTGTCTGGTTGAAAGAAGCAAGGGAGTTTGCTTCCCATACCATTTTATTTACCCTTTGGAGGAAAACGTATACATATATGGTAATATATAATAAAGGTCTATGTGCCTCTTTCTCTAGGTACCTTAATCAGTATTTCCCACTAGCGACAGATATCTTCTCCTGGACGTGCCCCACCACCCCAGACTCAAGAATCTCAGCACGGCACCCCTCCAGGCTTCGGTTTTGATAACAGACTCCCTCTCCCCAGTCCTCCAGGGACTCAGACGGAGACCTTAGTCCTCTCTCCCACACCATGATGATCTAGCCTCCAGATCATTCTGCCTCCAGGATGTCTCATACGTCGCCCCCTCGCCTTTTTTCCCTCCACAGTTACAGGAATATGTCATTCTTTTTCTATGGGTTCATTAAGCACTTCACTGAGCATCCATGAGGTGCCAGGAATTATGTGGGACAGTGGAGGTCCAGAGATGAGTAAAGCATAAGCCCTGACTTCAAGGAGCACACTGCCTAGAGGGGGAACCAGAACCCCAAACAAATCACAGAACATGAGTACCTAAAATACAGACAGTGCAAGTGTTTCAAGAGCAGAAGAGAAGAGGCAAATTGTTTCACCTTGAAGGGTCAGAGAAGCTTTCCGTAAGACCTAAATATTTGAGCAGGGTCTTGAAATACCCAGAGGATTTTACCAGATAGAACAGGGGCCCAATCCCATCTTTTCTCGACTATTCCAAGAAGCCCCTCCCTGGTCTTCCAAAATCCAGGCTCTTACTCCTAAAATCTGTCCTCCACATGTATCCAGAGATAGCCCCAAACCCACAACCCTGCACACATTATTCCCCAGCATTTTCAAGTGCTCTTTACTGGCTAATGGTTTATGGTCAAGTTCATTAACACAGCGCTCAAATCATCCTCATTCTGCCACACCTTTGTTCCTAGCCTCCTCCCCCCCTGACCCCACAACTTCCCCTACAGGCCACTCATCACGAGCCAATCACTCTCTCACCCTGCAGGCCTTGCATATGAGGTCTCTACTTGGTGAGACCTTGCTGAACCTTCAAAGCCCAGTCTAAATATCACCTCATTATGGAAACTTCCGGAACCCACCACAGAAGTCAGTTTATACGTCTCTAGAAGCAGTGAGGAACTCACTGCTGATCATCTGCTTTATATGTTGCTATCAGAGGACACCTCTCTTCCTTGGTCCCACCCAACCCAGCCCCCCAAGAAAGCAAGCCCATACAACTGCTAACAAAAGTCTGTGGAACTGAACCAGAGAAAAATGCATCGAGGTCAGGAAGAAAATGCCATTCCTCTAACCAAATTTTATTCCTTTGCCCTGCTTCACCCCAAAACTTCCTTCCCTTTCGCTTGGTGATTGGGTTCCATGATCTCTTACCTTCTATTTCTTTTTCCTTTACTAAATCATTAGCTGAGCCACTAGCAAAGAGGGGTCTGCCTCCCTCTGGAAAACACACACACGCTTCAAACAACTGAGTTCTGAGAGAATTGCTAAAAGCCTTCCTTCCAGTAGAAGCCCTTTGGGTTCTGAAGGCCAGGAAGTGCTTCGTTTTATGTCCAGATAGGAGTGGCTTTCACTGGAAAATCTTAAAGTGCAGTGCTTTATAGAAACGCTTCTGATGCCAGCATTGGCTGGCTCCAGACCTCATTCTGCGTCGCCGTGGGCAGGAGTGCCCCTTCCCAGGATGGCCGAGTGGATCCCCACCAGCCATTCCTGGTGATTAAAACTCAAAGGAACTGTTACCTCTGACATAAGCTGAGCAGAATAAACCAACCCCTGCCTCCTCGTTCAGAGAGGCCCCTGCCTTTCAACTTCATCAAAGCAAACTGTCAGACTGCACGTCTCACACAAGTCACTTCTAAAGAAAGCATTGCTTTCTTCCTTCGGCTTAAAAGCAGTGCTTAAAAGGAGAGGAAAAGTAACTGGATGGCTCTCGTCTGCCGAAATGGCCCAACAGGTAAATCGCCGCCTTCCGGGAGAGAAGCAAATGTCAGTGGCACTCAAGCCGCATCTTTTCATGCCCGGTCACGGGTTCGCCATTGTCCACTCTACTGCCGCTCTGCCAAGCCCTGCAAACACATCAGTCTTTGGGGAGTGGAGAATTACAGAAAGGGGAACAAAAGATTGCTTCAAATATAAAGAGTGGGTGGACATGTTCTCTATCTTGAACTGGGAGAGCAGTTACATGGATGTACACATATGTGAAAACACACTCAAGCTGAACACTTAAGATGTACGTACCATGCACTTCACTACTGTATCTTATGCCTCAATAATACATTGATAAAATTTTTTCAAGGATGGTGTCCCCTAGGCAAAGCTGTCTTCTAGAGACCTTTGTAGGTTCTGAATAGCCCTAAAAGAACCTCCAAATGCAAAAGAGGCTCCTCTGCATCCCACCCCACACCCCAACCCCCGTGTGGGTCCAGAAACGCCCAGACTTCTTATAAGGATTTCTCCAGGACAGAAAGACAGAAGGCAGAAGAAGACAGCAAACAAAAAGAGAGAAGCCTGCTCTACTCTCTGGGCCAGCCTCTCTGTTCTGACGTCAGGTGGGAGGAAGGGAGCCCCCACACCCACTTTCTCCCAGACGGAGCAAATGAAGACGCCTGGACCCTGATGGGCACAGCACAGAGGCACCAGCTGCACTTACCAAGCTGCAGGACGCCCGACTCCCCATCAGCCTTGCGGGACACTGGCAATTGATTTTTCCTAGAAAAAAAGAAAATGTCAGTGTACCAGAGGAAAATGACAGAAATAGAAACAGCAGAGAAGAACGCAGGGAGCACTGGATGGGGGTTCAGGAGATGGGTTCTCTCTAGCCCTGGCCTTGCCACTCACTCAAGGCACTCATGTGTGCCATGCACCACAGGTCACTCTCCCTTCTCTGAACAAAGGTTCCATATTGGATGGGACCAAATTGCCTCCAAGGTGCCTTTCAATTCCATGTTCTCTCTCTCTCTCTCTCTCTCTCTCATACACACACACACTAGTCAATACAGGATGATAAACCCTGTAGTTTGACACTTGCCAAGAACCAGATGCAAGTGTATCTTGCTGATGTCACTGTGATACTGCTAGAAAACATACATGCACACACAAACACACACACACACACACACACACACATCAAGTTCTTGTAATCACTGCCCAGATTTTTCTCATCTTATTCTATTTTCTTTTCTGTTTATTTCCTTTCTCCCAGCTTTCTTGCAAAGCTATCAGCTACCATTTATTAGAAACCTCTAAAATGCACCAAAAACCTATTCTGTGATTCTGACTGGTAAGTTCAGGTATGTACATTCTTAAAATGGCCCACCTGTATTTTAGCTCTCTTTAGATATTTGTTTTTCCCTCTAGTATGCATCGATGTGGACTGAAGTAAATTCTTTTAAAGAATGAATTAAAAATAACAATATTACATCACTCTCTGAAAACCCATTTACTATGTTAAAATGACAGCTCTTTTGAACGTGGAATTGAAATATATTTTCCTCCAACATCCTTGCAGGGTAAGATATGATTGAAGTAACAATCGTAATCTCGCCATGGTGCGTTCTATTGAATTGGCTTCCTCCTGAAGATGTATGAAGGGGTGTGAGTGGAAGACCACGGAGGACTCACGGTACCCCATCTGTAAGCACGTACTGCTCTGGACTCTGGGTATCTTTCTCTGGCTCCAGAACACAGAGCTCCTTCCTCCACCCTCCCAGGCAGCCCTAATCCTCCCTCACTGGGTCAAGCCCATTTTCCTTAATTCAAAACTGCAAATTCCTATGACCCTACAAGACCAGGATTTTGTGAGTGTTCTCCTGGGGACTGGTAAAAGAACGATCTGGAAAGAGGATCTAAGGCCTAGAGGGGCAGTAGAAGGAGGTGACGGAGGAAGCAGTGCAGATGCTGTGTCAGAGCTCCCCTTCCCCAGCCTCCAGCAACGAGAAACAGCATGTTTGTCAGAAGCTTCTGGAAGTGTACCGCTCACACCGCAACTGGCTCTGCCAGTGAAGGCTGAGGACTTGAGTCCCTCCCACCTTTATCTGTCCCTCTGTCACTATTCCCTCCAGAGACTAAGGCAGAATGCCGCCCCCCACCCCCGCACCTCATTGTCCCTTTCTGCAAAATGAGGACTGAGGCATGGCACTAAATGGCCTCTAACACCTGCCTTGACTCATTTCAAGCAAGGGACAGCAAGAGCAAAGCCATCCCTAGAACACCCTGGAGAAAGTAACATCTCTCTGGTACCCACCTCTGCTCTCTGCCTCTTCATCTGTCACCCAGATCATTGGCATAACCTCCTCACAGGTTTCCAGACCCCCACCATGATGTCCCACCCCAGACCATCTTCACATGGGTGTCAAAGGAACCTTTCTAGAAAGCAAACCTGACCGTGCCACAGCCTGGCTGAAGTTCTTCAAAGGTTCCCCATATCATCACCACCACCAACAATAATATTTATAAAACTGACAGCAATAATAGCAGCAAATACTTTCTGACTTCCTTGACTGTTCCAGGCACTGTACTGAGTGTTTTGCAAGCAACAAAAGCCATCTGCTTCTCAGAACAGCCTTTTGAAGTAGCCGTTGTGCTGGGCCTCAGAGAAGTCCATAATGTTCCCAGTAACACAGCAAGGAAGTGGCAGCACAGGAATTTGAACCCAGGCAATGACCCCAAAGACAAAAGCAGCAATCACCACATATACTGCTTCCTTAAAAACTAAAATCCAGGAGGGGGCGCCTGGCTGGCTTAATCAGCGGAGCCTGTGACCCTTGATCTCAGGGATTGTGAGCTTGAGCTCCACGCTGTGGGTAGAGATTACTTAAAAATGAAAATAAATTAAAATAAAATAAAACCCAGGCCCAGTAGGGTGCTCTGTGGGCTTTCATGACCGGGCCACCTACCACCCCAGCCCCCTCTCCCTCGACGCATTTCCTCACATGCTGAGATTCTCAGCCTCTGCACCTCTGTACCTTTTCATAAGCTCTTCCATGCTGCTAGAATATACTTTGGCAAACTCATGCTAATCCCCTCCAGCCCAAGTGGTATGCCATCTCCTTCTCAACTCCAAACATGCATTCATTCATTTCTTCACCCTCTCATTGAGCAAGCATGTGGCAGTTATCGGGCAGGCCAATCTCCCTGCCCAAAGGAGACCCAGGCATGTAAAATGACAAGACAGAAATTGCAATTTGACATGCTGTGGTGGGCTGAAAAACACCCCCCAACAAGAGCCTGTGAATGGTACCTTATATGGCAGAATAGACTTCGCAGATGGGATTACATTAAGGATCTTAGGACGGGAGAGGGTATCATGGATTATCCAACTGGGAGCAATGTACTTAAAAGTGTCCTACTAAGAGGGAAGCAGAAGGAGATAGGACACGGAAGAGGAGAGGTAGTGTGACACCAGGAGCAGAGGTTGGAGGGATGTGCTCTGAAGATGCAGGAAGGGCCACAAGTCAAGGATATGGGTGGCCAGGAGAAACTACAAAAGCAAAGAAACAGACTCTCCCCTGGGGTCTCCAGAAAGAACCAGCCCTGCCAACACCTTGACTTCCATCCCCAAGGAAACTGATGTCAGACCTGATCCTCCAGAACAGCGCCAGAATCATAAATTCGCGTTCTTATAACCCACTAAGTATGTGGGAATTTGTGACAGCAGCCACGGGGAACGAATACATACGGTAAGAGAAATAAACAAGGAGGGACGAAGGGCCACGGATTCTCTTGGTCAGCTCTGTGCCCCGCACGCCCAGCACCTGGTCAGTGCTCCATAAATGGGTGCTAAGTACCAGCATGACCCTCGTGGAAGCGATGTGACGCACACAAGGTCACACACCTTAGAAGTGCCCAAGGCAGAACTCAAACCCAGGAGCTGGCTCCAAATGCTCTGTTTTGTTCGTTTTTCTATTATATGCTTCCTTCCCCTGCCCAGAACCCTCCATGGCTTCCCGTGGCCCACAGGATGATATTCAAACCTCCCCAGTGGCCCCCTTGGCTCTTGGGGGCAAAGCCTTGGGGAATGTGGGTGACCAAGAGCCACAGTGAGAGGGTGGTGATGATTTTCCTGCGCACAGGGTACAGCCAGGCCTCTCCTCGGTCATGGGACTTCCACCTAGAGCGCCATCCATCAGCCGCAAAAGCCCAGCTCAGATGCTTTGTGCCCATTTCCCATAGATCTCATCACCAGAGGAGACTTCAATTATGCTCACACTCAGGGAATGTGTTTATTGTTCCTTTCATGTGTCCCTTTGTGGCATAAGCATTGCAAAGTTTAAAAGGTCAGTTTAAAAGCATGTTCTTGCCTTTGAGTGAAAACTATTATGAAAAACAATGACAAAAAGATAAATCAAGGAGTCAAAACACTTTTTCAAAATGTGATTGTGCAGATAACCCAGAGACATGTGTCAGAGTGTGCATCTAATAAATCCACAGGAGCCGGCTGTAGACACCCAGCTTGTCTGCTGCGTCTGAGGTCACCACTTCCCACCCAAGCTCCCTTCTGTGGCCCTAAGGGAGAAGCAAAGACCAGGGCACTGCAGGTGTTCAGGGCTACATGGGGCCAGGACTCAAGCCCGGATAACTGAACCTTGGCTGGGTAGGAAGAGCTACTCAGAGACCTGAGTTCTCGTCCCTTCTTCCCCAACCTCTGCATGCCCTCAGGCAAGTCATTTACTCTCTGTGGCATCAGGTGCCTCACCCTGTCCCTCAGGGGAAGCCGGAGCATGGTCACTGCAGGACATGACCAGGTGCAGGGGCTCCGAGAAGCCTGAAGTGCCCGGGTCACACTAGTTTTAAAGATGCTCTACTGCCTATACAGTCCCACATTCTGAATATTTCACTAACTCTTAACATAAAAAAAGAGACGAGACGAGGAGATGCTCCTTCCTGAATGTCTGGTACTGGATACGTGGCTAAATTAGTTATGGAGTACAGAAGAAAAGTGTCCCATGAGAATAAAGATATGGACCACTTACTATATATTCTGTCTGATGAAAACTCAGAACGCAATGTAAATGGAGTCCAAATTGACCCCACTCATGTGGCACAGGAATCCAGAATAATAACGTAAAATTTTCCCGAGCCAGTGATATCCCAGCACACCTAATGAAAGCAATGTAAAATTATCTGGAGGGGCACTCCTACAAAGCAGGTCATACAAGATTCCCCAGGAGACAGGAGATTTTTTTTAAGCCCCACTGAAAATATGCTCAAAACAAAAAACTGGTAAATATATGAGAAAATCATGCACCATAAGTGAAAGCAAGATGACACAGCCAATAGGACTCCCAAGAACTTAAGATAATAGAACAATCTAAAAAAGACTGTAATTGGAGTAGGAAAACTTTTTAAAAAGGAATGGAAATCAGGGGTGCCTGGCTGGCTCAGTCAGTAGAGCACATGAGTCTTGACGTCGGGGTTGTGAGTTCGAGCCCCACATTGGGTATGGAGATTACTTAAAAACAAAATCTTAAAAAAAAAAAAAAGAAAGAAAGAAAAAGGAATGGAAATCATAAGAAAAGAAATAGACACTATAAGAAAAGAATGGACAGTTTTGAAAAGTAAATATCGACATAGAAATTAAAAAACCTATGGACATATAAGGATGGTGACAGATATTAACATATAAAATATATGTAGAAAAACGCCATGAGTCTGGGCTAAAAGAGGCAGTCTGAGGGAGGAAGACAGGGATAGGTCATGGAGACCTCTTCTCTGTAGAACACCATCACCTAACATATGTAAAAGGAATGAGAAAATGATAAAAACTAGGCAATCACCATTTTATAAACTCCTAATAAGGGAAAAATTATCAATGGATGCTAAAACCACTGGTTAAAAAGTTTTTGAGGAACAGGATATTCATCTAGTCCGAAAGTGACCTATTCCTCATTAAATGCAAAAGGGAAAGTTTCCATTATAGTGATGGAGAGATTGGCAGAAGCCACCTTAATGGAGTGATCCAACTTAGCATCAGCAGAAATCAAACAAGCTGACATCATGTGCTCCTGATGTGATGTAATGGGAAATACACAACATCACATATGTGTTGTCCTTGCCCAAAACGTGTTTAACATAAACCGAATAATGAAACAGGCATCTCTAGAATGTGGTCATTCTATAAGACAACAAGACTACACTCATGAAAAACTAAGAATAGAAGGGAAATTGTTTGAGATTAAAAGAGACTAGAGAGACATGGCAACCAAATGCGGGTAAAGCTTGAACGGATTCTGGATTGAAAACTAAAGCCTAAAAGAACACTTTGAAGCCATGTGGGGGAAATCTGATTGTGGGCTTTATGTTAGCTGATGTTATGGAAATTGCTTGGGTGTCTTAATGGTACTGTGGTTATGCAGAAGAACATTCTTGTCCTTATGAAATGCAAGCTGTGATATTTAGGGATAAAATGCCACGATATCTGAATTTTACTTTCAGGCAAATCATCAAAAATGTGTGGATTACAAATATGTGGAGAGGGGAGAAGGGAGAGGATGAAAAAACAAATGTGACAAAGTCCTAGAATCACTTAATGTAGGTTAAAATCATATAGGTGTTGATTTTTCTGTTCTTTCAACTTTTTTATCGGTTAGATCTTCTTTAACATTGGGGGGGGGGTAACTTGGGGTAAGCTGAAACAGGAGATCAGATACAATGAAGAGATAAGAAATTACCAGGGGCCCTCAGATGACATGACCCAGAATGCAACTCAATCCAAAGAGTACATATATATGAAAGAGCAAAGGAGAGACATAGAGGGAAAAAAATTTAATTCCAATGCTCATGTAAAAGGAGTTCCAGAAGGAAAAATAAAGAGAGTATGAGAACAGAAGTTATTGAAAAGATAATTGCTAAGAACTTAGCAGACATGAATCCTCACAGAAACCTAAGAAACCTCAAATGGCACATGTGGAAATAAATACACTCCTAGCTATGTCATATTGAAATGACCAGAATATTGATGACAATGACAAAAATCTTAGCAGAAAGGCAGATTATCTATAAACAAAAACTACTTCAATAAAAGACATCTTCCATAGTCAAAATATTAAAGGTAGGGACAAAATGAAGACATTTTCCCACAATCACTGAAAAAGCTTACCATCACAGACCTTCACTGAACAAACCACTCACAGACTCACTTTAGAAAGAAGGAAAGTGAACCCCAGAAGAAAAGAGCAGGAAGAAATCAATGGCAAGAAAAGAAATCTATAAACATGTAGATAAACCTAAATGAGAGCTGATGATAAAAAATTAATAACAATAGCCAGTAGTGAGGGGGTAGTTAAAAACAAAGGTATACTACTAGACAATAATACGCAGGAAACATGGGAACAGGAAATGAGCAGCTGAAGCTTTCTAAAATCCTTGAATTTTTTGAGGGGGTGGAGAGATTGATTAAACTGAAACTTTAAGCCAATTATGATAAAAAAATTTTAAGAGTAACTGCTAAAATAGTAAAAACATAACATGTAACTTCCAAATCAGAAAGCCCAAGAAGAAAACACAAACACCACTTGATTCACAGGCAAGTGCCACTGTGGAAAACAGGTTGGTGGTTCCTCAAAAAAGTTGACTATAGAATTACCACATGATAGACTTCTACTCCCAGGTATATATACCCCAAAGAAGTGAACACAGGGACACATGTTCATGGCGGCACTATTCTCTATGGCCAAAAGGTAAAAACAACTCAAATGTCCACCAATGGAAAACAAAAAAATGTCTACCAATGGATGAATGGATAAACAAAATGATGTATATCCACACAATGCAATATTATCCCACCATAAAAAGGCATAAAGTACTGACACAGGCTACAACGTGAATGAACCTTGAAAACATGATGCTAAGTGAAAGAAACCAGAAACGAAAGGTCACATATTGTACGATTCCATTTATGTGAAATATCCTAGATTGGCGGTTGCCAGGGGTGAGGGAATGGGGGAGAAATGGGAAGCAACTGCTTAATAGGAAGAGATTTACTCTGAAGAGAAGGGAATGTTTTGGAACTAGCTAGTTCCCAACATTCTGAATGTACTAAAGGCCACTGAGTTGTTCACTCGAAAACGGTTAATTTAAAAAAAAGAAAGGAAAAGAAGAGGAAGAAAAAAGATAAAGAAAAAGCATGGCAACATGAAAGTACAGAATACAAATGGATTCAAGTGTATAATAAAAGCAAACAAATTCAACTGGCCAGTCAAAAGACAGAGACACTCAGACTGTTTTATTTTTTTTAATTAGCACTATGCTATTTCGCAAGGTATGTGACATAAAGGGTGAACCATAAAGCATGGGGAAAAAAATAGCTCACTTGTGGGCCAGCCGTTTAAAAGCTAATGGAGCTGATGCTGTACCATCAGATTAAAAATAGACTTTGGAATAAAAAAGCATTATTAGTGATAAACCTACAGAATAACAAAAGGAAATTCAACAGGAAATTCAATAACAAAAGGAATTCAACAGGAAAATTTAGCCATTTTCAACCTCTATAAAGTGGGGTTAATAACAACCCTACCTCAAGAGACTGTGGTGACAATGAAACTGACTAATCCATCAAGTACGAGGAAAGTGCCAGACGCAGAAGTGCCACATGCTTGCTCACACGATGAAACCTCAATTCCAAATACCTAAACATATAAATACAAGTGCAAAATTATGAAATAAAATAACAAACAACCGCATCAGCCATGAGTCTGAAGAAGATCTTGGCCGAGAGGGGATGCAAGAATATTTTAACATTAGAAAATCCAGGGGCACCTGGGTGGCTCAGTTGGTTAAGCATCTGACTTCAGCTCAGGTCATGATTCATTGTTCGTGAGTTCAAGCCCCACATCGGGCTCTGTGCTGACAGCTCAAAGCCTGGAGACTGCTTCAGATTCTGTCTCTATCTCTGTCTGTCGGTCTGTCTGTCCCTCTCTCTCTGCCCCTCCCACCCCTCTCTCTCTCAAAAATAAATAAGCATTAAAAAAATAAAAAAGAAAACCTAATAATGTAATTCACACCAACAGAAGGGGGGGAATGGAAAATAATCTCAATACATGCAGCAAAAACGTTTGATTAAAAAAATAAATACTCATACATATTTTAAAAATAAAACTTAGCAAAGGGGCGCCTGGGTGGCTCAGTCCGTTGAGTGTCCAACTCTTGATTTCGGCTCAAGTCATAATCTCAGGGTTCATGGGATCAAGCCCCACGTCAGGCTCCATGCTGGGTGTAGAGCCTGCTTAAGATTCTCTCTCTACCTCTCCCTCTTCCCCGCCCCTGCTCATAAAATAAAGAAAGAAAACTTAGCAAGCCCAAGGGACAAGAAGGGTTCTGCTTTACTTGGTATATATGTACTTCAACCCGACCGGACATCCTAACAGTGCAGCATCCCTGCTGGAAACAGTAGCCGAGTGAGGACGTCATATCCCACAGGTCTCAGAGTCGCCCAGAGGCGCACCAGAGGCAGTGCAGCAAGACGAGTGAGGCTGGCAAGCGGGGACAGAGCCCAGGTTTCCTGATGCAGGTTTAGCACTCCTGCCACTACCCGGCTTCCAATAGCACCTCCTTTCAGAATGAACAGCAGGACTAGACGGTAATGAAGCACAGAGCTGTTCCGTTGTCAGTGGACACAGACGAATTGGACGGACCAGCCGCAGGACCAGCTCGTGCCAGAGAAGACGCATCGCTTAGAGCTGTAATCGCCTCGAGTCTCAGCTTCCCTTTTGCCAGAATCGTCTTTGGGAAGCTACAAGGGTCCTAACATCTAGCGACTCTGGGCTTCAGCTCTTGCGACCCACCCCTTCCCCACCTGCAGACACTTCTTGGACACATGAGGGGGTGGAGGAGGGTGATAGCGAGTCCTTAGCGTCCTCAGAAGAACAGCTATGTTAGGTTCTTCTCCTCACAGTGACGTTCCACAGCCCTCTGCTTAAATAAAGCCTCTCGTTAAGGACTGAACTTCGGGAGGAGTAAGCCTTAATGAGGCAGATCCCTGAGGGCAAGCTGATTTAAAAGGAACTCTTTTTAAAAAAATCTAAGTGCTCTATGGAAGAAAAGACTCTTCACTTTCCTGCTCTCCGCTTCTCTTTGGCTTCCTACAGAGGCTCAGCCAAGCTCCCCCAGGTAAAGGTACAGAACCCTGGTGACCTAGACTGGGAGAAGCTTGGGTGTCGCCTGGCAGAACCTTGGTTTGACAGCTGAGGAAGCTGAACTCTGGGGAGAGGAAGGGGGACCCTCCAGCGTCCTCCCCACCCAGGCGCTCGGGGGAGCCATGGCCCAACTTTGGGAAGCCCTCCATCTCCCCGGGCAGCCCAATGGGCAGGCGCTTTTTAAACGAAGCCCTAAAGAACAGGAGGCCTCATTAAAGGTGCACGATCACAATGTTTCACCCAACTCAGTTTCATACCCTGCAGTTGCCAGTTCCCAAACTGGTGACCTTCACTATATAAAAGGAATCTTTTTTTTTTTTTCCCCCTCTCTCTCTCTCTTCTTTTTTCTTAAGGATGTGGAAAACTTGACTAGAATTGCCTGGTCTGACATTTCCTGTGAGAAATCACTCTGCCTGGAATGCTGTGAAAGCAATCTGCCTTAACAATTCAATCCAAATAAATTATCTTCCTGAAACTAGCGAAAAAACTTAATTGGGAATTGGGCTGCATACCCAAGTCTCTCTCATCCGGGTCCATGATGACGAAGGTTGGACAAAGATAGGGATCGCCCGGTGAGGACAGATTTGGGGAGGGGAGGGGGCACTGACGGCCCCGCATCCTCCTGGAAAAGCCATCTACTCAGCCCGTCTAGCTGGAGAGAACACACGTACTCCAGCCTCCTGGACCATTGTTCTTGCAGGGTGATGATTTCTCAGCTTAACTATCTTTCCGTATGCGCCCTTCCCCACAGGCTTTGGCTCACACCCTTGATGAGAAGTGTGCAGAGCCAGAGCAAGATCTGAAACCAAGTCCAACATTTCTCTTTCCTTGAGTAAGGCCGGATTCTGGCACATTCCAGAAACAGAGAAGAAATTTACCCAGTTACCAAGACATCAGCCTGGGAGGGTTCCTTCAAGGGCACACAATGCACCAAACAAAAACCGTACTAGGTGTGACCTTCCCTCGGATTATTCTCCCCTTCTCCCAACTGGCACAAGGCCTTAGCATACAACTGGTATCTAATGGATGCCCCCTCTGAAAGCTGACAAGTTCTCAGAGTTCACCTAGGTATGGCTCTTCCATCTGGAAGGGCTGGAAAGGCCACTCCAGACTGTCTAGTCTAATCCTGTAGCCCTGTCAGAGGTAGGGGTAGGGTGGGAGCAGAGCTTTTGCTATGGACCCGGAGGAGTGGGCAAAGCCAGAAATAGGATTTTCATCTCAGTTCGTTTTCATCTATCCCATGCTGGATTTTGGAAGCACTGATGCACTTCCTTAAGACCTGAAAGCATCAGGACAGGTTGACTGCTCTTCCCTGAAAGCCTCGAGCAGGGGCTTTGCAGCTCTCCCCATTCCTATCTCCTGCCCTTCTCCCAGGCTACACTCTCCTGGGCGTGTCTGAGCTCAGTGCCACAAGGAGACTGGTGCCCAGAGGCAGACGTTGCTCAACAGGCAGTGAAAAGGTGGGTAGAGCTGAGGTTACTCCAAGGGAAAGAAAAATATCCTCTTGAAGGAAAGTAGTCTCCATGGACTGGATCTCTGGAGCTTGGCCAAAGCCACTGAACCATTCATTCACCTGAGCTGTGCAGTTCACCAAGCAGCATGCGGTGAGCCCACGATCTCCCTCGGGCTTGCCTCCTCCCCTCTGCCCACCACCACGTGGACAAACACAGCTCAGCCAAACCTAACCACCGCAAGATGCTGGATGAGGCCAATGACCAGGGCCAGAGCTAGAGATGTGACATGGTGCCTGGCTCACATCACAAGGGCCTCCAGGTGGGAGCCCTAGACTGCACACCCAGCAACTGGGATCACAAGCCTGCCTCTGATTAGGGCTCCTGGCATCAGAGGGAACACCCAATGGCAAGGCTCTACCAGAGACAAGAGATTAGCCTGGGCCTTGCCCTCCCCAAGGCTGGTATGAGAGCCCAGGATGGAAAGGATTGCCTCTACAGCCTTGGCCCTGTCTCAGGGAGTCTAAAGTCACACTTGGCATTATAAAGGGGAAGGTTCTGACATGCCGCCTGAAAAACATTACATAAGAGTTGCCACTGGTTTCCACAGTGGATTAGAAAGCTGTGTGGAGATGTTTACTTAGCTGCTAGGGAAAGCTGTTTTGGGGCACTGTCCCTGCCCTGTTACTGTCCTAATGAAAGCCAACACTTCCAGGGAAGGAACTGTCCCAATGACAGAAGTCGACTTTCTCCGAGTCCCATTAAACAGCGAATCCACTTGGGTTCCGTACGGTTAAATATGTCAAAGAGTGACCTAAGACAACTTCTGCGATGAAGTCTTTCCATTTTGAACACACAAAACTCTCCCCTGCATAAGCAGTAATAAAAGAGCCATGAGTCACAAGTCTGAAACAACACTGTCTGGGTGCACTAACTTCTTATCAATTTTAAAATGGGGAAATTTGAAAAAATAAAATAAAATTTAAAAAATAACATAAAAAATAAAAGAGAGAAATTTGGGTTCATTTCCTTTTAGAAAAGGTGAGTAGGTTTACATTTAAATGACACTTCTTGTTGGAACTCATGTCTTTCCCCCACGTGGTCCTAAGTGGATATTCACCTTCCCTGGGCTTCCATTTTCCTCCCTGTGACATTCTAAGGCTTCTAAGTGTTCCAGTTTTGTCCTTACGATAATAATTATTTATCTGGGTGTTTCTATCTACTTCACCAAGCACTTCCAAAGCATAGATTTTAATTTAATTCCCCCCAAAGGCCTATGTGGGAAGCGCATTTTCACAAACGAGGACACTGAGGCTGAGAAAGTGGAAGTTGTCTGACCCAAACCAGTCCCTGACACACAGGTCCATGGTCAAGTGAGGAAACCAAGCACCGACACAGCACATCTTTCACACGGACTAACGTGTTCATGTTAAATGCCGGAATTTTATTTCAAGATTATATTTAAATTTTATGAAATCAGGTTTTTTTTTTAATTTTTAAATGTTTGTTTATTTTTGAGAGAGAGAGAGAGAGAGAGAGAGAGATACAGAGACAGAGTGTGAGAGAGGGAAGGGCAAAGTGAAGGAGACACAGAATCCGAAGCAGGCTCCAGGCTCCAAGCTGCCAGCACAGAGCCTGCTGCGGGGCTCGAACCCATGGATTGTGAGATCATGACCTGAGCCAAAGTTGGACGGTTAACCAACTGAGCCACTCGGGTGCCCCGTGAAATTGGTTTTAATGTTCTTACTTGGGCAGAAAACAAAATAACAATGACAACATGTCAAACAGACTATGACGTTAACGGGGCTTAGGCTCCAAGGACCCTCACCTGCGCAGATCCCTTCCAAGAGGCCCAAGCAATGTGTTGGCCTGGTCTTCTATTTGTATCACATTTGCAAAAATGAGACACTTTTATAATCTTTGTCTTAAAGAGGCCGCCAAAACTGGGTTCGTTTCAGGCCCTCCACACCCGGACCTGAACCAACTTGGTCCCCCAGGGTTCCGTTTTTTTGTTTCCCAGTTTGCTTTTATTTTGCTGACCTATGAACTCCCGGTGACCCACTGTACCAGATGTCTGACACCACACAGACTCATCCGACCCAGAGACCCTGTCATTGTCTTGCCCCCATTCATACTGAGGAAGGCCCAGCCAAGACTGGCTCTCAGAACATCTCCTTCTCCCACCTCACATTGCCCCATCACAAAAAACAAAAGGAATCTTCAGGAAATTCTGACCTACTCCAAAAGCAGAAAGAACAGGTTATTTTCTGGAAATTTCTTAGGAAAAAAAAAAAGAGAAAGAAACATGCTGCCTTAAAACCAAGTTAGCTTTGCTAACTTTGAGCATTACACCACTCGCACACATAAAACCAGGGAGCTGTGGAATTTCCATGGGTGGACCAGCCCAAACTCAGGACAAGCACACCCTGAGCTAAAATTAGACGTGTCCCTGAGCCAGTCAGGCTGCTTCCCTGTGCCTCTCTGGCAGCCGCTCTCACTTGACATGGGGTGTGAAGGTCCCTGGGTACCAACCGGAGTGTGGGTCCCCTCCCTCCCCACCCCCTGAAGCTACAGCCTCTGCCTCTAATGAGTGTTCGCAGCTATTGAGCACAAGTAGATTCTGTGCAGGAAGCCCAGCGGGTGGGGGTATTCAGTGGGGAGCTGGGACACTGCCCAAAGGTAGGGAATCCATGCTGGAAGTTTCTACAAGCGAGCGCTACAGCTAAGGAGCACAGAGCCCCCCTCACACAGAAGTCAGGAAAGGGGGACTTTGAATTTTAGCACAGGACAAATATTCCTTTCCCAATCCTTAAGAGGTAACAACTTAGCGCAAGTTTGTAAAAGGGGAAAGAAAAATGCAAGGAGCACGATCTTTTCTACTTTATAGACAAACTTGTGCAGAAGCAGAACGAAGCCCTTTGCCAAGGCTCTGGCTTCCCTGGCTTCTAAGGATCTGAATCCAAACAACACAAGAACGAGACTGAGACCACACGCCCTCCAAAACCACACCTAGACTCCTCGCTTCTCCAGGCTGCACCCCTCTGCCACCCATTACCTGTCCCCAGGCAGGGGGCAGACGGGACGGGCCTAGAGAGGCAGCCCCTTCTAGATTGTGTGGGCGAGAAATGGCTCCGGCCACGCAGCCGACAGGAAGAGCTTTGACCAAAGGTATCTGGAGCTTTTTCCAGAACAAATATAAAAACCATGTGAGGCAGCTGGACTCACGTCAGGCAGTCTCCTGTTGGAAATGTCACGTTGTGCCTCACGTTGTGGGTGTAAAAAAAAAAAAAAAAAAAAAGAATTGGAGGTTTCAAGAAAACATCCAGAGGGGTCTGCAGAGGGAAGACACAGCCGGCTCATACTGCCAGCCTGTGGGTGGATTCCAGTCCTAGGGGTGTGGGTGGGGAAGGACGAGGCTGGGGGACAGGGTAGGCGTCAGTTTCAAGTGTCCGCCAGGACGACACAGAAGGCAGCTGCTTTCTGGGCCTCTGGACCATATGCATGAATTATTGTTTCTGTAACGGCCAGTGGTTCCTTGGGGACCAAAGGGCTTGAGGATGCCCACCGAGAACAGGAAAGGGGCTGCCCCCCGCTCACCAGGCATGCTGGGTGTTCGCTCGGCGCTTCCTGGGCTGGCCCTGGGTTTTGTATCATCCCCTCACCCCAGATTCCAAGCTTTAGTGGCACACTCCAACCCTGTTACACTCCTTTAGGGCCTTTTCTGAGAAATAAAAGATGGATTCTATTGACTGACTAGTCATTTTTCCTATTTGCTCCATGCATACGTTCCGTTTTTAATTTGAAAAATATTGAGTCTGCAGGAAAAATGAAAGAATAATATAATGAACATCAGTATACTCTTCACTTACAGGGACAAATTATTAACATTTTACCATATTTGCTTTTTTCTCTCTTCTTTCCTGCCTTCCTTCTTCCCTCCAAACGCATGCAGACACACAGAAACACACACCGTTTTTTTTTGTTTTTGTTTGTTTGTTTTTTTTTTTTTTTTTGCTGAACCATCTGAAAGTGAGTTATAACGTCATCCCTAAATACTCCAGCCTGTAACTCCTAAGAATAAGGACGGTCTCCTACAAAACCCATGTGGGGTTTATTTGCATGACAACACTTTTTAAAGCCAGGATCCTCATTTAGGCTCTCCCACATCCCGGCATCTGGTAAGTATACCTTTCAGAGTTATTTTCTTTAAAAAGATGGATAAAACAATCGTGATGTCTTTATTAAATGGGCTAGCTCCCCTTTTGGTTTTTATCGAAAATGGATACTTTCAAACTTCTCTTTTCTTCTTTTAAAACACTCCTAGGAGTGTATTGGGTTTTAAGGATGCCTGACCTACATGTGGATACATGTAGGCTAGAAAGTGGCTTGAGATTCGTCAAGAAGCTGAGAAGGGGCCAGGGGGTGTGGGTTGTAAGCCCCAGATGAATTTCCTTGACTTCTGCTGCCCTTGGTTCCTAGACACTTGTCAAAAAGCCCCTCTAAGTTCATCTGCCCTCTGTAGAGTAGCTTGTGGAACATGGATGTTCAGTGTGCCATTGCTCCATGAGCACAGGAATATGAAATTATGAATGGGATGGGGCGCCTGGGTGGCTCAGTGGGTTAAGCGTCTGACTTCGGCTCAAGTCATGATCTCACGGTTCGTAGGTTAGAACCCTGCATCGGGCTCTGTGTTGACAGCTAGCTCAGAGCCTGGAGCCTGTCTTCGGATTCTGTATCTCCCTCTCTCTCGGTCCCTCCCCTGCTCGCGCTGTCTCTCTCTGTCTCTCAAAAAAAAATAAATTAAAAAAAAAAAACCATGAAATTATGAAGGGGATTGTAAGCCCCCCAAAAGAGCCTCCGGTCTCAGATGATGGCAGAGAACTTGGTCATGGTGTCCATTCAGAAACTTTTTTGGTTAGTTGATTTTTTCTTTCCTCATTCAAAAGAAATTTTATTTGAAGGCAGAAAAGCTGAGCCAAGTCAATTATAGCAATGCAGCCCTCCTCTCGTGGACTTCCGTTTCTCCTTACACCTTCACAGACTCTAAGGAAGCCCTGAGGGCCAGCGCAGTAGCCCTGAGATGGAGGACCACAGCCACAGGGGCCCAGGCATGGGCAGCGACTGTGCCGGCCCACTGTCCGGGCCTGGCCTAGGGAGAACTTCTAGAAAAGAGACAGGCAGGAGCACACATCTATGTCGGCCTCCAGAGCTTTCCAATGAAGGACCAGCCTCACCTTGGCCTTGAGTGCAAAAGGGAGGAAATGCCCCACAGAAAGCAAATTTAATCCACAAATGCTCCCTGAAGACCTACTAAGTGCCTGGCCCCGTGGGGGAGACCCGTCCTGAGGCACAGGAACCCAGGTCATGCTCCTCTTCCGGCCTTTGGCCATGGCCCACACCATAGATCTTTGACCGTCATAATCTCCCATAATCTCTAATCTTAATTCCTACCCCTTCCTTACAAAATTTCCATTTATTCAGGAATATTTCCATCCACCTAAGATACAGGGTGTTTTGGATAACCAAACGGTAGGAAAGATAGCCAGTATTTATTAACTATTGTGGGCCAAATATTTTATATACATTATTCCACGTATTCTTCATGATGAGCCCATGAAGACAGGTATAACATCCCATTTCTTAGATGAAAAAACTAAGCCACAAAGAGATAAAAAACACTGTGCCCAAGGTCACCCTGTTCGTAAGTGGCAAATATGTCCAATCCAACCTCACTGCACTGAGTCGCTAAATCTGTTAAAGATGGAAAGCCCTGTTTCAAAATCTCAAAACTCAGTAAGACGCAATGTTTTCCAAACAGCAGTCCTCAGTAACTTAACAAAGCTTTGCTTAATTGGACTAAATTTCAAATAACTCAAAAACTCTGCTGAGCAGAATTGGCTCTTTCACTGGGGATTTAAAAGCTACTCTGAGAACTTGTAATGCCCCAGGGCCAGCCTCACAGCATCAACTACCTTTGTGGAGAGTGGCAGAAAATGAATCTGGATACTGTCAGTGCAGCCCCTCCCAGACCCCACCCAAGAACACACTTCCTGCCTCTCAGAGGCTCTGTGAATGGCCAGTTTCTCCTGCATGGTTGGCGTCCAGCCCTGGGCTTACAAACATGCTCACATGTCTCCCGTCCTGGAAAAAAAGACCCTGTTCCCTGACCCTCCCCAGTCTTGAGCTGCCATCCTGTCCCTATGCTTCCCGTCACCTCTAAACTCTTAAAAAGCTCCGTGTTCTGTGTAGATGACCTCACCCACACCATTCCTCAATCTGCTGCACTTGACCTCCTGCCCCTCAGTACCCTGCTGAAAGAGCTCTCTCCCACGCTACTTCTGTCACCACGCCTGGATTAGTGATTCTGAAGACAGAAAAAGTCACCTAAAAGTAGCAGGCAGCCTCTGTCCCAGGCCAGGTGCCGCAGGGCTCCCCACCTCCCCTGAGGGTCCAAAACAGTCAACTTCCTACTTCCTCGACACCCTCTCTTCCCTACCCCCCCACCCAGTCCTCCTGCTCTGACCATTGTTTTTCCTTATCACACCAAACACATGCTCTCCCACTCAGGATTGGACCCAGGTGCCTTTGCCATGCACCTTAGGCAGTGCCCATCCCTCCGAGGACTTCAGCTTCTAGCCCCATGCCAGTACCTCCCAGAGACTTCTCGGTGTTTCCCAGGATCCGCATTTCTGCCCCACGCCTGAAGGTGGAAACGAAGGTTCAGCTGACCATGCCCAGGATCCAACTCGTTTCCCTTTCGGGGCCCCATCTCTGCTACCTGCACACCCAGCCTCCCGGGCCCCCTTGTTCTACCACCCAAGTCCTGTGGGTTCTCTTCCCAGGTGCCCTGCTCCTCGCCCCTCTGGAACAGCCAGGTCAGGGCCCACCCTGCCTTCTAGGTCTGGCTCCTGCAAGCGGTCACCCTGCTCAGTCCTGTGGCGCCCCTGGACTCACCTTCCCGAAGCACAGCTCTAACTGATGTTTAAAAAGTAACAACCACATAACTAAAAACTCGAGACTTGTCTATCTCTCTAGTGCTCTTTGGGCTGGCTCTCAAGGCACAGTCCAGTCCTCCAGTCTCTTCTCCCCGCACATGCCCTGGGCTCCAGCTACACCAGCGTCCCCACCTCTTTGCCCCTGCTTACGCTGTCCCCTCCACGGGGGACGCTTCTGAACTCCCAGACCAACTCTCTTAAGTCCTCACAAGTAGCAGCTGCCCCACAGCCCTTCTTCCCAAGACAGGGGACTAAGGACAGTAGTTAAGACTCATGCCCCAATGCCAGACTGTCTGCATGAGGTCAGACCGGTTGGTCATTGTGCCTCAACTTACCCACCTATAAAATGAAGACAGTAACTCTCCCTGTGTGGCTCGTGGGATTAAATAAAGTAATACATCTAAAGCTCTAGCCACAGGACTTGTCAAATGTGAGTACTCAAGAGCTTAATTATCCCTGTAATAATCCAGACCCTAGCTCCATGGCTCTCTGCCCTTGTCCCCTTGTCACTTGCCTTTTTTTTTTAATCCTGTATGACAGTCATTTGCATGGATGTCTCAGCCTCTTTGGGCCAGGAACCTATCCATCATCTCTCCTTCCAACACTAATCGAACAAACAAGACGTACTCCGTAAGTGCTTTGTTGAATGGAATAAAATCAAATGACATGTATTTAGATTGAGATCAAAAACTGTTTACGCTTTGGGAAAAGGCTCCACTTCTGAGGGACCCATGGCTGCAAAAGTGGCCTCAACAGGAAATGGAAGGAATCCCATGGCTTTAGTAACTTCTTGTGGAATGAGCAGAGAAAACAAACTAGAATTTTCTGGAACGAGGCACACACATGGAATCCAGCTATACAGGAAACTGCCCTGGCAGGTTACCTTTGCGATCTGAAGAACTCTGCCCAAAATGCCCCTGACAGAACTCAGGATCAAAGGCCATCTTTCTACGCTGGAGGCACCAGCCTAAGTGAGTCACAGCAGTATTCCATCCCATGGCCACTGTTTGGGAAAATCAGCTGGGGAGTCACAAGGGAAGGTCCGCTCCATCAGAATAGAAGGGATTTGGTGGGTGAAAGGCATCATCAGCTCTCTCTGCCCCAGTCCCCAAGGCAGTCAGCCTATCAGAGTTACACTCGGGGGGCTAACAAAAATACCCATCTTTTCCCTAAACCAAAGCCCCTTCCCAATCCTTGGGGAAAGCTATGAGCTTAGGCTCTTCCTGTATGAGCCCCCATACATGCACATCATCCATAAATGTCTGCAAATGCAGCAGAACCCAATACAGGCTCCAGAAAAAAAAGAGTTGAGGAGGGGCTCCTGCGTGGTTCAGTTGGTTAAGCCTCCGACTCTTGGTTTAGGCTCAGATCACGATCTCATGGTTTGTGAGTTTGAGCCCCACGTCAGGCTCTATGCTGCCACCATGGAGCCTGCTTAGGATCCTCTCTCTCCCTCTCTCTCTCTGCCCCTCCCCTACTCACACTCTCTCAAAATAAATAAACTAAAAAAAGGGGGGGGGGGATGCTGAGGAAAACTAAGAGAGCTGCTTTAGATTTTAGGAATGAGACTTCCAGGGATACTAGCAAACTTTTTCTCAAGAAATCTCAGACTGGGAGAAAGTAGAGAAGAACAATGAGTATGTCCAAGCACCACAGTGAGGTTCTTGGCAATCCCCAACTGGGCTATTCCAATCCCGCTCATCCTTCAAGGCCCAGCCCAGGAGCACCCCGTCCTCTAAGACCCTGTGGCACCTGAATGGGCACCATCTACCTGGCCTGGGACAGATGCTGCCTGCTACTTTTAGGTGACTCTTCCTGTCTGAAAAATCACTAATCCCACTCTTCTGCGTGTCCCTTGAGTGAAGGGAAGACCTCCCACTTCAGCTCCCCCTCCCCAAGGCAAAGCCAATATAATTCAGCTCCATCCAATAAGTGTAGAACAATTCTGAGCAATGTTGAGGGGGATGGGTCATAGACAACTCACCCCCACACTCAGGCAGCTGACAGTCCAGCAGAAGGAACAAGGTAGCCTGTCAGCTCTCTTCAGTGTGACATGTGCTGTGAGAAGTATGAGAAGGGAGTCATGTCCAGGTGTTGGAGCAGGAAAGAGATCAAGGAAAGCTTCCTAGAGAAGGCAACATTCAAGATGGCTTAAATATAGGACATCACAGTTGTGATGGTTTGGGTTAGTGGGTTGGCGGGTTGGTTGGTTGGTTGGTTGGTTGGTTGGATGCATGGATGGATGGTTAAATGAATGTCTGAATAAAAAAATGAAGGAGTGAATGAATAAATACCAACAAGTGAACTTGAGGATAAAGCTGGGATTGTTTCGATTCTACTGAAAAGTATCAGTTTAAGTTTTATGACACTGTCCCAAGCAGATCAGCATACTTTTTCCTGCCTTTCCCCTTGCTATGCACAGTCTCTCATTTGCTCAATACTTATTGCCAGGTCCAGGGTTACAGCTAGAAAAAAAGGAAGAGAGGGAGGGAGGCAGGCTGGCTGGCCCACTCCAGTCCTAAGGACTTCATGGAAGTAAAGGTGAGTTACCAAGTCACCATGCTACAGTGAGAGTTATCCATGACACTCAGGAGCAGAAGCGCATAGACTATGTGGACCAGGCCACCATTGCAACAACATATGCAAGGCACATAAGGTGAAAAATTTAAGAAGGCCCTCACTTCCGGGTTCATGCAGGTGCCTACACTGAGATGAACCACCGTGAGAACGAGCGCTCCTTAGATCCTGCACCTTGGACACCCCATTTGCTGCACTCTCATCCTGGTCCTGTTGCTGACCTCTAGATGGACCTCTCTTTGCAGTTCTGGTAGTCAGGATCTAGTGAGCTAACTGGGAGACCAGCAAAAAAGCATCGTGGAGGGAGAGGGAAAATAAAAAGCACCCAGGAGGGAAGAATCTCTATAAACTACCCCTGCTGGCAATCATCTCCCAAAAATTATCCCTGAGCCTTAATAGCCTCCTTCCATCCAGCACTAGTGGCTCCCTGCAGGGGACATCTTCCCAGCCTGCGCAGAGCTGGCAAGGACCAGATGTGGTAAGAGGAGGATCTCGGAGCTGCCACTCTGACATCCCGAGATGCCCAAAACGAGACCACTCACCTTTCCAAGGAGAGGTAAGGATGTGCTCTCACCTCCTTAGCCATACTTTCTGGATCTCAAAGGGAATCTGGGTCATGGGAAGTCTCCTCGCCCTAGGTGATACACTGGACAGAAGACCCAGGCGCTCTGGCACCAAAGGTGCCCAGCAGCTAGAATTAGCGCACAGGGTAGGGGTATCTACCCCGTTCCCGCAGGGCTCCGAGTGGCCTGTAACGCGCACTGAGGCAGAGTCTCATATTTAATCTCCTGCATGTGCTAGGAAGAGCCCCACGTTCAGGAGAGAGAACTGGCATTCCCTGGGGGGGAAGGGGGGCTAGGGGAGCACACATGTAGGGTCAATGTGGGTAAGAAGTGGGAGGGAAAAGCAGCTGAGCACAGAGCAGCCGTATTGGCCACAGAAGAGAGGTCCCCGCAGTCGGTCAGGAAGGTGAAGCCGGACCAGCACAGGAGCCGCAGGCCGGTCACCTGTTCACACGGGGCCTCTGGCGCACAGGAAAGCAAATGTGTATATGCCAAGAGTCAGCTACTTTCGAACCTTTATAAGACTGACAGAAAGTCCAAATAATGTGCAGAGATAAATTAAAGTGGAAGTTCCACCCATTACTCATCCCATGCGGTGCAGATGTTGTCAGACTCGGGACGCTCCGGTATGGGGAATAGTCAATAAACCGCAAACACCACATCCTGGGCTAAGCCTCTGCCAAGGCCCAGATGGCATTATTCATTTTTTCTCAGGACGCAGGCATCTGTGTGCCTCACGATCAGGAGCCCAGGAGGGGATGGGGACCTAGGAGGGACCAGGATTCACTCTCCTCTCTCCTCAGAGTACGCTGTCCTTGGGAGGAACCTGGTGAGTGCCTGCTGAATGCAATCACCAGCAAGGGTCTCTGGAGTCCTGAAGACTGATGAAGATCTGCCGCCCCCTACCGTCCATTCTACAAAACCCGAAACAGCTGCTGGGGCCCCCTAATGGCAGTCACTGAACCCCTGGAATGGACCATTGGCCTCCACACAGAGGCAGGGGACACTGACACTTGGGGCCATGGCGGTGTCCAGGCTGTACAATAAGGCAGTTTAATTACATTCCTCGCCCAATGTTACTGCTTCACCGTGAAGACTTTGCATTAAACGTGGCCTCTCCAAGCCCAAGGCCCTCTTCCCTGTCCATGGCGCTCCCTAACCGCTCCCATCTCCCACTCCCCTGAGAGGGCCACCATCTAGCACCCAAGTACAGATAGCTTCACAGCAGGCCCCCGGCTTCAGAGGCAGGGGGCCATCTCACCCTTCTGCAGCCCTAGTCGTGGTCCGGGCACCAAAAGGGCTCAAGAGGCACCTCCTGTCTGATCAATACAACAGGACGTTAGCAGCCACGAAGCCACGAAGTGATGGTTTGTCTGGCACTCTTGCAGCGGGGGCTGTGGTGTCATGATGGGAGGGGCTGTTTGTGGGCCTGAATTAAGCTTCATTCCAGGGTCCCCTCTAGGGTCTGTCTCCTCGCCTATAAATGAGTCTGCCTGGCCTGCCTCACCAGGGCATCCTATGCACCAGAGGTGATGGCCATGAACAGGCTTTGCACCTTGTCTATGATAACCCGAGTTTGGGGCGCCTGGGCAGCTCAGTCGGTTAAGCACCTGACTTCTGTTTAGGTCATGATAGCACAGTTTACGGGTTTGAGACCCGTGTCGGGCTCTGTGCTGACAGCTCAGAGCCTGGAGCCTGCTTTGGATTCTGTGTCTCCCTCTCTCTCTCTCTCTCTCTGCCTCTCTCTCTCTCTCTGAAATATAAATAAAAACATTAAAAATAAATAAATAAACAAACAAATAAATAAATAAATATTTTTTAAAAAAATAACACCAGGTTCTGGGCAAGTGTACAAGGAGCCACAAGAATCACACAGAAGACACTGGTATCTGGCCCAGGTGCCCTTGACTCAGTGTGCCCATCCCAGCTGCTGTCCCTGTTGGCTAACGGCTCACAGCTGCGTCCTTCTCCACAGAATCACCCTTTGCCAAACTAACCCAGGGGGTGGCACACTGCCCATCCTGCCCCCCCCCCGCCCCCACCAGGACGGGCGACCCTTAGCCAGTGACTGACTCAGGAAAAAAGCCCTCTCCTAGCTTAAAGATGAGACCAGCTCTGAGTCAATTCACACTCTCATCTCCCTGGGGGATCAGACTAAGGCCCCACATCGTGGCTGCGACCTTCCCCGGCCCTGTCCTGCCCCCCCACTGCGTTTCTCCTGAAAGCACCCCAGTAATTACACACAGTCGCCCCTCCATCTCAGGCCTGGCTTCTAGGGCCCTGGTGCTTCAGCCTCAGCCCGGAAAACTTCACCTGGAGGGCTTGTAAAAACACACGGCCGGGGGGCTCCTGGGCGGCTCGGTCAGTTAAGCGTCCGACTTTGGCTCAGGTCATGATTTCACGGTTCATGGGTTCAAGCCTTGCATTGGGCTCTGTGCTGACGGCTCAGAGCCTGGAGCCTGCTTTGGATTCTGTGTCTCTCCGTCTCTCTGCCCCTCCCCTGCTCATGCTCTGTCTCTCAATAAAAAATAAATTTTAAAAAATAAAATAAAGTAAAATAAAATAAAATAAAATAAAAAAACACTGCTGGGCTCTGCCCCCAAAGGTCCAGGGCCCCATTGCCCAAGCTGCACGAGGGGACACACATTGGCTCAGGGGCTCTGGCGCCTGGAGACTGCTGCTGTGGCCACTGCCATGGGTTGAACTCCCAAGGGAGGCCAATCACTTTCCTCAATTTCACACCCACGACTACATACCGTGTCTGCAAAGGAGACTGGGCAAACAGTGAGTGGCTGGAGCTTGTGTGGCCCGTGCATACCTGGAAAATAAAAGCTGAAGCCAGTCCCTATTGCGAGACGCCCAGCGTGACACGTTTGAGCTAATGTGCAGAAAAACCACCATGGCAAAGTCCGTGTGGCCATCAGAAGGCCCAGAGATTCACTCTGAGGGATTCTCACACAAATGACAGGCCAGCACATCCTCAGAGAGTTCCATAAGCACCGCAAGTGCGGTCACCCTCTATCAGACCACCAACTTTCACAAGTGCCACTCGGGGACCCACCAGGCTTAGAACACCCAGCTCTGGCGTCTTATAAAGAAAGAATACCTCTTCCATGCTCTCGGTCCTGCACCTAAGGTTTCCTGAGGACCTACTCTGGCCCAGGCATGTGGATGATAGCAAGATATGTAAAGGTGCAGAGGAATGCCCTGCCCGCGACATAGAGCAATGGCGGGAAGCTAAGTGAGCCAAGGGTTACAGGACCACTCAGGTCACAGCCAGAGTCCCAGCAGATCCGACTGATCATCATAGAAATTCAACAAGGGTAACTCTGACAAGCCAGTGACAAATGACAGATTGTTCCTGCCATAATCCCCGCAGTGGGAGCCCAGAAGATATATTTTTTGAGTACCTTCTACAATCAAAGGACACGGGAAAGGAACAAAAATCAAAGCAGAAAGTAGTCCCTTCAGCCACTGAGTTAGATCCAAGGAGTCAGAGTTAGAAGGGCCTGACTGCACAGACCTCCATGTCCCCTAACATCTCAGCAGGTCATATAGTCCACCTGCCCCCTCTCTCCTGGGACACATGCTCTCTGCTCTTGCCCCTGCCTCTGCCCCTAGGTGTGACTTCCATGGCCATCCCTGAGCCTGATGTAGCAAGACCCACAGAAGGCTCCAAGTAGCCACCTTTCCTCAGCTTCGTTAGGTCAGGGTGATGGGGCAGCACTGCACATACAAGCCAGCTCTACGGTCATCTCCTGTCTTTGCCATGCTTTAAAATAATTGCATATGCAGGGCGCCCAGGTTAAGCATCCAACTCTTGATTTCGGCTCAGGTCATGATCTCACAGTTCGTGGATTCCAGCCCCATGTTGGGCTCCACACTGACGATACGGAACCTGCTTGGGATTCTCTCTCTCCCTCTCTCTCTGCTCCTCCCCAGCTCGTGCGCTCTCTCTATCAAAATAAATAAACTTTAAAAAAATAAATAAAATAATTACATATACACGCATCTCTCTCACCTTGAAGAACTCACAGAATCTGATACACACTAGGACTCAGATCCACATTTACTGACTTGAATGAAATAAATGGGGAAGGGGGTGTGGGTGGGCAGGACTGATAGAGGCAGGTTGGGAAGGGCGGGGGAATTATTATGGCCTTTAAATCAAAGGTGCTGCATACAGTTATGTAGTATGTGCACTGCACAATGATGCCTAGCTGAGGGGACAAGAGGCAGCTGAAATCTAACCCATATTCCGTCCACCAAACTGTGAGCCCTGGGACCTGTTTCCACCCAGAACCTTGAGAGGTCCCTTAAATTCTCTGGCCTCAGTTTCCTTATCTATAACACAGAGATTATAACTGCTGGGGGGGGGGGGGAGGATGCTCACTCTGAATCCCCAGTGTCTTCTGGGAGTTTGCAGGGAGCTCTACTGGTCTGCCCTCCTGCAGACCTTTAGTCTCCTCCATCTACCCACTCCATCCTAAGGAAGGAAGTGTGACGTATCTGATAAGTTGATTTGGGAAAGAAAGAAAAGGTGGACATTAAAATCAGCTGTACCCTTTCTCCTCGAGAGTGACCTGCTCTCCCGGGAGGCAGCTGCTCCCACCATGTGGCCACCAGAGCGGACCTGCCCATGGCCTGAGATGAGGGGGGGAGTCTGTCTAGCTCTGGGCCCACGAGGCCTCCGGGTCTGCTGTGTCTTCTATCTCCCCTTTATCGATCACGGAAATGATATATAGGTTTCTCCAAGCTAACTGATACCATTTTATTTGTCAGTTTGTTCAGAGCTCAGGTGAAGAATACTATTTAATAAGCACACAAAAGAAAAAAAAACAATAAATAATATTCACCTCAATGGATTATTATAAAGAGCAAATGGGATAATATACATAAGTACTCAGCATAGTACCCAGCAAATAGAGAGTAAGTGGTAGATAAAAAACAAAACCCCAAAAATGTTTGTTGATTGATCAATGTAAGGGTCAATGCTATTAAACTTGTGTGAAACACCCCTGATTATCCGTCTCCTGGTATTGGTGGGGGGGAGGGGATGTGAATTCACTTTTACCTGCTTCCTGTAAGACAAAGTTAATACCATCTTTCAAGGGTTTAATAACTGGGGTAAGGCCACCGCGATTATAAGGGGCAGAACTGCCAGTCCGTGGACTCTGAGTCCAGCCCATCGAATTCCAGAGCCCACGTGCCATACCTCCTAAGTGCACTGTAAACAGTAGGTGCTCAATAAAAACCTGATGACTGAAGCAGAGGGCCACAATAACTCTGGAAATAAGAACCACAGGCCAGCAAAATGCACACGCTGGATTTTGCACACGCTGGATTTTGCACACGCTGGAAAGAAACCTGGACGTCATCTACCCAGTGGCCACATTTTACAGTCAGACAGTTAAGTCCAGAAACAAGTGACTGGCCCAGGTCAGCCAGGGCAGAGTGAGGACTAGAACCCAGGCTTCCTGCTATCCAGCCACTCCTCTTTCCCCTCAACCCACCATCACTCCCCAATCACTGCAGCCTGAGAATGCTCCCAGCCATTAGGTTTGAGGCACTGTTCCCTTTCTGGTGCACACAGCTTCTGGCACTGGAGGGCAAAACAAGGCCCTCTGGGTCAAACTACAGCAAGCAGATTTTAACTCCACGTGAAGAAGAATCTTCTAGCAGTCAGAATCATGCAAAAGTGCTATGGGAACCAGGGAGTTCCCCATCCCTGGAGGTGGTCAAGCGGAACCCAGTCACCACTTTAAAGGCTGTGGAAAGGATTTCTAGTCAGGGAGAGAGGTGAAGCCATTCGTTCACATACTCCCCAGACTCTGGAGCTCGCCGCCTGAGTTCTAACCCGTTCTGCCTCTTACCAGATGTATAAGCAGGCACAAATACCGCAACTTCTCTGGGTGAGTTGCCTCACCTGTAAAATGGGAATTATAATAGTATATCCCTCCTGGAACCTTATGAGGATTAAAAGAGTGAGTTTACTCAAAACACTTAGAATGCTGTCTTGTGCAAAACAGGTCAATATCAAAAGTTTATTGATCTTGTTATTACTGGTGGTGGCGGTAGTAACAGTATTAAACAAATACTCATCGAATGCCCTCTGTGTACCGAGTGCTATTCTGGGAGCAGCAACTATAAAGTCCCTGCTCTCATGAAATTTATTTTCTATTGTGAGGGAGACACATAATGGGTAAGTAAATAAAATAATTTGAGGTAATGATAGGTGCTGAGAGAGGTCAAGAAAACAGGCTGGAAATGCGGAGGTGGAGGTGCAACTGGTCAGAGAAAACCATTCTGAGTCCAGGACATCTGACGGACAAGGAAGAGCCAGTCACAAAAGGATTTGGAAGCCGGGCCTTTACAGCAAGAGGAAAAGTCAGTTTTGCCCATGCCAGATGACAGGAAAAAAGACCTGTAGAAAGAATAAAGATCTAGAAGTAGCTACATCAGGGTGCCTGGTGGCTCGGTCGATTGGGTGTCCAGTCTGGATTTCAACTCAGGTCATGGTCTCAGGGTTCGTGGGTCTGAGCCCTGCATCAGGCTCTGCAGTGTGTCAGCAGGGAGCCTACTTAGAGTTCTCTCTCCCTCTCTCTCTGGCCCTACCCCACTTGTGTTCACTCTCTCTTTCTCTTTCTCTCTCTCTCTCAAAATAAATAAATAAACCTTTAAAAAAAAACTTTTAAGTATAAAAAGTAGAAGTAGGTACATCAATGCTAAAACAAAGCACGAGAAGGGGGACTGGCCCCACCAAGATACTAAGCCATAACTACAAAGCCATAGTAACAAAAGCCATGGTCATGTGGTTTTAGTTTTTTAAAAAGGGACATAAGACCAATAAACCCAATAGAGAGCTCAAAGACAGACCCACATTGAAATGGGAACTTCGTAAAGAATAAAGGTGGCTTCATGAATCAGTGGGATGAGGAACAGATTGTAGATGGTGCTGGGAAGACTGTCTTACTCTATGGAGAAAAACAGAACTGGATCGGGGCACCTGGGTGGCTCAGTCGGTTTGAGCGTCTGACTTCGGCTGAGGTCATGATCTCACGGTTTCATGGGTCTGAGCCCCGTGTCAGGCTCTGTGTTGGCAGCTCGAAGCCTGGAGCCTGCTTTGGATTCTGTTTCCCTCTCTCTCTGCCCTTCCCCCACTCATGCTCTGTTTCTCTCTGTCTCTCAAAAATAAATAATTTTTAAAAAGTTAAAAAATATATTTAAAAAAATTGAACCGGATCTTTTCATCCTACCAAATGCAACAGAAAAATGCAATAATTATCCCAACTAAAATAAAAATTATCTGACAGGATTAAAAATTCCAAATATATGTTGCTGATAAGAAATAAGCTTTAAATCTATACTGGGCCATAAAAGAAATCCCAACAAACATCAAAAGACCGAACTCATATAGAGTGTATATGACTAAAGTGAAAACAAGCCAGAAATCAAACCAGAAACCAGAAAAATACCCCAGATGTTTGCTTTAGTCAATACGTGTCTAAATAACCTATGGATCACAAGAAATCACAATGGGAATTAGAAAATATTTAAACTAAATCATATGAATATACAACATATGATCTCATGGGATACAAACAAAGCACAGCTTAGAGGGAAATCTGTAGCTATAAAAGGTATTACAAAAGAAGGCTGAGGGGAGCAGAGGGTGGAAGAATGGGTGAACTGGGTTTTCATGTGGGTTTTCTTTTTTTTAGCTTAAATAAATTATAATCCTTTAAAAAAGAGGGCAGGATCCTGGCAAACCCTACAGGGTTTTGGTTGGAACTCCTAACTAAAAGGCTACAGAATGGATGAAAGTAAAAAGATGGAAAAATTCAATAGATATACTATAATCGAAGGAAGGCTGGGATAGCTCTCCCTAAATAGACATTAAGGCAATAAGCATTACCAGAGACAAAGAGAGATTTCATAATCATAGAAAAGTCTATCCAACAGGAAGATACAAAACTTTTACATGTACATGCATTAAATAACATAGCCACAAAATGTGTTAGGCAGAGTAGGCCCAGCTTACTAGGGTCAGAAAGGGAGTTTGTGGACTGTAATCTATTTAGTTTGCCTGTACCACCAGCACCTAAGCGCCTAACTCTTCAAGAGAACAGAAAAAAGGGGCACCCCCTTCAAGCATACCCTAAATAATGGAATCTCATGATGTTGTTGCAAGGAAGGAAATTTGCTAGCCAATCTCCTTCACAAATTTATATATAAAACCTTACATAAAATTTTAATAAATTGAATCAAATAATATATAAAAAGATAATATATCCAAGTAAGATTCCAAGAGTGTAAGGTTGGTTGACATTCAAAAATCAATCAATATAGGAATCATCAAGGTCTGTTGTGAAAAAATAAAAGAAGGGTAGTATAAAAAAAAAAAAGAGCCTTAAGAGTCTTGTGGGAGCCGATGAATCACTACGTTGGGGGCCTCCCACAAGAAACATCTCTTACGTCATGTCAACCTGGCCATGTTCTGCGGGTAAGTCTGGGAATCACGTGCCAAAGTCTCATGACTTTGAGAAGAGAGAAGGACCAAGGAACCCTCCCCTGAAGCTTCCTGTGTGTGCACACTCTGGACTGTTCTCTCCCTCGTGAAGGGACCATACCCACCTTCTGGACTTCACAGGCTTGCTCTGAGAGCCCAAGGAGCCATTGGGGACTGGGCAACTCTCTGGGAAACCATCATCTCGGCACAGCCCGCTCACCTGAGGGGCAGGGGCTGGCTCCCCTGCCGTGTGAACACTCTCTCCGGCTTCTCCTGGGTCGTCCTGCTGCTCCCACCTGGCAAGAAGGACTTCGAGGGCGTCCTGTTGGCCTCCGAGCTGCTGTCTACAGCTGGGCTGTCCTCTGCAAGATCTCGCCACTTGCTACTCCCCCTGGGCCGGAGGCCTTTGCTGGGCAAGTGAGGGGGGCTGCTGGGCGTGGTACTCAGCTTTTCTGAGCCCAGCTCACCAAGCAGGCCCAGGGGACTCCTGGAAGTGGAGCCAGTGCTGGACGCCAGGCCCTCCTGGGCTGCAGGATGGGCTGGGGTGCGGGCGGAGAGCTCGGGCACTTTCCAGCCCTCTTCCTCAGGGGCCTGGGGGGTGCCACTGTTCAAGGAGGAGGACCGCCTCAGGGAGCGCTTACGGAGGGAATCCTGAAAGGGGCAAGGACAAAAGCAGTGAGGATCCCCTTCAAGGGAGGTGGGAAAACACCCCATCCCGCACGACAAGCATTTGCCCATGACGTTCCCTCCCCCTGGAACATCTTTCCCCATCCCCATCTCCCCTTAAAATCCCACCTGTTCTTTGAGGAGGTGCTCACAGGCTCCCATCTGTAATGCTGTGCTCCACCTGCATAAGCCCCAAGAGGGCGCCTTGGCCCTTCTGCCACACCCTAACAGGGAGCAGCGTCCAGGAGCAGGTGGCCCTGTGGCTCCAGGGTCGAACCCATGTTCCAATTCCCATGTCACCACCTACCAGCCATGCTTCCTGTGGCAAGTTATTCATTTCTCTGTCCCCCACTGCCCTGGGGTCCTGTAATACAGACTGCCCACAATCCACTATCTGTAATTTCTCTTTTTTTTTTAATGTTTATTTATTTTTGAGAGAGAGACAGACAGAGCATGAGCAGGGGAGGGGCAGAGAGAGGAGGAGACACTGGATTCAAAGCAGCCTCCAGGCTCTGAGCTATCAGCACAGTGTCTGACGCAGGGCTCGAACCCAGGAAGATCATTTGAGATCATGACGTGAGCCGAAGTCACATGCTTAACTGACTGAGCCAACCAGGTGCCCCTTATTTCTTTTTTTTAATGTTTATTTATTTTGAAGGAAGGGAGGGGTAGAGAGAGATGAAGAGAATCCCAAGCAGGCTCCATGCTGTCAGCACAGAGAGCGATGCAGGGTCTCGATGCCAAGCCAAAATCAATAGTCAGACGCTTAACCAACTGAGCCACGCAGGTGCCCCACACTATCCGTAATTTCTAAAGCCTCTCAAAACAAGTTTCTTCTGGAATCCTGTGGCAAATTCTTCTGAACTGTTATGAGGTTGCTTACAGTCTTTTTTTAAGTGTGAATATTCATATCTTTAGTTGTAGAAGTGTCAATGTTTTTGCTTATGGGGTGCTACCCCAAACCCGACTGCTAAGCATTAGGTGGTATATGGCTTGTGCACGGTGTTTCTTTCTTGAAAATAATGAAATTCTGAATTCCAAAACACACCTGGCCCAAAGGTCGAATGCGGGATTGGGGACCTACAACATCTATCTTCCACAAGATCGTAGTATTAAGGGAGACACCCATGTAAGGCACTGGCACAGAACCAGACCCATCAGGGCGATTAACAAACATCAGCCACTGCTATCCAGCTTTACCCCTGTCCCCACTCACACGCGGCCTTAGCCTCTCCTGCTATCAGACCCAGAATGGCAAAGGCCATTCGTGATTCATCTCTGGTGTCCACAGAGCTCCCAGCTCAGCGACCTATGTACCTAGTAGGCATGCAAGTCTACTTGAAACTTGAAACTCAAGTTTCTGAAATGAAGGAATTCCAAAGGAGTCCATGGAAATGTCCCCTCTTACTATCAATGATTAGCTGATGAAATAGGAACTCAGTTTACCAATCTAGGATAGGGGAGTAGAGGTAGAGGGGACAAAAATAGACCTGCTGGGCTTTTCCTGGGTTTAAAATTCAGGATCTCTCAGCATTTCCAGAAATAATCCTGAACCAAGTGGTAAAGCTGAGCTGGAATAAAAATAGCTAATTCTGTAGTAACTTGCCTAGTGGAAATTACTAGGCACTACAAACCTCTAAAAGCCACCAGGGCATCCCTGCCACACAGTGAAGAAAATATTAGTCACCATTCCCAAGGAGACCCAAACTTTTGGCCAAAGGCAGGAAACCCAGCCTCTTACTCATCCTTTCTAAGTGCAGAGCTAATCTAGGAGTTAAAAAAAAAATGATGAAATACCTAGCAAATCTTGTTCTTTTCTCTCGAGCAACCAATTAAGTATGGCCATGGTACTCACAGGCCCACAAACCGCTTTCTAGAAAGCCTGGGGAAATTCTACAACAACCTATCCCATCTTTCAATGCCCTTCACAGGATTCAGATAACCAAGGGAAAAACACACCTCCCAAGGCAATCATTCCTCCTTTCAGAAGTTTGGGCCAATCTCCTAGCAGTAAAGTAGTTCTAAGTCATCCGCCTCACACCACAATTGTGACGGGGGTCTCAACTGCACGGATGGGACGGGATGTCGCTGTAGGACAGGACCCTGGCACTCATCTGGTCCTCCAGTTCTCAAAGTGTGATCTGCCAGCCTTAAAGGTCCCCAAATTCTTTTAGGGAGCTCACACCTATTTTCATAATAATAGTATGACATGATTTGCCTTTTTCACTGTGTTGACATTCGCCGTAATGATGCAAATGCCCTGGTGGGAAAAACTGCTGGCCCGTAGCACGAATCCAGGCAGTGGCACCGAACTTTACTAGTACTGGAGGTGTTTGCCACCACTTGCAATAATAGGACATAAGTAAAACGCTCATTTTGCTTAAGAACATCCATGCTGAAGCATAACACTTACCAACTGTATTCAATCTCAACCCTATGGTCCACATCTCTTGGATATTCCTTGGGACAAAACGGAAGGTGTATATACACACTCTGCTGGGTGCAAAGGACCGGTTGTCTCAAGGAAAAGCGCTTGCATGCAACCATCCCAGTTGTGAACTGAACTAGCTAATGTTTTTCACGGGACAACTGACAGATGAACTATGGTTACTCAGACTTGGGTATCTGGCAGGCATTTCCTTGAAAATAAATTGAGCCTGTCGTTTCAGGGGAAATGACTGATGTATGGTCACTGATAAAATACAAGTGGACAGGTAAACATTAAAATTTGGGGAAACTTGGATCAGCCACTGTGAGCTTGAGGGCTTCTCAGCACGTAAACATTTTTTCTGATGAGGTGGGTGACAACATCAAGAAATGTGATTTTTTGGGGGTTGGTTTGTTGTTGTTGTTGTTTTTAATAATGAAACATGTCAGGTTTGGGGCGCCTGGGTGGCTTAGTCGGTTAAGTGTCCGACTTCGGCTCAGGTCATGATCTCACGGTTCCGTGGGTTCAAGCCCCGCGTCAGGCTCTGTGCTGACAGCTAGCTCAGAGCCTGGAGCCTATCTTCGGATTCTGTGTCTCCCTCTCTCTCTGACCCTCCCCTGCTCACACTCTCTCTCTCTCAAAAATAAATAAAAACATTAAAAAAATAAAAAAAAATGAAACGTGTCACATTCAGAAGAGCTCAGTAATTCAGATAACTCAGTAGGCCAGTATTTTCCAAATGACCAAATGGATCACGTTACTAAACCAGGCGGTGGGGAAAGATTCACTCAAAGTGCAAGGCAGACCAATAGATATTGGTACAAAAAGGTGTGAAAAGTTCCTGGATGTGGCTTCGGACTCCATGATAAGAAACCACAACTTGTCTGGTTTGGTGTCATACCAAAGAATACCCCTAGTTTCCTGAAGAGACTATTAAAATGCTTTTCCCTGTTCCAACTATATATCTGTGTGAAGCCATATTTTCTTCATGGACTTCAACCCAACTACCACAATGCGACACTGGAAGAAGAAGCAAACATGAGATGTGAATTATCCTCTACTAAGCCAGACATAAAGAGAATTGCAAAAATGTGAAACAATGCTATTCATCTCCCTATTGTTTTGTTTTGGAAAATATAGGGGGGGGTTTTGTTTGTTTGTTTAAAACCATGTTATTTGTATTAAATGTAATGAGTTTACTATTGTATTGTTGATGGTTTAGTAAGCAATTATTTTTTTAATTTCTGGTTTTAATTTCTAATGTGGCGAATGTCAACAGCTATAACCCACATAGCCAAAGCTCCTCAGGTCCCTCAGTAATTTTACGAATATGGAGAGACCCTGAGACTACAGTTTGAGAACCACTGATGGGGCGTAAACAATGTCCCCAGTAGACAGTATCCCTGGTTTCCCTTTGACCCAACTAGTCTAGTCACTTCCGACATGGCCTGTTCTCCTGCTGAAACATCTCTGACGGAACCTCCTCATACGAGCCTCCACCTGCTGGTCCCAGGGGTGTTCTCGGGAGCCATCAAGCCAGGCTACACCACTCACCCCAACAAAGGGCCATCAAACCCACACCATGCTCTGCACACAAGTATGGCGGACTCCCTGCTCTCAGGAGGCCCACAGCCTAAGCTCAAGATGCCTGATATGGATCATGTCCCTCGACACTCCAGTCCATCCATTTGGAGCACCTGCCGAAGACGCCAGGAGATTGTGAAGTCACATCCAGGGTTGACAGGAAAAGAGCACTGAGCTCACTAGTAATGTCTGTCACGGGCACAGCAACGGAGAGTGGCAGGCACATACTGGCCATCCTGGGACGGAGCTATTCCTACATCCATGCTGGAAGAACTTTCTTCTGTTGTGCCCCTCCTCCCACCTTCTGCCTTCTCTTTCCAAGACTAAACATTCCCAAATCTTGCCATTTCCTCCAAACTCTTCCCCTTCCTTGTTGCTTTCCTCTAGGCATGGCCCAGTCCCTCTCCAAATACGAGATACTAGGATGAGACAGGATGTGAACGTACACTGTGAACCACACAGTGGTTCACCTTCCTTGACCTGGACACCAAGACTGTATGAGCATCTGCAAGCTGTGAAATCCCAGGGCTCGACAGAGCCTCAGACATCTGACCTAATGAACCAGACCATGGCCAAGAGGAACAAAGGCCTTGACCAAAAACCCCACAAGATGTAGGCAGAGGCAGGGAGAGGGTTGGCTTCTTTCTGTCCTGATTCCAAGTGAAATGGGAGAAGAACACCAGCCTCTAGAGCCACAGCCCACATCTAGCCATGCGGCACAGGAGAGGACGTGACCAGCCGTGGACACAGACGACCTATGTGGGTTTGCTCAGGCTCCCTCATTTGACTAATACTACACTGTGAGTTGGTGTTTGATTCTCCTTTGTTTTTCTGTTTCTTTGTTGTTTTACAAACTCCTTTTATATTCATTCTCTCATTTGGTTTAGTCGCCCCACCTAACAGGACCCTACCAGAGCCCCTCCTCACGGAAGACAATAAAAGAATGACGTGAAATGATTAGAATTTCTTTTTAAAGCAAAGCAAATGAAACTATTAGGTTGGGATTTCTTTTACCCTTTTAACTATTATGTTTTAAAAAATAAAAAAGATTTTCTCTAGACTTGGATGGGTCACCCACCACTCCTGGATGGCAAAGGTAAAACGAGAAGACAAATGTGTTCTCACTCAGCAAAGGAAGGTAAAGCCATGGCATCCACCTCAGTGACATGGTGGGTAAACTGAGGGCAGGGTAGGAGATGAGGCCTTCCCATGATCCCACAAGGATCACACACTGTCTGGTGACAGTCAGGTACTGTCATGTCCTGTCTGGTGACGTCAGGTAGTGTCATGTCCTGTCTGGTGACAGTACAACCAGAGAAAACACAGGCAGGTGTTCCTCCCATCCCAGAACACAGCTCCCTACTTCTTGGACTACGTTGTGGGGCACCCTCACATGAACGCAGGCAGCCCCCTAAGCCCCACCTGACTCTCACTTTCCACTCTGAAGAGCAGTGAGATCAGCAGCCCTACCTGTGGGGAACTGGCAACGGGCCCGGCCATCATGCCTCGGACAATCAGGCCAGACTTCAGCCTGATCTTCTCTCCCATCCTTTTCGTGTCCAAGGAAGGTTCTAACGACTGGAGCCTGTCCATCTTCTCCCATGCAGGGGCCACGGAGGGGCTCTCACCTGGGACAGCCTGCATGGGCTTACTTTTGTGTGGAGGCCTTTTGGATGCTACGAAATTACCCAGTAAATCCCCATCAAAATTGTCACGTCTGCAAAAAAAAGGGATATTTCCATTAAAACAGATTCCCCAAAAGGAACAGCTAACAATGATAATAAAGTTCACATTCAACAGGCACACAGAGCAAGCCCATTCACAACCATGTGATGATTCTAACCACCAGGTGCTTTATCATTAAAGGTAAACATTAGAAAATACTTTCGTATCAGGGCAAATCTGACCTACAAAATAAGACCAGGAAACATGAAACAAAATCAGAATTGATGATCCATGAGAGGAGTCCTCAAATATCCTTAGATAGTATGTATCCTCAAATATAAAGAGCATCCTTATTCCAGACCCGAGTTACAGAAAACCGTAGCCCTTCAATACAGTCATGAGTTACATGGAGCCCCATCTTATTGCACCTCATTAGGATTGGTGGATAGAGACCTGTGGCAAACCTGGGGTTCCCCAACTATTCAGTTAATGTTCAGTTAAGTTGGGCCTGCCAATGCCTTCTTTTCCTGGGTTGCTCGGCATTGAAAGAGAGATGGATTGGGGGGGGTGGGAGGGGGGAAGAGAGACAGAGAGAACAAAAGAAGGTGAGACACAGTGAGGCAAGCAAGGAAGAATAACAAAAATGAGAAAGAACAGAGCAAGAGACCCAGATAGAGAGGTGATGGATCACCCAGAGCCCTGGTGACACAGGCTGGGATACTTTCTACCACTAGACTCTGGCCTAAAGGGCCACTGACTGCTGCTGCTCTGTGCCAAGCTGTTTAGCACCAAGCGCTGGGTCACACACGAGAGAAGTGGTCGTGGGTGCCATGACTGGGGCATGTATGGCAGAGGAAGGGTACAGAACCAGCTGGGCAAGACTGAGAACGACTTGCAGAGAAGGCAGCACAGAGTCTGTAGGAGTGAGTCAGCAGGAGATGACCAGAAGGCCCCGGGCACTAACACAGGGGCCTGTAAGAGCAGGACAGGCCCCAGGTGAGCCATGCAGGCTGAGCACGATGGAAAGAGTTTTGCAAGCTACCTTTAGGAGTCTGGACTGTATCCTGTAAGCCATGGGAAACATCTGAAGGCCTTTCTGTGGAGAAGCAGCACAGCCAGGCTCGTTTGTGGGAAGCTCACGCTCTCTTAGGTGGAGGGTGCACTCGAGCAGATCACTAGATGTCTGGAGACTAGGGAAGAGCCCGTGGGAGCCAGCGCAGGCAAGAGGGGAGGGTATGAACTGAAGCACGGCCAGCGGCGCAGAGAACGCAAGAAAGAGACTAGTGGGACGTGCAGAAGCAAAAACGACAGATTCGGAGAAGTCAAGGATGACCCCCAAATATGTGGCTTGGGCAACTGGGTAGAACTCGGGAGCCTCGACTACTTCGGTTGCTGGTTCTTCATCGCTCAGAAATATTTCTTTTCCCAGCCAGGCGCTGAGGGCCTCTGAAGGAAGAACCATCTTCTTCCGCACCACCATGGTCCACTTTGACGTCGGAAGCCTTGAGTTACTGTTTTTAATGGGGCCCATCCTCTGGCAGCTCGATGCCCAGGCCCTATACTGCCCTCAGGAAAGAAAATGCTTCTCAGCAGAGCCGGCAGGAAACACCTAGTCCCGGGGAGTTAGACTCACTGGTGGTGACTACAGGTGGCTATTAAGTTTGTAATTTAACGTAACTGCTTTCCAAATACTGGAGGTGCAATCAAGAATGCCAGTTCATTTTCTCCCTAAGAGGTCCAAAGGGCCTTATTTCTATCTCTACAGTGTTAAGTTGCTTTGGGAATTCTGTACCTGTTTTTTGAAGAAAGTGAAAACAAAGCAAAGCCCCTGAACCTGATGCATGTGAAACATCTGAGCCATGAGCATCCCCCCTCGTCTCCTCCTCCACTCCCAAGGCCTCCAGAGGAAGGTAACGGTGCCCCACGACAGGGAACTTGAAAGCACACGATGTGGAAGCTGAATGATGGCCCCCAAAGGTGTCGTGACCCCAGAACGCATGAATGCTATCTTACGTGGAAAAGGGACTTTGCACGTGTGTTAAGGTTTTGATATGGGGGAGATTATCCTCGATTATCTGAGGTGGGGTCCACTGGAGTCACAAGGGCCCTTGTTAGATCGACGCAGGAAGTCGGAGTCTGGTGTAGGAGACGCAATGACAGAAGCAGAGGCTGGAGTGATGTGCTCTGAAGACAGAGGAAGCACCCACAAGCCCAGGGATGTAGGGGGCCGCTAGAAGCCAAAAAAAAAAAAAAAAAAGGAAACAGATTCTCCCCCAAAAGCCTCCAGAAGGAACAGGGCCTACTGACACCTTGTCATTAACCCAGACCAGTTTTGAACTTCTGACCTCAGAACTGTAAGGGAATAAATTTGTGTTGCTTTAAGACACGGTGATAGTTAGATTTTATATGTCAGCTTTGCTAGGCCATGTTGCCTAGTTGTTTGGTCAAATACTAGCCTAGATGCTTCCATGAAGGTATTTTTTAGATAGGACTAACATCTATAATCAGTTGACTTTAAGTAAAGAAGATTACCCTAGATAATGTGGGTGGGCCTCATTCAATCAGTTGAAGGCCTTAAGAGCAAAAATTGAGGTTTCCCAGAGAATTCTGCCTCAGGACTGTAACAAAGAATACTGCCTAAGTTTCCAGCATGCCAGTCTGCCCTACAGACTTCAGACCCACCAGCTCCCACAATCACATGAGCCAACTCCTTAAAATAATATATATATATATAATATGTATATACGTATATAATATTTGCATATATATATGCATGTATGTACACACACATGCACGCACACACACGCACATCCACTTGGTTCCTATTGGTTCTGTTTTTCTGGAAAGCCCTGACTGTTGTAGCCACGGCGTTTATAGCCATTTGTTACAGCAGTGACAGAAGACTAGCCCACAGTGTAAATAAGAAGAGATACCTGGCTTTGCTTGTTTCTGACAATGACGTTCTCCATCCTGCATCTTCGTCTGCAAGGTCGTATATATTCACCAGTGTGGTCTCTGAGCATCTCAGTGGTGATTTGTTATTTTTCTTTGGAATTGAGAGTGCAGGAATTGGTGTTTCTTGAGTGAAATTGTTAGCAGTATTTCCAAAGTGATCCAGAAAGTATCTGGTAATGAGTTCGAGGTTTGTTTTTAGAGGATTTTCCCTTGTCTGTCATTGGAAGAAAAAAAAATCATTAACCATGGGAACAACTTCCAGGGAAAGGTGGAAGAGATGACTAGTCCAGTTCTTTGACATAGTTTATCAGCTTCTCATTCATTCATACACTCTTTCTTTCAGCAAGTATTCAGTGACTGCCTGCCATACGTGAGGCACTACCGTGTAACACAGAGATGAAGACAAAAATCTCTATCCTAAAACAATCCAACACATGAGCAGGCAATCCAATGAACAACTGTAATAAAATATGATACGAATAGAAAAATAGCTAAGAAAATTTCCTCTTGGTTTTTCTCCTAGGAATAATCTTAGAAAATAGATATCCTTCCATTTAAAAAAATTAAACCTTTAGGGATCATGAACGCTACAAGCTTATAAACACTTGGAACCCGAATATGCTCTAAGGTTGTGTACTCTGCATTGAACACTGGCCACTAGGGACCACAGGGACAGTGCTGCAGCTGGCTATTGCAAAGAACATAGAGAGGTCATCGGGACTGACGAACCTTGAAAAGAAAAGAAAAGGAAAGAAAAGGAAAGAAAAGGAAAGAAAAGAAAAGAAAGGAAAGGAAAGGAAAAGGAAAGGAAAGGAAAGGAAAGGAAAGGAAAGAAAAGAAAAGAAAAGAAAAGAAAAAAGAAAGGAAAAGAAAAGAAAAAAAAACAAAACTCTTTAGTAGTCGGTTTTAGAAAGAAATGATATCAGTATTTCCCAACCCTGACTATACCAAGTATCATCTTTGGAGGTTTTAAAAATATATATATTCCCAGGGTCTGCTGTGTCTTACTAAGCCAGAATCGCAAAGACTGGCGCCCTGATTTCTCTTAAAATTCCTCTAAGTAATTTGGACAAACACAGTGGTCCAGGCAGCAATCCACAGACTGACCTTGGGCCACGGAACTGTGTCAGTCCCCACCCGACTTGCCCAGGAACACCAAGCTGTTGGGAAGTGTGGCCGGACATGGGGCGTTTGGTGGGAGTCCGCGATCGGAGCAATAAAGCGCCTGACAAAGAGCCTGGCACAGAGAGGACCCTCAGGCCATTCCAGTCCTTCCCCCTTCCTCCTCCCCTGATGTGCACAGCAAAATCTAGGACCAACACCCACAGCCAAATGGGTTATGACCAACAGCAACAGATTTAGCAGGCAGTCAAAATCAGAGGACGGCTTTATTTTTTTTAGTATGAGACCCCCAAAAACCATGTTGTCTAAGTGTAAGTGAAACTCACAAGGAAGAGAGTCAGGGGAAAGGCGTTACGTAATTTATTTTGACCTTCCTGCTTTTTCTTTCAATACGAGAGATTTATAGCCCTGCACATTACCTGAATTATACGTCATGACTCTTCACGGCCTTTATATGAATCTAGACACACCATTTTTCAAAAACTCAATTTTACGTAGGCATTTTTATATACTGTATCCTTAGTAGGGAAAAACAAGTTCCTGGAATAATATTAAATTGCAGGGCTTTCCTAGAATCAGGCTAGCTTTGTGCAAATGTCAAAATCATTATGCGATAGAGAGATTAATAAATATATCTTTCTGTAAAATATAAGCTCAATTCATTGTATAATACTGTATAAATCGAATAATCAGGGCACTTAGCAAGATCTAATGAAAATACCTTAAGTATCTTCAGATAATTATCACCTTAGGGAGATTATATTATCGTGAAGAAATAAAAGTAACTTGAATGGCAAAGATGATTCCAGGAAATTAAGTAAAGTTGCATTTACATAAAAATCCCAGTGTATCAGCAGTGTTCATCGGTTTTCTGGTTACCTGTCTCACTTTCTATGGAAAAACCTTTCTAAAATACAGTCTACTCTCTTGCCTTAACATGCAGCAAATGAGGATCTGCTGAGTATCTGGTGCCTGGGACAGGACTCCAGCTGAACACACAGAGGAGGCGGAGAGGCACCGGCGTCACGCCGGGACCGAGGACGAAGGGCATCGATCTGGTGTCTTCACGGAGCCTACACCAGGACCTCACCTGGCTGCCACTGCCCTTTTCTCATCAAAGTGGGGCACAGGAACTTCCGGCAGCCTAAATGTCCTTGTCGGTTGATGTAGGTTGCAAGTTGATCATTCACTTTACTGAGGGAAACTTGGCCTGGGTTCCTCCCTGGGCTATGTGACACGCACGAGGGTAGGTGTCGAGCTGTTCTGAGGTTCTTCAGATATCTCAGAAATAGCCTTGGAGGGCTGGGGGGGCAGGGCATCCCACCCCCCATTCTAACCCTATCTGCTAAGATATCGTTAGAGTTAAGAGTTACAATTACAGGAAGCTTGACTGCCGTTACTATAGGAGGACTGAGAATCAGAAGATCTGGTTCCAGCTTCACCCGTATCCCGTAAGTCACTGTGAGACCTTGACGAGCCACTTTTTTCTGGCTCACAGCTCCCCAAAGATGGGTCCCCCATGCTATCAGTAATTTCAAAGCTTTGGGGCACATGGGTGACTCATTCGGTTAAACGCCCAACTCTTGATTTCGGTTCAGGTCATGCATGATCTCATGAGTTTGAGTGCAGAGCCTGCTTCAGATTCTCTCCCTCTCTCCCATCCCCTCCCCCACTCACACACTCTCTCTTTCTCTCAAAATAAATAAACTTAAAAAAAATAAAATAAAAAATAGAAGCTGCTTAGTCCAGTCCTGAGGGGCTGCCCTTAAAGGCCAAGAAGGCAAGTCTTCTTTATCCCCAGTCTAACAAGGGGGTTTCCCTTCTTTATTTTGCACGTTTGGACTTCTGCAGGAAATCTCATTTTATCGCCTATTCAAAAAATTATGATAAATGCTAAACTACATGATCATTAGATTCTTTCCAACTCTGACACTATTCCCTACCACAAGGCAATACCTGCTGGAGAGCCCATTCTTCAATCAAACTAGGAGATACTGTGTTCAGGATGCCTGGGTGGCTCAGTCAATTAAGCGTCCAACTTCAGCTCAGGTCATGATCTCGCAGTCTGTGAGTTCAAGCCCCGCGTCGGGCTCTGTGCTGACAGCTCAGAGCCAGGAGCCTGCTTCCGATGCTGTGTCTCCCTCCCTCTCTGCCCCTCCCCAGCTCGCACTGTCTGTCTGTCTGTCTGCCTCTCTCTCTCTCTCTCTCTCTCTCTCTCTCAAAAATAAATAAACATGAAAAAACGAAGAAGATGATGGTGATACTGTGTTCATAGCAGAAAAAGCAATTAAGCCGAAATGGTAGCTTCATTCAGTCAGTTGGTCGTATAATCCACAAATACATACGGACTATTTACTGTGTCCTCGGGCAACATGTTAAGTATGGGATACAACAGTGAACAAAGGAGATGCCAACTCTGGCCTCCTGCTGCATCCAAGGTAGTGGGGAGGTAGATACTAATTAAACAACCACATAAATGCTCTATTCTAAGTGTGCTGAGCACAACGAAGGAAAAGTACAGGGTGCCGTGGAAGCTTGTAACAGCCGGTGGGGGAAGGGGTGGATGAGGCTGAGGGGGGACCCCACCTCCACCCCTCAACCAAAGAAGTGCCGTTCCATTTGCTATCTCGACTCCCAAACCTTGAACCCAAGCCCCCGGTCTGCCTAACTAAATGTCACAGTAGACTCAAAAATAAGCTATTACTCAGAATTGAAGAAGGAAAAGCCTACACAGGCAGGGAATGGAAAATTTTAGTATAACTGAATACTATATTCTTAAGTATAGTCTGACTAAACACAGCCTCATAAGGGAGGAGGGAGCACAGGGAATAACTGTCACGGGCCCAGGTTCAAAGTGAGCTTCACGGCCACACATGCGCAATATGCCCGTGGGGGCGGCCTGGGGCCTCCCTGAGGCTGGAAACCCAACTCGCACTTGGGATTTGTCAGCACTGGGCTGGGTCTGTTTCTCCCTGGCCACAGGCACGGCAAGCCTCCGGCACCCATCTCCGACAGCTTGGCAGGGCCCACAGTGCTCTGACATTGCCAAGCTCAGTTCCAGAACATCACATCACACCTTAAAAGCATGTACCTTGTTCTCCTTGTAGAGAACTTCAAGATGCAAAACCTTGCGGAGATCATTTCTGCTGTTTATGCTGAGGTCGGAGCGTGGGCGTTCCTGGTCCATGGTCACACATGTCTTCTTTAAGCCCTGCGGGAAGAAATCTGAATCATTATTTTGATTTTAAATCAAAACCTTCCATTCTCCGATGTAGGTTATAAACAAAAGACTGTTGACGTTCATTACGATCATTCCTATCCGCCTTCCTCGCAAGGATACTGCAAGCACCAGAAACTGACTTAAAAGTTTATTTTTATATAACCTTTACACTTGACATCTACACAAGTATTATTCTGAATCTTACAGTGACCCCATGGGCCAAGCTAAGGTTGCAGTTGTTGGCCCATTTTACAGAAAAGGAAAGCGAGATTCAGGTCACTGACTCGCCCACGGCTGGCTCAGGAGCCCTGGGTTTGATAGCAGATTTGGAGCCACGGAATATGAAGCTTTAAAAATGAACAAAAGGCGGGGCGGCTGGGTGGTTCAATCGGTTGAGCATCCAACTTCGACTCAGGTCGTGATCTCATGGTTTGTGAGTTCGAGCCCCACATTGGGCTCTGTGCTGTTAGTGTGGAGCCTGCTTCAGATCCTCTGTTCCTCTCACTGCCCCTCCCTCGCTCATGCTCTCTCTCTCTCTCTCTCTCTCTCAAAAGTAAACATTAAAAAAGAAAAGATTCTCTCTCTCTAAAATATAAATAAATAAATAAATAAATAAATAAATAACAAATAAAAATAAGCAAAAGGCCAATAATGATTCCTTTCTCGGGTGGGACCAAGGGTTGATTTGCCCAGGTAACACAGTAGGATCACATAGCAGGGATCCGGCCATCCCAGCCTGTGAGTCAGGAAGGCCAGGACTGAGGGCCACGGGAGGCACATGGCAAACGTTTGCTGAGTTCCCAGGAAAGCCACTTGCCATCGTCCAGGCCTGACCTCCCAGGAGGCCCAGCTCAAAGGTGCTCTGGCGACGACAAACGCTTTGCCTCCTAGGAGCCTGGCTTCCTTGCTTGGAAAAGAGCCACCTGCCTGTCCACCTCACCAGGCCACGGGGATCGCAGAACAGTAGAGAAGGAAGAGACCAAACCTTTCTGCCCTGCAACGAGGGAGCCCTCTGCTCTTCAGGATCCAGACCCCAGGGCTAGCCAGGCCTCAACCCCTCCCCCAGCCTTTGGGTTCAGAATCCCCCACAGAGGCTCCGCTGATGGGAAAACAGGACAGAGCCTGTTGCCGGTCATGAACTGAGGGAAGAAGAATGTGTGAAAAAAGAGGTATGAACACAACCTTGAACCGAAGAGAATAGAAAGGAAGTTGAGGAGGGAGAACAGAAAGAAATGGGTGTACATGTTGGGGAAGAGGCGGGGGCATGCCTGGGCACTCCAGGGAGAGGGATCTAGAAGGAGGGGTGGGCTCACAGCGAGCACCTTCCCCATGGCTTTCCTGCCAGTCAGAGTGAGGCAGAAACCATGAGAGTCCGTCTCTGCTGGATAACTCTACGTTTGTCAACAGTTCAGATCAGCAAGTCTTGGCACAGTTAACAAACTCGCTGGGACTGTGGTACACACTGGGTACACATGGGTAGTGGGCAAGGATGCCCTCAGGAATCAGCCAGACCTTGGTCTCATCCGGGCCGTTTAAAACATCTTCGTGACTCAACAAACATTTCCCACGCACCTGCTATGTGGCGGGCTGTTCTAGATGCAGGGGATACAGAAGGAGTATGACAGACCCCACCCCTTCACGGAGCAGACATTCTGTTGGCGAAGCAGACCATGCACATGTACAATGTGACAGTGGCTGACGTACCCTATGGAGACAAATAAAATGGGGAGAGCAGAGACACAGAAGAAGGACACTATTTTACACAGTCAGCTATTTACTGAGCACCACCCGCATGCTCACTCCTATCTTCCGGTTTCCCTGTCTGTGAAATGAAGGGAATGAACCACTGGTCCACTAGTTCAGCTGCTGGAGCCAGAGGAGGAAACGGATCAAAGTCCTAGCCCTCATGGAGCTTACATTCAGTGGGGAAAAGGCAACAAATATAATATGCTGTGGAGGAAAGAAAGTTTAGCAGAGCAAGAGACAGAAAGGAGCAGGAAGGGGGTGCAGGAAAGGTGTGATACTTTAATAAAAGGTAGTCAGGAAAGGTTTCATGATTAAGTGGCATTAGAGCACAGACTTGAAGGAAGTAAGGGAGCAGGCCATGCAGATACTTGGGGGGAAGTGTGTTCTTGGCAAAGAACAGCAAGTGCAAAGGCCCTGCGGCAGTCACAGGAGGCCAATACAACTAGAGTTGCATGACCAGGGGAAAGTCGCAGGAAATAAGGTCAGAGAGGCTGCTCAGAGCCTGATAAGGAAAGGTCTTGTTGACTTTTGTAAAATGTAGGGTGGAGGCAGGGTGAAGAGAACAGCATGCATGGACTGACTTGTATTTTTTTTAATTTTTTTTAATGTTTTATTTATTTTTGAGACAGAGAGAGACAGAGCATGAGAGGAGGAGGGGCAGAGAGACAGGGAAACACAGAATCTGAAGCAGGCTCGAGGCTCTGAGCTGTCAGCACAGAGCCCGATGCAGGGCTCGAACCCACGAACATGAGATCATGACCTGAGCCAAAGTCGGAGGCTTTACCGACTGAGCCACCCAGGTGCCCCACCTGACTTGTATTTTTAAAGGATCACTGGCTGCTAGGTTAAGAACAGAGTTTTGGAGACAAGGGATTAGACAGAAACTAGTTAGGATGCTGTTGAACAATTCACATGAAAGATGGAGGTGGCTCGGACCAGGCTGGTTGCAAAAGAAGTGGAAAGAAGTGGCTATGTGTTCTGTGTGCCCTGATGCTAAAGCCAACAGACGGGCTGATGGACTGGATGTGGGGTACACAAGAAGGAAAAAAGCCAGGAATGATTGCAAAGGTTTGGGCCCAAGCAACCAGAAAGAAATGGGGAAGACTGCAAGACGTAGACGGAATCAGCAAATAGGTTTTGGACATGCCGAGACAGTTATTGGCTATCCAAGTGAAAATGTAAAATCAGCAGTGGGAAAGAATGCAAGAGTTCTGGGAGAGATCTGGGCCAGAGATAGGCGTTTGGGAATGATCAGCAAATTGACGGCACTGGGGTCCAGCAGACCGGCAGAGGCTCCTGGAAAATGAGTGAAGCCGAGAAGATTGAGTCTTTGAGTCCCTGGCACACACAGCTCCAGGGAACAAGAGGGACCAGCAAAGAATCAGATAGGCAGAGGAGGCCAAGCGGTCTCCAGAAGCCAAGCGGAATGAGTTTCCAAGAGGGAGGATGCAATCAACCGTCCAAACACAATGTTAGATCAAGAAGCGCGAGGACTGAAAATTAAAGATCATTGGCAAACCTGACAAGAGTTGTTTCCAAGGATTGGTGGGGACAGAAGCTGGATTAGAGTGGGTGAGAGCAAGCAGGAAGCAGGATTAGAATCAGAGCATGGGGTTTGGTTATAGAAGAGAGAAGAAAAGTGGGCCAATTGCTGGAGAGACTTGGGGGGTCAGGATGGTGTTTGGCCGCAGAGGCAGGTAAGACCTTCAGGCGCCCAGATAACAAGAAACCACTCACTACCTCAACACTCCCCCACCCGGAGACCTTCAAGGGAACCATTCATCAAACCTTTCCGCCCTAAACAACGGACACGTCCTCCCTGGGACAAGAAACAGCTACCAACAAATCACCTCACATAAACATGTCAATACTTCATACCCCCCCCCCCAGGGAACGCCATAAAAACGCACTACCCCACTCCCGGGCGCAACTTCTCTGGCCCCTCTCCGTTCGGACCAGAGAACCTCGCCTGAGAGCACTCCCAATAAAGGCTTTTTTATGTCCATATCTGGCCTCAGTTTCTGCATCGCGTTCACTACATTACGGGATTCCGTAGGAGCGATAGTAGAGAAGGCAAAATGTATATGCAATAAAGAAAGGTGAGAACAGCAGTGCCCTTGAGCAGGCTAGCAGGGACAGGCACGTGGGGAGGGGGTGGCCTTTCCCAGGGGGACGGAGAATTCCCTGGTAAGTGCAGGATGGAGGCTGCGGTGATGGCTCAGGCCCAGGAAGGCTAGCAACCGTGGTGGTGCGGGCTGCTGGGAGTTTCCTCAACTCAGGGACATGAGAACAAGGAAGTGTGTACCTCTCCTCCTACGGCAGCACTGAGGGCTGGTGTCCCCCACATCCGCACTCCCAGAGGACCCCCTCTGATAGGCAAAACCCCCACCCCCCATCAGGGTGATCCTCACATTGCTGGCTTCGATAGGGGAGTCACCAATGGGAAAATGACAGTGACTCATGAAATGGGGTCTGATTTCTTCTTGACTGCAGCCACCAGCATCTGTGGTGCTGCTTCCTCAGGGACACGAGAACAAGGAAGGAGCTTTGGGACTGGAGGAGACAGAGGGTGTGAAAGGGTCATCCAAGAGCGGAGAGAGGGAATGGGCCGGAGAGGGCTAACCAGCTGGGCATGCATAACTCGGGGTGGGGGGGGGGGGAGGTGAGGGGCTGTGAAAACATAGACACGGTGGTGAGTTAGCCTCCAGCCCTGCTCAACTTTGTAGGGCCGGTATGGAGGAGGCCGAGCTGAATTTGAAAATTTTTTTTAATGTTTTTTATTTATTTTTGAGAGACAACGTGAGCAGGGGAGGGTCAGAGAGAGAGAGAGGGAGATACAGAATCCAAAGTCAGGCTCCAGGCTCTGAGCTAGCGGTCAGCACAGAGCCCGACGCAGGGCTCGAACCCACGAACCGTGAGATCAAGACCTGAGCCGAAGTCGGATGCGTAACCGACGGAGCCAGCCAGGCGCCCCATGAATTTGAAAACTCGGGACGACGGGGTGGGGGGCTATGGTGAAAGAAGAGAAGGGCAAAGGAGGTGAGCGCGTTGTTGAGGGTGTGACTATGATGAAGGGTGGGCAAGAAGTGGGGAGAGGTCACAACAGGGCGGGGGCGGGGAAAGCTGGCAGGAACTACGGAATGCAGACTTGAGTGAGACTGAAGAACAGTTTATGTGGGGCTGTTGAGGGAGGTGCGCCGCAAGTGAGGATGACAGAATGCCCGGACAGATTACAGAAAGGGTGCACTGCTGGGAGCAACAGGCCTAGGACGTGACCCCTTGGGAAAGGGTGGCGGAGGTAGGACTGGAACAAGTCACTGCAGGAGGGGGAGGCTGGGGCACCGGAAGAGCCCCCTTGGAAGGCCCCGACATTGCAGGAGACGATCATGACTCCCCCCGAGGGCTGACCACGCTTGGAGGGGCCAGTGTAGGTGGGTTCCATGTGGGACAGGGGGCACACGAGGCAGTAGTGGAAGGTGAGGTCGGAGGCACGGCCTGCAGCAGGGTCACAGACAGTCTTGCAGGCCCTGGTGAGGCTTTCCCTCAGATTTTATTCTGCTTGAAGTAAGAAACCCGTGGACGGTGTTTTGAGTAGAGGAGTGTGACAAGATCTAACTTGCACCCCCTGGGCAAGGTGCCTCACCCCCCAGTCTCAGGATCGTTTCACATGAAAGGGAACAGGTATTCTTGCCTTCCAGGACTGCTAAGAGGATCTGAGAAAACAAACAGGCAACTAGAAGGTACCTCACACCACGATGGGAACTCTCTAGACTCTACCTGCCTGGGGCCAAGCCCTGAGGGGAGTGCGTGGTCTCGGCACCGGAGCAGAAGGTGAGGAGGAAAGCAGTCGATATGAACCGCAGTCCCAGCCGTATACAACTTTCTTATCTTTTTTTTTTTTTTAGGTTTATTTATTTATTTTGAGAGAGAGAGAGAGAGTAAAAGCATGAGTGGGGGAGAGGCAGAGAGAGAGGAGAGAGCGAGAATCCCAAGCAGGCTCTACACTGCCAGCGTAGAGCCTGATGTGGGGCTCGAACTCAGAAGCCGTGAGATCACGACCTGCGCTGAAATCATACACTTAACCGACTGAGCCACCCAGGCACCCCCACAACTTTCTGAGTGACTGCGGGCAACTCCTTTCTCATGTTAGAGCTTTAGTGTGCCCAGATTTAAAAAAAAAAAAAAAAAAAAAGGAGAAAGGAGCGCCTGGTGGCTCAGGGCTTAAGCATCCCATTCTTGGTCTCAGCTCAGTCCTTGATATCAGGATCGTGACTTCAGGCCCCGTGCTGGACTCCGAGCTGTGTGTGAAGCCTACTTAAAAAAAATGGGAGGGAGAGGAGGCCCAGTGCACCAGACAACGGCCAAGGTTCCACCCAGATCAGGGGTCGACTCTGTGGACTGGTCTAGTGGGTCAGATGTATAAACAGATGTATAAACTACTGATTTATAAACTACAACGTGAGTGCCAATGAGCAAGCCACAGACAAGGTAAGCCAGTTATTCCAATGGCAGTTATCCAAGAAGACCTCCTGCAGGAAGCGGACTTGGGGTAGGGCATGGGTGGAACAGGGTAAAGCATGCAAGAGAGGCTGGAACCAACACTGGGGTGCTAAGCTGGGGTCAGGTACAGGGGAGCCTCCGGTATCAGTGAGGACTTTGCATCTCATGTGTACCCAAGAAAGGAAAGCCATGAGGAAAACTCTTGAGAGTTCTACTTGGTGGCCCAGACTTAAAAGAAATGACAGGGGCGCCTAAGTGGCTCAGTCAGTTAAGCATCCAACTCTTGGTTTGGGCTCAGGTCATGATCTCGTGATTGGGTTTGTGAGTTCAAGCCCCGCATCGGCTATGCGCTGGTAGCCTGCTTGGGATGCTCTCCCTCCCTCTCTCTCTCTGCCCTTCTCCCTGACTGGCGCTCTCGCTCTCAAAATAAATAAAACTTTTTTAAAAATTAAAAAAGAAATGATGATAGTGGGCAGCCTCACAAGGTGCATCACTGATATCCAATGTGCAGCCAGGACTTGGTGATGAAAAGTCAATTAGCCATAAAAACAGAGCAAATACAATACAGCCACACTGCATTTAAATTTTTTTTAATTTTTTTAATAAAAAAGTGTTTTTAAAAAGCAAAGAAAGACACTTTCAAAACAGATGCGTATGAAAAATGGGGGTAAAGACGCTGCTGAATACAGGTACCTACTGTGTACCAGATACACTGCCTGGGGACTGCCCATATATATATTTTTTTAATGTTTTCATTATTTTTGAGAGAGACAGAGTGCGAGTGGGGCAGGGGCAGAGAGAGAGGGAGACACAGAATCGGAAGCAGGCTCCAGGCTCTGAGCTGTCAGCCCAGGGCCCGACACTGGGCTTGAACTCATAGACCGGCAAGATCATGACCTGAGCAGAAATCAGATGCTTAACAAACTAAGCCACCTATGCCCCGCCCACGTTATTATTAGTCCTCATCATAAATCTGCAAAAAGTAAGTCTTATTAGTCCTGTTTTACAGATAAGGAAACTGAGGCAGTGAGTAAGGTATCCAGGCTCACACTGCTAACCAGTTGCTGGTATCTGAACTGCTCCACCTGATTCCAAAGCCCTTCCCCTTTTCCATTCAAAAACTTACTTTGTTGGGGCATCTGGCTGGCTCAGTTGGAGAAGCATGTGACTCTTGATCTCCAAGTTGTAAAATAAATCTTTTTAAAAAATGATTTTGTTTATACGTATGTTTAATCCAAACAACTGCCCATGGCCCCTGCTCCACAGGACACCTTGAGTGACAAGCCATGGGTCACTTTGCACAGAGACTTATAACGAGGAATAGGTGCTGTCTCTATATACGCAGTATGCAGTACTGCATAGGCAGTAACCTCCAGCGACCTATTTCGCACGGTGTCCCCACCTCCATTGCAGATGACTGCTAAGGACCTCCCCACCTTTTGAGTACTCTGAAAAGTACGGTGCAACACAACGGAAGTTCAAAACAACTAGGCTGCAACCTCGGAGCACGACTGAAGGGTTCACCTATCGGGAACGCGTTTCAGCCCTTTGGGTTCCTTCTGGGGGACGTTCTTTCCCGGTGCGATGGAAGTGCCTGGACCCGCCGCGGTGCCGCGCTCGGGGGTGGGGGGTCACGACCAGGCGGCGGTGTTTCAGGAGGCCGCCGCCCGCCGTCCCCCACTCCCCAGCGCCCCGCGCCACGTCCCCCGCCTGAGGGGCGATATGCCTGCGCAGGGCGGCGGCGCGGGCCGGCGTGGCGGGCGAGCGGGCGCTGCGCGGGGCCAGATGGCTCCTGGGAAATGTAGTTTCGGCAGGCCCGGGAAAGCGGCGCTCCCGTCGGGCATCCCCGGGGCAGGCGGCGGCAGGGGCGGCCCGCGAAGTGCGGTGCGGGGCTCTCAGGGGCACCCCCAGCCTGCGCCCGGACCCTGGAGCAGCGGCCCCGAGCGGCGGAGGCGGCGCGACCCACCTTTCTGCTGAGGAACTCCCGCACCAGGGAGGCGGCCACCTCCTCCACGAAGAGGCTGTCCATGCCGCCGGCTCTGCCCACGAGGCCGCGGCCGCCGCCGCCCAGGCCCCCCGGTCCGTTGGGGCCGGTATGGCCGCGTTGCCTTGGCGACGGTGTCACCGGAGCCGGGAGAGCTCCTCCCCTTCCCCGGAGCCCGCGGGCTGGGAGGGCGGGAGGAAGGGGAGGAGCGTCCTTCTTGCTGGCTTCTGGAAGCGGGAGGCGGGCCAGGTTCCAGGCTTGGGCTCCGGGCTCGGGTTCTGGCTCTGGCTCGCCCATCTAGGGGGCCTAAAACAAGCCACTGCGCCACGCTGAGTGTTTATTGCTCAAGATGAGAAATGGGGAGAATGCCTGCCTTCTTGTTCCTGGAGGAGTAAACGCACAGCGAGGTGGCCCAGACAGGGCCACCCGCAGTACCACAGCTGGCTCCTGGGCTCACCGAGGCCAAAGACCTCGGCTGGCCTGGACTGCGTGGGGCAAAGAGGCCCAGGACTCTGCCTACTCAGTGCTGAAATCAAAGGACAAGTCCCTCCTTCCCCCGCTTAGTGCTTTCTTTCCCCTAAAGAGACTGCCAGTAATTGAGCGCCAAGCATTGTACTTCACTGTCATCAAAATAAGGACTCAATCATTACAAATATCTATAATCATTTACAAATAAAAATATGCTTTTCCAAGTTCCATAAAACAGAGCCGTTAAATTCACCAGAGCTACAGAGCGTGACCCCAGTACCAGCAAATACAACTTCTACGTGCCCCAGGCTGGCTTAAAACCAGCCCAGACGAGCATTGAGCATTTGCCTCACTAGCGATCAGCTAGTCCTACTCAGATATTCGATGGAGCTGAGCAATGGAATGTGAGTGAAAAAGTTAACGACATACAGCATATCTTTGTGTAAATGTAAAACAACTTAAACCAGAAAGTCATAATTTGTAGGTATATAATGTTTCAGTAAAGCTTTTTTTGTAAAAAAAAAAAAAAAAAAAAAAAAGCAAGGGAGTGAAGGTCACATGATTCAGAACAGCCTTGCTTCTGGAGGGGAGAACCACATGGGTAAATATAAGTAATTGTCGATGTTCCGGGTGTCTTTAGGGCATTTGTTTCACAAGCGTTTGCTCCAGTATTTCTATTGATTTATTAGTTTAATAAAAGATGGCCTTGCAGGGACCAATGATGAAAGGATGTTGTGCACCAAGGTATATTATTAATTCTGTACCCCTGAGGTCCAGAAGGAAGGGAAGGAGGAAAGGGGAGTGGAGGAGAATTTAGCAGACATTGTATTAGAGGGACAATTTAGACGGCCTTACGTCATAACACAGAGCAGGGTCTGTGACATGTGTGTGCATACATGCATATGCATGGGAAACTCATACACATCACTGTCCAGCAGTGGCTCTAAGCATCGGAGTCTGTGAGTTCCTGCATTTGTGTCAGTCTGACCACAGGAGTTTATGGGGTCCCTGGATTCTGCCTTGTGCCCTGCTGGGTTCTGGCACGGGGTCCAGCAGGTGTGGTATGGGCCTTGGAACAGGCCTGCTGCATTGTGCTGTGAGAGATGGGGTTCATGTGCTGCCTCCTCCAAGATGCTCCAGGGAGGGGACTGACTGATGGATCCCCCTTCAACGTTGGGCTCCTTGAGTGCAGGGCAGGATGGGGCATTGACTTAGGTCAGGAGGCTCCCGAGAACAGAAGTGGAGCATGGATCCGACCAGATACAACATATCTGGACCAGCTGGATTGGAAGGACATTGTGAAAGTCCTTTTTTTTTTTTTTTTGTAAATGTTTATTTATTTTGAGAAAGAGCACACACATGTGAGAGCAGGGGAATGGGGGGCAGGGCAGAGAGAGAGAGAAGGAGGGAGAGAGAATCCCAAGCCTGCTCCACTCTGTGAGTGCAGAGCCCAATGCAGGGCTCGATCCCAGAAACCACCAGATCATGACCTGAACCAATACCAAGGGTCATACACTTAGCTGACTGAGCCACCTAGGCACCCCAAAAGTCCTAATGATGTGATCCTCAGTCCTTCCCAGCTGTCTGGCCACCATTCCCAGAGGTCATGACCAGGAGTCCAGCCTAGGTCATTGTCCTTGACAACATGTCTATTTCACATGGCCACCAACATGAGACTGGAGATGGAGGAAAGACCCAGCCCCAGTCAGGCCCCAGCAAGATGAAGTGGGACAGCCACAACCCCAGTGAGATTTGTCCTTTCTCTCAGCCCAACCTTCTCACTGCCAGAGATGATGGGTCATGTCATGTGTACAGGTCCGTGCAGCAGGGCCATCCAGGCAGAGGGCAAAAGGCAGGGATGCAGAGGAGGGAGGAAAGAAGGAAGGAAGGAAGGAAGGAAGGAAGGAAGGAAGGAAGGAAGGAAGGAAGGAAAGAAAGAAGGAAGGAAGGAAGGAACTAAGGAGGGAAGAAGGAAGAAAGCAAGCAAGCTCCTCCTCACATTGGAATGTCAACTAATGTAGAAAGAATGATGGAATTAGCAAAACACCATTTGACAACTAGCATAATCATTCAGGCAAGAATCGTCATGAATGCTACAACTACCGGGTAAAAGTTCGATGAGGAATAGGACATTTATATAATAATCTCAAAGGGCCTCTCCATAAGATATTTGTGAATTACAAGGGGAAAAATTGTCACTTTCCGGTAAAGAAAGCTGGCTGACACAACACTACCCAAGTGACCAGAGTCGTCATCACCAGCAATGGGACAAATGGGACATCATGTACCGCCTTATGCACTGAAAGAAGTACACCACCACTTCTGTGGTGTCCCTGCCAAAATAATAACAATAAGAAGAACATCAGTGACTTAAACAAAATCAATTTTTATTTGTCTCTCACAGAAGTCCAGGGCTCATGTGGTTCTACATATTATTAGGTTCCCAGTTTCCTTCTCTCTTCTTTCTCCAGCGTGTATGGCCTTGACCTCATAGCCCAAGATGGCAGCTTCCATGTTCCAGGTAAAGGATGTAAGAATAAAAAGCAAAGAGTCCATATGTACCACATCTAAGCACAGAATTCTCAGCTTATATCCCTAGAGTCATAATTCACTTGATCACGTCTAGCTTCAAAGGAGGTTGGGAAATGTAGTCTTGGATGGGGCAGCCATGTGCCCAGCCAAAAACCTCCATTACTATGAAAGGAAAGGTGGGTACAATGGATCTGGGAGGACAACTACCGATCTTTAGCACGCTAGTGTTGTTTTGTTTCAAAATGGCATATTTCTACATGCTTGCTTCTTTTTATTAAGATCTCAATTCATAGCACCCTTCCACCTCAGACACTTACTGTACACGCAACACACCCATCCGTGTGCCCAGATGTGCACGTTACTCAGAGCCCATATCCTACAGACCTTGGTCCCCACCCCCACCCCCCACCCCCGATCCCGGCCAATTCTACCTCCTTGCCTGTGCACAACTTTAAGTCTCAATATCATTTCCTATAAGGAAAGTCTGTAGCCTATGGAAACTCCCCCATGGCCTCAGGGCTGACATTTAAGCTGATTTAAGCTGAGATGACCAGAATATCCAACCTTTGCTCCTTCCTGCCTTGATCAGCAAATTAAAATACCTGTGGTAAACAGCTGTTTCTCTTGACCTTGGGCTTTTTCAGACCTCTGGAGAGGAAAAGGAGATCTGGGGGTTTTGAAATTAACACAGAATAGCAAGATGGCTGTACTGGTCAGTGTTTCCACTGGAGCCAAAGGATCACTACTTGCCCGGAATGCCCTGGGGCAAGATGGATCTGTGTTTAAGGGCAAAAATGGCAACAGCCACAGCTCTCATTACTGTGTTTTTTCTTCCTTGTCCCCACTCCACGCACCACCTCCAGCTCCACCCCTACAAGGATGTGGGGCGTTACAGTCTTGGGGTGGGAGAGATTGGAAAGTTAATGTGCTTTTAGATCCTACAGAGTCTTTGTGGAAGCTTCTCTCCAAGTCTGGCTTGGCCTAGGATGGTGCTTTATTCCCATAATATGGTAGGGTGGAGGTGTGGGGAGAGAGGAATCTCCTGAGATTCTGTAACTAGCAGTCTGAGTCTTCTGTTTTCTTATTTGTACCACTGCAGGACCCCAGGGGCCACGCCTGTGAACTGGGCATAGGTCCTTGTATTATGAGTCACATCACACAAGGTTTTGCCCCTGCCAGAAGTGGCTAGCCCTTCTCCTCTCTGTTACACATTAGTGAACGACTCACTCTTAAAACCCAGCTCAAAGGTCGCCTCCATGAAGAAGCCCTCCTGGAATTCCCCCAGGCCCAGCTCCACGCTCCCCTGACACTCTGTGAGACGACAGTATGGGCTACAGAGGTGAAGCTCTTAGGCTCCTGAGCTACACTGCCTGGATTCACAAGCCTGGTTCAGCTTCTCTGCCGCTATGTGATTTGAGCAAGTCTTTTCACCTCTATGCCTCAGTTTCCCCACCCATCAAATGAGAATTAAAAGCAATACCGTCCACATGGGGCTGTTGTGAGACATAAATGAGTTTTACATGTTTTTTTTAAAGTGGCCGCCTCATAGCAGTGTTATTCACAATAGCCAAAAATGTGGAAATAATCTATGTGCCCATTGATGGATGCGTGAATAAACAAACACATACAGGTACAATATACATACATATATATACATATGTACACACATACAATAGAATATTATTCAGCCTGAAGAGGAAAGGAAATTCTGAGACATGCTACAACATAGATGAACCTTGAAAGACAGGCTTGGTGAAATAAAGCAGTCACGAAAAGACAAATACTGCATGATTCCACTTATGTATGGGACCTAGAACACTGCATATGCAGATAGAAAGGAGACCGGTGGTTGCCAGGGGCTAGAGGGAGGGGGAAATGGGGAGTCGTTTTGCAATGGGTACAGAGTTTCCATTTGGGAAGTTGAAAGTGTTCTGGCCATGGATAGTGGTGAGGGTTGCACAACTATGTGAATGTACTTAATGCCACTCAACTGTGCACTTAAAATGGTTCCGATGGTAAATTTTATGTTATGCGTATTTTCCCACAATTTCAAAAATGAATATTTTATATAGGGGGCTGGCACTTAAAAAGTGCAGTGAAGAGGGCAGCTGTTAATATTAGCACATGATCCATGTGTCTGTTGCCTGTCCCTCTCCTCCAGGGTGGGCACTGAGGGAGTCCAACCCCAGTATAATGAGCGTTCCAGAAAGGGCAGGAGAAGGTCTGATCTGCAGGACTCACACAGAATATCTCATAGGGATAAGATGATTTGTTGGGGGAAGATGGGTATAGGACAAGGCAGGGAAAATCCCAAACAGAGACTGCCCCCAGGGAGGGGCAGCAGGGAATAAAACTCACCCAGGATGAGCCTGGTGAGCAGGACGTGAGATAGACCGTTCGCAGCACCAGGAAGGGCCCAGGAGAGCTGGGAGCCCTTCCTCCTCCAGCCTCGGGATCAGGGCCTGCAATCATCCTTCTGCGCACATCCTTTTCCAGTCTTCCCACACCAGTGTCAGAAGCAGCTGTCATGTGGAGGGCAGTGCATACTAGAAATGGGAGACTGAGGCACCTCTAAGAACAGGCTCTCACCCCACTCCCAGCAGAGCCCACAGAGGAGCAGGTGAAAGAGGTCTGAGGCATGAGGGTGGGTGCAGGGCGACCGCTCTCGTGTCCAGTTGAGTCCCAGCAGGGCCCACTAAGACATGCACAGTTGGCCATGCATGTGCTCTCTCTGGAGATGAGGGTACTGCCTCCAACCCAGGGATCTCATACTGGGGGGATGACTCATCCACCAGAAGGTGCAGGTATTGACCCAGTAGTCTCCTGCTTTCCTCTCCCTGCCAAGCCCACGGCTCTCCTGAAGCTGCCATGGAGAATGGAATGGAGGATGCAAAGTGCCCCAGACAACCAGGTTTGGAGTAAAGAAACAATGGCTATGCTTAACCCAAAAAGAATGTGTCAGAGGCTGGTTGCTGGCCAACCTATTCCCTGCCAACCTACTTCCCCCCGGTTCACCTCCACTCCAGAGACTAGACATACTTTCTCTCCCTGCCTACTCTGCAGGTAGGAGAGAGCCACATGACACAACTCAAGTCAACTATAAGACTTCTGCCATGGTTTCTGCTTTCCTAGTTAAGAGGGCCAGAGACTGATGAAGTCTCCTTTTCCTCCCTTTCCTTGCCTTGAACCTAGACGCCTGGAGCTACAGCAGCCATCTTGTGACCATGAGGAAATAGGTTAATCACAAATATACCAGCTGCATTACCACTGAGTCACTGAACCAATATCTCATGCTGTTACATACGAAGTTAAAAAAAAATTGGTGAGGCCACCACGGTTGGGTTTTTTATTATTCACACTCCTGCTACAACAGGAGACTTAGCCCATCACCCTAAGTAGGTCACAATTTAGTGAATTACTACGCAAAAGGAGTCTTGGTCCACAGGCCCACCTTCCCTGTCCCCAAATAGAAGGCTCCTTTCTCCAGCCACAATGGGGCTTTCTTCTTTAAAGTTTTTTAATGTTTATTTTATTTTTGAGAGAGAGAGAGAGAGACAGAGTGTGAGTGGGGTAGGGGCAGAGAGAGAGGGAGGCACAGAATCCAAAGTAGGCATCAGGCTCTGAGCTGTCAGCACAGAGCCCAATGTGGGACTCGAACCCACAAACCGCAGGATCATGACCTGAGCCGAAGTCGGACGCTTAACCAACTGAGCCACTCAGGTGCCCCCTTTCTTCTTTAAAGACCCTCACCCACCAAACTATTGACAACATATTGCAATTTCTGCCCACTGGATAGAGTGGAACAAAATCTTCTATCGAAGCCTGTAGAGAGTACAGACTATCTTCGGGCAGACAAATGGCGGGTACATAGCACAGTCACTCAACCGGGCATGGCCTAGTCTAAGGAGTTAGGCAGATTTCACAAGCCCTTCACAAGCCCTCAAACCCTGCCCACCCTCGTCCCCAAGGCAGCCAGTAGCTCCTACATGCTCAAAACATCCTGTTTGCCAAGTTCCATTTTCTCTGCTAGACCTCATCCCTGTTTCTGGGCACCGGTTTGCAGGATCTCTGGGTCTGCTGGGCACCCCACCTCCCTCTGCCTTATGATCATCCTGCCATGAGCATTCCTAAAACCTTCCCCTATATGATGCCTCTCCAGACAAGTCCGGAGAGGGGTCTACTCAGATATATGCACACCTGGGGAAGGACTGAAGCTGCCATTGCTGGTCAAGCCAGCGCTAGGAGAGGCCCAAGGGGAGGAGGGACTTCTGGGCCCTTCCAAGCCTGTGGGGACACCTAGTGGAAGAGAGGGTACACTGGACCAGGAGTTCTCACTCCAACTCTTGTCATCAGCTTGCTGTGTGCCTCTGGGCAAGTCACACACCCTCTCAGGACCTCAGCTTCCTGGACTATAGAACAAAGGGACTGGACTAGGTAATTTCAAGGGGCTGTTCCAGATCTCCTATGGGGAAATAGTGTCAACAGTCATTTGTTCAAAATATTTTACTTGTCAAAGTTCTTTCACATCGTGATTTCCTGCACCTAGAGCTTTCTTGTAGATTATTAGGTTGGATCCCATTTCCCCTACTTCACAGAAAGGAAATATACAAAAGAAAAACACTCATCCAAGTTCACCCAGCCATTAGCAGCAGAGCTGAGACTAGAATCCAGGTCTTCTGACTCTTACCAGGGATGCTGTGTCCAGCTCTGGTGAGTGTCCCCTGCACAAAAGGAGAGGCCAAGTGAGCTTTAAGGAAAGGGCATCTTTCCCTAATCGGTCTGCCCAAAAGGGGGCACCTTGTTCTTATAGTCCTTCCGGAGGGAAAGGGAACAACCCAGAGGGCACCTTTCTATAATTTGTGCATCTGTAGGAGCACCTTTTCCTAATTCACGCAAAGGCATCTTACACGCTCGCCGTAGCCCTGACTCCCAGCCTGGGGCTCTTTCCCTCCAGGCTGAATGGCCAGATCTGAAACAGGGTTGTCAGATGAAATGCAGACCACTCGGTTAAATTTGAATTTCAGAAAAGCAATAAATAGTTGTTTAGGGTAAGTATGTCCCATGCAACTTGGGGACATACTTTGTTTAGATGTACATAAATATGTGATGAAATTTATTTTTAAAAAGCAAGAGAACGATAAATATAAACTTCACATTAGTGATTATGTCAGGTGGGGGAAGGCAGGGGCCAAGGAGAAGGAGAGAAGCACATGTAAGTGTCATATCTGTGTGCTCAGGATGGGTATGGGTTCACACCCCTACATGTAATAGTCACAACAAATGTAGTCAATAGAGGGAAGAAGGAAAGATGGATAGATAGATAATAGTTACAACAGATAAAGACAATAGAGGGTAAAAGGAAAGATGGATGAGAGAGCAACAGAGGAAGGAAGGAAGGAGGGAGGGAGGAGGGAGGGAGGAGGGGGGAG